>CM077116.1:635227-1270454 GCA_039619475.1 Icerya purchasi | reverse complement strand
GATTCGTAAGGAAGTATTATAAGCATAAAATTCAGAATTGCCGGGGGGACTAAATTGTCGCATAAAAGAAGTCACAATTTCTTTCACACTAAACAAAGCGCGATGCTCTTTACTTTCACGATACATCGCGTACTGTTGAACTGTTTAACAATTCCTCTCGAGGTTTCCTTGCTGGAATTCTCGAGCGTAATGAACTTAAAATGTTCGGTTGTTCTTCAGATTCCTCAAAGCACATTCGTACAACCTGGATATCAGCCTATTTCTACGCAGCTCCGTGAATAGATAGAAGGAGGTAAATTCTCCCGGATTAAAATTTTTTCTCAAAATTTTTAACGTGCAATTATTGCTCCGATTCGATCGTTCCCCGATTAGCGAACGCATCGGTTAAAGACGCGTCTGCCGATAAATACCGTCGTCAAGATAGTGCAGAATTGTTCTTTGATCGCCGATCGAACAACTGCGCCGTTTGCATTGCCTTTTCCTTACTGCTCTTCTTTCGCATAACGACGACGACTACACGGTTCCATGCTTGTCTATTTTCACGTTCTGTAAAATCCAATATCGGACATTTTATAGAATGAAAAAAAAAAAAAAGAAAAAAAAGAGATCCGTTACTCTGACAATTTATAGAATCGAATTTCGATGCAGTAAAACAAAAATAATTTCTCGGCGAGGTTAATCTTAATTCGACAAGTGTATCTCGAACATTTTTCGAAGGAGCTCTGCGAATTCAGAACATATAATTTATACTATTCGATAAGTGCGGTAAATCGGCATAATGTTGAACGCTAACGGCCGAAAATAGTTAATTTTCGTAATTTCAAGTCTTAGAAAAAATGTATGAAATGTCATTGTGCCAGGTCCGCTTTCACCGTTTCTGTAACGACAGTACTGTTATTAGCATATTAATACGTATCTATTTGCGACTGTTTGTTATTCTAGAGGACGAACCGGAAGGCGATATTTAATACGAATCTTTGCGTCGCGAATCGATTTAATACGAAATTCTATCGATGATTATTTAATGCTAATCTTTATCGAGTCCCTCTGTTCGAAGCCCTCGGTAATACGAATATGATCGAAAATTAATTATTGTTTCTTTTTGCGGGCGTGTTATGGTCCGAACGCTTCTAAAAGTCTTGCCCGTATCCAGAATAGCTCTGTCGGCGACTTTCATCTGTACATCGACCTCGGGTTCTTGTTCAGTCCGCCATCGGTCCGTTACGCTAATAGAAATGCCCGGGCGCCAGATCTAATAAGATAGCTCAATGATATATTTTCCCTTTAAGAAAGCGAATATATTTTTCTCCGCGAGAAATTCGCGAAAAACGATTTGTTTGTTCATTTACTTTTTCCTAAATCCTGAACTTAATATATGAAATAGAAGCATATTTATCTAAAAAATCCGACAAATAATAAAAAGAAGAAAAAAAAAATATATATATATCGCAGAATTCGTATTTTTACATAAAAACTAGGTCGCGTGTCATAAGAGGGGGAAAAAAATTACCGACTAATACACTATATATTTCAAAATAGCTAGTCGGTAAAATTAAATTAAAATATTAATACAACGCAAGAATCGACACGTATTCCCTCTTGTTCTCTGACTGTCCCTTATCGTCGTTGTTCGATCGTAAATCGTACTAAGCCGAACTTTGCAGTAATTGTGCCCCTTTGTACTCAGGTACCTAGCGTGTACTATGTGCATACTTCTCTATACGTTGCGCAGTGAGCGAAGTTACATATTTATCACAACTCTTCTTTTCTGCTGAAACTCGTGTCCGAGTGAACTGGTTGCACATTCGTATCTACTGCTGAGGGTGGGTGCGGAGATGACTGATGATACCAATCTTGGAATAGCAAATGCGACCACAATGATGACATTCGAAAACGTTAGGTGCACTAGAGCTGTCGTTGACTGTTCTTCTTCTTTTTAATGGTCCAGTAGTTAAGGACACTGCTTCAACTACTCTTCTCCACTTTACACGATCGCAGGCGGCGGTTTCCCAAGCTTCTAAGTAATTTGCATTCCTTAACAGCGATGCAATATGGTCCTTGTAACGCTTCCTAGGTCCACCCCGTTTTCTAGTTCCTTCTTCTAATTCGCCATACAGCATTCGCTTTGGTAACCTGGAATCCTCCATTCTTATAACATGTCCCGTCCACCGTAGTTGAGCACGTGTGGTCAGCGATTTTATTCGTTCTGAGTTAAACCGACGCAATACCTCTTCGTTCGTAACAAAGTCGTCCCATCTGATTTTCAGTATCGCTCGCAAGACCCGTTGTTGAAACTGCTCCAATTTTTTGATGTGGCGCCTGTATAGCGTCCATGTTTCGGCTCCGTATAACAAAGACGGGATAACGATAGCACGATAAACTGCTGCTTTGGTGGCGATCGACAAATCCTTATTATAAAACACCTTGCGCTTTAGCCGGCCGAAGGCTGAAGCGGCGCACTTGATTCTATTTTGTATTTCGTCATCTATTGTTCCTTTGTGGTTTAGGAACGAACCGAGATATTGAAAAGTGTCTACCTGCTCTAATATTTTTCCGCGTATCTGTATGTTATTTGTAGGTGAGGTTTCGTTGCTGAGTAATTTGGTTTTATCGATGTTTATTTCAAGGCCAAAATCTTTGTATGTTTCATTCAGTACCTCCAGCATCATTTGTAGATCGGTCTTATTACGTGCCACGATGACACAGTCGTCAGCATATTGCAATTCGATGACCCTGAACTTTGACACCTTAGTTTTCGCTTTAAGTCTACCCAGATTAAGTAAGCCTCCATCCGTCCTGTAGTTAAGGCTGACGCCTCTGGTATGAAGACGTTTATCGACGACGAACATGAAAGCTGCCATGAAGATGTTGAACAAAAGTGGAGCCAAAATACAGCCTTGTTTAACTCCCGTACCAATGCCAAACTGGTCAGAGATTTTACCGCCTGTCATAATTGCTGCTTTATTGTTTGAGTATAAGGCGATTATTATACGAACAATCTTCTTTGGACATCCAAGTTTGATCAGGATATTAAAGAGAGTCCTGCGATTGACGGAGTCGAATGCTTTTGTCAAGTCTATAAATGCCATGCAGAGTCCGGTCTGTTGTTCAAAAGCCTTTTCCTGTAATTGTCTTGCTGTGAAAATCATGTCGATGCAGCTTCGGTTGTTGCGGAAACCTGCTTGCGATTCGGGCATAATTCTTTCGAAAATTGGCGCGATTCGGTCGTAAATGACCTTAGCTAGCATCTTACCTGTTGTGGACAGTAGCGATATTCCCCGATAGTTTGAGCAATTTTCCTTTTCCCCTTTTTTCTTATAAATGTTTACAATCATTGATAAACCAAAGTCCAGGGGTACAGTTTCTTGATCCCAGATCATTTCAAACATTTTCCTTAGATGTTCTGCAAGATTGAGTCCACCAATTTTCAAGATCTCTGCTGGGATGCCATCGGGACCGGGAGCTTTCATATTTTTAAGTCCGTCTATTGCCTTCTTAATTTCGAATACTTCTGGCTTATAATCCATGTTGGTATATTCATCGTACGGCGGAAGAAGGTCTGTTATACTTTCCATTGTTGGACGCTCATGATTTAGTAGTTCACAATAGTATTCCCGCCATCTGTTTGTAATGTCATTTAGATTAACTAAGCGATTACCTTCTTTATCTTTAATTGGAGTAATGTTCTCGTAGGTTGGTCCATAGACCTTCTTGAGTGCCGAGTAAAAACTCCTTAGGTCGTTCTGATTAATAAAATTTTGGATTTGGTTCGCTTTTTCCGTCCACCATTCGTTTTTAAGTTGCCTAGTTGCTCTTTGTAACGTGGCTTTAGCCTCTTTGAGCTTTATTCCATTTTCGACCGATTCCTTGCTCAGATATCTGTTGTACGCTTTGTTTTTGGCTACTATGAGTCTTTGAATCTCAAGCTGGTTATCATAAAAGCAATCATTCTTTGCATTTACTTGTTTTCCAAGCGATAACGAGCAGCATTGGTAGATAGAACTCTTGGTGATGTTCCAAACGTCCTCAACTGTTCTCTGTGCTTCCAGGTTTATTTGGGAGATTGCCCTATGTAATTCGTGCGTGGTTTTATTCAGTATTACTTGGTTATGAAGATTGTTTACAGCTAATTTCCTAGCGCAACTCCTAGCTGGAGCATACATTGTGCGCGGCCGTAGGTGAATTCGCATTTTAGAGAGCACCATGCGATGGTCTGTATCGGCTTCCGCTCCTCTCATGACACGTGTTATTTTGACGTCTCGGATGTCCGACTTTCTAACTATAATGTAGTCAATAAGATGCCAATGTCTTGAACGTGAGTGCTTCCATGTTGCGATGTACTTGTGTTTCAGTTTAAAGTATGTGTTTGTTATAGCCAGGTCGTTTTCTGCACATAAATTAAGGAGCAATAAGCCATTGTCGTTAGCTTTCCCAATTCCACACCTGCCAATAGTTTCTGGCCAGATGGTAAAACGGTTTCCAACGCGAGCATTAAAGTCACCGAGTAGGATGATCTTATCTGCTTTAGGTATTTTACGCAGTATGCTTTGGAGTTCGTAGTAAAATTTCTCTTTCTCGCTATCCGAAGCTATCAATGTAGGAGCATATGCTGATATAACGGTGGCATATTTACCATGGGCAAGAGGTATTCGCAAAGTCATGAGACGTTCATTGATGCCTATTGGGAGCTCAGATAGATTTTTCAAAATATTGGTTTTAATAGCGATTCCGACACCATGAGTTCTGGGTTGTTTTGAACTTTTTCCTTTCCAGAAGAATGTATATTCATCGGTCATTTCTGATAGCTGCCCCTCTTCTTCGCGTCGAGTCTCACTGAGTGCCGCGATGTCGACATTATATTTCTTTAGTTCGTGGGCTATGATGGCAGTTCGCCTTTCTGGTAAACTGGTATTTGAATCCAACATGGTTCTAACATTCCAAGTGGCTACTCTTAGGTCTATGATCTTACATTTATTTGTAGTTATTTTGCTGTTGTTTCGACCGCTCGAGTTGGGTGCCCCCTGGACGCGGTATTCCAGGCAGGTAGTAATAGTGGGCTTTGTTTAGGCCACCTTTTCTAGGCCTTTCCCTTGATGTAGGGGAAGCAGTGCGTTCCTGAAGAGGCTGCTTCGTCGCGCATGATGCTGCCGAGCGTCAGTTCCACCATGCTGACAAGCGACCAAAGTCACACGCCGCCTTACGTGCAGAAATTCAGCTAGAGGCTTCTAGCTAACCAGGCCTGCCTCCGTCACCGTCTTTCCATCGCCGCAGGACTTGAAATGTGCACCTTGCAGTGCGTGAAGTTATCGAGAAAGCGGTTGCACATCCGCAATCACGTCTGCGAGTATTAGCGATGCCAGTTCCAATGGTATGCCGAAGCACAACAATTGGGGCAATCGCGATACAACTAGGCAGAAGGACAGTTGAATTCGAATCGTGTAATGAAGTTTTTTTTTTTTTTTTTTTTAATAAATTGATATATATATTTATTTTTTTTCACATTATTGATTATTTATTTATTTGATGATTTAATGGTTAATATCTTGAATGTTATTGCCTGCACAAGTGGGGTTGTTATCCACTTGCCTCCTTCCGCATTTGTTGTCGCCCAACTATGTTGCTTGACTTAACAGGTCCGCCACGAGAAGGCTGCAGATAGGAGTTAGGCAGTGCAAATGGTGAGTGACACCACTTCTGGAGTCATACCCGTATGAGAGTAGAAGAAAAACTACTCACTCCGGAAACCCACTACACGCCTCGTTTGGAGCCCTTATCACAACTAAAAACAGTACAATATATAATTCTTTCGTCGCTTATTTGATAGAAAAGAAAGCGCCACAATCTCTGATTCCTATCAGTACTATATATATATATATATATATATATATATATATATATATATATATATATATATATGTGTGTGTATATTAAACGCTTGTAATATTCAAAGGATTTTTTTTTCTTATTAAAATTAAAAAAGATATTTCGGAAGACACAAAGACGGAAAAGCCTGTAAAAAACAAAAAAACAAACTTCGTTCGATCAACCATTCGTGGCAACCGCAGAGGACAGGGAAACATTTTGCCTAACATTTTGCGGAAATTCCACAATGCCACAGTCGCAACCAGTAAATTAATTTAATGCGCGCAAAACAAATATATTCGCGGGCCAGATAGTGTCCGGTGTGGCTTCTGGAACTGCAACCTAAATGAGCGCTCTGTGGCGTTTAATTATTAAAATTATTACTACATACGGGTTTTGTTTCGTTTACATAAAACGCATCTAGTTCGAATTCTTAGGTTTCCGATGCGACACCGTCATCCTGGATTCCTGAGCTGTAAAATGCGCGAGCTGGAGAAAGCACGGTGATGACCGATCGGGCTACGATTTGTCGAATTACGTCTGTCGCTACGAATTTCCCTCTAATGAGCATCACGGTAAACCTGTATTTATCAATCGATGCGATGGTATTCGCTAGCCTCCGGAAATAGCTTGGCCGTGCAATTGCCACGGTGTTGATGTTCATTAATAAGCTTTTAATGCTAGTAAAGTGGCCAGCAACATCCGCAATTGCGCCGCTGTTGCCGCTTGCTTCCCTTCCATTTGCGCCATTTATTCCGCCCAAAAGTGTGTACAGAAACGGGTTACGACGGGGCCGATTGAAATCAGATTTCACCGGTCGGTAGCGTCGAAGACGTTATTTTCAAAAAAAAAATAAATAAATAAATAAACAACAACAAAAAAACAAAAACGCTCCAACGGTTTTCATTTGTATCGCGTTTCCGACTGTTTCACGCTGCATTAACTTTCGATTTTTACCAGTGCTCGGAGGAATTTCGAAGAGATCTTCCGAAGGAGATAGCGGCAAAACAGCGGGCATAATGTCTTTCGAATTGGGGAGTATTCTGGCCAAGCAGGAACCGGATGGAGAGGGGGCGGTACTTTGCGCGAGCCACAGAAAGAAAAACTAGGTTTATGGAGCAAGTCGTGATGCAGCTATTTTTCTTTTACTGCCGATTCGACTGTCCATTGTTTTTAGAGTGCCGATAAGCTGCACTATGAATCGCTCACACATTCCAACTGCACCGGCTAAGGCTAAACAACATATTGCCGGCGTCGCATCAGGTTGTCCCGGCTAAAATCATTCAGATAAATTTAATCGTCAAATTCGCGTTCGGCAGAAACGTCGTTGATCTACCAATTAGTCTCGAAGAAGGAAATAAGCAAGAAAGAAAACAACTCGGACCTGACAATATGATATAATCGTTAGGCATAACGGGCCTGAACTGAAAATTGCACTTCTATTAAGGCGACTTGTCATACAGTGTCATATCGCAAGCGGGCTTCGTCGCGTCGCAAGCATTGCATAACATTTCTGAGATTAAAGAGAGTTTAAAATGTAACATACTGTGAGGTAGCCTCAATATCAAGTAATTTCTCTTTAAATAAATATAAAATTTTTACGTTGGGGATATTAACGAAATCTGTAAGCTATTTTTCTTTTTTTTTGGGGGGGGGCTTTTAAGCGATTTATTTTAATGAGTCGACTGACACTAATAACAATTACAGAAGACTTCGGTAGTCTAAGAAGTCTCCCACGATGACGTTTGAAAGAAACGACGTCATTTTTACGCTACGGATTGTTAAAATGAAAATTCTGTGATAATCCTTATAGGTTTTCTACCGAATACTCTGTAATGAAGTCTATTCGATGTGTAATAATTGTAGCATTTACATTTATTTAATGTCACGAAAAATATTAAAACCGACGATTCCACAGGAATTACAAAAACTATCCCAGGAGATGTCGAAGGATCAAATTTTAAGGCGCTTGGCTACCAAACCAGAGGTCACGGATTTGAGACTTGAGGTTTACTCAGTCTGAAGTAACTGGGAACTAGAGAAATCTAGGAAAGTAAAGGCGGATAATCTGAAAAGTAGAAAGGAACGGGCCCCGCTATTTTCATCAGATCCATTAGGCTTAATAAATTATGGAAAGCTTAACTTCACAATCCATGATACCTTATCAAGGTATGGGACTTACTTTACTTTACTAGAATAATAACGTAACACCTCACCGAAACATATAGATCACAACGAATATTTTACTTTATACCGGATTATTATCTTACATGTACACAATGAGTAAGTTCCGTTAAATACAACACACTAATTTATGGGCTCACTAGAGCATCGGGCGTACTAAAAACAGTTTTAGAAATCCTGGCACGACCGAAAAGTTATCAAACAAAAAATGAAATAAACCATTAAGGTTATTTATTTTTTCCACATCAAACCTAATAATCCTTCCGTGGCTGGCTTGCGTGCGCATTTTATTTCTTCCAAACGTGCCACTTTCCATTCTTGTTGATAAATTACAAAGTATTTTGAAATCCATTTAATAAAGTGGTTGTTAAAAAAATACATCGATAAAATAATTCGTGACTTTTAAACGATTAAAACGAATTATTAAAAGTTCTTTTCCTTTTTCTCCATTTTTAACGTATACAATTTTTACGAATCTTTACACGCGCTGAACTCTAAACTAGTCCGGATTAGAAACAGACAGCCGTTGTTCAAATTTGAGTACATGTTAATTTTGAAAAAAAGAGAGCGAATGAAAAAGGCCTTAAGGGACTAAGGGTACGTGTGATATCGGTTCTTTAAACACAAGGCCGTTCTAAAAAATATCCTTGCGCGTATGATCGAGATTATCGTTTATAAATTTTTGCGAGATATAATTAAGTCCACTCTGAATGCACTATATATCGCGTTATTAGTGCAATAAATGTACATAAAAAGAAAATTTATTACTAAAAATTCATATTCCGCTGTCAGTTTCAGGGAATTTTAACGATCACGGTCAGCGAATATTAATTTGTAATAATAAATTCCGTTCGTGTGTTTGCCTTTTTCTGTTTTTTTTTTTTGTTTTTTTTTTTTTTTTGTTGGATATAATTTACTATTTTCATACCGTACATAAACAGTGTGGGACGAAAAATTATCGGAATTACTTTAGGGCGTCTCATTTTATTTACTATTTTCTTTTTTTTTTTTTCGTTCCGTTGGATTAACGATAAAGAATGAAAATTTACCAATAACTGCGAACGTGTACGAGCGCGACCGTTTAATTAAGAGTAAACTTTTGATCGGCATATTAATCGAAGTATTTTGATTATCCATTTTAGAAGCAAAGTATGAAACTTACAAATTTCCCTTTCAACACCCTGCTCGGATAATCAGCTACGGAATAATAATAATAATAAGTCCCGGCGAAATCATTTACATGGCCAAAATTATCTCTCGCGAGTCGTGGGGTCACCGGTCCAAATTCATTTTAATTTCGAAGCAGCGTAATCGTTGGTAAATTTTTACAAGACTTTTTCCGGCTTTAATCTTCGTTTAGTAGTCTCACAGGACCTGGTCAAAAAAGTACTTTGAAAATTTTCGACTAGTTTATAGCTTTTTAGTGACGAACAGAGTTATCTTTTCAAAATAGGGAAAGCAAATAAAAAAAACGGAGATCGTTTCTTTTAGGAAAAACTAATAATAATTGAACTATAATTCTTCGGACCATCAATTCCGTTTCTTGTGTCTTCTATTTGCCTTTGAAACGGATCGTATTCTCAGTATTTCCAGCTCTTTATGTATTTACCGTTTATCACATCTCTATTTCGCCGAAAAAACAGCTTTACGATTAAGAAACTTCAAATAACGAAAAAGACATCGCTCTACCTGTATGTTAGTCTTCGTGCAGTTCTTAATAGCTTCGAAATTTCGGACCGACTGCGGCAAGTTCATCGATCGTCGAAAATAATATCGCTCGAAGAAAGTTTTCTCTTTCTTTCTTTCTTTCTTTCCGGATTTTTCCGTTTTAGTCGAAATAAAACGCGGAAAAAAACAGAGACTGTCAAAAATTTGCACGACGCGCGGATATATCTTTTCCTTTTCCTTGATTAAAAAATAATTGAAAAACGTCTTTGTTTGATAGCTAAAATTCCGAGGTCCGGCAAAAAAAATTACAAGCCACTTTCTACTGAATTAGCGAAGGTACTATTTCAGTTGCGTTTTAGTGAAATTTTCAATTTATTAGACCGCTTTTCATATATCGACTATAGGGGACTAGCTAGATTTTGATATTTTCCAATTTCGGTCGCTCACGCGTTTTCCGGCAACTTCCGAAATGGTCTCGCTTTGTGTCGGCTGACAACCAACCGGCTTTGTTATCGCTGACTCGTTCAAATCTTTCCTCGCCCAGCAACAATTTAAATCGGACGATGACGTAGAACTTAAGACAATGTGTAGACATGGCTTCGGTGCACTGTTGAAAGAAGTGCATTATGCACGGGCAAGAACAATACGAATTCTTAATTAAGGGGCGTCTAAGTAAAGGCAGCGTGGCCAGGCCGTCGGAGACTGATACCGATTATCATCACCGTCGTGATGATTATAATAGCGGAATTATAACATTAGAAGAATGACTGCATCGGCGTGCACAGCTGTTTGGTCGGAGGGCGTGTAGATGCAATTCGTGACTTAATTCCAAACCAACTGGTGTATCCGTTTCTCGAATCGTTTACAGTGACGTCGTTCTAATTCCGGCTCGGCTGCATCTCTGCGCGAGTTGTCGAACGGGGAAATTTTTATCGCAGTTAAATCTGGCAGACGGAAGAGATTGAAGAACGCCGCTGCGAAAAAAGAAACTAGCGCGCATAGTAACATCCAGTTGGCAAATTAGTAAATTACCGGTAGCTTCGGACCCACCTAAAATAGGGTCACCCTTTTTTTCGGCGAGAGCGATTCTTCCGACAAAAATTTTTATTTAGACGTAGATCGTTTCGACGGAGGTTTTTACCTGGATCTTTTTACGAATTACCTGCTATGTCATTCAAATATCATTCGCTAACTGTTATCATTTGCATCAGTGGAAAACGTGGCTTACCAGATTTATTCCTAAATCGCTATAAAACATACAAATATCGTTCCCCGTTACTAATTTAGTTTTTTTGAGTGTTTAATACATATCCATACACATATATATATATATGTATAACTCGGCCATTTCGTCCTCGCAAGGGGCTGTGCCCCTTCACTACCCTTGCTTTCATTTCCGTCTCTTTCTCTTCTATACTTTGTATAAAATGATCAAAATTTACAACGTAATTCTTACTGGCATCAACACAAAAAAAAAGTAACATAACCACAAAAGTCCTATTCTAACATTTAACTTTCATTATATAAAATTAAGACATTTTTTCGTTACATTTTTCGTTGCATATTTTATTACATAAAATTGTGACATTTTTTAAATAACAATAACAAAAATCCTATAAAATATAACAAACGTTACATAAAATTGTGACATTTTTTCGAATGGGGGGTAGCCTAAGAATTACGTTGTAATTAATATATATATATATATATATATATATATATAATGACAAAATACTCACTTTATTTAATATTATTAGATTGTTCATCTAAACATTTTCAACCTATTTTCGTTTTTTTTTTTTTTTAAATTCGCTTGAGAAATCTAGAGCAAGAGATAATTTTCAATTTTTGAAACACCCCTACTTAATTAACCACCATACCGCAGCAGCTGATAAATTTATTTTGTAAATAAGACAATAAGAAGTGAGATTTCAAACTCTGTTCCGTTGAAAATTTATTACTTTGCTACCAACGTTCCAAAAAAAAAAAAATGAATCCAAGGGTTAACCAAAATCAGATTTTTCTATCGGTATATTAGGCGCCGAGAGAAAAGAGTATATTTTTTTACCAAAATTTAGAGCTTCCAGCGCCCGGAGGGTCTGAGTATGAATTTAAAAGTTCAGCTATATTTTTTCTGCGAAGCGCTGTTTTATGCATATATGATTGAAATATGTTTTGGCTTCTTCAATTTTAGCTCTCATTATCTCTTTTTTCCTGTTTGCTGCCTAATAGGCGGCGTTTAAATAATTTTTTACCGGTAGCTTTTTTATTTGTGAAATTGTTTCTGCTTTTTGTTTTATACGTTTAATTTCACTTTTAAATGATTGTCTGCGGTGAGTTATGAATTTTTAAGTGATTTTGGAAGGTATTTTCAATTCCATAATACATATTCTTGACAGTTTTTTGTTTTTTTTTTTACGTTTTTTGTCGTCCAGGGCAATTAATTATCTTAAGAAGTTATAGACTGTCTTGAAAGAAAATTTAAACTGTGATTTATCTTCCAATTTTTGAAGTTCATATATAAAGCCGTTGCTCCTGAAATACTGAATTTAATTTGATATTTTCATCGTTTCTAAACCTTCTTATGATTTCGTATATTATATGTGTACGGAATCCTGAAAAACAAAAACAGGTTAAAAATATTTAAAAGTAGTGAATAATTTAATGAAGTTGTGTTAAATATAAATAATAAATATGTGTTTCGTGATTTTGTATATTTATATATATATATATATATATATATATATATATATATATATATATATATATATATATATATATATATATATATATATATATATGTATGTATGTATGTATGTATGTATGCTACATACACGGAAAAACTAAACCGTTAACGAGGAACGGTATTTTTTTGTTGGAAAAAATTACCGATAACATAATAGAGGTGTGATGTAGAAATAAATTTAGCGAGCTATGTTTCTTACTAACGCAAATGATAACGCTGAGAGGATGAAATTTGAGAAACGCTGCAGGTAATCCGTAAAAAGGTCTGAACAAAAACCCCTAGCTCACTACGTTCGGGAAATGAAAATTCGAAACTAAACTAACAAATAATTATGAAATAATAGGAAGTTACATAAAATTGGTATATATGCAAGACGTGGAACTAGAAATGATATAGAATACAGTAAGTTATAACAAATATAAATATAACAAACAAATTTAAGAATAAAATGATTGCTTACCTAAAAACGTTTTCGGGTATAACTCATCATCAGCTAAAAATACAACTCAATATATGTGTGATCAGAAACAAATTCTAAATCACACTGAGGTCAAATAGAAGAGAAAACAGTTTATATAGTTTAAATCAACAATTTAAAGTCGATATATCATAATTGATTTGACCTCAGTGTGATTTAGAATTTGTTTCTGATCACACATATATTGAGTTGTGTTTTTAGCTGATGATCAGTTATACCCGAAAACGTTTTTAAGTAAGCAATCATTTTATTCTTAAATTTGTTTGTTATATTTTGATAATTGTTATAACTTACTATATTCTATAATTAACAAACAGGATGGTAAAAGATTCTTTATTAGAAATGATATGATCATCGTTCGAGATAAAATGCAACGAAATCCTTTATGAAAGCGGTAAAGGAAAATCATCGGTGCACTATGGATAACTTCGACGAAAAAGGCGGCGAGAATGACAATATAACTGTAAACGGCACTTAATCGTTACGAGTGAAATCACCAAAAGTGGAAGTGACGATTGATGAATACCTTGAAAAAACGCCCAAACTCGAATCCAAAATGAAACATACATATAACAGTAAAAAGCGGCAAATCACAAGAGCTGTTCTTTCGTACCGGCAACATTTTGCCATATACGAAAACACGTGAAGAATTGCTAGAGACATCATTTTTTTAGTCAAAACCTATTAAAGATCTGCTACCCGTAACTCTCCTACGATCTTTTCATCAGTTCTTAATAATATTCACTAGTGCCCAGTTATTATGGACAAATAGAATTACTAATAAACCAAGGGTATATTTTATTGCAGCAAGCCTACATTGTCGGAAGTTGTGATATCTCTTTTTTTTTACACCGCATCTATATTTGTCCGTCGCGGTAACTAACGTTGATAATGTTTTAAGTTTTTTGTCTGGTTATATTAAAAATTATTTTTTCCACATTTTACATTGTTCAATAACACTCTTTGAGTGTCTATCGCGTTCGTTATATCATTAACTCCAAAAAGATACACCATTTTTTCTTAACCCTTATTTTAATAACTACTGAATATCTATGTTTACCGATATTTATCGACACAAGTATATATGGTATCAGCATTGGTGACCGTACACATGTGAATGAATGATAAAATTGGAGTCTAAATAATCAACATAAAAAAGACAACCGAAGTGCTTAACGATCAGATAAAAAAGCAAGTGTAGTTCTTAAAAATCCGTACTATTCCGTTAGACGGATAAAATCGCTAAATGCCTGAAAGTGAAAAAGAGGACAATTCAGAGCGACATTTAATAATTGGACCGTGTGCGCGTAAGTTGTGGATGCTGCGACAAGAGGGTAAAAAACAAAAGCGGCTTCCGGCGACTTTTGGAACTCTATTGCGACTGTTGGCTGTATAATTTCTAGTACAGACATATCGGTTGTCCACATGTTCGCGAATTTGAAAAAATTCGTTTTTCAAGCTGATCAAAATTTTCCACAGTCTGATCTACATTCCAACGGTATTATTTTTTTTTTTTTAAATTTTTCTGATCAAATTTTTCCTAATATAATTGAATTCGCCGCACAATCTGAATTTCTTATCTTTATTTCTATTTGCGTTCATCTATAATCCAACGTGAAACAATATTTCTTTCTGTTACTTTTGACGGATTCGAACACCTAGTTTTCTAATTCACTGCTGAAAATAGAAAGCTTTTGAAACCGAAGAGAAAGCTTCGACGCATGTCTTATCACAGGATGAAACAGAGGATTTATTGGAAATTAAATGCTCTATAACGAGGTGGGCATCAAACTTCGGAATGCCGTTAAGAAACTACATATATTTAGAACTGCCCGTGATCACACCGAAAAAATAATAATAATAATAATTAAACGTGTGCTCCGATAAATAGTTATTTGAGAAGATATTAAGAGGGGCTGTTTTCTTCTCGTAATAATATCGGACGAGCAAAATTACGACCGCACATTAATTTAAGATAAGCGGGCTATTCCCCTCGAACTCGTTTAGTTTTTAAATTTTCCCCGTTAACATAGAAGAAGAAGGAAAAACCAGTGTTACTATTCGCAATTTAATTTTATTAAATATTAAATTTAATATCTGAATTCTGAGCCATTTTCGGAAAAAACAGAAAATATTGTATAGTTAAGTTTTTTTTTACTTTTTTTTTTTTTTGTACTATAACAAATAGCATATAAATACATACATATATATATATGTGTGTAATATAGCTCTTTTTTTTTTCTCTCCCGGTTAAAAATCGTTCGTATTTTATCAGAAATATGACATTAACGCGTTAACCCTTTAGGTCATTTAAATAATTCTCGAAATTTCGGGTAAGAATTTAACGCGATTCAGTTTACACGCGTAAATACACACATATTTCGACTACTAGATTTCAGGCGATATTAATTGCCACATCCGATAATGTAAAGAATTAGTATACTAGGACCGACCACTGAGAGAGGACAGTTCCACCGAGGAAAATTTCCAGGAAAATAAATTTAAAATAACATCTAATAAAAATTAAAAAAAAAAAAAAAAACGAAGGAAAAAAACGAAACAAGCTGGGTCGAAATTTTTTTTGCGGGGAAGCCTTTAATTTTAATTTATCGGTTCGCGATCACCGCGTTAGCCCCGGGATAATTAGTTAATGACGAGGAACAGGGGATTTTCTCCGTCCGGCTGCCCGCCATTCGGTCTGTTCCTATTTTTTCCCATTGATTGTCGCCAACGTTTTCCGCTCCAAGAAAAAGTCTCCGAACCGGTTATCAACGAATTGGCAAATCCGGTACATTAGATTTCAGCGTCAGCAGCGGTGGAACGGGGCGCAATCTCTGAAAATCGGAGTGCGAAAAAATAGCAGTTCCCGTGTGCGTCTTTATCGGACGATGGCTGACGCGGCGATGACGTTAATCCGTGTAAAATTAACATTTATCATACTGCCAGGCAGGCAAGTCCGGTTTTATTTTGGCACTGATAGTGCAGTCTCTCCTTGGCGGCGGCCGCCGTCATGCCTATCCACATATTCGCATAGCACACAGCTACCCGGTGTCTCCGCTAGGTGTGTTCGCAAGTCCGTGTATGCGCGAATCCGGTTCCAACAGGCTAGCGCACATGCTATCTCGCGCTGCGAGTGTGTGCGCTCGCTTTATATTATTATATCGGAGTTTGTTCTCGCCGTCATCTTTGAAACAGACTATTACCGCGTTTTTTTTATTGATAAGATAGAAAGTTTTGTCATAATCGCGAACGAGCGATAGCGTTTACGAGTGGCGATTGAAAATGCCGCGCCGATGAACTGGCGCAGTCTACCGACTGCATCGTTATTTGTGCACCCGAAACGCCGTGACGTAATAACCGTTTCAAAATTGAAATTCGACATTGACAGACGTGAGAGAAACGAACCTTTGAACATCGCAAACAGCCGCGAATGTCTTTGCGGTTTATCGTAATCGTACCGCCAAAATAGGAATAAGACGAGAGCGCACGTTCGTCGGGCATTGCTTGCCTCCTCAGCGTTCAGTTAGTGAATTCCGTTAATTTTCATTGAACGCGATACAACCTGGCGCGAAGTAATCCTTCGCCCGAATAAAAATAGTGGAGATATCCCTTTCGAAATATGGCTGCTTTTTCGCCTCTTCGTTCTCGGTTTGTTTTGTTGGTTTGGGGGGGGGGGGGCGAAATATGATTTGTTTATAATTAGAGCTCCACAATGGAGCACCCAGAAAGAGTGTTTTAAGGACGACGAGAAGATTATGACACTTGTTTAGTGCGGTATATTAAAGATTCTGCGAATTCCCATGTGTTGCCGAATACCTGACATATATACCGAAAAAACGAAGATAAGATAGTATACGCGAAACTTTTAAAATCCGGTAGATCGCAGTCCGTTGCCTAATACGAAGTGACAGATTTGTTCGGTACAAAATTTAACTTCCGTGGTTTCCGGTGTTGGAAAAGTTACCGTTAGCTTAAGAAAACGTAGAGAACGACCTTCTTCAAATGACTCGCAAGATAATCTTAGCCAGATATCGCGGAAAGAACAAAAAAATTTCGACAAAACGGCAGCAGATATCAGCAATATCCATTTTCGCCGCCTCCGATAAAAAGTGTGCGACGAACCCAGATCATCAGAAAGCTAGAGATATAAATCTATATTTGTTAGCGCCTTATTTAAAGTTAGCAAAAATCGAACATTTCTCACCCGTGTAATTTTGTATTCCGAAAAAAATTTTATAATTTAAAGTTAAATATTTTTTCAAATATCGAGTTTTTTTTTTTTAAATCACTTTCTTATTAGGCTATCTGCTTAAAAAAAAAGTCTCATTTTTATATGACTTTTAAGAATGCAAAAAACCGAAACACTTTTTTTTTCAATTTCGGATCCGTCAAAATGTCACATAGAAGGGGGCGCACGATTAAGTTCAAACTACCGATTTAGTTCGGTGAGCGAATCTCTCCCAGCGTCGTTTCCTGCGCAGACCTGACAGACCTGTCCGCTTCATTTAATGGTTTCTATTTAAAATAAAAGCCTTATTAACCGTGCTACCGAATTATAAAGATTACACGGCTATTTCTCCGCTATTCCGCAAAAGCTCTCCGAATAGTTTTTCTCTACCAGATTCTGCCAATGGAAACGGAAAAAATTTATCGAAAATTTAAAAAATTCCTTCAAACTTCCCCCACTGATATATATATATATATATATATATATATATTAAAACTCGCGATCTGTAGAAATTCTCGCGCATACATTTCCACTCCGCGCGACCACTTTTTATCTACGCATGTGTGTGTGTGTGCGAGTGTCACTTTTTCGGGAAATTCTTAACGTACTTTTATCTAAATGCGAGTTTCGCCAAGCCGGCCGAAATATTTTCGCAAACTACGTACACTTTTTCCGATACGCCTCCTCATTAACAAAAATATGCCCGGTTATCCCGTGTATTACGGAATTCTTGATTAAGCCCATGAGATGTCGCGTTTGCAAAGAAATCCTGTGCCATCGCTTCCGCGATCGACACCGCAAAACCCCCGCGTTCTTCTTCGGTTATAGCACTGTAGAACGCGTTTACGCCCCCCTTCATCTCGCATTCAACGTCATCAAGTTCGCTTAAAAAAGGGGGAGCGCAAACTGACAAACAAAGTTCCCGCCGGCTCCGACATCCATTTTAATTAGTCCCGGAAAGAGCTGTTCAGCTTTTTACATCGTTCGCCCTTAAACCAGCTAGTCTCGACCGCGTACAGATTTTTTCCCAATCAGTCGGCTTTCTCCCCATTATAGATCCAAGTTTTAATCGTACCCTACTAAAACTACCTGTGTGCTACATTCACCGGCTCGCTACTACTACCGTCAGCCTCCGTTAAATATTCATCTTCGTTCAGCGTTGATTAAACGCCTCTTCTTTTTAAGTCGCATTCTTATCCGAAAAAGAAAACCTCGCCGAGAGTATAAACGCTGCCGGTTCACATGTGTTCAGATTCAACTGATATATCGATCGAGATTTTAATCATCGGTGTGCTCGAAGTTTTTAAAAATTTTAAATTGTTACGCGCCTAAAATTCGCTAGAAAAACGACGTCCTATCCAAAAAAAAATCGAGATTCGTAAAATTAGAGCTCTATGATTGTCGAAAATTGTAGAAAATTTTAGAAAATTTCAAATACTCGTTATTGAAATTGTCAGTACTTGCGAATAACTTTAAATTGCAAATAGGCTCTAATTTAATTAGCATACCGAGTGAACTGGAAAGATCGTTCGGGGTTTGAACGAGAGGTCATCACGAGAAACGAACGAAATGCAAATATATTAACCTTTTTCTGCCTTCCGATTTCGTTTTTTTCGTTATTTACGTTGTTTTTTTGAGATATTCGAAGAAACACACGCCAGTTTTTTTTTTTTTTTGTAAAAGTCGAAATTTTCGCTGGAAATTATCGCGTTAGATTTATTTCGATTTCAGCGGAACGCACGGCATACATTGTCCGTACGATGTACACGTCGTCGCGTTTATTAATTACGGTCGTTTATATTTAAAATGCTAATAGATGGTAATTTCTTAAAAGTGGCGTTGGAGCGACGCGTCCGTGCGCAGTTATTCTGCAAGTGGCCGAACATGTTTCACCGGCGCATCAAACACGAACCAGCGAATAGACTGGCGACTAGAGCGAAAAATCGTGCCATCCGGGACAGATTTCTACTTTTGTCTGAGGCGCGGGTTCTGTTTTAAATTTTTAATTTGTTTTTCGATTATTAATGAAATCGTAATCGAGAGGGGCACGACGGCGTTATTATAATCGTCTAATTAGCTTTATCGCAACTACGGTAGACGGCCGCGGGCAATTATCTCTCGCTGATAGCCAAAATAGCCAAATGCCGTTTGCCACTAGAACGCATCTACATACGAAGCGGCGCTCGAGTTAGCCGTAGAATAATAAGAACGGCGCGTCCAGCGCGTTCAAAGTAGAACGGCCATTCAGCAGACGATGTGTTCGTAAGCGCTCGTTAGGGCAGACGCCCCGCATTACTCATCGAGCATAAAGTAATAAAAATGAATTTCTCTTTAATTAAGCCGTACATAACCTGTATCATTAATTAGTTATCTCATACTGTTGCCAAATGCGGCCCGCTAATTACTCTATACATTGCACGGCGCTCCTCGCCCCTCTCTCGCAGAGGCCGCAGCTACCTGTGCCTGCGCTACCACCGGCCAGCAAAATCGCTCTTCTGTTAAATAGTCCGTACGGCGGTGTTCTCTTCGTATTTATATACTTTTACCAACAGCGGGAAAAAAACCCCCTCTAAAACGGAACGAAAAAACAAAACCGAATAAAACACAAACAGAATTTATACGAAATATACTTTCTTCGGGACAACGAGACTAAAATTTCCTATTTTAAATCGCATTTTTCGAATTTCCACTCTCCGCCTATATTATTATTATTTCGTCGTAAAATCAAGATGTACCATTTTTACAGATTACTTGAATTTAATAGTGTAATAATTAATAATAATGTTACCGTTATAAGAAAGTAAAGTATTACCATTTATCTTAGAGGAACGAATTGATAACATAAATAATTCAGTTTTAATTAAACTAATGAGTAACGCAATCATATTTTAAACGAAAATAGTATTGGTGTGTGGAAAAAGGAAGTAAATGACTGAAAAAATGGTACAAAGATTATCAAGCCACGTCCCGAATTTTTCTATTCATTATTATGTTGGTCATTTGCGCATTTATTTGGTTACAAATTTTCTGTCTTTGCTTTTTCTTTTCGTCTCTTCCTGTTTCCGTTACTCTCCCCTATCGTACCTCTTAAAGAAGATCATATATGCCAATTTTGAACGTATAAACTATCTTCATGTATTCGTGTATAGATAACGCGTATTTATAGAGTGAGTGAATGTATGTTTTTATATTTACTTAAACACGTACGTTTAGGTTTCTTTTCGATTTATGTAATAAGCATAAATAGTTTGTAATGTGTTCGATTTAAACTAAACGATAATAAGAGTGTCGGGCAATCACGCAACGAGCATACTTATCGTGTCAGATGCGGAACTTATTTTCAAAGAAAAAACAAAATAATTAATCGACGTAAAATACGGATTGGCCATTTAGCGGTGGCACAGCTCAACAAACGAATACTTCCGATCGGGCCCGAGACGACTTAAACATTCGACCAAACCCCCAAACTTTTTAATCGCTTGGTTATTATTTATTTTTCATATAAACTCCGAATATACCCCATACATGATAAAAACTAACTTCGCTTAATTTCACAAATGAACAGAAAAAAATTACAGCGTATAATATAATATATTCGCCCTTCGTAATTTTTATCGAACATTTCTTTTTTCACAAAATTAATAATTACAGTTAAAAGGTCTAATAATTCGGGCAAGTTTCAGCATTCGCGCCGGTATAAAATTTTAGATTTGCGTGAAAATTTCACCAGCAATAATAGCTCACTAGTTTTTTGTTTTGGCTTTTTTTGGCTTTAAAAACAAATTCCACTTGTTTTTTTTTGTTTTTTTTAGGCCTATATGCGAGACACAACCCATCGGCACAGCCAATTTTATTCGCCGCTAACCGACAGATGTAGACTGATATTATAAGTTATGTATTTTTAAACCTTAAATTACGTTACAAAGTTATAGTTTTAAATATTACTCGGACACAAAGTACCTTTTAATTCGTTAAAACGTACAACATTTATTTATATTAAATTATTACTTAAAATAAAAGTTACAGACATTATTATTCACAAAAAATATATATAAAAATCCGTCCTACCGGTTTCGTCTACTTGACATATTCATGGACTGAGATGTAGAGACTGAGTTCAGGCAAGAAAGTATATACTTGTAATCGACAATTACTAATATTTTCTGCTCGTCGCAATGATCACCAATCCGTTTCGGTTTCGCGACAATTTTGATATCTAAAAGAGAAAAGTACGAAATATCTGGTTCAGTTTGTTCGTTCATTGACGCGTGAGAAACACCTTCTCGGTGCATTATCCGGTTAGTGCCTTAGCAAAGATCAAACAGCTGTTATCATAAATCAGAGCGAAATAAAGCGTGCCGATTAGTTTCGATTAAGACCGGGAAAAGTTTTCGTCCAAAATATTTGGTCGAAACCGAAACGAAATTCGGTAAAAATCGAAACTTCGGTCGGACACTAGTACATTCAGCAACCGTTTAGCGGTTACTACTAGAGAGATGGTGTACCTTCGATCGGGCTTTAAGCACTATGTGATTTCGTCCGAGGATCGACATGTTATATATTCATATCGTAAAAGTCGGTGAAGAGTATATTTAATTAACGAGAGGGCCGTCGATTCACGCACAAGTCGATGTGCGCGTCACGAATTGATCCGGGCCTGTTCTCGGCCTGCGCGCTCGTTCAACGCATCTCTACACGTGTCTCCTAAAACGTGACGCGCAGAAACGTGTAAACGATTAGATTAGGCGCTTTGCTCTTTTTGTGACGCGTTACATCTCAATATTTTTTTTCCTGCTTTCCCTAGATTTTTCCTAAGACTTTTTCCTAAAAATTTTGTCGAAACTGTGCCAGGTTGAAAAACACAAAAAAAAGTCCTAAATGTTTTGCGTACCTCGCAGAAAAAAAAATACGATCAAAAGTCAAAATATGGCGGTGCCATGAAACGAAAATCTTTAAGCGTGCGAATATCAAAGTTTATAATAGTACTACTTGACACAAACATGACCTTGCTGATAAATCAGTTGATACGAATCACTTAGTCGAGTCGTATTTCGAAAGGAATCGAAGTTTTTTCAAATGTGCGATTTTCAAAAAAAATTCACTAATATCATTTGTCATGCAAAATTTTGGCACACAGAGTTAAAACTTTTTACAATTACGTTTCCGTCTTTTGATCTCTGTTTTCGTGAAAACAAAAACCCCCTTTAAAGTCGGGGAAGAGCAACGTGTATCTTCTTTTAAATATTAGCCTTCTACAAGGGGCAAATCCCGGTAGTTACATAAGTTACCTATTTTCGGAATCGTCTGTCCGCCTGCAAGTGGATGATGCATTTTTCTAGGAGATAATTCGTACATACGCCGATGTAGGAGAAAGAAAGAGTACCCCCCACCCCCCTATCAAACACCGGATTAGTTTGTACTTCCATTACACATATGTGTTCAGAGGTACACACGAAAAATTTTGCGGTAACACGAATAGGATAACATGTCGCAACATTGTTAAACATCGTGCCGTACCGGTTGGTTCATTGAAGGCAGTATATTAACCACCGTAATGGTACGTTCGAAGCCGCTCATTAAAATACGTGCTGGATGCAACAGCAGATAACACGCGCACGCACACACCGGCACGAAGCTAACAGAGTCGAACACCGAAGTCACTGCACCACCACAAGCCCGCCCCCCTCGCCCCGGTAATTACTGCACTCGAGTGTGCAAAATACCATGGTTGCATTATTTCAGCGAGTTCCGTCTTCGGAATATTCCACAAGTCCTAACCAGCGTGTACAACTCTATATGGGAGATTATTCGCAGTAATTATCCGCAGAGAAGTATGAGGAACAAATAATGATAAAAAAAAATCGATGCAGCCGCAGTCTCGCAGGGTACACGCCCTAATCTCGCTAAATTAGGGCAGTAATCATTCCGCGTATAATGCCGTTGCCAGTACTGGGCGTTACAATAATATAGTAAACACTATCGTTACGGATCAAGTCGACATTTTTCCACATGCCTCACCCTCGGATTCATGTTTAGCCGAAAAATTCTTTTTATTCCTATAAATACGTGATATAAAGCGAACCGTTCGAATGAACTGAAAACGCGACCACGACGACTAATCGTATTTACTAACCGTTTATAACACAAGTAGGGGATGTACACACGAATAGAGTACATTTCCACACTTGTATTATATGCGATAGGTGAAAGAGATGGAGCGGCGGGCGGGGGGGGGGAGTTGGACCGTTTTCTTTGGAAACAATATTAGTATTTCAACGTTTCGAAAATAACGACCGTAACATTTTGCTCCGTGTAAACTGCTGAAAAAATTCTACAAAAGTTAATGGAAATTTTCCTTGTGAAAATACGCCTTTAAGCTTGCAGCTTAATAATGTGCGAGAACGATTTTAATTTGAACAAGCGGCTTCGTGGGAATTCAACGACAAGATCGAGCTTAGCGGTGTACTTGTAAGTTCTCGGTGTAAACTTTCCGCACGCTTCACGGTTCAGGTCAGCGGCGGCATGTAGCTCCGATTCAGTTCACGGTCCGTGGCCAGGTTTCTCTATTCGGAAATAGATGTTTTACGTTAATCTATTCGATACATTCGCATCTAAATGAAACGAGTGTTAGTAACGGAAATCTTGACAAATATTTCAGCGGTTAAATTCTCGTTATTAATAGTTTTCATTTTGTCCAAATTTTTACCTTCATTGAAGCAAAAACTAAAATTCTTCAATCGAAAAATACAAATTATTTCACTCGCAAATCCCGATTCGTTAACTAATGTGAAACCTCTTTTGCGGAGACAATACGAGATACAGTTGCCGGAAATTAAAAGTTCTTTTTAGGCTTAAGGCCAAAAGATGAAAGCGATATATCAATGATGCAGTCGAACAAAATCCTGGTGAAGATCTTAAAAATGCACTCTAAGTCGAAAAGGAAAAGATTAACAATATAATCTTTTTTTTTTTACTCTTTAATCCATTTCCTTATTCATTCTAATTTTTCACCATCCTAATTTTCGACATTTCATCGTTTCTTTCATTTTTCTGTCTATTTTTATTGTTTTTGGCCATATTAATTAATGAAGCACTCATTTTCTCGGAACGTTCTTCTTTCTCTAACTTTTACACGACTTCAACTTTATTCGTCCTCTTAACCGTTATTCTTTTTTTTTTTTTTATGTTCCTTTTATATCCAGAAGGATATTAAAAATACCATGGGTCGATAAATTTTCCAATAAGGAAATGTTGTACAGAATGGGTGATAGCTTTGGTAAAAGGAAGAAGGTTGGAATACCTAGGACACATAATTAGAAGTAATAAATATGAGCTATTACAAATTATCCTTCGAGGAAATATTTTTTTTTTTATCTTGGTTTTTCCTTTGGCTTGCCAACACAACGGACGATTACTCGTCAACACGTACAAATGATAGCAGCAATTAAGGGACACAAGGAATGGAACGTGACTAAAACGATCAACGTCGATAGATCCAAAACATATGCATCCTGAAAAGAAAAGGTACACAACATTGTCCAAAAAAAAGAGCAAAAGGAGTTTGCTATACAATGGCTACATCTGCAACTACAGAGCCCACAGTACCGAAGGATAATGGAATCAGCCTACAATTAAGGAAGAAGAAGAGACACGGGATGTTTGAAAATGAATTAGAACCATCAAGCGCCAAAGCTATATAGAACACAGCGCTTAGCGCCCTGTAAAAAATGATCCGAAAGTTCAGTGACGTTCTCCACTACTATTTTTTATGGATAATAAGTTTGTTTGTAATGTTTAAGTAAGATCCTCGATTAATAATAGGATACAAAGATACTTTTTTTAGTTCAATACGTAGGGGCCCTGAATATTTCAAACTTCAAACGAATTTTTACCAGAAAATTTCTTTCTTACTCAATTACAAAAATTTTTTCAAAGTTCCAAGAAGAAATTTCGATACAAGTAGTTTTCAGTAAGTATGAAACAGCGGGGAAATTTTATTTAGCTTTTTTTTTTAAATACGAATTTTCGAGGTCACAACATTTCGTCAATTACAACGAACATACTACTACTAATCGGAAGTTTATTAAAAACCGGAAAAACATCGTACATTTCCGAAAATACCGTGGAAACTCATTGAAAATTAGTAAAAAATCAGTTTGACGTGTTTGTATAAAAACTTTAACGCTTTCGCGTTATCTGAGAAGAATATCTTTTTTAATCCGAAGCGCGGATTTTTTCGGTTTCATTTTGCGTTGAAATTTCGATTACATCTAGGTGCGAACATAGCCTCTTGCCAACTTTAGCCGGTGCCGCAACGCATACAGATGTGCGTTGCGCAGCAGTTGACAAACAACTGCCCTATCTGTTGTTTTTGTTTTTTGTTTTTTTTTTATAATTTTCCGAAAACGTGTATTGGGTGATTCTGTGTTAGAGTTAACCTTGTTGCATTGCGCCGTTTCAATTCCGGTAATTGTCTACGTAGACACACCATCGGCAAACTTCCAAATCAATTTACATTTTTCTTCGACCGCGCGTTATATCCGGAACACCTATATTGTAACGAGAAACATATTTTTTTTCATTCGACATTGATCAGTCTGCGAGCAAAGTACGAGTACAGCATTGGAGAACGGATATTTTAAATCTGCCCGAAACCCGTTTCATCGGAATATTTTAGAGAGAAAATTAAAACCGTGTTACGAGGCGAATATAAAGTATTCGAAATTCGAATAATCCCGCGTAAGATGAAAAATTCGTTTTCGTTAATTTCACGTCTTTTTATTTTACGAAAAGTCGTAATTACCCGGAATAGTCGGTAGAAGTTTTAATATCGCTATGAAAAGCAAGAAAAATCGACGCTAGTAGCCGGAACAAAGCAATCCGGAAGGATAAGATGGCTCGTAAAATCGGAATAGAGAAAATAACGCTGGAAAAATAGCAAGTCGCCAGTTTGAAAAAGAAAATGTGAACGATAATAGACGAGCGAGTGGAAGAAAAAGGGTTAGTTCGCGAATACCTGAAAGAGAGCGATAGAAACGGGTTTTAAGAAACTGCGCCGAGTACATAAAACTACCGTGTTTCTCTTAGTGCAATGCGCCGCACATTAAACAAGAGAAAAAAAGTACAAAGAAAAATCGTAGAAATGTAGAAAGTGATTATCCGGAATATCTGAAAAAGTTCTCGATGATGTTGAGGTACTTTTAGCTTTGAATGCTTAACTTTCGGCGAAACATTATTGCAACCATCACAACCTTTGTCGATGGAAAAAGGAGAAAAAAAATTTAGTCGAAGAATTGAAAAGAAAAAGGGAAATTCTGGGAATTCTAGGGAAAAGAAAGGAGTTAGAGGTTTTTGAAGCGGGGGCCAATGTCCTGGCTAATAAATTTTCCAATTCGTAAATTGAAATTGAAAATATAAATATCGTTTTCGAATTATTTTTTGAACTCATCAAGTACACTGATATTAACCCCGGCTGGTAGGTAGAAATTTTTGTATATATTTTCAATAGCGGATTCGAACTAGGCCCTACGCGAAACGAAACACCACTGCCTAACTAATTGTGCCACGCTGGCTGGCTGAAGTAAATATCTTAGCTTATTTCTAACAGGTCTAGAAATGGCAACAGCAACACTATAAATATACAAATATATTAATTCTATATAGCAACACAGTTAAAAGTAATCATTATATTTATCTTAATAGTATTAATAGTAACGTTTCAGAGCACAGCGACCATTTTCAGCTGGAGAAACCGGATGAAATGGAAAAATAATGTCAAACCAAAAGGACCCTGTGCAACAACAGACGAAATCTGAAAAGGAGTGTGTTTTCAGATTCCATCTGATGTTACACAGGATCCTTTTGGTTTGTCATTATTTTTCCACTTCCTTCGGTTTCTCCAGCTGAAAATGATCACTGTGCTCGGAAACGTTACTATTAAGATAAGTAGAATGTTTTAATTGTATTGCTATGTAGAATTGATAATATTCTTATCTAGTACTTAACATAGTGCCGCTGGACTTGGTATGATTATGAAAAGATTCACAATCTGCGATACCTTATCAAGGATATATGAGGGATTTATTTTAGTTTTACTTTAGGTCTTCGCAAACAGAAATATTACAAAATGTAAAAATATAAATATGGCCCACTTGTCGCAGCGGCATATTTCGTTTCTTCGCTGAAAAATAGTCGATTAGGGTAATTCCACTAAATTATATCGTTGTATACATACCGCGCGAATACTTAATTCTTCCGAAGATCGCTCGAAATTATTAAATCGAAATTATCTATCCCATAGCACTTTTCGTGTATCCGCGCTGCTACCAGAGATTAAAACTTTTTAAGTCTTATTCCGAATTCGCAGATTAATCAAGGTGTGTGTCGTGAACTTCAGAAACATTTAAAAATAAAACGATAGTTCGCCGTATTTTTTAACTTTTAAAGTCTATTTCAGCGTGTGTAGAATTTAAACATAAATTGAAAGAATTTATTTCATCACGAAATTTCAATTTGCTACTTTAGATGGGGAAATAAAATTTACCATACTAAAAAACACGAAACAAGTAGAAATATTATTTCAAATTACTTAAACCTCCGTATTTAAATTAAAAATTTTTCTAAAAACCAAATGCGTAGGTGAGAGAAAAATTAGAGGCGACACAATGCAAATGAAATTAATCATATGAAAACGAAATAAAAAATAATTTAAAATTCACAAGGCAGAAATGTTCGTTCAAATTATACCGTGGTAATTAAAAATAAATAAGGCCATAATATTGTTGTTTCGTGCGGAAATATATTTATTTACGCTTCACAAGACGGAGATTGAAATCTCTGTTTTATCAATTCACATATACAGGCCATCGTTGTTAAACGGATGATAGCTTTTAATTTGTAAGAACGTTCTGGTTTTTATACAAAACCGAATTTGTTTTCATTTTTTGTAATGAGAAAATTCATTTAAAAATTGCTAAAATTTTCTCGACGATAAAACATTTAAATCCCTAAAAACACCGCTAATTCGTGAATTTTAACAAAAAGTTGCAGCTCTTTCCACACACAATAAAAATAAACGCACATCGAGCACACTTTTTACAGAATTATCGAGCTCGCTTCAGTACTGGAACTTTTTTCTCGGATCTATACTGATTTCTCGGTTGGAACAAGCACCCTGCGCTTAAAAATTGTGCACGAATATCGTCTTAAGTTTTCGTTATCAATCAAAAACACCAACTTAGAACGATATTTGTCGTCAAAATATCACTTTCATCAATCATGGCTCTAATGTTCATATACTATCAAATCAGTCTGCCGCTGAAATACAAAAAAGCAGCCTAGTCGCCCTAAGCAACTGTTCAACTATTCGGCAAATGCTCCGACTTGTAAATTTTAAAACACGCATTAATGCGTTTACTGATCCCCCAACTCTACAGAGTCGATTTCATATGGGAAGATACCTTCCCAACTAGTTGATAAATTTCCGTTTAAGTTTCTTCGCTGTGACACTTTTTAGTAATCTTTTGTGCTTTATTAAGTACGCTCACAAAGAATATTATTGGAAATCAACCTGACCTAATCCCTTCTTACAATTCCTAAATATAAATATATATATATATTAAAAAGTGTAACGCTTTTTGACAAAACCCGAACAGACAACCTTTGTGTAGATGCGCTAATGTGTAAGTCGGATTTTCGGACGAGCACGAATATTTCAAAAAGACGACGAACCTTGAAAGCGACAATAAAATTTCATCGGATTATGTGACAATTCGACTCTTACTTAGCGCAGAAATGTATTCGTAAATAATCGAATAATTAACGTCTATAATATATTATTTGGTCAAATTTCTGAACATTTTGCAAAGAACATCGTAGTAAATTAAGAAAATTAGAGGAAATGCCGCGATTAAATGACGCATACCCCAACAGTGGAGAAAATGTTCTTCTCCGCTACAGTACGCGTGTTTATATCCCACAGGTGTAATCCGGTAATATGACGAAGAGAAAGTTTTAGCGAATCGGTTCTTTAGATATCCGAAATTTTGAGGTACGAGCTAACTTGAGATTTTGAGGTACTAGCTAACTTGAGATTTTGGGGTACTAGCTGACCTGAGATTTTGAGGTACTGGCCAGACATCGGCAAACCGGATGAGCTTTAAAATTAGGCGCGTTTTTTTTTTCGTACTACGGATAAACGGGAACTACGCATCATTTGCTGATATTCTTTTCGCCTTTTAAGTCCGGGAAAACTAGTTAGCTTTTTTCAAGTCCGTCCGGGAATTAATCTGAAAGCTGCGTCGGTTTAATGTTACTCTAATCGATAATTTAAAATCAACGATTTCGAGGCTGTCCGGAGGCTACGACGGACGACGCGTGATTGCGAGCGGAAAATTGAAATCGCTGCATTCTTCGTAATTCGTGATTCGGTCGGTGCGCGAAATTATTTTGTTCCGTTTTGTTTAGCAACGTTGCCTATAAATAGAGATCATATCTGAGTAGCAAAAATAAAAATAATTAGTACTCGCCTGCTAGTAAACGATTTCAACTCGCTTCAGTCGGCACTCGCCCGCGCACACTCGTAATGTGTATTTTCGTAGCAGAGTAACACGCTTTTGTTTAAAATACGTGCGTCCCGATAGGTACGGACGATAAATGCTCGCATTAACCTTAATGCGTTCCAGTTAAATAAGTTTATTCAGAGCCTGCGGGCGAATAGCTGGCGTCTAAATAAATTCATTTTTGTCGATCTTGAAACGAGGGCAGAAAAACTGTCAGGTTCGAGGACAGCTCAATCACGATGTTCATTTGCTTTGTTATTATTTATTTAATTTATTATTACTTTTAATTTATTTCCCCCGGCATAACCTGCTGACTGCTTGCATTATTCAATATTTATTAGGGTCAAATAGGTTTTTCAGAAGAAACTACTACTTCATCCGGATTTTCAGTTCAGTATGATTATAAAGATTCTTTGTTCCGTTTTCCATTTAATACACCGGCGCCGTTTAAAATAGTATATACATATGTACGTAAATTTACGCTGCACTTGATTTCAGTTCTCGCTATGCGAAAGTTTAATGTGACATCCCGGTAAATCTGAAGAAATTGCAAACTCTCACTCGGATAATTGTGTGTCCGTTTCGAATGCCGAGTACCGCTCATTGCGCTTCAATCTCTGAAACACACAAATTTAAAATTATCACAACACTAATGTAACTCCTAACTTCTACCGATTCTTCAGCTAAGGCTCCGACTGAACTTTATTGCTCGCCATTTAACTCTAAACAAAAAGCATTTCGCATCGACCACCCGTGCGCTGATTAATTAATCGTTCCAGTGTCAATTTAAACCGGACAGTAATAATTCGTTAATGCTGATTCATACGAATGTTTCGAGGCTTGAATTTTTTCTAGAAGTATAAGAAAGGTTTTTTCTTTTCTTTTTGGGCTCGTCAACTAGAGACACACCTTTGAAACAATTAGGAGACGAAAGAATCTGTTATATATATATATATATATATTAATTGGATCAGATATCGCTAATAAAAAGGAAGAAATAGCAGGAATAACATGCAAGGAAGGAAAAGATTGAATATAAGACGCACTATAAGAAGCAAAAAATGTCTTAGCAAACTAGAGTACAAAGTAGAGGGCTGCGCCGAAAGAGATGAGCACTTAATAAATGCGCGATGCGCATCTCAAACAAATTTAACAATAAGAGGAGGATGTCAACGAAAATCAAAAATGCCAGGAAAGCAATAATAGCCAAAGCGCAAGCAAATAATGGAGACAATAACAGAACGGCAAGGTGAGGGAAACAAAAGAAACTACGGATTAGCAAGAAGATTAGGTTGAACAGATGAATAATTATTAGAAAAAGAGGAAATTTGAGGTGAAAACTTTTACACAATGAAAGGAGTTTAAGGGATGAGATTTTATTAAAAATAAAATGAGACGAAGCAGCAACCCGAGCCAAAGGATTAGCCGCCTTATTACCTAGAAACCTACAGCAAATCAACGTGCATCAAATGAAGAAAAGAAAGAGAATAGAACATATGCGGAAAATAATAAAGGCATAAACATATTCGGAAGGAGCAAAGTGGTGGCCTGAAGGGCATAGAGTCGGAAATCATTAAACGGTTGAAAAAAAGACGATTAAAGGCGATGAAAAAAATGAATCTTAGAATAATAGTCAATAATTCGTTTATGAATACGGAACAGAAATCAAAATCTAGAAAGCTGAAAGAAGCTCCGATAAGACCACTGTGAGAAAGAAATAAGGAACTGATGGTACTGCATAATACCCGTTTAATTACGGCTTGTGGGAGGGATTTAGAAAATGAGGATAGAATAAGTACTTCAGGAGGATGACAGAGATCGGCGTAGTTGAAGGGAAAAAAAAGGAGATTATGTAAGGCCGAAATGAAGTAAGACGTAGAGAAATAATCGGTTGAATCGGGATTTTCCTAGGTGTAAAAGGCCAACTCTTGGAAATCGAAAGGTAAGAATGAATAGAATAAGGGTAGACGCCGCGAGGTATTTCCATAGATCTTCCAGTATTAATGCCCATGCAACGTTCCAAGCTTCACACACACTGCGTGGAAATGTGTTTATATTACTATTTGAAGCATGAATATGTATTTATTTCCATCTATCAATAATATGTTTGGTGATTTAAGTTTATTCTGTTTTTGTGGTACATATATATATATATTATATACGTATTGTAAAAGTTACACTTGTTAATATTTTGAGTAAATAAATAAAACAACATCGGTGCATAATTAACATCGATAGTGCAGCAAAGAAAGTGTGATAAGTAAATGCAGCGGAGAAAACCACAGCAACATACACACCTATTTTCCAGGTTTATACTTTTCACACTGAAATGAATCGAAATCTTTGAAGTAAACGTTGACCTGCATAGAGTAAAATCCCGCAGTGCGAACACTCAAGTTAGCAGTAAGTATTTGGAAACGATAGTAACCAAGACTAGAAATTATCGATTATTAACTAAAAGTCACCGATTGATGTACTTTGATTATTCAGAGAACGAAGAGTACCTATAGACTCTTGCAATACCATATGGTAAGTGTGTTCGTATTTTGGAATTTTAAGTCTAGGTTTTACGATTTTTCTAGACTCAAACTGCTCTCACGACTCAAAATTCAATACCGAAGAAAACACAGCGGCTCCATGGTAGAAACTTTTATTCCTGGCTCTCATCGATATCACCGGGTTTGGTAAATTGTAAACCGTAATCATGTCACTGCAAAATATTTTGAAGCCACAATAAAAGATAAAACTGCATTTATAGATAGATATCATCGCAAACCGATGATGTTCAGCGTAGTGTAGAAAACCAGGCTGTAATTTTATAAAAATCATAATTAAATTAATAATCGCACATCGGAGACAAATAATAAAAAAATTACAATGAAATGAAATGTAACGCAGTTAAAATGCGTCATAAAAATTAAATGAAAAATACTTATGTCAAATATGCGCTAAGAGAAAGACTCAGTATGAAATGCATATTGACTCACTGCTATAAATACGTCCAAAGCTTACATGTACGATATATGTATACATTCCTTTACAAATTTTTCGTAACAACTGCAAAGAACTCGTCAGGTGGGTTTCTACAAATATTTATACTTTACTTTTTCACAAATAACCGATCGTATCCGGAATTTAAGAATTATTAATATTATCATCACATACTATATGCGTTTGTGGGTATATATAAAAGATAGGATAGGTGAAAAATGATTATTGTTAGACTAGACAAAAATGGTTAAGTTGTACGTTAATAATGAAGATAAATTGTTTTCACAACATAATATCCAGTCGGGAATTGTAAACTTTCTCTGCTAACTTCAAAATAGCCCGGCGTCGTGTTAAAGGTAATTTATTATTATTACTATTACTACTTCGAAGAAAATGAATTATACCGTATTTTACCACCAGTTGCCTTTATTTCTCAAAAATAATTTCTTGTTAATCTTTAGTTATTACGTTTCGACGTCCACTATGTAAATTCGATTACACGTTCCCGCTTTAAAGAGTACATCATTGTTATAATATTTTTCATCGCATTAAGTTTCTTTGAAAATATCCGTCCGCCACAGCACAAAACAGATAAATCTTCGTACCGCTCTTTGTACTCGTTGATGTCCTTCGTGAACTCGCTATTAAATTTCACCGACTTTTAAGCTTACAGCAACGGGCGACATGGAAAAAGTTTTTTGAAATGACCGTGACTTTCGAAAAATTTTACATTTTTAAGTTTTTCACTCGCGAGGGCACACTCGGCAGTAAAAAAAAAAACAAAAATTAAATAAAACAAATTAAAACGCAAAAATTTCTTTCCGCTGTTAATATTACACGTAACATGTACAGCGAAGGCGGATTCATAATCTTCTAGCGAGATAACATTTTTTTTAACTTCTCAATCGTGAATGAGAAATAAGTGATTTGCAAATAAAATGAGCGCTGGATTCGAAAAATTCATTGCGGGCGAAATCAATCGCGGTCAGAGGTGTATTTATGTAATTGATAGGCTGACGAATATTCCTTTTTTTTTTTTACATTTTTATGTTAAAGTGCTGTTTGTAGTTCATTGATAATATTAAATTTTTATCGATCCGCTCAACGAACTGAACCGTTTAAACCCTTTTGGCGGAGGTTAGAAGGCGGCTTTGGATCGTTAATCTCTAAGATAGAGGTTAAGAAATAAAAAACGGGATGTAAGGATTAAGAGCGCGCTTTAAGCTTAATTTTCATCTGAGTACATTGACATTTGTTCTCTATACAGAAATTGGATCTCAGGAAATTCCTAACAAAACCGGCGATTTAACGATTAGTTCACTAATTATAAGAAAGAAATTTCGATTTTTTTGGAGGTATGTTTAAGTTATTACTATAGTTAAGCTTTTAGAAAAAACTTGGCTATCATTTAACACCGAACACAAAATGAACACCTCGGGAGTTATCGAAATATCACAACAGTCCTGAAGAAAAGTTCTCAAAGGAAATACGAGTAAGCCTAAATAAATAGTTTAAAAGAAATTGCGAATTTCTTATAATTTATGTTTATAGGAAATATGTGAAGAAATACAATGAGCACTAGAGCCCCGAAACTGCCACTGATTTTTCGTTACAGAATTAGCTTGTTCCTAAGATCAGTTAAATTAAAGGGTGCAAAGAATTTCCCGCCGTGGAGAAGGGGCTTAGCCGTAGAGCTAATTTAACTAAGTATAAAAACAAAATATGATAATTAAAAGATATTCATTTACACAGAACATCGAATACATGCCGAATGCGGTACTTGGAATATTTTACTCAGTTTTAATTTTCCCGAAATTTCCGCGAGTTTCTAAATTCCTATTTAATTAGCTCGCAGTTGCTATAACGGACGTGTGACTTGGCATTTAATTTGGTATTTTGTTCGGCTAACGGAGAGAACGCTTGTTAAAGGCTATAATTCAAAAACCCTGAGCCTCGGTTCTTTTTTCGGTTCAGACTTCCAATACGAAACAATTAATATTACAAATATAGGAGATTTCATTCGTTGCTTGTGTATGTCATATTCGAGGTATGCCCGAAAATTATAATTATTATTTATTATTTATTATTATTATTATTATTATTATTATTAGTATTATTATTATTACTATCGGGGTCATTAAAGTAATGAATATCGACGAAGTGAAGGAATATAGACAATAATTAAGGTATTTTCATCATCGCCAGGTTAATAATGCTGTAAACCTCGAAAATAATTAACCGACTATGATAATGCCGCATACTTATGAACAGCAGAATAGCTACAATGCAGAATGACCGCAATTCTAGAACAGTTAGAAGATTAACAGTTTAATTCAAAATGTAAGAATTAATCCGATCAATATTGATTACAATTATTCGTATATAATTAAATTTCTTACTGAACACGGAAGATTTCAAAATTACCTATTACCGTTTTATCGGCTTGTTTTTTCTCGGTGCACCAGAAACTGCTACACTCGTGCCATCCGACTGTATCAAATAGGGAATTTTCTCGGATATTAATTATTTTCCTTTAAATAACGAAAATTTGTCAATACTCTAATGGTTTTCAATTAATCCGACGCGGAAGTTTTTTCTTTTATTTAATATTTAATATTTAATAGTTAAGTTTATTTGTTTCGATTTTATGTTTACATAATTCGTGGTTCCATTTTGGTTGATTTTTTGGTTTATTTAATTACCTATCAATTACTTCGAAACCATATAAAAAACCTTAAAATATCCTTCCCGTTTTTTTCGTTTTTTTTTTTTTCTGACTGATCGATAATAAAAAGTTCTGTATGTGTCGAGTATTTCCTTTGCTTTCTCTTAAATCGAGCAATGAGCTTTTAATTCCGTAATAATCTACATATTTACACAAAGTCCGGTTCGCGTTATTTGAATTTTCTTTTCTCTTTTAAATTTTAAATTGAAAAAAACCATAAATCTTAGTTTACAAGGCTGTTACAAAGATTCCGGATTTTACCAGATACAAACTAGACCAGAGCAGGTCATATACATGTCATGTATATATATATATATATATATATTTATTTATTTATTTATATATATATATATATTTATTTATTTATTTATTTATATATATATATATATATGTATGTATGTATGTACACCGCTGTTAAGAAAGAATTTCTCAATCGGACCATCAGATATCATAAAACTACTGCAGTAGATGATAAGTTACGAGACAGAGGGTGAAACGAAAATTCGCAAAAATTGCTTGTAGGAGAGCTTCTGTTATCCCGGCAAAGGCGTTTAGGAGTGTCAAGCGCGCGCGACCGTGAGAACGCAATAGTTCCACGCCCAACTGCTTGTGGGGGCCACTCCACAGGCCGCTTAAAATTTCACATTAATACCGGTATCGAGAAAGTCCGTTCGTCCTGTTTTTTTCCTAATGCGTTGCGTAAAAGATAAGGACCAGCCGGTTTCTGAGAGGTCACCAATGCGACACTATTCATTAGTGCCAGGAGTATATTGATCGGAGCTGTATGTTTAACCGGTAAAAGTAAAAATCCCACTCAATGATTTTACTGTGAAAGACACTGCACAGAGATCAACGTAAGACGATTCTTGTTTTTTGTGGTCATTTCTTCTTTAGCATCAAGCGAGGCGCCAGAAAGACTAGAAGTAGCGAAGAAGTGGCTCAACATTTCGAAGACAGCTCAGCATTTGAAAGATAGCTCAGCATACAGTACTGCGGTTTCTCCTACTCATCTGACTGTCTCGCTTTTAGTAAATGTTTCAAGAATAAACTGGCAAAAATATATTCGATTAGAGTACTACAGAGAATGAGCCTTGATTTATAGGACGAATTTAAAGAAATATAAGAGTTTTCCGTGAAATGTAAATTGTTCGTTCCTTTCTTCGAAATGTACAGGATTATATTATTGCCGAGCTGTTATGATAAATCCGAATGTCCTGCTAAACGGGTAAACGAGTACTTTCAATTAGTATTATAGTTTGCCTCCGTATGAGAGCGATTTTTTCACTCATTTTATTCCGTTGTTACCGCACGTCAAGTGCGATTTTTACTAAACACATAAGCGATCTCGTATTCTATTTTTATTTTACTGTTTGAAATTATCTACGATTATCGACGACAGGCGCGTGGCGGCCTAAATAAAATATGTTAATAATGCAATATACTCGTACACGATTTTCATTACACTTCTTGTATTTTGGTATTACACCTCTATCATCTTGGCACTCAATTTTGCATCTTATATATAAAAATTTTCAAAAGGAAGGAGGTTCTACGTTCGAATCGTATGTTTTTGTAAATTATTTTTTTTTATACGTGTCTGCGTCGTATTGCCATGCGAACCGATTTTACTTGGTTCGTTTTTCAACGGTGTTACCATCTGAGTACCGATAAAAATCGATTAATATATCATCAAAAAGTATGAAATGAGCGGGAGTCTCTTTAGAGAATTTTTTAGTAGTGCAACAAACGGCCACTGCCACTTAGAATATTACCAACTTAGAAAACGAGTTAATTTTTAGTAAGAAGAAAATTAAAATATTATCGACATTAACTACGGTCGAGAAATGTGTAGATTCGAATAAAGGAAACTGAAATCGTCGTAGTGCAATGTTTTACTTCTTATCACTGTCACAAATATTGCATTTTTACACTACCACGTTTTTTTTTGTTTTTTTTTGTTGTTTTTTTTGGGGGGGGGGACTTATATGCAAGACACAAAATACGCTGAGTTGGAATGATTCGTTAGAAATTTTAATACCGATAAGTATACTGATACTCGAATAAAGGTTTAAATAAGGAGGAATCCCAATAAAAGATATACTTTTTTTGTTTAATATAACCGGACAAAAATCAGCCAATTACCGATTTGCATTCGAACATTATATATTTTTAAACTAACAGTTAGTTATAGAGTACTACCGAAAATAGAATAATTTCGGGTCGGTCTATATCACCAGTCAGTCACACTAAAAATAGAGAAACGAAATATTTCTTTAAAAAAAATACATATCGATTTCGTGGTTTTGATATTTTACTAATACGTGATAAATACGTGATAACACTTCTCTCATTTAAACAATTTTTCAATATCAAAGTATTAGAAGAACTGCGAAAATATGCGAGAAATGCAGGTATTTCGTACGATATCTAAGCATTTTATTTAATATCAGTTTTAGAAAATGAACTTCGCAATCCCCGACGCCCTGTCAAAGGTATAGGACTTACTTTACCTTTTTTATCTTTTGATTATGAACAAAAACGGTATTGGCAATATGTGAAATTTGCGAATTTACTCGAGTTTCGTATAAAATAAACATGAATTTCTAGTATATGGTAATTTAATATTAACAGAAACCGCTTCTTAATCGGTAAAGAAGCATGCACGTTTATCAATAATGACCAGCTCATTTTAAATGTGTTCCAATTGCCGCTATTTGATAAATGCGAACGAATACACTTCTCACCGTAAAATCACCGACGAATATTGTTTGATTAACGGCAGTCACCGCAACAGGGTGCTAGACCGAAATCGCTATATCGTAGGCGGCGATAAAACGTGCACCACTTTTCTTTTGCCTCGTTATTGTACGATTCATCTGTATTATCAGTAATTTGTTTTGGCACCTTGTTTCGGTTATTGTTTGCTATATGTATAGCTTCCGAAATTTAAAAATTTATTTAACATCATCATTCGGTGCAGTTGCATTAAAAAAGATCACCGTAATGGAATAACTTTTTTTTTTTTTCGTATTTTTTGGACTCGTTAACTAGGGACCTCCACCCAGAAACGATTAGGAAGAAGAGTTAGGGAATTAGAATTTAATTCGATCGGAAATAGCTAAAATAAAGGAACCAGTGGCTCAAACAACAGACCGAGGAGGAAATCAAACATAATAAGAAGCAAGAAGCTTTAACTTTAAAAGGAGTAAAGAGAAGAACATTCAGCAGAAAGAGCAGAACATTCAGCAGAAAGAGCAGAACATTCAGAGAAAATTAGTATTACAGACAACTGCTTCATTAGGATATAGAGGACAATAAGAAGAGAAGGAAACCATAGAGAGACGACAGCGGGAAGAGAGTAATAAAGTGTTATTAAAGCGTAGGCGGATAACACAGATAATAACAGAAGGTGGACGAAAAGGGAACTCTGAAAACCAAGGATTAAAAGAAAAATAAGGTTTGAGAAGCAGAACGAACGATTATTAGTAAAGTAATAAGAAGGGTACATCTATTCGACCGAAGTTTAAAGTGAAGTATTCTTCTATGTAAATTTTACTAAAACATCCTGATCGAATCTTAATCGCAGATTCCCCTAAATTCGATGCCGGTTTGATTTAGCCCGTGTAAGGCGCTTTGATTTTTGTTTGTTTGTTCATATCGACACGAGAAAGGGGGAGCTGCTGCAAGTCGGAACGATATAAGGCATCAGGAACTATACTCAACTTATGTATTACAAGCCAATAGTATTTAATATGTACCGATGGTTTGAATTCACTTACGACGTTAAATTACGGTAATTTTAATTACAAATGTCATCCCTTTATTTAAGAAATCAAATGCAAATGTGTTAATTTGCTCAATAAGAGTGCACAAGTGAGTTTCTACTGGGTGCCTGGTCATTGTGGTATTGGTATGAATGAGGCTGTCGATGCTGCAGCAAAAGATGCCGCCTTGGAAGGTGAATCGTCGCCGTTTATTCCTTCATCGGATCTTTATTCTAAGGTTGAAATTGATAGTAGAGCAAAGTAGATTACGTTTATAAATAGTGAGAACCAAGGCAAATACTACTCCATATGATGCAGTGAGGACTTATTCCATTCCGAAATCTGTCCCGGATCGACTCATTCGTCAATATGTAGTTACGATTTGTCGGACGGTACATTCCTAGATAATTCTGAATTTTTCAGATCAGCGTGACGGTGTACAATGCAGTAATCATCGCATATCAAACTTCTTGAAAGGCATTAACTGTTTACCGTTTAGTTATAATAAATATAAACATTACCGAAGTTCGTTTTAATGTTCCCCTTATAATACTGTTTATAATCTTCTGTGTCGACACAACCAAGTTATTTGTATTTCGTTTAAATTCATTATATTAAACGCCATCTAAATTTTATAAATTTATTTGCTATTAATAATTAATTAAGACTACATAGGCGGAGTTAAAAAGATAGTTGATGCCGAGTCATTACGTGAGATGATCGATTGAGCGATAGATAGGAGACCTCATGGCGACTGGATATACTCGTTTGATCCATAGTGTCACGATGCTCGAAATGAGTGTAACCGACAATAAAGAAGAAGATCCTGAACAACTCTCAGTGTGACATGTAATTTACCATCTTAACTTTTTGCTGCTCAGTCATGTTCGAGAACCCAATCTCGAACTCGGTTTAGTTTTCTTTTCCTAATGATTCTATACAGGTATTCGTGGGTTATGTTGAAACATTTGTGACCATGATTGTTTGTTACATTTATTTTAGGTGATGATTGTGATTCCCAATCCCTATTTTTGCTGCTAGAAGTGCTCAAGGTGTATCTTGGGCTCGCCCGGCTTGGCCAGTTTTTTCCCACTTGTTTTTTCTTTTTGTTTTTTTCCCCCTAACGATTTTGTTCAATCATGTTAAAGTTTGCTGTGAAGCCTTCCTTGTTTCAGTCTGAATATTACGTATTCTCCTTAGTTAGCATTATTTTTACATCGACTCGACAGTGGCCAAATAGCTTTTTGTTAGGACAAAAAAGCAAAAAAAAAAAAAAACAGACGCTTATGCTTTATCGATCGGAAAAAGTTAATTTCGCATCTATTATCCGCCGCTTAATTTCGATTATTTTATCGAAATATCGTTTATCGTCAAAGCCAAAACGAAATGTTTCGAACCTAGGTAGCATTTAGCGGGGGGGGGGAGGCAGTAATACGGATATCGGCGTTGCACTGGCTCGATGAAATGCGAACTAGTTTTAAAAAATACCAAGCTCGGCCGCTCCGACAGACAACGGCCCTGATAAGCGTTACGAATTATAATAAATTTACAGGCGTCTGCGGTAGAAGCATTTTTCCGTTCGATTGCAGCAGCGCTTCGTATACGTAATATATCAAAATTAAGTCGAATCGCGCGCCGACGAAGCTGACGTTGTTCATTTTGTTCCGGTACATTAGCATATTCTTAATCCGAGATTAATTGACTAGCTTACCTTTAAACGTTACCGTTTTCTTAACCGGCTCGTACCGTACCATATAGCGAACGATATGCGCGTGCAACACATACATATGCGTATATCGCACACGCGCGTATCTCTCTAATAATGATATATTCCTTCCGAAATCGTGCTAAATCGCGACGAGGAGCAGTTGACGGACGCCGCCCCACGCCCCTCTGCCTGGAACTGGAATATTGTCATCGTGATAAAAAGTTGCAGCGAACGCGGACACGGAGTAATCGGTCTTTCGAAAAAAAGTAACGACAACGCCGCTGATGATGATGACGCTGCAGCGCCGAGTCATTATTGATAACAAAGTGGAAGTGTGTGTAATTTGTCATCGGACTGCTGCTCTACGTAACGTATTGCAGCAGAAAAGATCATAAACCAGGGGCCGCCTCTCGAACCCCTCCTCGAGATGGTCCGCCTCCCCTTCTAATTATTAATCTTAGTTAATCAAAGTCGACTTTTAAATAAATAAGCCTCGCATCCGGCTCTGAAGACGTTTCGACCGTGCGCATGACCCAGAAATCGGACTTTTCAATCGTCACCATAGTTCGGCTCCTTCGAGAGCGCGTTCAAACTACACGCTGCTAGTATAGTATACTGTGCTGCCTTTGCCACTGCAAACTTGAAAATGGCGCCGTACCATTTCCCGCTGTTTCATGGTACTCTCCGGAAAAGCCCTCTTAATTTTTACGTGAGAAAGTTTATTTAAACAAGTGCATTCAAAGGGTTCTTTTTTTAACCTCTTGGGCTCGTCAACGCCAAAGACTTTCACCCAGAAAGAAATAGACAGGAAAAAAGTCGGTTATATTTTAATCCGATCGGAAATCTTTGCTAAAAAGGAACAAATAGCATTTGACAAGGAAAAGACAGAATATAGTAATCTCAATAAGGAGTAGGAAGCCTAAGCCTCAACACAAATAGGAATACAAAACGCTCCGCAGAAAGAGGTGAACACTGGAAGAACACATGATCGGCGTCGCAAATAACTGCATCATCAGGATGGAGAGGTCCGTGGGATGAGGAAATCAGGGAAAAGCGAAATCTGGAGGAAGGCAGCAGAAAATGGCTAAAACGTAGACGAACAACGGGAACAACATCAGAACGTCGAAGAGAGGGATGTAAAAGAAATCATGAATATAGGGAGAGTAGTTTGAACAGATGAAATGAATAATTATTGAAAAGGGAGGAAGGGTAAATATCGGATACCATGATCTGATATGAAAGCTAATGGATGGAATTTAAAAAAAAAAAAAAAAAAAAAAAAATAGGAGAGAAGAAGCAGCAACCCGAGCCAAGGAAATAGCCACTTCATTACCAAATACGCCCGAGTGGCTAGGTACCCACAGCAAATCAATGTTAATCGAATGGAGAGAGGAAAAATTATGAATGAGTAAACGTATAAGGGTGGATAAGAAAGTCACACAAATGATCAGGAAGGGGAGAAGATTGAAGGGCGCTCAAGGAGTCAGAGATAATTAAAAAATTGGAGGAAAGGTGATTCGGGGCAAAGGTATTTAAGAAAATGTTTTTTTTTTTGTTTTTTTTTTTTTGAAAAAAAGAAAAATGTCTACCCTTCGGCAAAAACAAAAATTTCCTATCATTCCTTTTCATCCGTTTTCGTTTTCATTCTGTTCTATGCAGAAACTCTGGAAATGATCATAATTGATCAATCGGACTTTCGTGCATGTGTTTTGAAATACTTATCGCGAACTATAGAGACGGGGGGGCATTTTTTATCAGGAGGATCTTTTTTCAGGTATAACCTAATTAAATCAACTGAAGCTTAGGTAAGGTTGAAATTTATATACAGTACACCGGAAAAAGAGCGGCAAATTAATCTTGTTTTAAAATCGCAACCGGCACCGCGATTAATGTAAGTTTTATTTTGAACGTATTTTATTAATTTTTACACAGTTACGTGTAATTTTCTCTATTAAATATAAATAGGATTATGCGCTAGAATTAAATAAACAAACATTAATGTGTTATTACGTCTATGAAACTAAGAATATCAATATTGAATCCTCGCATATATATATATGTGTAGATGTTTGTGCGCGCGCACGAGGGAGAATGAAACGGAGAATGAAAGAGAGAATGAAGGGCATGTAGGAATAAATGTATGTTAGATGAATGCTCTCAGTAAATAGTATTGCAAGGCGATAAATTTGTTTTCCTATGTGCGTGTGAATTTTATTAAAGTACATATAATACCATTTTTAATATGGCCACAAGTTGTAATAATAATGAAATACGATTTGATTTGAAAAAGATATCACCGCAGTAAACGGTATCAGCAGTGGGAATTTTTTTTTTCCTCCGTACTGAAAAGACGTTTTTTATCCCCCCCCCCCCCTGACCGTAAATTAAAACCTATAAAAATAGGTCGTAAAAAAAGGAGCCACATTTTTCTATTAGCGGACGATTTAGCATAATAAAAAATTAGATCACTTTAATGATATGGATCTAAAAAGAAAACCTTAAGACCTGAGAAATATTGGCCAAATTCGAACTAGTTCAAGTTTCGGCGTAACATATGTCATGTTAGAATGTGTTATTCTTCGGCTGTGTGAAATTGGCCGGCGAATTGTTGGTAATTCAAAATGAATATTGTAAAACAATTAAGAATCCCTTTTTTCTCTTACAAATGACCTCAATCCTACTTTACTCCCTTGAATATGTGTCGTACGCGAATTTCACAAAATGTTCAAAGTCAAACGTCAAATTTGGTTTACGGGACGGTGCCTTGACTCGGAGGACATCAATCATTTGTTATTTTGTTTTGTAAATTTTTTGACAGACGTAGACTTGTATTTTTCAGAAACGTCATCCCTTTGTCGGTTTTTCCGTCTTGTGGTATTCAGTACTTACTTTGTTGCGAGCACCAGGCTCCGGTTGCCTTATTCAGGTTCCAGTTACTTCTTTATTTTATCTGTTTATTTATTTTTATTTAATGTAAAAAGGTTAGTTTCAATTTTAAGAGTTAATTTCTGTTTTAGATGCCGGGCCAAATAAAAAAAAATCAAAAAAAATCAAAAAAAATGAAAAAAATCAGTTATTACACTTTAATGTTTCTAAAGTTTTACAATGCGCTACTATTTTGCATAACTACCTTTTAAAATGCTCGCAATCAGTCCAATAATATCCCCTTCCTGTTTTCTTTTCTTTTCAAACTCTCTCCAGAGCATTCTGCTCGTACACCGGTCTCCGCGAGAAAACTCCTCATCATTCTTTAACCACTCATAGTTTAACCTTTTTTTTTTTTTTTTTTTGTCCTTCAACACAAGCATCCAGCTAGACCGTGCATGAGTATAGGCGAGACATAGAACTCTGTTTCAAATTTCACTTCCTACTTTGTTTCCGTCTCCGAAGAGATGATACACAAATGACCGGTATACTTTTTTTTCACGCTACCGATTATTTCTGTTCCGTAAGAAAATAGTTTGACGCCTCGCTGCTTTCTCAATTTCTTTTCTATCATAAACTATCCGTCATTAATAATTCCGTTTCGGAACGTTTGCAATTGAACCTACTCCGTTTAACTATTCATTAACCTCTCCATCGAATCCGATATTTTTATGTCCGTTGTTCCTTTATTCTCTCGATAATCGAGCGACAACCGAAATAATATTAGGCACAGAGTCTTTTCCCAATTTCCCTTTCCCCCGCTATTAAAATCATTTCGCCTCTTCGGATTTTTTAATTCCGCCCGCGCAATATCATGTCGCATACGGTTAAAGTCGCTGAAGTGATGAATGATATTCGCTGGCTTCTCTGTTAACTGATTTATGTCGTCCGTTAAACATTGCTGCTTGGAATTACATTTTAGAAATAATTTTAATATCGCTGAATTTTTTTTTTTAAGTTTCAGTTCTTATTTCTCTTTTCGTTCATCAATATGTTCCGTCCGAGTTCAGCATTTTTCTCAGGATCGTGTAACTTTATCATTTCCTTTCCTTCGTTGTTCCCTCAGCCGATGGATCTCGTTTTACTTCTTTTACTCGATTTCCACCATGAAGAATTCTCCAGTTCGTTATTGATCCATTACGTATGAAATATAAATTGCGGACAGTATTCTATCATGTACAATACTCAATATGTTCGTTTTCTTTTGTTTACGCTTTTTAAGTTGCGCTTTTTCGTTTTATTTATATTGTTGCAATCTTTTAATTTAGCGTACTTAATATATATAGAGGTATTAATGATTAAGTAATTCGTGCAATTTTGCTTTTATAATAAGTGAAATATTTTTTGTTCAATCATTTAAATCAGCTCTGGAATATATAATAAAAGTTATCAAATTGTGGAAAATGTTTAATTTCCTGTTTTTTAATTTTCTTTTCTTTTTATCGCTTTTTTTATTTCGCAATAATAGGGAAACGTAAATGGATATGTAAAATAATAAATGGCAGAAATAATGAAAGACACTGGGGTACTGTTCATAATTAAATGCATTATACTACGACCGAAATGAAAACGGATTAATAAAAATTTTTGGAAAAAATAGTTTATTTTTTCTCTGTTTTTATTTTTAGATAATTTTCAATGTTACAAAAACCGCGACGATGATAATGCGCTGTTCGAGCTTGTGAAACACACCACCCTCAATCATTATTAGTAAGCAACATCGTCTTGATTTTTTGCACAGTTCAAAATTATCTCAGACAATAATCCTGAAAATTAAGCACATTAACGAACAATGTTTTACTTTTTCTTACTTCTTCCTTTAGCTCGTTTTTCATTTATCTCGCTGTCATTTCGAATTTTCATTTTTCATTTTCCGATAATTCTTAGAGACACGGCCTATAATGTTTTTCATATGAGCTTCCGGCTAGCGGGCATAATAATATATATTCATTCACTGACACTTATTTCTTCGTTTTGATTACATAAATGCAAACTTATACAGAAAAAACAAAAAATTGATCGCGTGATTTATACGAAGAACACCTGCAAACGCATTACGGGCATCATCACCATCGCAGAAGACGGTAATGGTTCTTTCAGCTGTAGAAGTACTACTCTTCACTCCCTGTTTTATTCTATATTATTGAGTGGACTTTTATTATTATGCTTAAAATCGATAGAATAGAGTCTCTTAATTCGACGTCATCTAAGATTGTTCTGTTCAGAACAAGAATGGCTTGCCAATTGTTATGTACCGATTAAACAATTTCTCGCTTTATAAGCCGATCTCATTGATTTCAGTTGACGGCGAGTGTAGCTTCTTCTTTTTTTTTCAGGTAATTCCTGTTATTTTCTCCCTATTTTCCTTTTGACGAACTGAGCTCCCGAAATCATCACTGACGTAATCCGAAAATATATACGCCAACCCGGCTCGATTTAACGGAGGCGGGAAAAAAAGAAATTCCGGCACTCTCATATTGCAGACATTCTCTCGGTTCTACTACAGACTACATCGATGTAATGAATAATATAACGGGAACACTATTTAGCCTCCTGTATACCCCGCCGAATGATTCATTACCGCGCTGGAATTTCGTTCGAAAGAAGTTATTCGGCTGACGACGTACACCGCGATTAACTATACTGCGTGTTGGCATAGAAAGTTGACGAACGTACGAAAAAAGAAAAAAAAAAGAAACAACAACGAAAAATCTGACTCTACGGGAGGGGGGAGGGGTACTCTGCTACTGTAGAATCAGCGATGCTCTAATTTGCCAGCTTTTTCCGGACATCCCGATTATTTAGGCTAGGCGTATCTGTAGGGGCTACTAGCTAAATCGCGGCGAAAGACAGCTTAAAGCGGACAACAGACGAGCTGGGGACGACGTTACGCGTCAAAGTTAATTTATTGACCGTGAAAGCGGACAGGAGCTGAAGGCGCGAGGTGGAAAAGCTGTCGCTGGCGTTAATTCGGCGACAAACGCGCCCCGCTACGCAGCGCTCCGGCGTTAATCCGGCCGATACGATTTTCGGCGAAAGACAGACAATTAGACGGAGGAAGGGTGCAGTGCGACCGGAGCACCGACGATTAGCGGAAAAAACGGCGGTTTTGCAACGATCTGGCTGCTAATGCGTCATTACGCGATCGTTTGGTATATGTCGGCGGTGATCGTTATGAAATGACGCGTATTAAGAACGGCATCATGATGGACGCCGGTTATTCCGCCATCAGTGTGTGCGCGCGACAAGCACTTCTAATGATATCAAATGTTCGAGATAAACGCCAAAAGTAGTCAATCGCCGGCGGCCAACACCGAGCCACGACGAGCAACCGGCGCAAGAAGTGCACCGGTGGGGTCCATTTCGCCTTCTGCCGGGCAGCGAAATTAGATTAGCGGAGCAGACTGTCGGCGCACCTTCGCACATACATTATTAATACTAGAAGCGATAATTGCGGCAGACCTTGCACTTTTCCTTTAGCTCACAGACACGGCCGCTTCTGCTACACCTATGCCGTGTAAGCAATTTTCTCATGAATCACGATAAATAATGATACACGCGCCACTCGCACTGATTGACTCTCGTATGCTGCTGTCCACGTCGTCGTCCGGCTATCGAATTAAGATCAAAGGACCAGTCGAGCAACCACGTAATCCGCACTGCAACTAACATTTGCATTTGCAACAGTTCCATTACCGAGATCCGCTTGGCCTTTGCTGCGTCCTTGTAGCGCGCGCGCGACAGTATTTCACCATGCGCGTTCGGAAATACCAAGCGCGCCGACGACAAAACGCGAATTAAATCAACTGCTTCAGAATTTCGTGTCCGGATTGTGGCGAATGTTTGCCAATCGGTAGAGCCGGGTACCTAATGTTCATCCTGTTTTTCTGAGAGGACTCCCTTTCCTAGCACGCTGTCTCTGTCTGCGTCACTATGTCCACTCTTTCTTCGTGACCATGGACTTCTTCGCTTGACACCGAAAATTATTTTCGGACCGAGTCGAAGTCCTGGTTTCGGCAGGATTAGTACGGCTTGAATTTTTAACGAAAGTTCTTCAATTCTTGAAAAAGATTTTTTAAAGGTGTAAAAAATATGTTTTTTTTTTCGGTTTTCGCTAAAAAAAATCTCCGGTTAATCACGTTTATTAAGAAAGCACATTTGCCGAGTTCCGATAAAAACGGGTGTTTATGGGAAGGTAAAAATTACACCGGTGTATATACATAGAGTAAACAAAAAGAAGGTAAATTTCGCAAAATTTCGGATACATCGGCTCACCATGTCTAAACCTAACCAACTATATATACATATATATATATATATATAAACCCGGTAATTTTGGCCTCACAAGGAGCTATGCTCCTTGACCCCTCTTGCTTATATTTCTGTATCATTCTCTTCTATACTTTGTATAAAATGATCAAAATTTCTTAGGCCGGTCCCATTAGATTTTATAACGCAAAAATGTCCCGATATAAAATAGAACAAAAAAAAAAAAAGTACAACCAATAGTTTATATCATAAATTTTATTAATCTACCAAAACAACTTACTATACTACAACACATATAAATAGTACTTTCTTTGCATTTCCATAGTATTATTAAATTAGCAATATAATCTTTATACGCTTTTCCCTGTTATGGTGGCATTTCTTATTCATCAACCTACACAGTAATAAGAAGTGTGTATTCATTATGTTTTCACAAACGAAATAAAAACCCGGACGACGAACTGTGCAATAACGAAGAATTTACCACATTTATACGTGATATTTTGATTCGAAAACGACAGATGTAAAATAGTTTAAAGCGTTTGATAGCATTATTTCAAATCAACCGCCACTGTAAGAAAAAATGATAAGAAAAAAAAAATTATCCGCAGGGACCACATTTTTTCACGTTTTTTAACGAATACTCAATTTATGTTCACCGATTTTCATCATTACTCACATGCTACCTACGTTGAATGCTTTCTAATGGACAGTCAGTAAAATCGGTCTATATAAATATAAGTTATGCGCAAACAAACATAACAAAAAACTACATACGCGACGAACGTATAACCTCCTTCTTTTTTGAAGTCGTCAAAAAGTAAAATATAACAAACGTTACATAAAATTGGGACGTTTTTTGGGACATTTTTAGGGCGTTTTTGAGACGTTTTCGAGACGTTTTCGAGACATTTTTTCATTACATAAAATTGGGATATTTTTTTGGGACAATTTTTCTAAATGGGGGCCGGCCCAAGAATTACGTTGTAATTAATTAACGTAATTCTTAGGCCGACCTTCATTAGAAAAAATGTCCCAATTTTAGGTAATGAAAAAATACCCCAAAAAATGTTCTAATTTTATATAACGTTTGTAATATTTTAATTTTTACCGACTTCCGAAACTAAGGAGGTTGTACGTTCGTCGCGTATGTTGTTTCTTTTATGTTTGCTCGCGCATAAAATATTTACCAATTTACAAAATCACCATGGAAATGTAGCTTTGTTAGCGACCAAAAATAAAGAGATTACACGTTTATCCCGTTTTTTGTTTTTTTTTTATGTTTGTTCGCACATAACTTAATATGGACCGATTTAGAATTACTTTGTACAAAGTATAGAAGAGAAAGAGACAGAAATGCAAGCAAGAGGGGTCAAGGGGTACCGCCCTTTGCGAGGCCAATATGGCCGAGTTTATATATATAGAGGACAGCGCGGTAGCCTAGTGGTTAAGGTACTTGACTACCAACTCAGAGATCACAGGTTCGAGACTTGTCTCGTTCCGGATCCAAGTCGCTCCCAGGTATGTACTTAATCTGAAATAGAATTGGGTGCCAGAGAAATCTGGGAAAGTTAAGGGCGGTCTAGAGAAGGCAACTGGCCCCCCTACTCTCATTAATGCCTTTGGGCTTAGTACATTGTGAACCTTAACTTCACAATCCCCGAGGCTCTATCGAGGGTATGGGATTTGCTTTACTTATATATAATATATATATATATATATATATATATATATATATATATATATATATACTATGACTTAAGGATACTGAAAAAAACAGAAGAACTAGCCTAGATACTCTGCACCAGCCCTACCTCCGCATCCTAAACACCGAGGACATCGAACTGCGATAAAATTCCGCTTTTATATCAGTTAGAATCGATATTATTACACTTTCGTCCAAATATGCAGCGATATCAAGTATGTGCACGTATTAAACTGTTTTCCGCGGTCTCATCACCGTCATCATCTGTATTGAGAGCTTGCTCTTGTCGTTGCGATTACTATCCTTTTCCATTTTTTCCCATCTTGCGCCATGTTTTTAATTTGTGTATAGTCATTTGTGTTTTCATTTTTATTAGGTCTTATCAATCCAATACGAGACGATAATATTTAGAACAATGATTATCTTCGTCTTCAGAGAAACAGCGCGTACTATTTGCAGTTGCTCAGAAGATTTAGATTGATTGTCGGTGTAAACCTGTTCGCACATTCATTACCACTGGTGCCTCTAACATTTTGTTTCCTATTCCCCCCCATAAAACCGCGCTTTTTTGCGATGCACCGTTTTAGTTGCACTACAGAAAAAAAAAAAAAAAAAGGAGCAAAAAATTCCTAAACTCAGGCGAAAAATTTAAATACTTCGCATTCTAATTCTCGGCAATTTAGCAGAGTAGAAATATACGGTTAAATATGTACAACCCAAAATATGAAGGCCTTTGGGAAGTTCGGATGTTCAACCACCGTCTTTTTACCTTTGCTGAAATCGTGCGCAATTAGACAAATCTTCGTAAACGTTTTCGCACTGTTTATACGCAAACACCGCGATGTTTGAGGGAACAGAGATTTCACGGATAGATAATAAAATATAAAGCCAAAAAAAAAACACCTTAAAAAAATTGGTAGCAGTGTAGTCGCAAGTACAAACAAGTTTTCACAATCATAAAAGCCATATTTAGTAAACCCCCCCCCATCCCCCCTCCCGTCTGTAATTGCCATCGTTTTTTGCTTGCACATTCATCTTCTGTTTTCGGTTTTCTATTATTCTTCCGCTTATTTTTATCGCAGCCGTGCGTTTATGGCGCTGACGTGATTCCTTTCGCCGCTTACAGCTCTTAAATAATCACATTGTGCCCCCCGCACACACCTCTATCAATCCTGTCTTGGCAGGACTTCTTTTTTTTTTAACTTTTCTATTTCCGTCTATGTATCAAAATTCCCTCTAATTTACCATTTACATTATACTGTTCCGAATGTTTTACTGGTCTGCATTAATAAAAACACTTCACTTTAACTATAACGGTAGAACTCCGTAAGCGGTTTTATTTCAGCTGAAATCGGTCTAGCCTTTTTGAATAGATCTGCATAAATTTCTTACGCAACTTTCTTTAAAAAATAAAATCCGATATAGATACATAAAAACCTGAAATGGGCAGTCGTATAGGAGAGTCGATTTGCCATTTTTAAACGTATATATGTAATCTTACTCTCCAATACAGTTTGCAAATGTCTGGAATTTCGGCCAACAGAAATGCACCGTTTATTTCGCTATTAAGGGAGGCACCGAAAAATTTAGAGTTCGCGCAAAATTAATTTCATTATCGGTTTTTTTTAAATTCTTATTATCGCTATATTAAATTCGCAGTAGGTTGTTGGCTTCTGTATATTTAATAATAACTGCAGCCTATACTTCTTTGACGGTCGACCGCTAGAGAACAATTACCACAGATTTATTCACAAATACCACGGATGATAATAACAATTAGTGCATAAAAATAAAATTTCTCTGCATCGCCGTGTCGGCGCGGTAGTTCCAGTATATACCTGTTCCGATGAGAAATGGAGAATTTCGTCTAGTTTGATAAACCGTCCGTTAAATTTTGGAAAAACGAAACACAAACGCGATACCTTAAACGGGACTTCGTAACATCAAAAGTTAATCAACGGAACAAAGTGATCGGTTTTCGATGCGCGATGTCTTACTCACTTCAGGGATACGGCTAGAGACTGACAAGTGCCTGCTGACTTCCGGATGAGCACTGAAATCTCGCTCGTCTTTTACGAAGAAAAACCAACTGTGACTCTAGTGCCGAGGTTTTCTCGGTCTTTTGACGCCGTTGCGAGATTTAGTTTTCAACAATTTCGGAGTATAATGAAAAAGAAAATAATGAATTACGGTAAAACAGCGCAGTTTTAATGTCGGTCAATGCGACTGCCTTGTGTTTACACATCATCAGTTCTCCTTCGGAATGTTAATGAAAAACCGCTGAAACATTTCGAACAGGAAATCTTAAGACGGTCGGAAACAATGCTCTCGCAATTGTTATTTATCATCTGTGAGAGCAGCGTAAAAAACGGTAGCAAAAGTAATTTGTAACTCTAAATAACACATTAAGAAATAGCCGGCTTTTGTTCGAAGAAAAATAAACGAGGAGCCGGTCCCGCTGATTGCAATCACAGTTCGGTAACGTCGCCGCGATTAAAAATCGTACAAAGGTAAAACTACGAAAGAACCGGAAAAATAACAGCTGTTTTCCATTGTAGCTGCCCAATTAGGGGATACCCAATTTGAGTGACACTCAGTTCGTGCAACGATTGCTCGGAATCGTGACTATTTCGCTTTACGGAGAGAGATGGAACGGAGAGTCCCTTCCTACAAGCTCCATTGTTAGACGCCGAATTCGGCTCAGTTAGCGGCCGACACGAAGGACGGACACCGCTAACACACATATAATAGTGATAAAAGTTAAAACGGAAATACAGTAGTAATATTTCTCCTCGATTAATTTTAAATCTTTATTATTCCCGTTTGTTCGTTATTATTCGAAATCATTAGCGCAGCAACAGCAGCAGCGCCGCGCTACGATTGTGCTCCATTAAATACGATGATAATAGAATGACGATGATAATCATCCGACGCGCTCTGCGCGAATAAAAGTCATTTCTGCGTCCCGAATCAATGTCAGCGCTTCGGATGATGAAAAAGGAGAAAAAGACAATCGATGACGAAAGCGATAATAATAAAGAGTTCGTCAAAATCGGTAGCGGCGATTTTCGAACGGCCGATTTCCGCTCATCATTTCGTTTTCGAAATTTTCTCCTCGTAGCGGGCTGCACACGCGCACGCCCGACGGACGCGGGTCCAAGTCGTGATCGCTGGCTTGTCTCTTTTTGTTCGTTCGCCGGTAGAACGACACCATCATCTTGCCCCTTTTCAGCCGAATATGGATGCGCGCCATTTTTGTCGTATAAACGGAAAATTTGACTGGCGGACACACGGAGCGCAGATAATGGCGATCGGGATTAAAGTCTACGGCCAAGCCGAGGGTTCGCGGTTCGGAGGCTGACGCGGCGCATTGTGCTGATAATTCGAAAAGTCATCGTGGCCCAGTCAAAAATGTCCAATATGTAGGGCAAAAGCGAACAATAGGCCGCGTCCGGCAACAGTGGCGAGCTGTCAATTGGTGATGGGAAAATATTCGAGTCTTATTCGGCGGTCACTTTTTCATTTCCGATTCGGAGGCGATAATTATTAAAATTGGCTCGTTACGGAAGGTAGCCAACGAAAAGCGCAAACACCGTTTATAATAATCCGTTCTTTTCCTGGTTTCACTTATTCCGAACATTGCGACACGCGCGCATACACATCTAAGCACCACTCTTTTCAAATCCCGTACGGGCAAGACGCACAGACGCTAGTCTTGTGACTCCGTAACGATTGTCGAAAGGCCACCTTTTCCGGACATTTATCGTGCAAAATCGTTCGATTCCCAGCGACCCCCCTCTTCATTCGCTGTTGAACCAAAATAGGTCTGGAAAACCCCTTAAACCGAGAAGACTGCAGACAACTCATAATCGCGAACGTCACTATTTCAGATGCCTGCGAAATACGAGACTCGAACGATAACAGCTCGGAGCGCACAACTATTAAATAGGCGATTAAACGATCGTGTTCTCTCTGAAATCCCGGTTAATTCGGGAAGTCAGTCGGTCACTCGATGTCTGTCTTTCCGTTTCGAACGAGTCTTTTTTTAATTAATCTAAAATTAGCGATTGTGTTGCCCCGTCAGTCATCGCTAATATTTAGCCATCACCGAAACTTTTAATCGATCTTTTCTCGCTTTTTTTTTTTCGGCTGAATTATTCGTAAACTACAAGTGTCGCAAAACATTTTCTGACTGCTATCCGTAGCTTTTTTTGTTGTTTTTTTTATTATTAAATAATTACCAATACGCTGCTCTTATAGTCGCGTTTAACTGTTGACCGTATTTTAGAAGGGTTGCTATTACCGTTTGAGAATTTCACCGAGAATTCGGGAGTATTTCAACAGAAGCGCCCTTATTGACGTGCAAATGTACACAATCTAACGATATATGTGAAACAGATGAGGGAGAATGATTTACTCTGTGTAAACGAGATGCCAGTGGCAGAGTAAGATCCCCATTCAAAGGCGGCTACTGCGATATATGTATATCCTAGCGATATGCGGGGTCGTATTGTTTCGGCCTTAACGATTCCGCCCGGACACATTTCGACCCTGTCCTGTTTCCAAGTCGATCTTGTTTAGTGTTGCGAGTTTGTTTTTTTTTTGTTTGTGTAATTAATATCACATATGTAAGGCGTAAAATAATCATCGAATCCCCAAAAAAAAAAAAAAAAAAAAAATATACAATCCGGCAAATTAGTAATTAATTTGTTTAGAAAGTAAATCTTTCGATGATTTTGATTTGTTCATATATCGCTTAAAAAATTATTTTATCTTTTAAAGATTTGAAATGCTGATTAAATAAATTCATTTAGAGCGGGTTATTTCAATAGAAATTCATTGAAGTTAATTTACTTTTCATTTTTTTTTAAAAGGAAAATTTTATTACAAAGCACGCGTTTTTTTCTTTTTTTTAAACAAAAAATCTACCATAGCGGGAATTTATTGCCGAGATTGACTAATTTTTAGCGAAAATTTTTATTGAAATAATCCGCTTTAAATGAATATACAAACATTTCATGTCTTTCTAAGAGGAAATAATTTTTTATGCGATATATGAACGAAAAAAAAAACCATTGCGAAAAGCTGATTTTCCCGGATTGTGTTTTTTTGATTCGATGATTATTTTACATACCTTAAATATGTTATTAGTTTTAGAAGAAAAAAATTAAAAAATCACTAACACTAGACTAGATCTATTTGGAAAAAGGGATGGGGCCGAAACGTAACTAGACCGAAATGATCTAGGCTAAAACGTGTCGGGGCCGAAACGTTGAGGCCGGATCGATAGAGACCCCCAAGGTGCGATCCTTTGCCAAAATTTAAAACTACTGTAATAAGTATCGCGTTGGGAATTGTAAAAACTGAAACACCTTTTATCGGTAATATAATGATGATACCTTCAATTTATTTTGTCTCTGAGATTAATTAACCTTGTATATTTCTCCGAACAGGTTTTAATTTTAATGAACAAGATGCTGTGTCACAATTTAGATACATTAGAACTTTCCTCAAACCGGCAGTCAAACTTTAAAACCTTAGTATAACTCGAAGAAGATACCGCGGCTAGTCTTCAGTTCTTTTTTGTCAAAACATTTGACCGAACTCACTGTTTTTAGATTCTCCTTAAATAATAAGAAAAAAAATTGCTATTATTTTGGGGGGGTTGTCTACAAGGACATTGGCTCAAGCACAAAGGAAAAAGGACGCAAGAGACTCAGATTTTTATACGATCAGAGATAGCCGACAAGAAAGAATCAAGAGCTTGGACAACAGAAGGGAAGGGAGAGAATGAACAAAGCACAGTATTTAGTGGGAATAACAATTTGTAAAAGAGAGGAATAGAAAGAAGCTTGATCGGTTGCAAGAGACGAACACCCGAACATTTTGTGATCGGGATCATAAACAAATTGGATATTGGAGGGGTGCAATAGACAATAAGGAGACGGCACAAGAGAGTAACGAAAAAGCGAGGAAGGAAGCAAACTATGGACAAAAGAAATGTTGGTGCGACGCATAGAAGGAAAGTCAAGAAACCAGAGGAAGCGAGGAAGGGAAGGCTGAATAGACAAGGAAAAGGAGTGCGGATTGGACAATGAGAAGACGTAAGAGTCAAACTATAGTTTGAAATGAGCAGCTGCAGAGAGAAGGGTAATATTGGAAGAAGAGAAAACAGGAAGCAACCTACCGGAAGAAGAAGATAGCTGAGAGCGAATGAGTCAACTAACTCATCACCCTCAATTCCGGCATGACCAGGGATCCAAAAGAAGTCCCTTTGGATTAAGTGAGAAAGGAAAAGATTATGAATCAAGGAGTGAATAAGAAGAATAACGTGGTCGGTTGAGTGAGGAGTGAGGGAAGATGCAATAGTCTGCAGCACGCTTTGTGCATCCGGCAGGATAAGGATATTGCGAGAGACAGGTGAGGATCTGATAAAAAGACAAATTGTTCCGATGAATTATGATAAAGAATCCAATTTTTTTGTTCGGGATGTAATTGTATTTTTTTTTCTTTTTTCATTCGGCGGACCAATCAACTGATAATTCAGGATGCCAGAAAGAAGAAAAGAAACTAAATCCCAATACGAGCGCAAGTTGAGAATAAAAGGGAGCAATAATATAGAGTTGAATAAGAAGAAGCATGGTCCCCTAACAGGTGAAGGTAGAAACGCTTCAGCAAAGAGAACGGAACATTGTTTGAAAGAAGATACGACTGGCATCGCGAAAGTTCATTGTCAGCATTAACAACTTCGGTTGTCAGAGAACGACGGAAAAGAGAAGATTAAAATTATTACCAAAGCGAAGAAGTCAACAATATGAGGAAAGTCATGGTACTGTGGCGAAGAAGGCAGGAAAGCTGATTAGTTAATGGAGGATCGAAAAAAAAAATTAAAATATTTCGCCGAAATTGAGAGTGACAGGTGTTATAACGAAATGGACCGATATGTGCAGCGGATCGGGCTCGAAGTAAATTTTAAAAAAGCGTCATATTTCGCATATTCGGCACACAGCTTTTCATGCAGGATTTAAACCGTTTTCTTTCACAGATGACGAGTAAATTGAGAACCGGTTAATTCTTAATAAATCCCATTCTCAAGTAATATTTTGACAATTTTAAACGTAATCTTGCCGCGTACAGAGGAAAATGATGTACTCTCTATAGTTAATGACGAAAAAAGACCAATTATACCATTCCCAACTGAAATTTCTTGCGATGAACAAGTTCCAATATTCCAAATTTATTAAGCTCAAAAAACAACACTGCGGAGACGAACCGCTTTGTCGGCCACCGAGTGTAGTCGAGGAGATCTGAACCCTGAAACACGAGATTAAACGTGAGACGCGCACCCGAAATAAATCATTTAGTCAAGTAAGTCTTTGATAAAAGATAGAAACAAAGAGGAAATCAAAAAAAAAAAAAAAAAGACAAAATAGAGAATCTGCAAAGATTTTAGTTATTATCGCAATTTGCATTTAGTGCTGACTCTAATAAGTATCAATGCTGTTCAAGAATAATCCGAATATTTCCTTAAGGTATATTATTTTTCAGTGAAATATTTGATTTTTTATCGAATTATTATTTTTTACTTTTTAGAGCATTTTTAATTAAAGTTTCGAATACGGTCCGGTTTTTTTTTTTAATTCTTCTCGTTAATTGTCTATAAATATTTTATCCTTCATAATTTATTCCAACTGCTACCTAACCATACTGTGTTATTGCTGTACGTACGCCGATAATTATTTTAAATTTTGAACTATAAAGATAACCGAGCTGTCGACTGATTACACTAATTTTTTCTCTTTTTTTTTTTTTTTTACATTTAGGTGCAGTTCCTCCTGAACAAACAAAGAAGATTTTTCTGTGGTCGATACTCGGCGAAACAGAAGTTGAAAACAGTCAAAGTCTAAAAAAAATTCCGTTGAAAGCTTTAGTAAGTGTTTAAATAATCAAATTATTTAAATTAAAACCCGGAAATAACCTTGTGCGACAAAAATATGAAAAAAAAAAAAAATTACAAGAGTAATTTTAGAGTTTACAGTAAATATTAAGGAGGTGAAATAAGATTTGCGGGGGAAATATAAAACAGTTACAATCGAATTTTAAGGATCCCGGTTCTTAATGAATGATTAATTATTATGCGCATTTTTTTATGTTAACTAAATTAATCGACGTTTCTAATATCTGTAACTGCTGTACCAACCGGAATGTAAGTAAGAATCAAACTAGAACGTATGATTTCATAAAGGTTAATATTTTGCTGAAGACACCGTATGTTCTATTCCACCTTTGAATTAGGGTAATAAAAGATTTTTTTTTTTTTGTCGATTACACATACAGGCTGCGGCAGCATAACTTCCTTTTTTAAAATGCGCCACTTTTTTTCTACTAAATTTTGTTAAAGAAAAATAATAACAGAAAATCGAAATAAAACTGTGAGAAGGGAAGAAGCATACATATTGCCCCAATGGGGGATTTAGAGTGTGTTATTTCGATTTTCTGTTATTATCTCCTTAAAAAATTTAATAGAAAAAAAGTGGCGCATTTTAAAAAAGGAAGTTACGCCGCCGCACCCTGTATGACGAAAGTGACAATCAGGAATTCCTACACAGCCCGTAAATTAAAAATTGGTGTAGTCGGTTAAAACCGACTACTATTCCATTACAAAAGACTATCATCATGTGGTGGTCCAGATGATGCCCCCATAGCCAGAGGTCATCGATAGTATGATCCAACCGCTTTCGATAGAGAAAGCAACCTTTTTTATATTTCACCGTAACCACTTTCGCCTTTTGTTCATTTGTTGTCGGTCAGGTATTTCATTCGCAGCTTGAAAAATGATTTAATTCGTATTTCACGACAGAGTATCGAATGGCTTCACGGTGGTTTCCGCTATGCACGCGATACAGCTCCGATAGTTTTGCCGGGTCGCTCTAAGTCCGATATAGGAGAGGATTTAACGAACTAAAATACACCGGTCACGCTCTGTATTAAACCGGTCAATAAATTGATAAATATAAAATGTAAAAAACTAAAATTGTAATAAATGCTCAGCTGAAAAGATTTTTTTTTTCTCGGAATTAGCGATCAAAATACACGCGGATGCAGCGGAAATCTGGAACAAAATCGGCACTTACTTTTGAAACTACCCCGGTGCATCACTTGTCTGATGTTAATCACACGGGCAATATACCACCCAATCCGGCGTTCGAAAATATAGTCATCGCGAGCCGCGTAAGCACAACTCTCATTGAATGTAACCAGTGACTAGAAAAAACACTCCCAACAAGTCCTAATTTCCGTTTTTATCTTTTGCGAACGTCGGGATTATTCTTGTTCCTGCTAACTGTACTTTAAGCGATTGTCTGTAGGTGGTGCAGGAAAAGTACTCGTTAAATTGTAGCAAGACAGCGAAAGCAATAAAAAAAAAAAGCAAAATACACAATCCGGAAAACTTTAGCCGATGCCCCATATATACACCAGAAGAGCCTTTCTGTGAAAAGGATCCCATCTCCATATAATTTTCATCTCCGATTAGGATTGCATCAGCTGTTAATGACAACTAGGGCAAACGCGGCCCTAATTAATCGAAGAACTTAATTCGGTACTCGGCTGTGATCTTCGTCGGCCGATTAAGAGAGAAATTGCCCGGCCTGATAAGATCGAATTGATTTTTTAATTGATGCGATGGGAATAATCGAACTACTCAGCTACAAAACGGGTAGAGTAACTCTAGATGTTCCGGCGCATATCGGCAACGATGCAGAAGCGGCGTCCCATTCTTTTCAGTCCATTCTCATCACATTCGATTCTCATCGGGTCAAAGAATGGGATAATTCGCAACCGGTTGTTGGATAAATAAACCCTAGTGTGTCGACAGTAAAAAGCTTAGGCTTGCACGAAATTGGTGAGGGCATGATATTACGGAAACACATTCGACTTCAACGCAGGGCCTAAATTGAATTTTTCAGTAAAGGTATCATTCGCATTATCGAATAATAATATTTTCTACCGATCGTTATCGGTAGATTAAAATCGTTTGGTCGTTTTAAGTTGGTTAATTTCGTTCGCTTTAATACTTTTCGAATTATTATTCATTTAACAGCCCTTTTAAACGCTTCCAATACTTTTTATTCGTAATCGTTTTTTATTTATTTTTTTAATCGCAGACCGAACGGTAATATATCTTTTCGTACAAGAATTTCTAATTTTCTTCTTAGTTTAATTATAAGCATCCTTTTTCTGTTCGATGTTACATATAATATTCAAAATTTCTGTTGAAAAGTGGACATCCCTTTTTAAGACCATCAAGAATATGAAATTGAAATGTGGCACGTATTTACGTAAAAATTACATGTTTTATTCATGAGCCACGTGTAATCTTTCTGATTTAAAAACAAGAACGCCGTTGCCGTAATGGTGTTCGGGTTAATTTAAATTTCCGGGGGGAAAAAGAAGGAGCTATAACAGAAAACTATGTTACGATGATTGATTTTTAGTTTTTTAAACTATCAATAATTATGATAATGTCATAGGCAGCTTCGTAAAACAATGGCCGAATATATATGCTATATATATATATATATATATATATATATATATATATAAACATTTTAATCATCTTTATAACCGTACTATGGCGTGCCCTGAGATGTGCAAAATTACGGGATTCATAGTTGAAAGAGGAAGAAGAAAATATGGGTAATCGGTAAGCGTTTGGAAAGTAAGTAGTACTTAGAGATTGACTTCGTTTAAAATCGGACAGAGACAAAAACCAAGGAAGCAGTAAGATCGACGTACAGAGATAAAAACACAGCCGGAAAGAAAAGCGAAAAAATCGTTCGAGTACAATTGAAAAATCGGAAATGCTGATAATATAGTAGAGAGAGAGCGAAAAAAGAAATAACGAGAGGTGAAATATATAGCTAAAAAAAAAAGGAAAAAAAACATCAAAAAATTTCATAGATGCGCGCAAATAATCTAAAAAACGTGAAAAACTAAATAGGAAATCCGTTTGAATTTTTCAGACAACGATTAATGCACAGATTTCAGCCGTTCTTCTGGTCGAAATTTTTAGACTTGCAAGCTGTAAACGTATAAGGTATAAAATTCGAGTGTGCTGTAGCGTTAAAGCGTAGAACCGTAAAATTGGGATGTAAATAATAATAATTTTACAAAATAGAAATTAGTAGCGTTACACGCACGCATCGTGAAATTGAAATATTTACCTGTAGCCTAAAAATGTGTTTTTCACGTTAAAACTTAAACACCATTTTAGACTTTATAGACTGCGACAATTTGTTTTTTCTATTCTTTTTCGGATTCGTCAACTATGAATGTTAACCCGGCGCAAGTAGTAGTTTTTGTTATATTTTCAATGTGCAGCAGCGGCTTCGACCCAGGGGTCTTTTCTGAACAATACAGCACCGCCTAATTAAAATTTAAAAAAGATTTGGTTTCTACAGCTGCTTTTACATGCGATTCTTAAGACGGGGCAAAAACGTATTCCTGCCGAACACCAGTGAGATCCAGAAAACAACAACAACAACAATAATAATAATAATAATATAATGTAACTGTAAGACGGAGTACGAGGGAAAACGAATGAAAGTGATTGGGAAACATTCCTAGAATCGATTAGAAGCCACTATAGTAGGAAGTTATTTAAGAAGAAGTAAAGATCGTAACAGAATGGAATGGAAAGAATACAAGGAATTCGAAATGGTAATGTCAACGCGAACAGAGTGCATACTCCATCAGATCGCTTCCAGCCATCAATGAAAATAACCGATGGTATGTGATAAAGCGATTGCAGCAACGTCGTTCTTCATGTATGGAAAATAAGTTAATTAGACAGAAAAAAAGGAAAAAGGAAAAAAAACTACACCATTCGAAAATTGAACGACGAACAAGAGATTTAAGCGCTTCTTTAACTAGAATCGTAGTTGATGCGGAACGATGTGCTGCCGGCTGTGCTGAAATCGGCGGCCGGAGAGACTTAGTTTTTCCAGGGGTGGAATAGTTTAAGCGGAGGATATTAATAATTTCTGCAATAGGGTCGGTGGAGAGAGTGCAAAGAGAGATGGGAGAAAAACGGCGAAGGAAAGCGGCGATTTTATGTCGTTTTCTTTTCGTTACCGGTATAATTAATATTTCCTGATTTGACGAAAGGCTCATAAATGACCCATTTATGTTGCACCGAAGACAGTTACCGCACCGGCACCGATTAGAAGTACATGACAATAAACATAAAAATAATCAAAACGATCATAAAATAATAATAATGAGATAATAGCGCGATGTAATTATGCCGCGCTGATAATGATAATGATAAAATAATAGTTCGCCTGGTCGGTCGGTCGGAGCGGAACTAGACTTTGCCGTGCACACCTGGACGGCGATAGATAATATTTCATCATTCTCCGCGACACACTACACCCAAGCCGCCGCGCACGACCGACAGAGACAGACTTAGTCACGATCGGGAAAAAAACTACTCGGACCGATATTATTCGCGCTGGAATTCGAGAATAGCGCAGACTGACACAGAGCGAGGGAGTCGCTGGAGTAGTGGCGCGGGGATCAAATGGTTCTTGTATTCCGCTATTGCTGGCAACAGGCACCGGGACACCATATGATACGGAGATGATAACTGGTAATTCTTCGACGCACACAGGCGACCTAGTTTTCCAGCACAGCAGCAGCAGCGGCACAACAGCAGCAGCAACAATGTCGGGTATTATCATTATTTCTAGAAAATGGACAACATACCGGCCCATGTGCAGCGACAGCAACAACGCTCCACGGTAAAGAACGCAGAACTGGACTACCGTTGTCGAGATAGAATTTAGCTGAGCCAGATCAGTTGGAGTTCAGATCGGTTGTGGTTTCAGTGCAAGAACGATTATGCATCGGCTGTTGCTGTGTAGGAGTATCGCGTACATACGTGAAATATTATATACATATATATATATATATATATATATGTGTGTGTATGTATATATGTACATATATGTATGTATATATGCAGGATAGACATGTGTATAAGGATGCACCGAGCGTATAACAAGATACAATGATACGATGCCGGCATGACCGTACACAAAGACACGCGGCACGTTTTTTCTGCTTGCAATGCACCGGAATATTTCGCTCATTCATTTCCATGTACCCTCTTCGATCGCAATAATTATTTCTTTATACACCATTATCCTCGCATTGATCCTCGAACAAATTTCCTCATTCCTGTTGCTCCACTCTCCGCATTCTCCCATTCCTTCTGACCGTTAATTATTTTCACTTCATTACCGTCTATTAACCGCTCGTGCCCGCCATTTCATCTCCATTTATCCCTTCTTTTTCCCCTTCGTTATTTGCCCGCTGTCCACTTTTTTTCCTGTTATTTTCCTATTACATAATTCTGGTTTCCATTAGGCTCGAAAAGGAAACACTCCCACCGTAATCGGCAAAAAGAATGTTCTTACAATTCCTTAAAACCGGACACGATAAGCGAAAATAGTTTTTTTTTTAGCAGTTTGGCGCATGGATGATTTTATAAGTTTCATGAGGCCAGCAGCCCTTATTTTCTATTTTTATTCCCTTCTACGTGGCGGTTATGCTTTACGCCTGGCGCTAACCACACACTTCGCAGTAATCGAACGTTTAATCAGGTACTGTTTAATTTTCCGGTTCTTTTTTTTTTGTGAGTTTCAATTAAAGCGCCCGAATATTCATCATATAGTTATTAAATATCCTGTAAATTCTGTAAATACACACATATGCAGATATATATATATATGTAATAAAACTGAGAATGAAATTAAAGCGTTTTTTACTTTTTTAGTTAATAATTAATTTTCACTTATTTATTATTATTTCATTTGGAAATTAATTCTTTTTATTTAACATCGCCGCGTTAATATTAATTTACGGAAAATGTCTTCATCAGATCGATCGGAAAAAATTAATAATTGTATTTAAATCTTAAATAAATTTAAACGCATTTAATATAACGCAGTTTTAGCTCTAGAAAAAACAAAGTAAAGCGATTACTAAACCCAACGTAAGGTTAAGGTCTACAACACAGGAGTAGCCGAAGCTGGCTGCTTTCTCTCAGCTGCCTTTACTTTCTGAGACTTTTCTAGCGTTGAATTACTTTAGACTAAATAGACCTATGGTTCTGGATCCGTAGTTTGCTAAGCACTTCAATTTACATATATATGTATATATTTTTTTTTTTTAAATATATATATTATAATTATTTACAAAAATTGGATTGCAGAAATGATGTTGCTATACATTTCGTTTTTTTTTTTTTATTTATATGTTGGCCAACCAAAAATATTTACCTAAAAATTGAGGCAAAAAGTTAATTAGATTTTAGTTCGGTCGGCTGGCGACGGTATTGAAGAACTAGCAGCAGGAATTCCGTTTAGATGATCGGAAGCTTCCAAACTGGAGCTGAGAGCGCTCAATAAAAAAGGTAAGAATAAATTTTGTTTTGCTCGCGATTAAGATCTATTTAAACATATTGACTGGTACCAAAAACGACAAATATCTGTTTACATTAGAAACGTTAAAAATGAGGATAAAAATAAAAAAATTAACGCCTACTGGAGGCTTATTTAATTTCTTTTGCTTGTTAATATTAACATCTCTCTAAACATATAATGTGTTTAAATAGATAGATGTTAATAGCGAACAAAACAAATCGAATAAGCCTCTAGTGGGCGTTTAATTTTTTTATTTTTATCCCCATCTTTAGCGTTTCTAATGTAAACAGATATTTGTCGCTTTTGTCCAGAAACGAGCAAACGAAAGAAAAAATAAATTTTAACTCGGTTGGACTTGTGGACCACCTACTCTACTCTTCCTTTCAAACCTTCGTCCTTTCACGCTTCGTCGTTCTCTTTCACTGTTCCTATTGTTCAGCTGCGTTTTGGTCAATAATTTCTCCTTGTTCTATCACATTGCTTATTCCTGCAGTTGCAGTCATTTGTGACATTTATTCTTCCCTTTTTATTGACCGCTCTCTGCTCTAGTTTGGAAGCTTGCGATCATCTATCCGGAATTTCTGCTGTTAGTTCTTCGATACTATCGCCAGCCGAGCGAACTAAAATCTAATTAACTTTTCGCCTCAATTTTTAGAGAATTAGTTGGTCAACATACAAATCAAAAAAAAAAAAAAAAAAACAAAAAAAAAAAAACGTAAAATATAGCAACATAATTTCTGCAATTAAATCCGATTTTTGTAAATAATTGTATTTCGTGTTAAATTCTTTTCGTGCTTCATGATTTTCGGTAAAATTTACATATTACTTCCTTTTTCGATCAGTTTATTCGTTTGAGAAATTCGATTACGGTCCTCTCTTAGGTCAGTTTTGTTCCTTACATTTGTTTCAAAAAAAAACTGGTTCTTATCGTTCATTTGCGTCAAGGAGGAAACAACCAAAACTAACGGACAACCAAGTAGCGTTACATTTTATATTCGTACATCGAGCCTCTTTTTCAGATGATGGTAGAGCTCGTATCTAAAACTGCACATCAAACTGTCCGTAATAAACCTCCGTAGCTGTATTACCTTTCCCTCTCATGCTCGATAAGCCGGTTTGAAAACCTTTAACCAGATGGAGGAATAACTAGATTTCCAGAGTACATATCATTTTTAACGTCCATCACGTGTAGCGCATTGATCGTACAGTTCGCTAATGTTCTCTTGAAGGAAACTTATCCGAAATCGTCGCCGATAGCTTACTAAGCCCTTTGCAGTTCGTATATACAATTTTACCGCACTTTGGAAGTAGCAATGTGATTAAGCCCGCGAAATTCGCTAGGTAGACTCTTTTGTTCCTGAAAAATAATTATTCGAGTTAAAAAATAAATCTCACAAGAGATCCTCGAAGACTAAGAAGCAAAAAATCAAAAAAAAATAAAAAGCGGGAAATATTCTTAACCCGTTTCGAGTCTCTAATTAGAATGTTTATTTTTACGTGCTTTGTGCGACGACATACAGTAAAGAGAAGCAATGAAAGATTTGAAGAAGTCTCTGAATAATGTTCTGGAGCGAAAAAGGCTGAATCTGCGAGAACACGTTTTTCAGAAGGTTAGGAAAACACGGAAAATAAAACGGGAGAGACTGATCACGGTGGGAAAGACCTTTTCGGACGAGGTATCAAGGGAGTATGACCTACAGGAAGGTTTCAGGACGAGACAGCGAAGCCTGTAGAAGACTTAATGTAAAATACCGTAAGCCGATCAGCGTTGATTATCATAGGGAATGTAAAAGAAAACATTTACTCTTTTCTTAGGACCGTTTTCCCGCTAGCTGTTTTGTTTTGTGTTTTCTTTCTCGCTATTAATCACGTCCGGGAACTATTAAGGAAATTAAGTGAATGAAATTTTAAATTTCCACTAATCCTCAATTCTCGATGAGGTACTCGAATCTATTTTCAATGACCTATGTGAATTTTTTACACGCTGATAATCGAAGCAACAGCCCACCAGCACCAATTCCAAAACTACACATGAGCCAATTCACAAATAACGGTTTTCTCCTATACGACTACTTCTCCACTGAAGGCGTATTTGTTTAACACCCCCCTCCTCCCGGATTTATAGAAGTTTTTATTCAATAAGTTTCAAAATATCAGTGATGAAGTTTAATAATAATTTTACTATGTCACAGAGGCTATTTCATTCCAGTTTAAATTCCGAAAATTATCATCGTTTACCCAAAATCTACAGCAGACGAAGCCGAATATATTTGAAGAAATTCACATGCACCTTTTTTCATTAAGCCACCATCTAAATACTGTAAGTTTGCAATAAATCCTGGAACCAATCAAAAGATGTCCCCGTCTTTTGGTTAGTTCCGCGATTTATGAATATAAAGCATTTGGAAAAAATATATATAAAATCCGGGAAATTTAAAAGAAAACAAAACAAACGGTAATTCCTATTAACTGAGAGTTTGTCATTGCTAAAAAAGCAAAAAATGGACAAAAGCGATTAATCTGATTACTTAAAATTTTTCAAAAATTCTACCTATTATTATTGTTTTCAAATAGTTCTGCGTACGCAATACGAATGATAATGGACATTCTCACTTTGTAACTGCTACATGTGTACACACATCGTAACATCAGCAGTACACTACTGGGAGTCGCGTTAGGGGCGTCCTGATATTTTTTAATAGCGATAACAATAGCGCACGTGTTCAAAGTAACAGGTTCCCCCGCAAGCAACCTGGACGGCTATCAACGACTCGAAATTCTACAATTTCACGCACGCCCACTGCCCATCCGTTAAAGTTCCAATTTGTACGCACGATCGCTAATTCCGCGTCCCAGTCCGACTGTCACAAAGAGCCCGCAGACAAAAGTTTCATCGCTATCGAATCGGTTCCAATTCGGAATTTCCTAGGACGGCCGTTATTCTCCGGTCGTCCCCTCGTGCACATTAGGAAAATCGCGAAAAAATAAATACGTCTGTTTTCTTTTTTCGATGGAAAGTCGCACCCACATGTCGCCGCGACACTAATAACAATCATTACACGAGCACTTCCATGCCGCGACGGATGAAGATCGTAATAGAAAGATGAAAGTTGATCAGCGTGGTCGACAATAAAATACGTTCCCCAACAGCGCGCCGTATGCAAATATTAAAAAACGATTTATAACCTTAATTACGTAACGGATGTGGCACATTTATATTACAATTATTCGAACGATACGTGTGCACACATTTTAACCAAGTGGCGCTAAACCTAATCGTCGAGCTTACACCGTTTTTATTACAACACATCGTCGTCGTCGTCGTCGGACCGATGTTCGGAATCCCGTTTATAATGATGCGACGATAAAAAATAAAATGGTGCACACACAAGTGCCCGGTCGATTTCAGCCAGCCAGACTACATTAGAAAAGCGCCCAGAACACTATACTAAAAGGTGATATTCTACGCGTATTTAAATGCAACCGGCTTACCATAATATATTTATTCATCTCGAATCACAGTCTGCAGCGAACGGAGCCTGCGCCATTTATGTTGTGTTTCTTTTAAATTATAAAACGGAATTTTATTTTATTTCTATTTTTTCTTTTTTTTTTCGATTTTTTTATCGTTTTACTTTTTAGTTACTTTCTAAACGCCATTTTAACGAGGTAGCGTTCGCGATTTATCGAAATGTTTCTCGCTCTTCGAGATTCTCATCTCGAAATGTACCGCTGAATATGACGCGACTTCAAGTTAAATTTCCTTTTTTTTTTTCGTTTTGTTTTCTTTTTACACAGTAGCGGAGTGTGTCAAAAAAAGCGAGAATTTGGCCGGAAAATAATTATACGAATGTAGGCTTTAAACTAAAACCAAGTTTCAGTATACTCGTTAATGAGAATGTGTTTTAGGGTTAAGATTCGAACACATCAAGATACTACGGGAAAACTGGAAGCGGGTAGTAATAAAAAGAAAACATAACAGTCCCGTAACGGTAGTAAGGAAAAGTGGAAACCCCGTCAATTATGAGCAAGATAATGGAATGGGCCGGAATCTGGAATGAAATTAGAAATCAAATCTCTATTTTGACTTTTTTGAATTTTATTCTTAGCATTTTTTCTCGCATCCTCGTTAGAGAACTATTTTTCAACTGTTTGAAGCAGAATACTAATGTTATATACATTTTTTTGGGAAATTTTGGAAAATATTAAAATGCTTCAATGACCTGAAAATCCCCTCTTCTTCCAAATTTTAAATAACGCGGCGACATGTTTTATCATACTTTAATTTCAAAAAGTTCCAAATGGGCATTGTGTTCCAAACGTAAAATCAGCGACGATGCGACCGAAAATTGATTTTATTAAGCGAGAAATTTTCGAAACGAAAAACTTTCACGTGTCGGTCAGATTTTATTAAAAACTAAAATTATTCCGCGGAAACGGATTTTCTGCAATAGTCGACAATGGTGTTTCCACCTTCGAGGGTATAACGTAATTTTGTGTTTTCGACATGACACGACGACAGGTGTAAACACTGAGTGTCGATAGGACCATTAAGTGGAAATGGTTATTCGGATCTCGCAGATAAATTCGACAAATTCCCCATAACGAGAGGTGTCATTTAAAGTCAGCACCTAAAAATCACCTCCGCTAAAATGATCGAAATCGAACGGTGGTTCATGAACGACTCGGTCGATGAGAAAAATCATCTTGAAATTCCTGTTTTTGTAACATTTGCGTTCCCTGAATTCTTCTTACTTCCGAAGCAGCGGATATTATTTGAGCATTCCAACTGCAGCATGAGGCGCTTCTTTCAACACTCGCTTTTCCAGTTAAAACGCATTTTATCCATTTCCGCTTTCTTTCCTTTTGTCCTCATCGTATTGACGATGGTGGTCGACGAAAAAAAGGAACTATCCATCAAGAAAATCTCAAAATCTTTCCGTTCTTGTTCAAAACTTCTTTTTATTCTTGTTGTTTCCGAGCAATGCATTTCGAGTACTCCATCCCATTTACAGTAACTGGAGAAAAGAGGAATTTTTTAAATTAAACTCCGTTAAATAATTTCTAATAAGCCGTACGTGGGGACTAATTAATGTTAGATAAAAATTACCACTACGGGGCAACGAATTTTTAAAAATTGAGGTTTGTGAAATAGTACGACTATTTGTGCACGCTTCTTTATCAGAAAATATCAATCAATGAGTCGTGAATCGCTCGTGGAAATATCGTGATTATGATCTGTCCATCTGATGTATATAAGATACGAACGCAAAAAAACTGCAATTAAGCGTGTACATGTTAAGAACTCAGGCGATTTTCAATCTTAAACCGAGACCGGTTCGTAACGAGCTCTTCATTCTTAAGCAGTTAGGTTGAATTTTCAACTTTATTTCTGCCAGTTATGTGGATCATAGCATTATTCGGAGAAATAGTGCATGTGTAGTGCTGGAAAATATAATCAATGGAAAATAATTAATCTTTTGAATTTCCCCTTTTTTTTTGTCGTAATAGTGCAAAAAAATAAAAAATACTTCACAGAGCTTTTATACTTTCTCTTTCTTCATTTTTTTTTTTTTTTGGTCCCTACTTTGGGCGCGCTGGGCCTTGACCCAACAACATGATAATTCAATAGATAGTATGCTAAATAGCCAGTCGGTCAGAAATGGAACTCACGAAGAACAGCAGCAGCGGGAACAACTGAAGGCAATGGGAAGGAAAAGTTGCGTTAAAGGGAGTAGGAAGATCCAGAGCCGAAAATTAGGCATGTAGAGGGGAGCGTTTGTTGAGGAGAGCAGAACATTCGAAAAGGACATGATTTGAATCACAAATACAAGGAGGCTCAGAAGCATAAAGAGAGTAAAAAGAAGAAGGGGACAAAGCAAATCGAAAGCGAGAAGAGGGAAGTAGAGAATGATTGATCCTGAGTGTAATTAAGGAAACCAAGGCAGGGAACACGAGGAACCGGTTGAGTAAGGCGGTACTGCGAATAGAGATTTGAGAATAAAGATGGATACATGTCCATTCAAAGTCTGGAATGATTAGAGCGTGATAGGGAAAGAAAGACTGAAAAAGGGAAAGAGTCGAGGAAAGGACCATTTCGGGTGGCTCAGCAAGCTAATGAGTCATCTGAGTCATTGCCTTCTATATTGGAATGACTAGGAACTCACAGAAAGTCTATGAAGATGGAACGGGACGAAAAAAAGTGAAGACGAGAGATCGCATTGAGAAAATTACACCATCAGAGGAATGAGAAGGAGGAGAGACTTGAAGAACGCCTTTAGAATCGAAAACGATCAGGAATTTACGAACCCCGTTTGGAGAGGATATAAAATAAATGGCAGGGATAATTGAGATTGATTCGGCCGAGAAGATAGAGCAGAAAGAAGGAAGTCTCGAAGAAGACGTAAATGCATCACCCACGCCCTCATCATTTTTGGAACCATCCGTGAAGATTAAGAGGCATGGAAAGGAAAAGAAGAGTCTAGTAGATGAAAGAATTCGTAGTTGACTACATTGTGAGAGAAAGAATTAGCTCGGATCGGGAGGGAGGGGAAATTGATAGGGTGCTTATTAAAATCATAAAAAAAGTAAAGAAGACTGTAACAAGGAAGAACGTGGAGAGAAAATTTGGAAACACGTAGAATCGAGATTCTACGAGGCGTAAAGCGCCAGTGGTTTTTGATATGAAAATAGGAAGGAATAAGATTGGATGAAAAATTGGGGAGGCGTTTTATTAAAAAGCGATAATCGAGGAGTGAACGACGAATAAATAAAGATTGAGTGGCAGATTCGGATAAAATTTCCGGAATAGGAGAAGATTTTACCGCGCCAATAAACAGACACAGGCAGGAATTTTGAACTGAGTCAAGTTTGGAAAGGAGAGATTCGGAAGCATTGCCATAAGTGAAGGAGCAATAGTCGAGTTTGAACCGAATAATTGATTTGTAAATATTTAAAAGAATAGACGGGTCGTGAACCCATCTAAAAGGAGACAAAGACTTAAAGAGATTAAATCTCTTAACCGAGGAATTGTAGATATAATTAATATGCTCATAAAACGTAAGGCGACTATTTAAAAAAAGACCTAGGTAACGTCATATGGAATTAACAGTGGGAATAAGAATACCAGATACACTGATGTTGTCGCGATAGTCTAGTTGCTAGAGCGCTTGACTTCCGATATAGAGGTCGCGGGTTCGATCCCGAGCGACGACGAACTTATTACAAGAATTAAATAAATAAATAAATAATCGCTAATAATCACGTGGAAGGCAATGGCTAACCACCACGTTCAACATCATATGTGCTCTAGGTCAGTACACAGCAGACCCACGTGGAGAGAAGAGAGGGAATTGCTAAGAAGGGAGAACGAATGATTTAACTCGTCGGTGACGGAGGACAGATCATCTGAGATGGAGTAAACTAAAATGTCACCAGCGAAAAGAAGAGAGAAGGAGGGAATAGGAAAAGAAGCATTTCAAAGGAATAAATATTTAAAAAAATGGACCAAGTTAGGAGCTCTGAAGAAATTCACGATAAAGACGCATCTGAAGGTGGAAAGGGAAGGAGAAGATAGATAAAGTGTTCTATGTTGAAAAAGGTTAAGTACAAGAGTGACAAAAACCGGAGGGAAGTTAAGAGAAAGGAGTTTGGAGCCCAGAGAAGAAAGAAGCACATTATCAAATGCCGAACAGACATCGACAAAAGAAGCGACAGTAATTTCTTTGATAGGAAAGATTTATAAATATCTACAAGGAAATGACTGATACAATCAACCGGGCCAAACCCGGGGCGAAAACCGAACATATTTGAAGAAACTACTAGATTATTATGCTCAAGCCACCAGACGAGACGGTTGTTTATTAAGCTTTCAAAGAGTTTGCGTAGACAAGAGGCTAGAGAGATAGGTTGGAAAGAACACTGATTTTTTTTAAGAATTGAAATGACGATGAAGTCGTTCCAAAACTTAGCAGTAAAACCAGAGAGTAGAAAGGAATTGAAAATGTTCAGAAGGGAGAGCAGCGAGGAAGGAGAGAGTTTTTTAAGAACAGCCAGGAGCAGAAGGAGAGGATTGATTAAAGACGGACAAGAGTTCATCATAAGTGGAAAGGAGAAGATAAGAAATGCGGTTCTGAACTATTCGGGAGAGAAGGAATGTTCGATTCCTCAAAAGCATAAGCAGGAGCAATAGACTCTAAGAAAGAATGAAGTTTAGGCAAAGGAGGATAGGAACGGTAGGGACGCTCAGAAAGGGAAAATCTAAACGTCTCGGGCATTTTCCAGATATAAGGGAAGGGAGTATCTCTAGAGAAAGAGGGATAAAAAGATTTCCAAAAATTCTTCTTGGACCTTCATATTTTCTATCTCCAATAGAATTCCTCTTTAGTCGTTTCTTATCTAGTCGTTGGGTAAATAACATTTGCTGGTGAGCCAAATAAAAAACAAAAAAAAAAAAAAACGGTCACGTCAAATACTTTGTTTGATGCAAGATGTTAAGATAGTAGCAAAGAAAGTAAAAGTCTGTCGCTGACAAAAACTGTACGGATTCTCATGATGGAATCCATTTATTACATCCAGATCTACCAATTTGGCCGGAGCTTTGGTTATGCTGTTTAGAAATATCACATATCAGCTAGTTAACATGAAAGTGACCAGATCCCCAAAAAATTCGAATTCGTTTTTGTTTGTAAAGTTCAAGTAATTTAAAGCAAAAATTGTCATGTCCTCTTTGCGTTTGCAACCGGTAAATGTAAACCCGCCTGCCAATACAGGTTGATTCCGATCAACCCAACCGCAACAGAGTTGATTATAAAAATGAAAGTCAAAAAATAAATTTAATTTCAAGGGGGAACCTTTTGTTTCGTACAATAATTAAATTATTCAACTTAAAATGATCCTATTTTGATCTCATAATATCCTAAATAAAAACATATTAAAAGAAAACACAATAAACGGCATACAACGTTGTCAGATAACATTGCCAAATCTCTGTTTAGAAAATGAAAAATCAAAACCATAAGTAACATAATCCTTATGAGTTATTATTACTTTATTATTTTAATTATAATTACTATTATCATTAGTTTTAATACATTAATTAATTCAGGGTTTGATAAAGACACTACTAGTTATGAACATAATATTCAAAACTCTTTTGGTTTTACTGAATTGTTGATAGACGAAGTCAGAAGAGCGATCATGTAAATGCCTAATAATTCTTCATTTGGTGCTGATGATTTATCAATCTTACTAATAAAGGATAATCTTTCTTCTTTTATTAAACTATTGACTTGTCTTTTCAATAATTCGATAGAACAAGTAATATTTCCAGAAGTATTAAAACTAGGAAAAATGTTTAAAAATCGGGCGAGACAGCTATGATGTTTCAAATTATAGACCGATATGCCTCTTACCAATCATCTCTAAAATACTTGAAAAACATATAAAAATTAAAATGCTATCTTATTTGAATTCCATTGATTATTTTAGTGCAAATCAGTTTAATATATATATATGTATATGGGTTCTTTATTATTTAATTCGCAACTAATTTCACTAAAAGAAAATTTAAGAAATTACAAAAAAAGGCGTAAATATCTGATAAATTATGTTAAATCTCGTGATACAAATTTAAAAAAAAAAAAAAAAATATTCATTGATATTATTACTCTTTAGTATAAAGGACGGAGTACATTTTCATTCAGTTAAATTTTTGACTTTCGATATGTTAATCTTATTATTATTTTTTTTTAATTTCAATTACTATTATAGTGTAATCTCTTATTATTACTGTTCTTATAATGACCTTAAAAAAAAAAAATTATAATTTCTATTTAAAATTTCCATTATTGTTATTAATACTGTTGCTAACATTTACATCAATGCAAATATGTGTTTGAGACTAGTTTATCTGTTAGTTTATTGATATTTGAAAAATCCTTAAGTAAATTTTAGTATATATTTCCGTTTAAATTTACTTTATTATAAGAATTTTATAAGTACAATTATTATTATTTATCGTTAGGTAACGTAATTTTCATTTTAATATTAATATATTACTTCATTTAGTTTTATTGTATCATTAGTAGTGTTATATTTATTATTCTTATTTGTTATTTCTATAATTATTATTATTATGTGGGTTGTTCATAATCATTGTTTAAGTATAGTCAAGAATTGCATAGTTGTGCATATCATTTTAAATATATAAGGTTTCTTATTTATTTTTTTTTTATAATTGGAAAATCGCAATTCTATTGTAAACATAGGCTGATTTAGCAGATCAAAATTTGACTTTTCTTTTCTAAAGCCTAAACTAAAATTCAAAATTTTCTTTGTTTCTGTTTGTGTTGGGCTGTGTATCGTTACTTTGTACCCTGCTGCACGTACAATTTGCGTATAAGCAGGATTGTCCTATTTACTTTATTTTTTTATTTTTATTTATTCAGTTATTTGTTTAATTATCATTTCTAATCTATTTATGTTATATTATTATGATTATTTATTTATTTTCTATTATTCTGCTATTAATTGTAACAGTTTAATAAAATGAATAATGCAATTAATTTTAATTACAATTTTTTTCTTTTTATTTATAATTGTTCTTTTCTTCTAGTATTATGGTTATTTCTTTTCAGTTGCTGTTGAAGTTCCCACTAGGCTATTCGGGTGTACGGGTGAATGTGTGATTAGTATTATATATATGGTATAAGTTTTATTGTAAACATAAGCCAATGTTGTCACCTAAATCTGTTTTCATTTCCACGACTACAATCCGGTAGATAGCGAACTGGTTTATGTATATATCTATAAGCTCACCTGTTTCACGTGTGTATGTTGATTAAAACGGGTCTGTTGTTGTAAAATATTAAAATATTCATATCATTATTAGTATAATTAGGTGCGGTATTGTTATGATTATTATTATATTATTATTTATCGTATTTTTAGTTTATACATATTTAGGGTTTAATTGGGCCGAATGTAACAATGCAGTTAGCATAATACTTTAAGTTGATTTAACAAATTGATTATTACTTAAAATGTCGTTAGATTTATGTAAATGGTACGTATAAATCTATAAAAGTCTGTGATTGTTCGGTTACGTGCTTGGTTATATCTGTAAGTAAACATGTGATTGATTGCGTTTGTGTAATAAATTTTAAGATTTTATATTGTTGCATAGAATTGTAAGCATTATAGTAATTTATATCACTTGCAAATATTTCTTTATGTAAGTCCCCTGATACAGAATGACCAAGAAAATATTTTTCGTTTCTCTTATTTATTTGTTCTTTTCTTTCCTTTTATTGATTTGTGTTATTTATAAAGATGAAACTACATAGCATTAAGTTATGTTTTATTCTAAATTAAGTCAACTATTTTAGTTATGTTAACTAAATTTATGCGACTATGTAATGGCTACTGCATACAACTTTTAAATTGTTAATTTTAAATTATAATAGTAATCCCCACAACTTGCGCAATTATGCGCTAAATTTATATTTTATAAAAACTGTAATTAATTCTTAAGTTAAATAAATAAATTTAATTGAATTGAATTGAATTATTATTATTGCTAATAACATTACTAGAAAATAATTAATCAGTTAATTTACTTTTATAGTCATTTTAGGCCTCATGTAAAACTTCTAAAAATTGAGATAGATACTGTGAGTAATGTTATTGTCATTATTACTGCTTTATTATTATTACTCTTCACATGATAATTATCACTTTCATTATTATTAATATTATCAGTATTAAAAATATTTTTATTAATATCATTAGTATTATTACAGTTACTATTATCAAAATCACTATTATTATGATTATTATTATTATTATTATTATTATTATTATTATTATTATTATCATTATCACCATATTGTTAAAGTGAAAACAGATTTTGTGGGGATTGAGGATGAATGTGTGTTTAGTGATATATTTATATAATAAATATTTTTGTAAAAATGGGTCAATATTATCTACAAAATTTGTTTACCTTTTATTCTGGCTTTTGCATTGACACTACATTGTAAAAGTGTAAACACTTACGCTACCCTTTATATATACACATATTCTCTAATGCTTTCATTATCATTTTCATTATTTTACTTCGTTATTATTAAGATTTTTAGTTATTATTATTACTATATTTTTCCTATTATTATTATCATTCACCATTATTATACTGTCATTACATTATTTTTATTTCACTAATACTAATACATTGTCATTTTATAATTGAACGCATGGTTAATAAGTCTACCCTAAAAAAACTATTGTAAACGTGGGTGAAGGATAAAATTCTTAATCTATTTATTATTTTTAATTTAATATTACAGCGACCCATGTATATACTATATAGATATTTAAGATACCCTGTTATTCGCACATAGCTATGTATAAACAGATTTATTTTTATATGCACATATCTTGTAATCCTTTATCCAAATGAAAAATTTTTAATTATTATTATTATTATTGTTATTACCAAGTGTATTGTTATCATTATTGTTATTATGATGATCGGGAACATAGGAAGCAGAATATGTAATAAGTTCCTAATCTCTTTCGGCTGAACGGAGGATATAGGCGAATCGAGATCCATCGACTTACATTTGGAGTTACTATCCGCGTCCATACGTACGAACAACCTGGACGGCCGTTTAATAGCTTTAGCTGGACTTGGGGTCTCTTTAAACATACTCATCTAAAAAATAATAATACATAAATAAAATAAAAGTACGCATCGCAACTTAATGGTAGAGAGTACAGCTGTATCCGCTAAAATAAATATTAAATTAAATAAATACGTAATTAAAGTAAGACGAAATATAGATCAAAGGCATAAAAAAATGGAACAATCTCACCGAATAAACTGATAAGGTAACAATCGATACTAAGGGTTAACAATAACGCGAAGAGACAACCACTTATCATACAATCAACTGTTTGTTCGAATCAGGTCATAATAATTTCCATTTTTTCTACTTTTTTTTTTTTTTCCTTTGGGCGCAATTTTAAAGTCTAACCGATTTTTCAGATTATTTTTTTATATTCTGGATCGTAAATCCTTTGCAAGGCATAAAAGAAAACTGGATGCCTGGTGGCTAAGTCAGTGTCATCATTCTCAGTAATACCGCAGCGATCGGATTCCCAGCAGAACTTAACAAATTGTTGTTTGTCTTATACGAAAACGTTTTTTCTTTAATTTCGTGTATTAATAATCGGAAATCAAACGAACTATGTTTCAATCTAAACAAAGTGCGTAAACCCTATCACGAGATATTAAGAATCTCTCACTTTAATCCAAAACGTTTAGTATATATATTCACACGTTTTTTATAGCCAAAAATTCGGCTGTAATTCCGCTTTCGGAGACGGCTTAAATTTTTGTGAAACTGTCAATTACAGTACTTAATAATAAATCCGTTCGTTAGAAAATTTCTTTACAAAGATAGTACAAGGATATGTGTTTCAGATTACAAGTATACGACAGAGATGGATTGAATATTTCCGATAATAATTACTAATCCCATATTTTGCAATGCCCCACGATTCTTTTAAGATTGGCAAACAGAGACTGATCCGTAAAATGTCGAACCATAATCTAATTTTGACAGCACCAGTGACTTTTCAGAGTGTGGATCCTATTGCCGTTCAAAATTCTTGAAATACCACCTTAAAGAAATTGAATATGAAAACCGCAGGTAAGCCTGTGATCGAGATAAATCTCCAAGTACTTAATACGAGTATGTCTGTTAATCTTTTGTCCATTAACCTGTATGTGGAATTTTTCATCGTACAGTCCAGTAAGAAAAATTACCTTAAAAGATTTAGGTGCAGAATAATTAATGTTAAAATACCAAATTAAATTTGTTCACACAGGATTGCTGTTCTTGAGCACAGTTGTGTATGTAACCCTCCCGCTGTAAACAACGAAATCATCCGCATAGGATAAGACATATGACATAGAATACAATGATATTAAAATTATCCACTTTCATGTCGAGAAATGCGGCTACTAAGAATTATTTATTGATAAAGGATAGATGTTAATAAATAGGCCAAACAATATAGGTTCTCTAATGTTAAGCTATAGATCTGTTCGATGCAGAACCAAATAGTAGTTTACCGACGCGGTATTTGAAGCCAGTATCTGGGGCTATATTATCTGAAAACTCACAAGTTCATTAAGAATTTTAACCGAGGCAGGTGTGCGCTCTTTAACTTTAATCAGGTGTTTGAGGAAATTTTTTTCCAATTGTTGCACAGAACTGTTCTTCTCAGTTTTTAGTGGAGGAGCAGATGAAGCCGCTACTGTATTGAGAAAATACAGTAAAACAAACTGTTATTTTTTACTGTTCTACTCTGTCAGTTTTTCATTTTACCGAATCCCATATTGCAATAGATCTATTAAATTTGCTGCAATATTTGGTCCACAATTCTTTCTTCGTCTGTTTCAAAAACATATGCGTTGACGCAGCAATTCCCTCGTACTCTAAATAGAAATCCGCCGTTCCGGTAGGTCTGAACTTTTTTAACGCGAGGTTTCTGCCTGATTTTCAGTTCGTACTCTTTATTCCACCATATAACCGAATTTTTCCCATATATATATATCGTACTACCAGTGCCATCGTGATATCCAGGGAAGTAACTAGTAGATTATAAAATAATTTATATTTCTTAATTTCCATCTTTTCCGATTAAAAATCACCAATTGGTTCGCTGTGCCCGTGGACACTGTTCATATTTCTATCACTACTTTAGAGATAATCACTAATCACAGAGTTAGTTACAACAGACCGATATACGAAAATGCATTCATCGCGTGTGCAATTAACTTACAAAACTCGCTCTTATGTAAAAATGGTCGTGCAAAACGTCGCTCGAAATTTAATGATTCCGGCTAACAGTCGGCAAATGATTCAGTCAGGCCACCTCCTTAGCAAGATAGCCACCAACGGAAACTTGTCCTCTACTTACGTCCAGTTTTTGTTCGACAAGGATAGAGGAATGCGCTTTCATGCAGTACTCCGAAATATTCCTTACACGAACCTTTTTCCGTAGTATAAAATCACAATTCATAAAAAAAACACGTACCAAATTCGCGGTCTTATTTTCGTACGGCAGCACTCCGTATCTGCCCAGAGAAAACTTGTCGGCGAATTTTATATGAACCTTTTCGTTCAGTAATTATGATTCCCTATACCCATTAAGTGTATATTTGTATGTAGCGGTTGTTTTTAGCGAAATCTCGATGCAACGGGGAATGCCTTCCCGTTATTAAGTTCAAAAAAAAAGGAAAAAAAACAAAAGGAAACACTATTTTAAAAGTTAAAATATAGATACAAATTAATCGACGATAAGTTAAAAAAAAAAAACAATATAATTTCATATACTTTATATCTAACAGAAATGGTGTCTCGATTAAAATGGCCCTCGAAGACGACAAAACCGCGAAAAGTGCAATAAGTACCGTAAAACCAATCAATATTAAGTATCACGCATTTCCCTTTTAAAAAAAAAAAAAAATCAGTCCCATTTTTTAAGCTATTCGCAAAAACATTAAAGCGTGGATACAATTTTTGAGGAATATAATTTTTTTTTTCGTATTTAATATAATTTTCTGTAATTATTTTTAATAATAGATAGGAGGGGAAAAAGAAAAACTTTATTACTCTAAATTTTAAAAAAATGTAGAATAAAGTAAACATTTGTTATTTACAGTTTTTTCTATATAATTTAATTGACGACGTTATTGTAGCACATTTTTTGTCCACGTTTTTTTTTTTCTGCATAAAGAAAAAAATATTCACATTGAAAAGTGAAGCGGACAAAGGGCACGGTTTTAAATTAAAGGTTGACGCTACTAGTTGGGCATTAATCGGGGAGAGACCTTGATAGTTTAGAAGAAAGTGACACGCGAAATACGTAACGAAAATAACGTATATGGAAATTGATCAAGGACGTACGGAAAGAAGCTTAATTATGATGAAATTCGTGTTAGCGTAGAATCTATCATCCGATCAGTTTATTTTACCCCCCCCCCCAATTTATGATTCTAAATCTCTTCTTTAAAACCGTTCTCAATCGAAAAACTTCCTCATCTCCGTTTCAGTGCTCCGAAATCTTGCCCCATTCTGGCCTTACCGGCTTAATATTTCTCTTCTAACTTCCTATCTTCATTTGTGACCTGGTCTGCTAATTTCTTACCTCACTGATGATTCCTATTTCGGTAACTTATTTTCCATTTTCCCCTCCATCACGCTTCGAATTCCTTCCGCAGTCCATTGTTATAGTCGCATTTTTTCGTATTTCCTTCCCTTCTCACACAACACTATTTTCATCTATGATGAACGGAAAATGCTTTTCGTTTTCCCTTTTTTATATTCGCCGTTTTTTCCCCTTAAATTTGCTCCTGCTCCGAACGACAACCGAAGTTAACCTAATCATATTACCTCTCGGACACACTTTGAAAACGTATTTCGTAAATCGGCCATCTCTTACCTCTTTCTTTAATTCGCCTTTATATCAGTGACATTCATTGTTCGGTTCAAACTTATCCAGTATGTGTCCTCTCACTTGTCAGATCACTGCTGCTGCTGCTGCTCTTGACGATAGACTTATTAGTGTACTTGCTGCAAATAATTTCCCATCGCACGCTCACCACATTTATCCTGTTTCTTAATTCCGACATTTTTACTTCTCTCACTCGTCCCGGCCTTCGTCGTTTTAATTCGAATCCAGAGCTTAATTTACTTTTTCACTTAGTCGTTTTCACACTTTGTTCCATCACGTCCTCGTGGGGATCCTACTGATCCTCGTCTACGGTACTAATCGCATTCTTTTCGAAGGTAGTCTTCACCAATTCCTCCCGAGAAACGTTCACGCACTATTTTGTCCGCATTTGTTACGTCAAATCTCGGCGCGCGTTTCCATTCTCGACTTATTATGTACTTTTTTCAATGTTCGACCAATTCCTTCTATTTCTATGTTCTAAAATCTCTTTTCCCGCATCTGGGACATAATCAGTTGCAGACGTCTCTCTGGAAAAAATAAGTTTTCGTATCCAAAACGAAAACAAATATCAGATTAACCGATAATTGAAAATTTCATCGTAGACCGACAATTCGTTCAACCGTATATAAGTATCCCCTTCTCACCCAGGTTTATGTCAGAATAGTTAAAGAGGGATTACTACAGATTTCGTCTTTTAATACAAAACGTGACCAAAAAGTGGAGACGCTATTACCTATTTTATGCTCTGTCCGGTAATATATCTGAAATTACACACTTTCGATTCTTCCTACCGGGTAATATACTCTGCATCTACATCTACTTTCATTTCGACATCTTTTGTTAAATCTACCGGACTGTTATTGCCAGCGGAAGAGGATCGGAGACCTACTTTACAATGGAGTGGAAGGCGCCGATCTTTAATGAAATAATATTACTTATAAATAAGGTACTCTCTATGGATAAAAGTCAGTGGCGGCTCGTGCATATGTTCACATTCGCACGTGAACACCCTGTATTCAACTTTAAAAAAGTAGAATCCAATATTTTTATTTATATTTATTATTTATATATCACTATTAGTAAAATTAATGTTAAAAATAAGTTGATTTTACATTTTTAAAAAGTAATTAAGTTATGTCCGGAATTCTTTTAGTGTGAAGGCTACTTGTAGCACGTGCGATCGAAAACCGTGTAAGTACAATGTAGTAGTGTGTCAGAAAGATAAAAATGATGTTGTGTTAGTGCATGTGTTATATCGGCTTGATGGAGCACACTCGAAGTGTGAACCAAACGATAGGCGTTGTTCTTGCAAGATTATATTTTGTAGGTGGGCAGTACTTTAATGAAGTGAATTTGATTATAAACAGAATTAATCGATAAGTTTTTATAAAACGATTATATGTTTACATTTTGTTTTGCTGTTTATAACCATATTTGAATTTTGAAGGAAATAAAGTTTAATTGGAGGATATTTATGTGCTTATTTTTACTTGTATTTTATAAGAAAAGCGTATAATTGCATCTATATTATATCGATTGTGTTATTGTGTTGCATACATATACAAGTTAGTACAATATTGTACATTTAAAAACAGTTATGTGTTTAAAATTACCGTGATTCTATTTTTCAACATTATAATTTCCAAATATTGAAATACAGTAAAAATTGGTTATAACGGCATACCAATTAGTTTTTAGCTTTGAAAGATTTATGCAGATGAATTTAACATAAACATCATCCTTAATCTTTTTCAATGGAGAAATGAAATTTATATAAACAGAACAGATATACCGTTATTTTTTGTTCTGTTTATTTTGTTAGTGTCAACATGTAAAATGCTTATTATAAATATAACATTGATGAAAACCTGTGGTAAGACCATTGCAAAAAATATTAGAAAAAGATTACTATGGTTATTTTATTATAATAAAAAATCGAAAAATTACAAATTTCTTCAAAAGTAAGAAAATATCAAACCACTTCCATTTTGGTAGTTTCTTTTCTCTTACTCTTGTTTTATGCTGATTTAAGTTTTTTTATTATCATACTTTTATGTACAAAAAAGAAAGTATGTTGTTTGCGTTTTTGACTAAGAAGTATGTGTAGTTATAATTATAAATAAATGATTGCTTATTCAGCGTAATTTATGCCATAAAATATTTCGTGTCATTTTCGTAACGAACTGTTCGTTAGTAGTAAATTTTGAACATTAAAAAATTATAATGCTTTATTTGATATGGGATATAACGACCAGATTATTCAGCTTTTTGAATGTTTTTATAACTAATTTCTACCGTATCTTATAATTTGTCATTTTATTATACTCTGGTTGGTGAGACATGCATTATGTAAAACTGATACTGTTCAAGATGTTGGCTGGATATTGTAGCATAAAAATTTAATTGTTTTTCTTTTTAAGCAAATTCAAAATAATGATAAAATATAAATATTACACAGACTTAAAAAACAATAACAACCAACATTTTTCAAAATTTTAACTTTTGTTTGTTTTTAATGTACTTAAATAAAAATATGTAACGAGTTATCACAGTTCATATTATTAAAATTAAAATATTTGGTAGAAACCACATCACTTTTAAAAATACTAATAACGTTTTGAATATGTATACACAGTCGATCATTGGGAACACAGTTTAGTTTTTTTCGAATATTTTCAATAGTGACGTAGTTTCTACATAAAATTGTAATTTTACTTACGGATAAAAAGTGCTAATTATATTCTCACTGAGTTTTTCGACACTAAAACGAATTAAAACATTTTTATGTAGCACAATGTGGGAATACAGGTTAAATGCTTTAGCTATGTTGTCAATTGAAAAACAAATGTTCCACAATATTCCTAACTTTCATGAAACTGTTATAGATTTTTTTTCTTTAAAGACAGATAGAAGAATAGATTTAATTTACAAGACTTTTAACTGAAAATTATTAATATGCGCACACACACACAGACACATACATACATGTATATATATATATATATAGTTTTTGATAAACTGTTTTCAATAAATATTTGTGTAATATTTAATATATTTAATTGTGAACCTCCACTTCTGTTACTCACGAGCCGCCACTGATAAAAGTATATAGATGCGTGTGAGAATATATTATATATTATACTCATATATACATAACTTGACCCCTCGGACTTTGCACTCTAGAGATATCCGCCAGACCTCTCTTCAATAATAGTTACAAACGACATAATTACCTACGTCATTGTAAGAAAAAATTAATTTACGGTTTGCCTAGCAATTTCTACCGACTTCGAAAAGAGGAGGTTACATGTTTATCTGGTATGTATCCTTCTTTTTTTTTTTCTATGTAAAAGCATAAATTTTGATTATTCAGATCGATTTTAATAATTCTCTTTACACTCTATCGAAAGTGTACTGGTCAGAGGCATGTAAGTATAAACACAGATAGCCAATGGTTATTGAAATAAACGTTCTCAATTTAAATAACCGTTAAGTTCAGTTACACTATTATGTATTATACTGAACTTAACGGTTATTTAAATTATTAAAAGTTTACATTCAAATAAGCGGTTACAGGAAGAAATCACATATAATAAAAATAATATCAACTTCAACATTTTCTCAAATAAAAATGGACCGAAAACTAAATGGGGGTAATTACTCGATATAAGATGATATACTTAACGGTAAAATATGCCATTAAGAGAGGCATGATATTGTGATTATTCTTAAACATTAATACTTTAATAGAGTCTCAGAGCATCAAATTCAAATTGCAACAATAATTAAAAATCACATTAGCTAATACAGAAAACGAGTTACCCTCATTTAGTATGGTTTTTGTAATTGCTGTAATGGTTGTTGTTTAAGAATTATCATAACATCTCCTTAAAGTATATTTTACTGCAAAATAAGTTATATTGTTATCAAATTTTTAAAATTTTTAGAGCATTAGAGTCAGTACTTTTTTCTCTTCCAGTTTATTCATAGCGGTTTTTTCCTGTTATACCTAGCGCAAGAATGACGTTGTCATTTAGTAAATATAATATGCGTGCGTTTATTGATGCTTGTCCGTGTATAATGCAGTAAGAGTTTAAGCGGATTTAACGCATAAGGTATTATGAATATATAAATTTATCGAACGTCAAAATGAAAAGATATATTATAACGTAGAGATATTCAAGCGGAGCCGGTTTTCATTGCTTTTAATTAAACAAATCTGTTTTCCGCATGCAGCGCTGTTCGTATAATTCTTAAGCCAGTAGTCTTCTTTCTTAAATCGTGCTTCGCCCCTTTGCCGAAATGTAACAAAAAAAAAAGAAGAAAAAGACAATAAAAAAACAAAGTATAACATCCTGAGACGTGCTAAACTAACGGATTTCCTTTGGATTCCTTGGCTATGCTGGAATCGAGGGAAGTGGGTTGGTTGACCCATTCGCTCGATTATTTTCCTCTTGTGGTAGGTGTCTTCCTGCCTTCTCAGCTTCCAATATTATCCTTCTGTCTGCAGCTGCTCATTCCAGACTATGGTTTAACTCCTACGTCTGCTCATTCTCCAACCCGAACTCCTTTTTCTTGTCTATTCAACCTTCCCTTCCACGCTGCCCCTGGTTTTTTAACTTCCCTTCTATGCACCGTTCCAACCTCGCTGCGATTTGGGCATAGTTTTCTCCCTTCCTCGCTGTTCCGTTATTTTCTCGTTATTGTCCGTTGCACCTCTCCAATAACCAAATTTGTTTGTGATCCCGATCATATAATGTTCGGTTGTTCGTCGCTTTCAACTGAACCAGCTTATTTTTATTCCTTCCTCTTACAAGCCGGTATTCCCGCTCCATACTGTGCTTCATTCATTCTCCCCCTTCCTTCTCCTTCGGTTATTCTAGCTCTTGATTCCTTTCTGTCGACTATCTCTAATCGTGTTAGGATCTGAGTCTCTCTTACCCCTCTGTTCCATTGTTCTTGGGCCAATCTCCATGTTGACGAACCCAAATAAAAAAGACGTTCTTCAAATGTAATTAAACATCTGAGACTTCCACGGTGTGGATATGATTAGAAAAATAATTTACGGTAGACATCATGTTATACAAAAATTCTTTTATTTATAATGCTAAACGTTTTTATTCAAATGTTTCTTTATTCCCTCAAAACCTGCGAACCTTTACTTCAATCTTTCGAGATTCCTTATAAAGCTCATTGTCCCCATAAAATTTTCTTCGAATATATTGCGAAAGCTCCGCTATTGGCGTGCCCAAAGGGGATAAAACAAAACGAATATTAAGTGAAAATCAGACATATACATCAGGATGACAATATATAACTCTATTTTGAAAATGATTTTAAATATCAAATAAAACATTAGTGTGTTAGCACAACATTCATATTCCACGTATCACCAAATGTGTTACCGCCCGATCAAAAACGACTTGATAGACAATCATATTGAAAAAAACAATTTTTTAAATGTTTTACCCGCAGATAAAGCTGAGGTGCTAGGAGCGTTCGGTTCTCTAGTTTGATCTTTTAATTTTTTTGATTTCCCTACCTCTTAGTGTGATTACGGAACATGCACTTCTGCCCTCTCCTAGCTGTCTCTCGTGTTGGCTACTTTCATTTCCTCTATTTATATCCGTATTGGAATTTAATTCGCTTTCCATTTTTATCGTCACTCTCGGTGGGGTGGTCAGCATCTGGCTGTCGTTTCCAAAATAGGAAAAAAAAAAAAAAAAGGCATTATACGTGAAACTAAGTGTTTCCGACATGGAATGCATCCAACTTACTCGGCAGCTCTTAACAGGCATTTCCCCATTTAAAATGAGGTTACACATTTCTGTGACATTTCAAAATAAATTTATAGTTTTTTCTCCGTTTAGCGTTAATCGCATTAAAAATTGAAAAAAAAACAAAAGGAAATATAATATCTAATAATTAGAAGCAGACATTATTGCGGAATCAACATTTTGACACATGTAAATTTCGCGCAAAGTATGATCATGACTGGCCCATTTTCATTAGTTTAAAATATTCCTTGCACACCGTTCGGAGGACGGAACTGAAATTGCAAGCTAAAGAGCACGCTAGAGCATTAATGATGATGATTTAATCTGCAGGTATTACGTATAGTTCTGTGTAATTTCTTCATGCCTTCTTCGAAATAAACTATCATCGGACTTGTTCAACATGAAAGAGAAAAAAAAAAAACAATGTGGTCGACTAGGATTTATTCTGAAATTATGAAAACGAAAGTACGTTGGCCGCATCTAGAAAGTTAAACATTTACGATTAGAAATTTACAGAAAGAAAAATGCGCGCCTTCAATACGTATAGAGAAAAAGTGGTAGTAGATTATTTATTTTTATTTTAACTACATGACGAAACCGATTTCTGCCTACCACCGCCTTGGACACTCGGCACCTGTGAAATAACTATGCGGCAAAACTGTCCAGTCACCATCATCATTATTACCATAACAACGTACTTCAGAACGTGATTTTGGTCGCCGGATATGTCTGTTTAATAACATACCTCTTTTTCCTCATCATTAAGTACATAGATAATACATACACATGTATATATGTATATATGTATGTACTACCGTACGCGTACACTTTGCAGTCATCGTTAAGATGAAAAAGTATTTACGGTTCGCCTATTTGTAACGGAAGTCTATTATCTCTATCCTTCGAGGAATATATAAATAATCAGATTAGTTACCTTAAAAAATGAAATTACAATGAAAAAATGAATAAACAAATTCAGCCTCGAAATGTATTTCCGTGACGGTAGAAGTAATGGGGCTTCTCGAAAATGTGGGCGTTTTAATTATTTCGAAAACGGCCCTGACAAATGAAAGCGAACAGAGGGACTTGACGCGCAATAGCAATTAAAAAATTTCTAGCCGATCTATCACGCGGTTACATTAGACGACTTATCGATAATAACGTCATTAAACTCGGAGGAGCAGTGGTGTTAAAGAAAATCGATGACTAGTAGCGAAATCTCGATGCAACGGGGAACGCCTTCCTGTTATTAAGTTCAAAAAAAAGAAAAAAAAAACAAAAGGAAACACTATTTTAAAAGTTAAAATATAAATACAAATTAATCGACGATAAGTTAAAAAAAAAAAACAAACAATTATATAGTTGTGATCGGAGCAATTAACGAAAAAAGATATAATTCTGAAATTCAAAAGGAGCCGACGGTGCAGAGAAACTGCCTTAATAAATTAAAAATGCGAGAGTGTGAAATACGCGTTGAGTTTTTTACTGTGCTAACCGGCCCAACTCGCCATTGCCAAATATTCGACCGAACATTATTCATGGATCATAGAGAGGTACATGGAATGTTTGAAGCTTATGTTGTATTCGCAAGTAAGTTGAAAAAGGTAACACTCGAAATGAAAGGATTACAAGGATTCCGGCGTTGAGTGAAATGAAATGGCCTAGAAGGGGATGTTGCGAGACGGAGGGGACCAGAGCCTCGTATTTAATCGAGAGATAACGGACTTTAGCGTAGTAGTTGGGAATTAACCAAAAGGATCGAATATAAAGCAGACGCGATTGTTTAAACCGTTTAACGATAGAATAATTAATACGATCGATGGCTATAAATCGGTGAAAATGAATATACACCGCAGATCCGTGCACTGAGGAAAAAATACTTTAAGCACTCACACAAAAGTCACGAGGTAAGCATCGGGATAAAAATGCTGACTACCCGTGTTCGGTCAAGAAACTATAAACAATAGCCTACATTAAATTGTAACGCACAAATTATACACGTGTCAATCTAAGAGAAGTTTTCACTTAGTTAGGAATCAGATGGATTACATTTTAATTTTGTACAATCGTATATTTAAAGGCTCGACAATAAACTTCCGAGTTTCGTCTAATGGTAACTTGCTAAATGCAACGTTCAAATTCAATTAGCGGTTTTTCGCTAAAAAGGTACAATTTAAAGAAATTAAATAACGTTCCAAAAAGAGAAAAATAGCGGAAAGGATTAACCTTGAAAATTTAAAACTGGAAAATCGACAGTTACGAGGAAAAATCTGGAATGAATTACTTACGAGCCCAACGACATTCGACATTAGGAATCAGCGATTTAGACCGTATTTTCAGCAGGGATATTTTATCGCTAATAATGTTTTCGCTGTGTATATTCGGAAATGCCGAATTAAACTGTATGTATTCCTTCGGGCATAAACAGTGACATCACATGTACACTGATGATAGCGTAATTACGATACATGGGAAAATTTACGGAAGACTATACTAATAAATATACTTTCCCCGAGGAAAATACAAGAAAAGCCGTACCGAAACCGAAAGTAATAATCGAAAAAGAAACGATTAAAAGAGTACAAAGGTAACGAAAATACTTCGGCTGTTCACCGAATAACAATTCTGATCTGCCAGATGTTCTGAAAAACGGGCAATATTTGCACGATTAAAAACATTACAATTTGGAATTAAAATCGGATTTCGCGTTATTCTTTTTCTTTTTTTCAAATCCTCATTCCCGACATTGCGGGTGGTAAAAGTGTAATTAATTTTTAGAAAAAATTGAGTTATAAAAGGGTAAAGGACTAGTGCGCTTAACATCGAAAAGTGTACGAATGTAGTGTGGATGAAATCAAAAAGCATATTAAATGAGTGATGTACAGTAGTCCTACAACTTAAGCTAAGAATGGCAACGAGATAGTGTCCCATCGACCATCAATATGTATGTATAATGAGTTCGTATAACTGCATAAATTAACAAATGGGCTTATAATTAATAGCTTATTGTAAATAGTAAGAAGTTTATTAAAGTATTATTATATTTAAAATCTAATTATCTAAGAAGCAATTTGCTTACTTTTTGCAAGTTACAGTAAATACTTATTAATTAATTATCATCAACGCATTGAATTGATAATTATATTACCTTAATATGCAAACCCAGTTGTTCATTGCTTTAGTTTCACGGTTAAATTACCCCGTATGATTATGAGTTTTTTAGAGTAAACTTAAGGCGAAAATCTCGTTGTTATACGGGTCTGAAAAGCTTACGACTGCGGCTAGGAAGAAAATTGAGATTTTCGAAATGTCGGCACGATTACTAAAGATTAGTGTCGGGGACAGAAGGCAGTATCGATCTGTATGAAATCGACTGCATAAAAGCTATCAACCATTAAAAGTATAACAATATGAGACACGTATCGTGGGGGGAAAGTGTGTTTTTCTGTTTTTAAGCGAACACGAAATACTTCGGTTGATCGATATTTTTAAGCGAAAAAAACGAACAATACCCAAATATTCATTAATATCGAGAGATGATAATCGACATTTAACGCTTTTATAATGTTCGGTAATGAGAAAACAGAAGAAAATTAAATAGCCGTATGTATATAATGTGGCTCTTCCCGAAGTAATGAGAAGCAAGAATACTTTTCGAGATTTTTTAAGGTTTTTACTAAAAACATCAGTCCAATGTGGAAAAGCCCATACCGTTGAATGTCAATAGAGAAGTCGTGTAAATACAAGGGATGTTGCTCGCACGACCAACAGGCAGAAACCACAACTACAAAAACATGTGAATAGCATTGGTAATGCCATCGGACGAAAAATCATTGACGCCCATATGATTACCGCGTAATTTACAAGGTGGCATCGATCAAACGCATACGCTACAAATCGAAGCTAATTCAGATATAAAAGTAATACGGACTGGCGACATTCGTAGAATATAGGATACACGAGAGTAATCTGCACAGGAGAGATATGCTGTACGGAGGGCGGATTGTAGACCGACGGCGGAACTGAATGCATTCAACAGTGATGAAAGATTGAACGATAGCCGATTGTTTTTGTTGAAAACCGAGTAGGAAGTTTACAGCTACGAAGAGAATTCAAAAAGGAAAAATGATTCCATGCGAAATAAATATTAGCGTTATTAAACTATTATTGTTATGCAGAGTTACCAAAAATAAAATAAAATAAAATAAAATAAAATAAAACGTAAAATAAAATCTCAGCTACGAAATGGCGAGATAGGGGTAATAATTTTAATTTCAAACGTTCGGCCGTAGAAATTAAAACACGTTTTTCTATTAGACAGCTTGTCGCCCATTCGTTAGACATGTCGCTTAACCCGTTTAACCGCGTTAATTTTATTGTCGCCATCGGACGTCATCGAAACATCTTATCGATGTCAACTACCACTTTTACAAGGCCTTTTTTCTTTTTCCGCACCGTTTGCGCTTCTTCCATCGAAACCCAACATTTTCAAGGTTCGTGAACTGAATATTTCCGATCGTTTCAGTTCCTTTTCCAAGAATGATTCTTTCCCACTTTTAGCTCTTTACAACGTACTATCGAAATGCCGTGCAAATTCGGCACTTAACTCCGGATCAAATTAACATTTGGAATTATGAAATTTACTTGTTGAGTTATTATTCCAATTTTTTCATGTTTCTGTTTTATTTTCTATTTTTTCACGCTGAAATTTCAGTCCGCATTTCAAACGAATATTCCCAATCCGCCATAAAGGATAACACAAGTAAAATGAACCAGTTTTTGTTTTTTGCTAAATAATCATTCGACAATATTCGTCCATCATTTCCGCATGTTGCGCACCTCTCTCCGCTACTTACTTCTTCGCCAACACTTTCTAGTTACTATTTTTGTAATCTTCGCAGCCGATATTTCCAATATTCTTTTTTGACTCCTTTGCCTCTTCTTCAATTTCAGTAAAACATTTTCCAACTTTTCTTCGATCAAAACCGCCTTACGTATATATCTGTGTCAGTCGCTGCAACTAGCCGTTTGTACGTATTCTTACGGCAATATTTCGTGTACATTGCGGGAACGTGCAAAAACTGCACATGTAATTGTGCATGATCGTAACATTAATATACGATGACACATTTGCACCGCGACTATTTACGATTTTATATTTACTTCCTGATCATTTTTACTTGTAGTCGCTGATTTCCAAACTCAAGATAATCCCGATAAACTGGCTAATCCGATCGCCGCAGCCATTCTCCTATATAATGTCGCCATCCATTGCGCTTGCTGTAATGTATTTTACTTTTTTAATAATACCCAGTCCTGGAGCATCTGCCGGTACGCTGGAAGCTCCATTTGCTCAGCCACTTCACTATAGTAGTAGTTCTAGTTTCTTTCGTCTTTCCTTAATTTAATCGGATAATTCCGCTCAATTTTTTACAGTATTCTGGACGTATCTTCTTCATCTTCTCCTTTCGCTACCATGAGCGGACTTCGAAAACGTATTCTGCGACTTGTCGCATTATTTTTCCTTCGACTTATCGTATGCTCTTCGATTTTTTCAACCTTTTTCCCTGACCAACGGAAAACTAAATCCGTGGATTCATCAGCGCGCAACGTACGTCGCTCATACTCTGTTATGCCCCTTTTGCTCTCCTTCCTCTCTTGTATTCTTCATTTGTTTCTTTCTTTTTTCTTTTTTTTAATCCATCTTTTTCGACTAAATATATTAAACTATTTCTCTGATTTTAATAAAACTTTTACTCAGTTTTCTTTTTCTTATGGGTTCGCCAACCAGGTGACCTTCACCCAGAAACAATTAAACAGAAAAGGAGTCGACCATATTTTAATCCGATTAGATTAATAAGAAGCACTCAGTAAGAATAATGTGTAGGGAAGGAAATGACAGAATACAAGAAGCTCAATAAGAAGTAGAAAACCCAAATCCCGTAATATGTATGTATTATATATATATATATATATATATATATATATATATATATATATACAATAAATTTTTAATGCACCAAAAAGTTCATAACTATAAGCTTTCATCTTTTATCGTCAACGTATCAATAGCTAATGCCTACGCGAAACATGCCGAATAATGGACTGTTCGCTATTTTCTCCGTTTCACCAAGTGTACAATGCAACGACATCTCGCGGGCAATGAGCGCAATCAACGATCCAACACGAGCGTATAATCTTGTGTGCGTAAGAGCGATCTGCAACCACTCTCTTAGCGGGTTATTTTTAATAAAAATTTGTCATTCTTCAGTAAAAGGGGAAAAACAAAAAGCGGACATCGCCAAGCGAAATCAGCGCAGCAGAGAATACTTTTTTTTTTTTTTTGAATTATTAACCAGGGGACCTTTAAACGATTAGAAAAGGAAAAATCAAACTATATTTTAATACGATATCGGATATTATTAAGAAGCAATTAATATACCGGGAATATGACGTGTGGCGAAGGAGAAGACAGGATACAAGAGGGGCAATACGAATTAGAAAAATCAAGTCTTAGCAAATTGGAATACAAAGTAGACGGCGCAGCCGAGAGACAAGCACATTCAAAGATGAGAACAGCCTCGCACATAAGTGCGTTATTAGAACGGAGAGGATCATGTGGGAGGAAGCTGATAAAAAGCGAAAACGAGAGGGAAATAGTAGAGCATGACTTAAAAATATAGGTGAATAATGCGGAAAACAATAGAACGACGAACTTGAGAGAATTAAGAGGAGCCATAGATCAGTGTAGAAGTTGAACAGATAAAAATGAATAGCTATTAGAAAAAGAGGAATATTTACCAAAATTTGAGATGAAAACTTTTACACGGCGGAAGGAGATAAGAGGAGGTAATTTTTCTTAAGAAAGGAAACGGGAAGAAGCAGCGACTCGAGTTCAACGAATCAGTCACTTACCAAAGGTGCTGAAATAAATAGGGAAATCAACGTGCGGTGAATTCGAGAAAAGAAAAAATACTTCGCTCTTACGCACAGGCATAAAGCGGGCGCGTTATTATAAAGTTTGAAAACGATTTCAAACTGTTCAATTGGAAACATTTGACAGTCTTATCTCGGGGGAAAATATGTCCGATGGAATATTTGACAGGACTCACTCGAGGATGCCAGCGTTCGACCGGAGTGTCCTTCCCAACTCTTATTTCACACTCTTGCATTTTTTATTTTTTTTCTTATATAACGGGCTCGTCAACATGGACATTGGCCCAAGAACTGGGAAAAAGAGAAGAAAGAGAATCAATTTAATTTATTAAGGCAGTTTCCCTGCGCCATCAACTCATTTCGAATTTTTCGGTTATCGATGTTGCTCTGATCACAAAGTCCTACATAATTTTTTCAATTTTCCCTTCAATTTATCGTTGATCAATTTGTCTACATTTTGATTTCTTTTTTTTTTTTTGAGTTAATGACGGGGACGTTTGGTTGCATCGAGATTTCACTACTGATCATCAATTTTTACCCCAAGTTTAATGACGGCATAATCGATAGTTGCCAAATGTAACCGAGTGATTGGCCAAGAAGCATTCTACACATTATAAAACCATAGTCGAAAACTATACCGAAGCTCTCTACAGAAATTTAGCACGAGTGACTTTTGAAGAATATTCCGTTGAACTTCAGTTTCACAACGGGTAGGATGCACGATATCTATATATGTAAATTAAAATTCATGTAATGACAATTTAAAAGAGCCAAAAAAAAAAAAAAAGGAAAAAAAACGACGAAATATAAATAATTAAGGAATAAATGTTTAAATGGCGGGAAAATTTTAACTGAAAAAAAAAAAAAAAAAAGAAGATAAATAAATACATTTTAATAAACTTTTACTTTTCTCAGCGGTTAAGCCACTTATTCACTTCGTAGGATTTTGTTTGTATTTCTCGAACAATTAGTATCCCGTCTGCGGCACAATTCTGCCGTCCAATTCTCATTTATTATCCTGACATACACCTAAGGACCAATACTTACCGATTATCACATTAGTTTGTCTAATAATTCCACGAATTTACGTGAGTTTTTGGTAATGCAGCGGGACAATTTTCGCGCGAAGAGATCGTAGAAGAATTACTGTGTACGGATTTTCAAAAGCACAATGGTGCCGGTGCTAATAGAAAATCGACCGGGCAAACGCGTATATAATAGAGGGCAAAAGGCTTTATAATTGATTTCGATTTAAGCGAGTACCTCTCTATTCCCTTTGATAAGCGTGCCCGCGGTTATCCATCCGCAGCACATCCGCCGCTAATGGATGGTACGAGTAAATAATAGATTAAAACGCCGTTGGAGCAGATTTCCCACAACGACTCACTTGAATGGGAACCGTTTGAAGTGTAATAAATACTCCCCTTGGACATCGCCGACAAAGCGGTTTGCCGTTAAATTCAATTCTGCATCCGATCGACGAAGATAATTATACGGCGTCTGCCGGTAAACGATCCCGCTCTAAGATATTTCATTAAAAAACGTATATGCCGCGTAAAGCGGACAAATAATTACCTCTGATGCCGGAACGGAAACAACGGCAGTTTGAATGATACACTCATTTATCGCTGATCCGATCGGTTTTTATACCAGACGATTTGCAGCGCAAGAGGTACCTCTCGTCTAAGTTGAAAATGCGTCCTGCTCGAAAATGATCTTTAAAAAACCGCAGCAATCGATTTTTGAATATTTCAACAATAAAATAAAACTTTACAGGAGGCAGTGTGAATTTCAAAAAACATATTTTGAAATACTAAGTAACCTTTTCCAAAAAAATTAATCAAAACGGAAAACTGGCGAACAATAAAATCGGGGTTCATTTAGGAATGAAATCTTTACAGTACACAAATTTGACAAAAAAAAAAATTTTTATGCGTACGTATACTTTCTTTATAGAATAAAAAATAGTTTAAGTCCATCGCTGAACTTCTTGTAAACTGTTCTCTTCTGAGGCGTCAATCTCGAATATCCGAAGGTTACAGAAACGTGTTTTTGAAAATTCTTTTTGGTCAATTCCCGCTATCGAAATTAAATTTTTTGGCTCAGCTCTTTCGTCTCTCGTCAATTTCCGCGATGCCTACGATTCGGTCATTATAGCTCATTCCTTTTGTTCTGGTAGCATTCTACTTTTCTGCATACACACTATCATCCAACAAAATAACCCAGCTACAGTTTTCAGTGTGTTCATTGTGGCGAAAATCATTCTACATTGACCTTTGCTGGCCGGTGGTACTTAAGGAGCAAGTAAAAATACATAAAATCGTGAGTCCCCACATGTTTCATACTCCGAAACCAGGAATATCATTCAAAATTCGTCTCGCCAGCTTTCATATTTTTGCTGACATTTCTAAACGGGACTCTTTTAACGCGACAAAAATGGAAACGTCAAAATTATTCCAATAGTTCTTGTTCTTCGTACATATTGCAACATCATTCTGAACCAAAATTACGAAATCCTTTTAACAAATATCGTTACAATTTAACCATTAGTACGTGCTGCCAAGATCTCCGATTAGTAAACATTCGAAAATTCCCGTCTTTTCTTGGCTTCCATGATTATCTATAATTCTTAAAAATGGTTATATGAATTATCTGAAATACGATTGTTACAGAGTCCGTCTCGTCAGCAGCAATGCCGACTCTTATAGAGATTTTTACTATATTTCTCGGTTCTTTCTCTTGATGTTGCTTGCCTACTTTAATTTATACTTTTCTCTCTTTACTTACTCTTTATAGTAGGTTGTATTCAAATTGGACTACGCGGACAACTAGTCTTTCTGATTTCTTATTCATACTCTCGCCCTTCGAATTTTCCATTATACTCCTATTACCTGGCTAACTCACGTTCGTTTTCTTTCACTCATTTTCTTTTTTTTTTTATATATATATATTTCTCGTTTCCCCTTCATCATGTGTCTTGTCAACTTAAAATATTATAGTAATAAAAATTCTCTTGAGAGCTGAATTAATATAGTTATTGCGCTACTCTCAGAAATTTGTCTGAAAGATTCTTTTTTATTCTTTAATCAGTTCCAGTCAAAGTGACCGTTATATTCAGCTATTTTAATCAAACCCAGAGCATTCCATCTAATCCGTTTAATCCAAAATTCTGTCAACATCTCAATACTTAATAACTCCTCAAAGCCATTTAACCGCCTCTCATCTTATATTTCTCCTAGTTACGATTTAACTTCCATTTTCAATCCTTTATTAATTCCCTCCCGTTTCCTTTTATTATAAATGCGATTGGGGAATGCTCACTTTCCTTTTTAGAGCTATCGAACCTGAATTACAAAATGACTTAATCCTCCTTAATGGTGGTTCATCTACGTGCGTTAAAGGTAATTTGTCTTCCAGTTCTATTGACTTGTCGTTTACTTCTAATCTTGGCCTCAAGTATTTATGATCAACTCTGGAATAGTACAATTAAAAGTGATCATATTTCTATCATCATTTCTTTTATCGACTTTCCTTCTTATGCTTCTTATAAACACCTCTCCCCCGAATGAATGATTCCTTCTAAAGTAGACCGGGCTATCTTCTCCTAGCTCTCTTCAATTCCCCTTAATCTAAACCCATTTTCCCGATACGACTTTTCTGTTAAATTGATCTCCTCCACCTTAACTCATCCTTCTCCTATTAGCTCTCCACAAGAATCTAACGGAACGAGGACACTGCAGGTGACCTTTAATTTAAGTATGCCCACTTATAGGACTTTTCGCTCCTGTTCTTTCTTTTCCAGCTTTTAGGATCATAAAAATGCCAATGCTAAAGTCAGATTTGTTTTTAAAGCAACAAAGAAAAACTAATGGAAAAGCTTCTACTCCTCTTTTTCTCAATCCACTCTTATTTCTCATGTATCGAAAGTGGCTAAGGCCTTTAAATCCTCTCTCTTCCAACGTCCTTCCAATCATAATTTTCCTTCTGAACCATTTATTGATTCTGTAGCTCCTAGCTAAGTGCTTCCAGGAATCCTGTCCTTTTCCGTCTTCTCTTAGCGTTTTCTTATCTTTTACTTTATCGAAACTTCATTCATCTTTAATCAGAATCCCACACTCCTCCTTCATTCCTAAAATATCCTATTTAGGACATCGCTTTTCGATTAAACGCCTGCCTATTTATTCTTCTTAACTTACTATCCTTCATAAATGACGATTTACTTTTAATGAAACTCCAATTTTTTTATCTCTTCATCTCCTTTAATTTTTACATATATTTGTAGTCAACGTAAGTTTCCTTTTTTTTTTTTCCAGTTCCCCCAGTTACCTTTATCCCATTAAATGTCGTTCTTTACCGATCTGTTCTAAATCTATTCCTCAACGTGTCCCCAGAATTGAATTTTCCAATGCTGCAAGCTCTCTCTTTGCTGCGCGTTTATCTTTACTGAAGATTATTCTGAGTCTTTAAATTATTCTGCTTTTATTGAATTTTCTCTACCGAATCTATTCTACGCGCTGTTTCTCATCACTAGTTTTCGATAAAGTGTTCACTAAAAGTGTTTTGCAACCTATCACTTCTTTATTCTTCTTCTTATTATTATGTAATAGTATATCGTTTTCCTTCTTCATTCGATCGAGATTGATCTTTTATGAATTGCTGACTACTCAGACATTGAGCCTAATAAATTAATGAATATTCATTAGCCTCTTCATCCGTTTCCAGTGACAGATTTTTAGACATATTTTCAGCTCATATCCTTAAATTACCTCCTCTAGACTATAGCTCAATTTCTAATCTTCTTCATTTTTCATTTCTCGCTCTTTTACCTCGCTATTCAATCACCCCTTCCGCCTCACCCGTAGTTTTCTATATACTTCATCTCTTTCAAACGCTCCATACAATCTCTGCTATTTGCCGTCTTCGTTTTAATTGTAGGCAGTTTCCTATATCATTTCCTCAGTTTTCAACTGTAGCTCCTGCATTTTGTCCTTTTCACTCTAACTTTCTTTGTAACTCCCATATAATATTTGATTTGAATGTTCGGACTTTTCTGCTAAACATTCTTTATTAAAACTTGATATCTCTACTCCCCTTATCGGCGTTTTTTATATTCCTTCATTTCCTTCTGCTTCTGTTACTCCTGCCCTCGAATTTTTTTTATACTCTATCCGTAAACGTATAAGAATACAATTTTATTTTTTCCTTCTTCCCACTTCATAGTCTTTGTTGATGAATCCATTACAAAAAAAAAAAAAATACCTTCAGAAAATACTATGATTATTCTTAAACAACTTTCATACTTTAATTGGAGCATCGATTGTTACCAAGTTCAAATTCCAGCAATTAAAAAACCATACTAAATGAGAGTAACAATCACTCGATTTTTACAAGTCAAATATGGAAAACATCAAATTGATAATTAATGTAGTTTTTAGTTGTTGTAATTTGAATTTGATTTATCGAGATTGAAGTATTAATGTTTACGAATAATCATAATATCCCCCCTTTATAGTCCTTTTTACCGTAAAATATATTAATTTTTATCGAGTGATTATTTTTTAGTTTATTTTTAGATTAACTCTTGAAGTTGGTGTTTTATTTTTTGATGTGGAAATATCTTATACGGTGCTTTTTCCTTTGGAACTGGTCAGTATAGATAGTTGTGTGTGTAGGAAATAGAGAACCTAAAGCACTGGAAAATTCAGTTCTGACCACATGCTGAGAAACAGATTTAAAACGGAACAGTAAAGAAAGACATTTAATAGGACGAAGGAAACCGGGAAAACCCGAAAGAGATGTAAGGAAGTTTATCATGACTATAAATAAGTGGCGAAAATTGAAAAAGACGAAAAGAAATAAGGATAAAATTGGAGTTTTATTAAAGGTAAATCGCCATTTAGAGGAGTAAGAAAAAACAAATGAAGAGGAATAAATAGGTAGATGCTTAACCAAAAAAAGCGATAATCCAAATACGAATAAAGAGAGAAGGAATATGGAATTCGAAAGGATAGCCGGAACTGAGATTAATCTCAGAGCACCAAGGCGGAGATAAAGACAAGTATTTTGAATGCTATTTAATTTTTAAAAAAGAGACCTAGAGGAATTGTCGAAAATGAAGCAACAGTAATCCAGGATAGAGTGGATAAAGTATTCATAAAACATGAGTAAATACAGGGATCGCCTCTCCAATTAGTTTGAGAAAGAGCTTTAACAAATTGGACTTTTTGATAAATACCGATGATTAATGTGATTGTGACAGGAGAGACGGCCGTCAAGATAGATCCCTAAATAGCGAAAGGACTTTACATGGCGAATTGGACCGTTATTTAAGGTAAGACTTTTTTTTTTTTACTATGGGTTCGTCAGCGAGGACATTAGCCCAAGAAATGGGAATAGAGAAAAAATCAGATTTTTATGCGGCGTGAAACATTCAACAAGAATGTATCAAGCGCCTGGATGACAGAAGGAGAAGGAAGGAAAAGAATAAATGCAGCACAATAGGGAGTAAGAACATTGTTTGATAACAGAGAGGAGTAAAAGGAAGATTGTTCAGATGAAAGTGATGAACATTCGAACATTATGTGATCAGGATCACATATATGTTGACTGTTAGGAGGATGTAAAGGACAATACGGAGATGCCGCGAGAGAGAATCGAAAAAGCGACGAGGGAAGCCAGCTTTGCCCAAAGCGGAGGCGGCATATTGCCGAGATGCTGGAGCGACGCATAAAAGGGAAGTCAAGAAACCAGGAACAGAAAGGAAGAGAAGGCTGGATGGACAAGTAAAAGGAATCCGGGTTTGAGAATGAGGAGTAGTAGGAGTTAAACTATAATTGGTTGTGCTCTGCAGAGGACCGAAGATTAATATTGACGGATGGAAAAGTAGTAAGGAACCTGCCGGAAGAAGAAGCTCGCCGAGCTAATAAGTCAACTGACTCATTTCCTTCTATTCCGGAATGTCTAGGGATCCAAAGGAAATTAACCTGGATTGCACAAAAAAGAAAGAGGTCATGGATCAAGGAACGTATAAAAAGGATTACATAATCAGTAGAGTGGGGAGGCAGAGGAGATGCAACAGCCTGTAGCACGCTTTGAGAGTCTGGTAGAATAAGGAAATTATGAGAGACCTTCGAAGATCTGATGAAGAAAAGTGCATGGAGGATAGCAATGGACTCGGCACAGAAAGTTGAACAGAAGGAAGGAAGTTTAAAGGACTCAGAGTGATTTAATGAAGGACAAAGAAAGGCTGCACCAACTCCACTTGGGCTCTTGGAACCGTCCGTGTAGATTGTAACGTGGTTAGAATAGTGGGAGTTTAAGGTATGTAAAAATTCCGATCTAACGGCGTGATGCAGAACGGGTGTAGGGGGAGCAGAAGAGTAGAAGCAATTAATTGGATGAAGAAAGGAGGAAAAGTTAAAAGAAAAATATGGGAGCTTATCGCAAGTGTGAATGTATGGTAAAAATTGAAGGAGTCGAGTAGAAATAAGAGACAAAATTGGTGTTTTATTGGCACTAAATCGCCAATCCTGTAGAATGAGGGAATAAGAAGGAATCTTAGCAAAGAAGGGTCAAAAGGAAGAAGAGCAAAAACAACAGACGAGGATTTAAAAGATGAAATAAAGGAATGAATATTAGAAAGAGCGGTTTCTAATAACATTAAAGAATTTTGAAGATGGGAGGTAACTAACGAGATATTGCGATCGAAGAAGTAGATAACCACATCGTCACCACCATTGACCGGTACACTTTCGAATGATCAAGAAAATCATTAAAACGGGACCAAAGGGAAACATACAAACCGGACGAGTAGTCTCCATTTGTTTGAAATTAGTAAATAAACACGAAACTTTCGATAAAAATAAAATTATTCGCGTGAGTTAGTAATAATGTAAATTTCATAGTTTCGTTATAAATTATACGCCGAAAATTAATTTAAAAAGCAAACGTAATACAACAAATAGCTATACCATCAACAGAGAAAGAACGAGATACATTGAAGCAAAACAATTTCGAAAAAACGGGAAAAACACCTATATGCATACATTATTTTTTTAAATTCCGCCGATTTCTAACTCTACAAGCCGTGAATTTTCCCTAAATTGGTACCAGTTCAAAAAAATATACACGCATATAGGCTATTATAGATACATACTATATGTGTGTTAGATGGAAGATTAAATCTAAGGCTTAACGTGTGCCCATCGTTGCAAACGATTACGAGTTGGTGGCGATTTATTATCTAGATGTTAGCGTGTTTTAACTCTTTTACATATCCGATTATTATGGTTAACGTTAAATCGCTTACATACCAAAGAATTTTATTCTCTGATCTTTCGTTGCATTACTTTGTCGCAAAATTGATAACCGTAATATCGATTTCAACATTTCGGTTACGTAAGAAGACTTTGTCGTCACATATCCCATGTTTTCTCCAGTAAATTCCACGAGATTTCATAATTACTTCGATATATGTTTTGGTTCTTCTTGCGCGTTAATCTCACTATTTTTGTTGCTTTTTTTTCACGGTGCAATGGAGTTGACAACAACCAGGAACCTCTGCAATAAGCAATGAGAAGGGAAAAATTGGTTACAGTTAAATCCGTATGAGGAGGGGGGGGGGGGGGCTAATAAGAAAAACCCGGCAAAAAGCCATATTTTAAGAGATGAGATGAAGACAGGAGTCGAGCGTTTATTAGCATACAACTCTCGAATGGAGAAGATAACATCGAAGAAAAGTACCGGAAAGTGAAGATAGTACAGTTTTAGACTCTTAATACTTAGGAAAATATGGCAGAATAGCAAACTCGAAAAAGAAGCAATAATTATAAGGACCATTAGGTTGGATAAAGAAGATTTAGAAACAACGATCGTTTCGGCAAGGATAAAAATATCCGGCCGAACTCTAAGACAGAATCTTTTGCACAGGGAGATTAGATTTGGAATTTTTCTAAAAATGAAACAAAAGTCGACTATCATTAACTACGACGATGATACGACTGGATATCGCCAGTAAATTTACTCAGATAGAATAGTGATATGAAAAGAGAGTGTGTAAAAGTGGAACAACGATGAAATCCCCGGAATAAGCAGGACACGAGAGCTGCTTGTTGAAGAGCCATCCTCCTACGGAAGTCAGAAATAAGCAAATAATTCGAAAAACGGCCATCATAGTAACTATGTCGAACGCCAACAGGAGGTACTTCACTTGTTCCCGTTACACCGTTAGAGAGATTCGTGCTGATACCGTTGATTTCAGAAATTCAAATCGTTGCCTAATTTTAATATCGATATTGTGGAACAACCGTTTCTACGATGTTTTATGAAATGCGAACAATAATGAAAAATTCGGCGGATTTATAATATTTTAAATCATAAATTTAACTAACATGTTTTTTTTTTTCCGGGGAGGGCTAGCGAACGTTCACGATACAAAATTATTATAGATTTAAAACTCCAGCAATGCGTTTAATAAATATGTATTACCGATTCTCAATTTTCCTTAATTGACCAAGAGTATATTACTCAGAAAAATGTTGGTTGAATTTTCGATTTAAAAATAACCACATATTTCGCGTTGCTTTTGTCGAATTTACCCTTATTTCGTTATAATTTCATTGAAACACAATAAAGACGAATTTTGCCGGAGGCGGCAAATTATCAATTACAATCAAAAAAGGAAAATTATTTCCCGTAAGTAAACACAATCATCGCTTATGACGGCATTCCATGGACAAACATTGAGCCGGAAAAAATATCAAAAAAAGTGCGGTTCACTATTTTCTTTTAACAAAAGCAAACCTACATTAAGGGGGTTTTTTATGGGTTTTTTTTTTTTCAAATACCTATCGAGTTATACTATTTTCATTCGGATGGTCTACTCTCATTAACCGGGCTTTTGGTACATTTGGAAAAGCTTAACTAATTCCCAGTATCCTGCTAAGAGCGTTTCACTTTATTTTTCTTTATGCCAATTGTAAATTATCTATAAATTTTAAATGTTAAGTGGCCCATCGTTACCATTTAAGGGTTAATTATTGTTTAATTATAAACTCAGATTGCGTAATTTTTTTATTCTCTTTGCTATCTTTCTTATTAAGGCGTCAAACTTTGCGATTTTTATTATATCCCCACTATCGATTCTTCCGCACTATTACGCGTAAAGGAAACAGGTGTAAAATCTTTCTTTTTTTTCTTTTCTTTTCTTTTTTTCTTTTTCCTTTTTATTTTGTTGTAAAGCAAAGTGTAAGTGTAAAAAAATGTTTTCTACTTTTAATGATTTTTCCACCATCATCCCCAGTAATAATTTTATGAAAATTACGTAAAAGAAAGAAAAAAAAAACCGCGATAATTTCTTACTTACTACAACTTAATCGATTTATCGGTAATATCGCATCGATTTTTAACTGCATAAATGTGTAAATGTCCGCTGTCGTTAATAACAACAAACGTTTACTTTGACAATAACTGCCGTGTTACGAAAAGCCTGTTATCTTTAACCAGCAAAATGTGGATGTGGTGTATCTCTGTTAAATTAAATCTGCCCGCTGTACATTCCATCCGTTAATAAACTAGTTTTACTCGTGTTATTCTGCGGCATTTATATATTAATATACGCGTGTGCGTGTGTGTGTGCGTATTTTACACGTGTTTACGTTATCCAAAAAATCCGATTGGGTGACTAAATTACACGATGCCGACGGCGACGTAGCAGTAACTTTTCCTTGCCCAATGCGACACAGTGCATGTAAACAAGTTACATAAACTATTAAACAGATGACGTTACAGTTTCCTAGTTTAAAGTTTTAGCCAATTATATTCGAACATGTGTGTCTCTCTGGAGCAGCGCTAATTCGAAAATGTAACAATAAATAAATAAAGAAGGAATTACGAAAAAACAAAACAAATCTCTACGCCACCGACATCGCTGGTACCGCTTCAACCGGAAATGTTAGCAGAGAAATGCTTGAAATTCGACAATAAATTACCAACTAAATTATCGGTCAACGTAATCGCGCCTTTCGCGGATAACGCCATTTCTTAGAAAAGTGCTTTTACAAAACAAACCTGCAAAATTTCCATTAAAAATCTATTATTCGACACTATTCTACATGGCCGTCGCATTCTTCAACGTTACCGCCACGATTTAGTGCAAGTGTCTCGACAACCGTTGTTTCGACTTAACTACTTTCAAATTCTACGAACCGTTTTTTTTTATATATATATATATATATATATATATATATATAAGGGTGGTCATTTTGTGCGAGACAAAAATCGGGATCCAAAGTTTTTCGATTTTATTAGCGACCCGAAATTTGAAGATTTTACCGTATAAGACGTAACTTCTATCACGCGCAAAGTAGCCAGTTACCGTAATGCAGTTGGTTAAGTGGTAGTGTTTCAAATCCCGATTTTGTAAATTAGGAACATGGAAAAATTTCACTTGCGCTAAGTTTAACGAGGAGCCACAACGATACGAAAAAACAACGGAGAAAAAATATAAAAATATTTCTAATTAGTTTCAATTATCCAAGAGTTTACTTGTTTTTGTTACTTTTCATCACTACTAGATCACAACGCTTACAAGTTACCCACGCAATCGCAATATTATGATAAGGAAACTTTTTTTTTTAAAAAAAAAAAAAAAAAAGCGTCATCGTATTAATGTTTGTAACGAAATATATATATATATTTTTTTTACGTATGCGACCTATCCAAGTAGACAATAAACAACACATTAACATGTTATTTACGTTTTTACTATATGTAGAATATGCTACTCAATGGTGACTATTCTCTTTTTGAGTAATGTATAAAATAGATCAAAATTAGAATTTAAGGTCAACTTTTCAATTCAATCGGGGCCTGATAAGATCGGCTACTGACGTGGTATTGTGATCGTTGAACATATCTGAAACCATGAATTCTTATGGCTTCATTTAGGCATGGGAAGATTAGTATGTAGATCATGGTTTCGAACGTACCACGGTTCTCCAACTATACTTTGTAAAACCTTTGCCTGAAATCGCTAGATGATTTTTATTATGTTTGAATTGCTGGCTACAACCCCAGAATTCAATACCCTATGTCCGTATTGGTTTTAGAATAGTTTCGTATATTTTTTTTTTTTTTTTTTTTTTTTTTTTTTCCAATGTGCACCTGTAATGTATTAACAATTAGCACATGTGCGGGAGCCTATTAACAGGAATTTATAAGTTATTCAGCAGTAGCTCCTTTGAGCAGTCAGCTGTGTGCTAAGTTGTTCAGGTTACTGATATACTGAGGATATCACGGCACAACCTCCTTCCTAGCCTTCTGCGCGGTCTGTCCGGTAGCGTTGTTGTGAACATTCTTCGAATTAACGGGTTTTCATGCATCTGTAACGCCTGATAAAAGTTTTGATAATTTTGTTGATAAATTTCTGCTACTGTTTTCACGTTCAAGTCATGATGTATTTGTTCATTGCTTACGTAATATGGAGCATTACACATTGACCTCAATGTTTTCGACTGGAATTGTTGAATACGTTTACAGTTAGTTTTTGCGGAAGTACCCCACAGTTCGATTCCGTATTTCCACTTTGAGGCCAGAATTGTATTATATATTAGGACTTTGTTTTCCAAAGATAAGTTAGATTTTCTTCCAATTAAGTAGTATAAGGCTCTTGTACATGCATCGAGGTTTTTACGTAAATGCAATATATGCGGTAGCCAAGTGAGCTTTCTGTCTAAGATTATGCCCAAGTATTTAATTGAATTTAACTGTGGAATTGGTTCAAGTTCATATAGAACTGGTGGACACACTCCTTTGCGTAGAGAGAAAGTTATACTGGCTGATTTTGTTGAATTAATTTTTATTTTCCACTTTGTGCACCATCTTCCTAATACCTTAAGGTGCTGTTGTATTAACTGGGCAGCAATTTCCGGTCTCCTATCCGCAGCCATAAGAAGCATGTCGTCCGCATATGTGAAGACTGATGAATACGCTGTTGTTGGAATATCCGCAGTGAAGATGGAGTACAATACTGGACCAAGCACACTGCCCTGTGGTACAGAGGCTAATATCGGGTACCAATCAGAGTATTCGGATTTGTGACGTATTCGGAAAGTCCTAGCTTAAGACTTAATTTTCGATTGATAAAGAAGAATATCATTAACGAAGTCATGTTTCACTATTTGAGATTCATTTGTTTTCTTTTCGCCAGGATATGATTTTTTCAAGTTAGTCGTTGATATTAGTGAAGACCTAAGTATTTCACTGATTTTGTTGTGGGAATTATTTTTTCATTCAGTTTTAACGGTATATTTTCAAAGTTTCCGTTTAATGAAAACAAGACATGGGGTTGGATTTTGATTCATTTACTTTAACTTGCTATAATTTAAACCACTTTTCCAAATGTGTTAGGTAATTCTGAAGGAGTGTTTTATCGTTTCTTCATAGTCATTATTAGTCGATAACATTGCCATATCGTCAGCGAACATAGATATTGTGTGGTGGAAATCGGCTGTGTATATTTTATACAATACTAGACCTATTACCGGGGCTATTGCGAGCAGAATTTATAGCATAAATTTGTGTGAATAAGCATCATTTACAAAAAATATTCACGCACTATATACTTCTATAATCAGAATCATCTAACACATTTGGAAAGATGGTTTAAATTACAGAAAGTTAAAGTGAACAAGTTGAAATTCAACCATATGTCTCGTTTACATCAAAACTTTGAATATTTCATACATTACTCAAAATGAGAATAACCCCACCATTGCGTAGCATTCTATATATATATAGTAAAACGAAAATAATACGTCAGTGCTACTTATTTACTTAGCCCAAATCGCATACAAAAAAAATAAATAAATAAAATAAAAGTATTGTATTGTTTTTATCAAAATTCCGAACTACGAACTGAAATATTTTGTTAATTTAAATAACGCGATTGTAGAAAGTAAAACGTCGATTGTTGTTCTGATGATGTTATAGTAATAGTTTATATTAGAAATATAGACTGGAATAAAAAAAAAAAAAAAAAAAAACAAATCTGAAATTATCACAGTGCAAAATTTATAATCCCATCATTAATGGAAATATTATGACACATTACTGCGCATAAGGTAATATTTTATAAAATCGTTTTCTGTCTAAAACATTTCGAAAAAGTTCCGGGGAGTGTTTGAACCCCATCCCTTAACTACGGGCTTAATTTGTACGAAATAAGATAATCAATCCGAAAAATATTTTTACTATTTTTAAGCCGTATTATGTATAGAAAACTGTATTGATTTGCCGTAACGTTCTATAAGCGAAAAAAGATAGTAGATAGCAAGGCGAAGGGGAACGATTAAAAAAAGAAAATAGCCTAGCAAATTCAAGAGAGAAAATCTTTAAAAAATCCTGATCAACAGACTTTGCAAGATTCCGCGCGGTTACTCGACTAACGCGTATGGACTTTGTGTGTCAAATTTTAAAAAAATTCACTCCCTGGAGGACGGTTATTTCAGATTTAAGCTGTTTCACATCGAGCTATTTCCGCTCGGCAGCGATTTAACGACTGCATACTCCAAAAAAAATTGTCGACCATTTCAAATTTATTGTTTACTGTATAGTACGGCCAAGACTTTCGACATACTAGAAGAACTTCAGAACCTCAGAAATAAGTTCGTTTTTGCTACAAAACCGTTAATCGAAAATTCATGATGTATTCAGTGTGTCATTACGAGAACTATAATGCTGGTAAGATTAAAAATCGGTCTCTCCACGGCAAACAGAGTAACAGCATGATTTAAAGGTCTTAAAAGAAACCGTAGATACACGCACAAACATTCTGGCTGTTGGATAGTCGACTTCAAGTTCACGAAGAGCGCCGGTCATCTATTGACATATTTATTTTTCTTCATCCTACCGTTTAGTATAGCACTTCCGTCACGTTCAGTGTGATCCCAACAGAAATTATTACAAAAATAATAAATAATCGTTAATAGTCACGTGGAAGGCAGAGTCAAACCACCACGTATACCATCGCATACCGGCTAATTGGAATATAGACAAAGGCACGCATAAGACTACATTTTTATGCACCGATAAAAATCGTCTACAATCAGTTCCAAGTGTAGTCTTGCGTAAACACTCGCGCTGCGTATAACAGTTGCCGATAAACACTATATTTATTTAACTATAATGTACAAATAGTTAATCACCATGAGTCGAGTGGTACGACTTAGGCATATAACAACTAAACGTGCACTTAAATACAGTAATTATAATCCTAAGAGGAAAAATCCTTTTAGACCACCGATTTCGGCCGATTTCTAATTTGTTTTTTTTTTTTTTAAGTGAAAAATTAATTCAATATTTTTAAAATTTAGCGTATGTTTTATTCATACTTTGAACTATTACGAGACCGTTTTTTTTTTTGTTTTTTTTTTTTTGATAATCAAAAATGGCTGAATTATTCAGGAAAATGGTGGAGAGAGTTGTCAACTGATAGAATTTTTAGAGCCCGTTGTATTGACCTGAAATAAAGGAGGAAATTTCTGAGTCATTATTAAGGTTATTGTAACATGCAGATAAACCCAGAAAAAGAGTAAGAAAAATTCGTTAATTGAGACAATTTTTAAAAATGGCTCGGATTTTAGACGATATTTTTCAATTGCTTTACTTCGAATACACTCCATCATTTTAACGGAGTTTCCGAAACCTTTAGGTACAGCTAAAAAGTAATACTACAGAAAAGTGCAAAATTTTAGCGCGACTGATCAAGAATTTTTCTAGTTAACGCTCTCGTCAATTCGAAAAACATAAAAGTTAAAAGTTCGATGATTTTCTTGGCCTATCAATTGACAGTTCCAGGGGTAGTCCTCTAGTGGCCTCGCAAAACCGATGTCTTTCAAGCAGTTAATGTCGACCAGCTTCAAGAACTTTTTCGGTGGCTAAGAAGTCACGTCAGTTTTCCCGAATCACACACTCTATGTGTTATTTTACTTTTTCCGTGTATGATTTACATTATCTGCCTATTATTATTACATCCGATTATATCTGAATTGTTCATTATTTGTAAAGTGGATGTAAATCATTTATCGTACAACGCAACGGCAATATACGCGACAGTTTCAATGATTTTCGATCTCAAACGTACATATAATTTAGAGCGAGACGCTGAACGGTAGAATTTAAACTTTCGATGTCGCATTCTGTGTTTGACCAGCCAAACATCTTTGAAGCAAATCTTCTCGAGATAAATCGTGAAATATTGGCTACATTGAGTGCAGCGTTACAGGGTGCTCAATAAGTCCTCCCCGCCAGAATCATCAGCTTTTCGCCAGTTGCACCAGCCGTCGAGTCCTAACGACTGAGCGCATGCAATAATAATTGGCCATTACAGATCAAGGCTGTTTACGTTTCTCCTAAATCCGCAATTTACCTTCAGGTGTGTAATATACTTTCTTCGGGAAAATTTTTCCGGTACGCATGAGCAACAGCTACTCTTAACCATTAAACCGGTATGACTTTTCCGGAGTAGCGGCTAATGAGCGTTGCAACATTGTACAATATTTGGAAGTCCCGTTTTTTTCAAAAAGCCACCAGCCGATATTTTTAAAAATTTTAAATAAGCCTTTCGTGTTTTTCATTTTCTTGGTTTTTCTTCTTTCACGGCTTCGTTACCAGACTGAAATATCGACAAATGCGCGATAATTTTATTATATAAGCTTTCATTCGAACCGTCGCAGATCAAAAGTATGCAAAATAAATTAATCCCGATAAATATGAAATAAATACCTCGATGACGAAATAGAATAAGTATAAATTTATACTTCAATAAATTTAAATTTAAATCCTGAATTTAAGGAAACGTTTTTTCGGGAATACCTCATATCATCAACTAACAATACAAAGATACTCAAAACCAAAAAACACACATTTCAGTACACTCTGTATTGTTAGCTGATGAGATGAACTATTACCGAAAAAACGTTTCCTTAAATTCAGGATTTTAATTTAAATTTATTGAAGTATAAATTTATACTTATTCTATTTCGTCATCGAGGTATTTATTTCATATTTATAAATATTAACAAACAGGTATGGATTTATATTTAAATTAATCCTTTCTTTAGCAATGCCTGAACGAAGTATTACAATCCTTCAATTAACTTCGTATCTGATATGAATATTTCTTAATTGATGAATCTGCGATCACAACGGCGAAACAAAACTATTTTTAAACCCAAGCCTCGATTGCCAGCTACTTCAAATTTCATTGCTCGTTTATAGTCACAACATAGTGGTCCCGATCTGTAAAAAATTCAATGGATCGACAACGACCATATTATAATGAAGATCATCACACATTAGAGAGTTTCCCCGCATTTGTACTCAATTTTTCGATCCCATTTTCGCCCTTTTTTTCACAAATTTTCTGCACAAGTTTGTTTACTTGTATCTCCTTTATTAGGGTACTCATTTTTATACTTTTAGTTTTTCGAAGTCGTTCTGCACTAAATGAATTCCAAAGAAAGCAGACGGGCCGACATCGCTTGCTCAACTGCACCTGTAACATAGCGCTCGAACGTAAATTAGAGAAGGGTCAAGTATTCATTGGCTGCACATCGTGAAAAATGCTTTAGATTTAATTATAAAACTGTGATGAAACATTATTATACCATCAATTTTTGAAGAAGAAAAAACAATTTTTTTTTTTTTTTTGGAATTTTCCCCCCTTTTAGACAATTAGCGGCGTAACGGTCGACTTTTTTTTTAATAAATACATATATATTATTAAAACACGCGCCGTTTACATTATTTAAAGGAAGGGAAAAAAAAACGCTTTGCAAAATAATGAAGCTAACATACACGAGATCAGTTTCTTTCTCTCTGCCCTGCCAATTAATTGGTCCTAATAGAGAAACTAATTTTGACTTTACCTATATTGTAATAAAACGAAATTTTAATAAAAAGTTTAATTCTCATTCTGTCGAAAAAAAAAGTGAAGTATCAATTTGTTATAGAAGTAGTGTAACGTTAATAAGGTTAATCTATTTTTGTAAACCTAATTGGTCTTAATTATTATCACGTATAATTTATATAGACTCGCTGTAACAAAAAAATAAAGCTAATAGCTGGTACTGTTGATGCTGGATAACTCTGATTTCATTTATTTTTGATGCACCCGGTAAAAATAAACATTTTTCTAGTCGACGATTTTATATATGCAGAAGCGTACAAGGGGACAATAAAAAGAGGTGTGTGTCCGTATGAGAGACTATGGACAACAGTGCCGAGTTTAATGTCATGTAGCTTGCAGTTCCGTCAAAGAAATTTTAATCGCATGAAATCGCAACAATAGAATACCTGTCAACAGGTAACGATAAAAATGCCGCGAATGCACACAGATTGACAGTCGGACAAATGGTCGTGATGCGGGAACGAAGAAAAACCCACATAGCAGATCGGGCAGTGTGCGAGAGTGCAGGAAAGAGATTATATTTGCTGCTGGACAGCGGTTCCAGTTGAATTGATAAATGATTACGAGGCGGTACAGAGTACGATCGAATGGACCACTGTCGAAATATGTATCGTCGACGACGTCGTTGTCGCGAGACCGGCGCAGCATTTAACGCAAACGGTTGCGTTATTAATAAACAACCGGTTGTGTCGACGGTGATATCGATATGTCCAAATTACGAATGCGGAGAAAACGAAGAAAATGGCTTTGCTTCAACTTAGATTCGACATGTAATTGAGATCACTGCCGCACCGAATAAACCAGTTTACAGAAAATCGTAATAAATTAGCACAATTTACGCTCAATAACTTGCGTTGTTACGGACAGAGGAACAGTTTGCTCTCGCAGTTGCTCTTTAATTTCGTAAGTAAATTTCAAATCGAATTTACATAAATACCGAAAAAACGGACCGTCGAAAAAAATGCTAATAGAAACAGTTAATAGGAGACGACGTAAATAAAATTCGTTCATTCAGGCCAACGGTGTACCTTCGCTCGAATATTATCGATAAACGGAAAAGGGTAATAAAAACTTCACGACCAGAAGCCATCGATCCGCAGTCTACTTTGCTGAACTCGTTCACTTTTTTCTAACCCTTTCTAAAAGATATAACAAAATCTTCTAAGGAAGCATTACTCCGTTACCAATCCGTCACGTCACAAAATAAACGTTCGTTTAGTTTTTCTTCGATTTTAATTTTATCACTTCGACATTTTCGATGTAAACAGGTATATAGATATATTTTTTGACAAAAATATGTCTACGACTGAGGTTCGTTGAAAATTTTCGTGTCGTTATTTTTTTTTTGTACACAAAAGAGTGCCACGCCACAAACAATTTAATAAATTAATAAACTGGCTTGTCGAAAATGCAACAAATTCGTTTAGCGCAAGTTTAGATGCGCCAATGCGATAAACCGATAAGTTGCATTGTATAAAAGAGTTTACCGGCAGATTAATTTGAACGATTCATCCGTGTGCCAGTTTTAGCGCCGTCCATTGAATGTTTAAGAAGTCTAACGCACGCGTGAAAATTAATAGTCTCTCCCTTCCCTTGATCGTGTACAACCGAGGAGTGCACGTTCTAAAAAGGTAAAAATAGAAAAGAAAGAATGCAATAATATAAATTGTTTATTTTTTCGTATCTTTTTACGATCAAAAAAAGAATATACATATACACGTGTCACGTTAGTACTACGAAATTAAAATGGCTTTGAGATGTGGCTACACGTAGAATACTTAGAATAAAATGAAAACTCGGGGGAACTAAATCAATTGAGTAAATGTCTAAAGAGGAGTCAAAGGAAATTAAACGTCGTAAGTGTTAAAGACTTTGGACGCATTCACTCAGGTCAGTACAACATTTGTCATCTTCTGGTGCAAGGCAAGGTCGCTGGAAAAAGATCACCGGGGAAAAAAGAAGAGTAACATAGTCACAATTGTATCAACCACGACCAAATTGTTCCAAAAAGTCCTAAGTAGACGAATAATTTCCAAAATATTAGCCAACGATGAATAGCGGACTTTGATGATGGCGATACACATACACATCAGCAGAGCTTACTTTATATACGTTAAACAATTAAAGACACACATTTTCTACACGTTCCAGAGGGGGGGGGGGATTGAATTATATTTATACATACGTACATTCCAGTACGAGCATTTGTGCAAAGCATATAGGAATTTACGAGATACTGCATATGCAGCTCTAATTTTTTTCCCCAAAAATGTAGTTCTGTTATTAATTAATACGGTAATATTTTTTCTCAAATGATACATGTCAAAAAATAAAATGTAGCCCGTATATTTAACTACCCACACTTCTATAATGTAGTTTAGCAATTCCTTTTTGAAATCATCATTCGAAAAAAAATCACTTTTTAACGCGTTTAAAAGATACTAAAAATTTCATTTAGTTTATAGTTTATTAATTATTAAAAATTGTGTTATTTTCATATTGCAAATGTTAAATAAAAAAAAAATTTTTTAATTTATTTTGAATTCTTTACTTTCTAGTATTATTTAAAAAGGGTTAATTTTTTATTTTTCTTATATTTCTTTACTGTAACGGATAGATGACAAACAGAAGTCACTCTTACTTTTTTTTTTTTTTTTTTTTTTTTTTTTTTGTCGGGTACCATGTACTGCTGCTATGGCCAGGAGCACCCGTAAGTAGTCATTGGATGTTATATGGAGTTAATCATATTTATATTTCGGAGAAAGTGAAGGACTGCTTCTATTGCAACTGGATCATTGGATAAAACTTGTTTTAATGAATTGCAACTAAATTTTTGAGGTCGATATATGGAGTATTGTGGGCATTCAAAGAATAGGTGTCGGAGTGTTAAGGGTGTCTGGTCGCAGCGAGAACACAATGGTGGCTCTGTTTTATTTATAATATAACTATGAGTCAGTGCAGTATGACCAATACGAAGACGAGACAGGACTACCTGTTCTTTTCTACTGAACGTAAAAGATCTCCAAGGAATAGGATAAGAGCGGATAGCTCTAAGGTGATTAGTAGTCACTCTTACTAAGCGCTATCTATCGGTGTAAATTATCATTGTGACGCGCGTAACCTACATCACAAGTAACGATTAAAAAACAGTATTTATTTATTGAAAATTAAAAGACTACAAGTATTCTTACATTATTACAGTAAATAATTAATTTAAAAAAAAACAAAAAACATTAGCCTCCTGTTTTATCGAGAAACGGATTAAAAATTTGATTTTACTAAAGTAGACAATTAAAAAGGTCGGCAGAAATATGATAATACTGGTTTGTTAAATAAGAACAGAACATCCTAAAGTCAATTTTTTACAGCCGACTGCAAAGATTGCGACCGCGTATCTTAGATTTTTCTTTTGTATATATATAAAATATCGCGGTGCTCGTTTTATTCAATAACCTTATTTATAAAAAGTGGTAAAAAAAATTTAATTTACCTATTTTTACCGCTTCACTGAAAAAAAAACAGATGATTCTTCATATGTGTTTGGTAATCAAATAATTGAAATTTCTAAGAGTTCCAACATTTTTCGGTAGAGCTAAAAAATTAGGTACATTTACAATAGAGATTTATATGAAAATTATGTAATTTTTTATTAATTTCTTTTATTCAACTTGACTGTTTTGTCGCTATTACATTTTTTCAAAGTTTAAGATCGATTTTTTACATTGTGCTTCATTCATTCTCTCCCTTTCTTTTCCTTCGGTTATCCTAGCTCTTAATTTCTTTCTGTCGACTATCTCTGATCGTGTAAGGATCTGAGTTTCTCTTATTCCTCTGTTCCATTGTTCTTGGGCCCATGTTGACGAAGCCATAAAAAGAAAAAAGAAAAAAAAAGGAAGCAAGACAAAAATATCGTGAACACGCGAAAATGAAAAAAGGAAAAATAAAACGATCGATATACGTGAAGAGTGTTTGAAACGTAAGCGAACTTCACAAATGAAAAACGCGAAAGTGAAGTTGAGCGAACAGCAACATTAGAACGTGATCGGTTTATATTATATATTTGAAATATCGACAAACTACACAAATGTGAGTACTTATAAAATGTTCAAAAACTTAGCAATACAGCAAATAATTTAATTTGTTGTGATTATATTTGTAAAGCATTACTAAAAAATAAAATGAATGGAAAAAATACTTTTGAAGAAAATGCTTTTATTCGAAATACAGTTGTAATGAGAAAATACATTTATACGCTATAATTTCGTAAAAATAAAGTCAAAAGTAAAAAATATTTTTTTCGCTTTAACGAAAATACATCCGAATGGGTATAGATAACTTTATTTTCACTAAAACATAATACTTCAATAGAAGGATATATATACAAAAAATGTACCACATTTTATAATTAATAAACATACATCATAAAAAAAGTTCCCCACATTGATATAAAATATATACGTCCATGCTTTCATTCGAACCATGCATTTTATTGTAATCAAATTGTTTTTTTCTTTTTTTTTGCATGGCTATTGAAACATTACATTTTGGTACAAGTAAAATTACATGTACCCACTAGGATGTATTTTCGTTATAACGAAAAAATTAATTTTGTAATGTATGTATTTTCTCATTTCAGGTGTATTTTGAATAAAATCATTTTCCTTCAAAAAAAAGCTTCATTCAATTTATTTTCATTTTCTTTTTTTTTTCATGAAAAACTTAACGAAATGTTAAAATTTGCAGTAATTTTCAAATCGTTGCTTACAAATCTAACTGTGACCGGATAATAGAATGATGAGGGACTTTGGGTTTGCTACAATTTTCCAACGTTGATAAAAAAAAATCAATACATTTCATATACAATTTTTTATTTTATTGGTATACAAAATACAAAGACCGATTTCTTCGATTTAAAAGCACAAATACAAAATATGTTATTTTGTGTTGCTGAATTATAAAAAACTCGTTTCCTAACATTACAATAAATTTTACACCGATAAACTGAATTTTTTTTCATCAATTTTTATAACGTTTTTAACGCAAGTATCGTGAATTAAATTATTATTTATATTAACTTTCCCGTACTTAAAAATAATTTGAAATTGTTGTATACAGAATTTAAAAAAAAAGCATTACAATTATTCACTAAAAATGATGACATCTATATTTTTTATAAATTACACAAAATACGTAAGAATTACATAATTTTCTACACCGCTTCCTTTTAAAATGAAAAAAAAGATAAATGAAAAATAAAAAGTCAAAAACATTCCAAATTAAAACATGTTACAGTGTGTAATTTTCTCTGCTCGGGTTTATCTGTTTTTTTTAGGGAATGTTGTATTTCGTTGAATGTTGGCAATGCTTCTTCTACCGCTAGTCTTCAACATGACATTTAGTCTCTTGTTAAACAAAATCCTCCACGAACAAACGAAATCTACTGAAATACTTCGACAAAAACACAACAAAGCTTATATAGAAAATAACCAACAGATTAAAATTATAATTGGTGAAATATTTCAAGAAAGCAAAGAAGGAATTGTCTTCAAAAGATGCAGATTTTTAACGAAGATTTTTCTTTTCCCTTTTTCATACAGTAAAAAAGAAGTCAAAAACTATTTCGAGAAGACTAAAAGTAAACGTAATGGAAAGTTCGACGAGTTACACTAGCATACTTTACAGGCATACATATATGAAGAAAAACTAACTTAAGAGAGGGTAAAGAATGTTTGAAAAGTTTAGGATAAAATATGGAGATTTAATAAAGGAAAAAATGTAGAGAAAAAACTGATATAGGCAAACAGATATGTGAGCAAGAGACTTTTTGAGTAGAAAATCGCCAATTGTCAAAAAGGAATACGTAAGAACGGATAAGTTTGAAAGAAGAGATTGTAAAACGTTTTGATTAAAAATCGATATCCTAGGTAAGATATGCGAATGAGTAATGAAGTATAATTAGCCTCTGAAAAGATTGTTGAACAAGGAGTATAGAACTTCAAAACATAGGCGAAGATACCGACTTTGGATTCGATCATGTTTGGAGAGAACAGATGTTGGGACAGTGGTATACAGGAAAGTAATCCATATTGGATAGGACAATAGATTTGTACAAAATAATAAAAACTGAGGGATTGTTTCCCTCCCCCACTTCCTCGAACAGAGTGTCCTGAGAATGTTTGGTCTTTTAAGGATGGACATGTTGGGATCATTTATTTCTTCATGAAAGAAAAGACAGTTATTTAAAAAACAAACCGGAGTGTCAGAAAGAGGAAACTTTTGAAACAATTATTTACGACTAAATTGATTAAGGACCGGTTGTATATGGGCGCAAGATGAAAACTGTGCATGAACATTTTCAAGGGGACATTAAAAGGAAAATGTTAGAGCTGTTTCCAAATTAGAGAGTGAAGGTTCGCCATGAGTCACTGAAATGTTGCGAAAAATCGAATGTAAAAGAATATCATCTGTGAAGAAAATAAAATTGGATCTTAAAGATAAATGAACGACATTAAAGATGTAAATGTTAAACAGAGTAGGACTTAAGAGCCCTGAAGAAGACTCCGAAAGGTTTGTTTGAGCTAATAAAAGAAGAAGTGGATTAATGAGAACAGCTCGATTCGTGAAGCGGTTAAGAATAAAAAAAAGTGAAATGGGGGGGCGGAAAAGCGAGAGCATCCTATTTTGGGAGTCGGAAGATAGACATTACCGAGTGCGTTGGAAACGTCAGTAAAGAAAGTAATGATAATTTTTTATCAATGAAGGACTTCTTATCAGATAGGAAAACGTTAACTTCATCAGGAGGATCGAGAAACGCCAAACATATTATTGAGGAAAAGATCATTGTGTTCCAAACACCAATTAAGACGCTTGCTCAACATACTGTCAAATAATTTTCTTAAGCAAGAAGCAAGAGAAGTTGCACGAAAGGAGGATGAATTTTTAAAAATAGGAACAACTATAAAGGAATTCTAAGAAGACGAAAAACAAGCAGAAGAGAGAAAAGAATTATACTTACCGAGAAGAAACTTGAAATATCGGAGAGGTTTCAAGTATAAAAAAAGAAATAAGAGTTAGAAGACTTAAGAAACCGTCAGTATTATAGGGAGATGTCAAAACATGAGAAGTAAAGGGAATAGAAGGGAAAAGCGAAGGGATTTCTTCAAAAGAAGGGAAGTACACAAGGGCAATCGAATTAATAAAAGAAAAGGAGATTGTTCCGGTTTGCAGTATGAGCGGAGGGATTCCTAAAAGCTCTTGCCAACTTTCAGATGTGCGATGCAGGGGAGTGCAACGCGAGAAAGATATACAAAAATTTTTCCGATAGTTTTTTAAGAGTACTTAAGAATATATCTGGGTCCCAGAATTTGCTTTTTTGTGAGAAAAAAGTTAGACGGAAAACGAAAAAAACGAAAAGCACTATTTCAAAAAGCTTGTTCCACGTCACGTGCAGCTTCAAATGCTTAAATCGCAAAGTTCTGGTGACTTTTCGCTTTTTTACTTAATTCGGTACATGTAAACTACACAGATTTAATCCTAAACTATATTAAATTGTATAATAGATGCGCTCTAGTTTGTAACAAACGAAACCGTCTACAACGGGATCCTGTGCATTGCAGTTCGTACCTCTCCTTCTGCACAATTCAAGCCGAACTAAATTATTTTACACAAATCAACCCTGATTCATTCACAGATCTTTGACGGAAGATCTGAGTTGTAAGCATTAAAATTAGTATAACCTCGTATGGCACACCTTCCATTCATGTACACGCATGCCTCTTAATTCGAAGACAATTACTTAATGCCTTATTTTGAAATAAATTGTAAAATGCAATTAAGAAAAAAAAAATGATATACAATTATATTATTAGTCACCATTTGAGCAAGTTTATAAGCTGTAATTTAAAAAAAATAAAAATAAAATAAAAGTAAAATAAATTTTGAATTGTACAGTCACTTGAAGAGATTCCAATCACGTATCTCTGTTTTATACCTTCCTGTTTCATCTAACGCAATAATTCTCTTCAGAACAGTCCGCCACTTCTATTTTTTGCTACCACTCTTACTTGTCGCACTTCCCCGCTCTCCTGGTAATTCCAAAGTACACTATAAGCCCCGCGTACTTTCTTTTTTTTGATCTTTTCAATATACACAGCGCATCCCATAAGTTGTGGGACTGCCTTTCTAAAATCAATATTACTTGCGCCATCTTCATGAAATTATGGGAACTAGTTCGTATAACCATCTTCTCTCCCTATCCGAAGTTTCGGAACAATCGGGTTATTATTTGTAGCAGCACAGTAACAGTTCGCGCAAGCATTTCTTGGATACGCGGTCATAGTTTTAATATGGAAAAAAATTTGGAACAACATTTTGTTTCCTTTTTAAAGCGATTAAAAATGCTACTGAAACATTTTAAATGTTCAAAGTGACTTATTCGGAGTCCGAAATATCTCGTACTAGCATGTTTCGTTGGTATAACCGATTTTCATCGGGTAAAGAGTTGACTAAAGACAAAGAGAGAAGCGGGAGGCCTTGCACAACGAAAACGGATGAAAACATCGCTCGCGTCGCAGCTGTTTTGAAAGAACATCGAAGTGCAGAGGCTGCAGGTTGGTAGAAGAGCTAACCGGTATTCTAAAAAGCATCGTTCAACAAATTATTAAGAACAATTCTGGAAGGATCGGTCGCTTTTTTGTTGCACGACAACGCGCCGGCGCACACCACTTCAATTAACACACAATTTTTAGCAAGAAAAATGGTTCCGGTGCTTAACCATCCTCCGTACTCGCTGGATCTGAGTTCTCCAGACTAATTTCTATTCTCCAAGTTGAAAATGGAGCTGAAAGGGAGACCATTTTGCTTCAATTGAATAGATTTAATCGACCATGACAATTATGACCGCGTGTACCAAGAGCGCTTGCACGAACTGTTACTGCGCGCTACAAATAATCCGAAATTGTTCCGAAACTTCGAGTGGGGAGAGAAGATGATTGTACGAACCAGTTCCCAAAATTTCATGAAAATGTCGCAAGTAGTAACGATTTTAGAAAGCTGACCCACAACTTATGAAACGCACTGTGTTTTTTCGAAATATATCCCTAAAACAGATTGTTTCTAGTTATTATCTAGGCGGTTTAAAATCACACTTTCTACAACATCGATGAACCTATATGACTACACACGTCATCCCAGCAATATGAGGAGCGGATGTTCCCGCCATTAGGTGACGCGTTTAATCGAAGAACACCGTTTAATTGACTTTCATTAAAAGTTCCCACCCGCGAGGTTATCAACATTATTATTCTACGAAGTTGATACCTACCGTGTGTGATCCGCATCTCCAGACTATACGTTTTGCTCGTAAAGTCAAGGAAGGGAACTTAAAATTCCCCCATTCCCTAAAAGCCTTGAGACAGAACTTTTCATTGTCGATCGTGAACAGTTCGTGCGATTCTAAGCGTAAAATTATATACAGATTATTAGTAACAAACAGCCGCCCATTCCATGTAAAACATCTGAAACGAAAATACTTCCAATACATTTCCGTTAGCGATATTTTTATGCGATGACCATATACCGAGCGCTATGCTAACGTTTTATCAATCAAGATTTGAACAGGTCAATTATAAGACGAACTATCTTGCGGATTGGATTGGACATGACGCGCCAACTATCTTCACATGTGTAGCTGGAAAAATGCAGCAATGTGAAAGCTATCATTATACGCCATGTAAAAATAAAATAAAAAAAAAAAACAAAAATAAATAAAAACCAGACCCAGCGCGCTTGCATTAAAACGAACACAGAAACCCGGGGTGGGCTGAGTGGAAGGTATATTTGTTTTGCTAAGGGCCCTGTGTTTCTGAAACAATATTAACTGTTAACGGAACACAGTAATTAACACGACTACGTCCTAGTAGCCACGTAACACAGACACACAAACGCGAACGCACATCTGTACGTTGAGAAATACTCTATCGTTGTAGAAAACGCCTAAAAGCGAGATATTATATATCTTCCAAGCAATTAATTATATCCGCCATTATGCCGAAGCTCGGATTACGGGAGTTGTACGTGCACTACTTATTAGCGTGTTTTTAACTATTCAGCAACAGCATCTGCCGTAATTAATATTATTCGAAGGATTAGAACGGATTTCAGAAAGTAGGAAGAACGTGTGTAAGTGTAATTGGAGATAATTGGTCGATGTACAGAGATATTCGTTACAAGATACACATTGCACGATAAACGCGCTCGCCTATATCCCCATTTCATGAACCGTGGTGCTACTTTATTGCCCCCGTCTCGTGGCCATGTTTCAATCCAGTTGACTCAGCAGCCAGATATGCAGCTCGCCGCCGTCCAATTGTACCGTATTTACTTAATATTCTCGAATTTTATTTTAAATTAACTAGCGAAAGCGTAATTTTACGACTTACCGCCTGGAGTCTCTATAACGCAGATGATAAAAGACGCAGCAATACAAAAGTAACGTTTTTTTTTTGTTGTTGCGGTTTTTTTTTTCAAAACGAAACTGGTCGATAATTTTCGCGAAAATTAAGCAGTATGTTTCTTTCACTATTTTTCAGTTTATCTTATACACAACTTTCAATTAACAAAATTGCGCAAAAAAACTTAAATTTCCCCAAAATTCATTTATATCGGTATCTTCTACCACCGATGGAAAAAATAAAAAAATTAATTTCATTCGAATCGCAAATTATAAACCTACTCTTTTTTGATTATTTGTACATACAATTAATCCGAACAAGCCGCAATAATGTCACACCACTGATTCGTAAAATAAAAATCGCCGGCATCATATAACATTACAGTTCGAAATAAGTGATTTTTATTTTACACATTATATATCCTCGTAATTTCGTTCCGGCTTCAGAGCGCTGTTATGTTGGAATTGTAATCAAAAATCGTGGATCATCACCGGTGCTTTATAGTAGAGTCAGGTAGTATAAGCTCGCGGTATAGAATGTATAAATCTGCTCAAACTAAAAAACGAGCGATTTCGAAGTTATCTAGCAAAAATAGCACCTACTAACGGGAGTGTTCGGAATATGTTCCGATTAAATTTTGAAAAATTTTAGACTAACCGTAATACTTATTTGATACTTTCTTAAAAAATTAACCAAGCGACATGCGCGTAAAAGCTTTCTCCTTCGTAGTTAATTAAATGGGTTAAATATTTTAGAACAGGTTATTTTTTTTTTTTTAATTATTTAACTGGTAATTTTGTAATTTTCTACCACTACCGGATGTTTTTTTGGCTTTCAAAACTTTCAAGATTATCGCATTCGTTTTTGATAAAGTGCTTCATCACAGTTTTTTCACTGCAACAAATTTTCAACACATAAAAACATTGTTATTTCTTATTAGAATAAAATCGCGTAATACATTACAATGTCGCGACTGTACCAATTGCCGGGAATATTAATAAATTTTAAAACGTTCAAATTGGAAATATTGCTGTACCTAATTTTTCACTATTTCGAGGTTTTACATTAAAACAGGAAATATAACAAGGTTTATATTCAATTAACATTGCTCAGCTGAAATGGCGATAGGTTTTCAGTGTGTTACCTGACAGCAAGATGCCGAAATTGAAAATATATAAGATGACGATGCGACCAGCAGCGATCAACAAATCGTCATGTAGACCAATCCCGTCAAGAGAAACCAACAAGCCTTGCACAGGCTCTATAGATATTTGAATGCTTCAATGGTGTACATTAATCCACGTATGAAAATTATGACATCAGGCAAAGTCTCCATGTAGCGCCGATAACAGATAAATTGTAAAAATTACGAAGCTTAAATAATACGAGTGGCAAAAACAACTATTCGTATGACCTAGTGGTAGCAGAAAATACAATGTTTACCAACAATATGATTACTAATTTTATTTTTGTAACGTAGCGTTAACTTCTTTATTTCATATATTTTTTAATTGCGGATTAAACTGAAATTGGGCAAAAGGTGTTCCAGATTATAACAGTTATCAGCAAATCAGTGCTAAGTCTAATCTGAGATATTTTAAAGAATTGTTTAATGCAATGTAAACCGCAAAATGTAGGTCCGCATGTTTGCGGATCAACGATGAGACACGAGAAATGTTGAAGTATTAAATAGTCGGGTGGAATAAAGATATCGTTTACACATGAAGTTACTGCTAGTGATTATGATTATTTACTTTCGCCATACAGATATTTTTCTTCTTCTTCAGTCATACTGTTCAATTCCGAGCGTCGTGACTACTTATATTTAGACATTTTAGCGGTACAGATATAAGAAGCGCTCGTAGCAATTGTTCGAAAACTATTACAGTGATAGATAATATTGCATTTTTTTCTTTTTGTTTTTATCGAGTTTCAATGTATTAGTTGAAAATTTATCTTTGTAAATTATTGAAAATTTTTTGTATTTCTTTTATTTCGAATGGTCACTGCCTCTAAACGATTTATAAATCATCTTATCATGTTAACATCAATCCTGTTGCCTTTTTGTTACCGTATCAAAGGATGTTTTAGAGTTATTACAAGATTGACACCTATCAGTAAGGACTTAAACTGTTGCTGCCGCGCAACGATGAGATTATTGCAAATTCATCAATAAGGATGAGGATTACAAATTAACGAACTACACGCGAACAATAAATCAGTTTACTGAAATAGGGGATCAGCCGAAAATATTTACACATGTACACATACTAAAAGTATTGTAATGGATGTACTGTCAGTATCAACAAAACATAGAGATAAAAAAAATATACCATTTTTTTTTTAAAATAAGTTGTGGGTCCTACAAGGCAAATATGTCCGTTGTATAAGTGCCCGACATTCTTATTAACGTTCATTCAAAAAAAATACAAAACTGTTATATCATAATAATAGTAAAGCTAAAGTTATATCTAAGTATAAGTATATATATATATATATATATATATATATAGTATGCATGCAGATACGTACACGCAGCATAAATTCGCATCTGTACATCGATATATGCAGAGGCAGCTTAACATTTTCAATTCGAAAAGCAAGATGTTCTTTGAGAAATTAATATCAGGGAAGGAAACAAGAAAATACAATAAAATAAATACAGAGTTATTATAAAGTAGAGAGATTCGGGCCGTAACTTGTGTTTTAATCTTTGCACCGTTCTTTCAGCCATTTCTTACTTCCTTTTTCCACGCACCAATTATTTTTTCGTTTAATGTATGATTGGGGATTGTACTTGATTTAATTAAAACTGAATCATCAATGTTATCAATTCGTAGATTTACGCCACGAGGATAGATGAAATATTCATTACTTTAGTTCCTTAACTATATTTTTTGCCTGATGGTAATCGTATATTATTGACATTATATTCCAGTAATCTATAATAGTAACAGAACATCCTGGGGGGCATTTCATTGTTCCCCCACTGCCACCAGGTTGATCTAGAGTCGTTTTTGTTTCCGTGGGGAAGTATAAGTTTCGAACACCTTTTCTGTATTTTACTTATTTTATTTATTTCCATTTTCTTAGCCTCACCCCATATTTGAATTCCACATAATTATCTAAACATTATTATTGAATCATCGTATATACGTAGTGTTCGATATGAAAGTACTCGTTTTATTTTATATAAAGCTGGAATTATCTGTCTTATTTTCAAATTTAAACTTTGAATGTGTTCTTTCCAGTTCAAGGATTTATCGATATATATATATATATATATATATACCTAGATGTTTAAAAAATTTTGCGTTCTCAAGCGGTGAACAACAACACACATGAGTATTGTGTTATTTGTATGAAGTTCATCTGTGCAATCATTATTATCGAGGGTAATTCGCGGATCGTGTATCATATGTTTAGCACTGTTCCGAATGTACAGTAATTTAGATTTGTTTATATTTACACATAACCTCCTATCATGTGTCCATTTACTAAAATTATCTATATCCGCTTGTAATAATTTTTCCGCCACACCTAAACTTTTATGTTCCATTAATAAGGCAATATCATCAGAGAAACATACACCTCAGCAATTTTAATATGCTTGCATAACGAGTTAGTGTAAATTAGAAAAAGAATAGGGCCAATATGGTGCCCTATCCTACTCCGTATTGAATAGATTTTTCATTACATTCCCGGCGATTTTTACTATACTTTTCTTAGTTTTTATATAATTCTTAAACCACTTTAGTTGATTATTTTTAATGCCCAGATTTTCTAAGTTCTTAATTAATAATTCATGGTCAATTTATTTGAGTTGGCTATATGTTAATAATACAAGTTTTGTATTTAATAAATCAAACGCTTCGTTTAGGTTAACAAATATAATTAGAAATTGGTCCTCCATCGATAATCCCATATTTATCTTATTTACAATCGTTCTTAGTAACGTTATCGCGGATCTTTTTTTCCCTAAAGCCGTGTCGATTTTCATATAGTAGGTTGTTTTTTTCCACATTATTTCTTAAATGTTTATCAATTTAACGTTCTAATATTTGAGCTATTACAGGCGTTATTGTTATTGGACGGTAGTTTTCAAATTAATTTTGCACTCCTTTTCTATATATTGTCCTAACTATACCTCTTTAAACCTATCAGGAGTGTTAGCTTTCTTTATAGAATAGTTAACCATGTTAGTCAATAATTTTTTTTTTTTTTAATTCTTTAATAGCTAAATTGCACCTAACAGATGATAGCTATTTAGCAAACTATTTTTAATATCTTGTGCACATCGCTTGAACAGCGGCCTACCCAGCGATAGGTGCTAAAAAAGAAGTTTTATTAGAATGTTCACCTTAGACTAGATTCATCGACTTGATTCTATCAAGCCGACGAACTTCTAGTGAATTGTCCAGAAACCTAATTGCCATGTTGTTCGGGTGCGTTTCTAACCTGTAGGTATACTTCTTTGCGTAGTCGAATATTACTTCTTGAACAAACTTTATTCCGAGGTCTTTGTGAAGCGTTAAATTGTTAATGTACCACGAGGCGTTTACAACCATCCGGAGAATTTTGTTCTGGATCATCCGTTGTATGATTGCTGTTACTCTTTTTAGAACAGCCGCACAGCGGGCAGCTGTAACACTGAACTGGCTTTAAAATCTGATTATAAACTAAATTCCGACTTCCTGTTTAGCAGCCAGTATAATTGTCTTAACTTTATATTTAATTCGGTCCGTTTTACTGTTATATGTTTCTTCCACGTTAGGCGTTGATCAAGGTATACACCCGGATATCTGACATCTGTTTTTCGCGGAATTGCAACATCATTCAGGACTTCCGTCGGATCAATTTTTCTGTTAGTGAAGATTACTCGCGCTGATTTACTTTCATTGGTTTTGATTTTCCATAAGTTGAGCCATGACGAAATTTCAGTAACCGCTGCTTGGATGGTATTTCGCGCTTTAACAGGACTAGTCAAAATATGAATAAATATATTTGAGTTTTGTTTAATATCTTTAACCCTAATTTCGTCCCATCCAGGTGCCTTGTGAACTTTTAGATCGTTAATTATTGCTTCTATTTGGAATTTATTTGCAGCTGGAATGAAAAAAGAAGACAAAGTAAAATTATCAGAGTTAGTATTCAATAACTGAGTGTGGCATTTGTGCTAATGTTGTTCTACCGAACGTACAATGCACACACTAAATTGTTCAGCTACTATTGAAGTATTTCCAAAATGTTCTATAACCAAATTATTGATTATGGTTTTGTTTTTCTTTTTTTGTAGTCACAATATTATTAATTACATTCTACACCTTTTTTACTATCATTATTTGCTTGCCAATATTTGACTTTGGTAATACTTTTGTTTAGCATTCCTTATTTCAGTTGCAACTATATTTCAATATTTTCTAAATAGGCTTTTATATCGAATATTAATTCTATTTCCTTTACTAAGTTTAAAGTATCGATCTTTAATTTGCATAAAATTGATTATTTTTCGACTCATCCATTCACTTTAAGGACTATATTTAGTTAATTTAGTAACTTTGTTACTCTCCCGCACTTCCAATTTGCATTCTTTATAAACGCTTTTAAAAACCGAATGTATTTCCTGCCGTTGCGAAGTTACACCTCCTCGCGTAAACACTACCTGCTCCGATTTTAACACCCTTGCCCAGCCGGCGCCGTATATCGATGCGACGCACGTACACCACATTCACTCCACCATACACGAAATCGACATGTATAATAATTTATTTAGATTCAACTCGGATCGAATATGCAGTACATGATCTTGCTGGTCCTTCCTAACATAAATTTTCCCCCTTTTTCACCAAATTGAAAATTCAATGATCTCGCTTTTTGTTTCGCCTTCCACAGCAGGTCTAGACAGATTTTTGTTTATATAAACCTTGCGTTCACTGCTCAAATTGTTGCTAACTGCATTGTCCGATATCCGGTATTTATTTTTTTTATCCAATATTTTATGCGCTAATCTTCCGAATGTCTTCAATATTATCGGTTTCGGAAATCTCTCATTACTTGAAGGTAATCTGTGCGCCGTCACAATGCCATCTTCCTTGAGTTCAACACCAATTTTCTGACCAACTTGAACAATCACTTGTTGTAAGTTCTTATTCTGAGCTTCCGATATCTCGTGCAACTCGACATTTACAACGAATTCAATACACTTTTTCATATCACTAACTTCGCGCTTTATCACGTTTACTGCCGATGCAATCAATCTATTTTCTACTTCATCTTCTTCATGGTCACCCTGATGTGACAGCATATCTCTCGTTCGCTTTTTTTAATAACCTTGTAGCTCTTATTACTCAGTTGCCTCTTAATATTCTGTTTACTATTCTTTTTTGCTGACATCCTTTGTTGGGAACTTGAGATGAAAATAAAGAAATTACTATGCGAATACGAAGTTTAAAATGCAAGATATTGAAATAATGCTATAAATAAAACGTCTTACTTGTTGAAACGGTTATTCTTTCATATAATAAATAACACGACAATAATGAATCTTTTCGAGACTTGACTACTTACATCGCGTGATTAAGCTATTGAAACACTAGCAACCGCAAATACGTAATATATCGAGTACAAGTTCAAAAATAAAAATCGAACTCCACCGCTTACAAGTTAGACTACAGGTTCGACAACTAGGTTGTTCGAAAGAACACTTGATCCAATCAATGATTAGAAATAATTGTTACACTAGTCATCACGATAGCCTAGCTGCTGGAGCACTTGGCTTCCTTTACGGAAATCTTGAGTTCGATCCCAGACGACGACAGAAATTATTACAAAAATTAATTAAATAATCGCTAATAGTCGTATGGAAGGCAATGACAGACCACCATGTATACCACACCATATGCACGCTAGTTGGTATATAGTAGGCAAACGCACTCGCAATTGCGTTTGTATCGCGATAAATCAAATATTTACGATCAATTTTTAGTGTAGTCTTGCGTCTAGTAGGTCAACGTATTCCATCCGGGAATGCCTACATCCACAATGGATCGAAATAGACATAATGTGATAATGTGAAGTGTTGCACCAAATTAAAAAATTTACAACTAATTTTCACGAATCAGCTCGTTATGATATCCTGACGAATTATAGAGTTTTTATTAGTACTTAAACCCTCCTTCTTTTTTTTTTTTTGAGTTTAAAATTGCAATCAAATTTATTTGTAAATTTATACATCACTTAGCCATTATTCAAAACTGTCTGCGTGTTACTACTAATACCACATATATTTGTACAATATATTTTTATTCTGGCATCCCAACTACCTCTGAATTTAAAACTGAAACTGAATTATTAATTTATAAAAACCCCCACTTTCATCTGTCCTGGCGGATCTAACTATTTTATTTCACTTTCAGATGGACGAAGAATAGCCGGAAACGATACGAATGCATACGGAACATATAACGATGGACATATCGGCGGGCGATTTTATTACATCGATATTGTTCACACCGGAACACTCAACAAACAGCATCGATATAGATATCGATAACAGTATAAATGAAAACGAACGTAACAGCAGTGGCAATAATAACAATAACAACAATAATAATGAAACTATCGGCAGTAATCACGACATTAAACTCGAAGACCATATCCACCGTGAACAACTGCACCTACTTGGTCTCTTTGTTGACGAAGATGATTCCTCCTGCATCGTCGATAACGCAATTGTCACCCGTAACATAACCGACGAAACGAATAATAACCGTTTCGAGTACATCAACGGTTCGGCTACGTCGTTTTTTCATATTTCCGACGAGCATCAACAGAATTCGTCCTCCGACTTCGTACCGTACGATCAAAAATCGCAAATAAGTTGGACTACGGCCAACGACCAACAAAACACCGACGGAGCCATATACTCGTTCGAGATCGTAAGCGACAACGGTACCCGTTCCGAACTGTGGCCGGATACGAATCGTCACCGTATCTTAGGCGACAACGATCGATCGTCCGTATTCGTAGTGGAAAATAACGGCGAAGACAGCGGCGGTCGGTTAAACGTCGCGAACGGGAAACAGTATTCGAATGATCTTATATCAGTGCTGGACAGTGCGAAGAAAAAATTCTCCTTATCACGCGAAGATTTCACCGTAGAAGACTCCGGCAGCGCTTCTACAGGAGCTGTGGACTTCTGGAAAGATCACAATCATCAGCTAATGTCCACGTCGTCGTCTACGGATTGTTGGTCTACTAACTTTGACGAGAAAGACATCGAAAGCGATCAACAACAATCAGTTACCACTTACGTATCCATTAGCGAAGAAGAACGTGACAAATTGTTGACCATTAGCGCTAGATCGGATGAAAATTCTAAAAACATCGTTGTCCGTCAAATTAAAGGGAATCTGTTACCGCCGGCAAATGCAAACACGACTACGTCTCCGGGTGAATTCGTCGTACAGGAGGTAACCGTTGATGAAGACTACAGCGAAAACTCTACGACGAACTTATTGTTGCGAAATGCGTTGCTCGGTAAAACGCCGCCAACTTCTCGTTACCAAGATAAGTTCGACATGCGACTGGAACCAGATCAACAGCAACAACAAAATCGTCCACTGCTGGTCAACAACAATTCGAACGAATTCAAATCGTTGTTCTGCGACGACAAACCGGACGACAAATTATTGATCATTCCGTCATCGTTAGACTTTCCGAGTACCATCGACGAAGACAATCCGTCCTCGGTTCTACGAGTGACCGGGTCCAATCATTCGTTGAATCTTTTCGATACCGACGCTTTGACTGTATCCAGCGCTTCTAGTTCACCGCAGATTGACGAAATATTCTTGCCTAGTTTCGATTCCTTTAACTATACGGATGAGCAACTGAGTCGAATAAATCAAGATCTAGCCCAAACTATACAGCAAATCTGTAACGCTAACTCCAATCAACAAACGCCGCCGCAGCAGCAGCAACAACAATCGCACGTTAATAACTACATATCGTTCCTTCAACCAGACGATACGACCGCTACCGTGGTCGACATTAATTTAAACGAGCAAACGTCACCGGCAGTTGTTATTAAAAATAGCAAAAGATCTCTAAAAAGATCAGTAAAAGCGAAAACCGTATGCGGCGTGTCCGCCGATGCTGACACAACCAGTCATAACAGCAATGAAATCGGGGGACCAACTCAAAACGGTGTAACTAGCATATCCGGCACCACAACCAGAAAAGAACGATCGTTACATCATTGTTTCGTCTGTAATAAAGGCTTCAAAGACAAATATTCGGTAAACGTACATATCAGAACTCATACCGGAGAGAAACCATTTTCCTGCATGGTATGCGGCAAACGATTTCGACAAAAAGCTCATCTAGCTAAACATCAGCATACACATTTTCAGAAGAAAACTTTGCCGCCATCTCCAACCTCAATTCTCAGTACTTCTTCCTCGTCCGTCCTATCCATTTCCACATCTACCTCTTCTTCTGCCATCGACCATACTGTTACCCGATAAACTCGTCAAATCGTACGGCCGAACCATATTATCGGATAGGCAAAACATTTGCTTTTTATTTTTATACCGAAGCAAGAATGACGCAGCTTAATATAATTAAAAAGTAATTCAGTGTTACGAATTTATAATTACTAGTCTGCATTGTGACAATTTCCAGAACTCTCGAAAACCTTTATTTTTATTCTGTTATCTGAAATAGTAAAAATTAAATTTATAAATTCAAGAAATTAAAGAGTAATATTTATACCCTTACATTATGCGCTAAATTTCTGCCAAGTTCTTATTAAATTATGTCTTAGTTCTGAAAAAGTCAGTTAAACGTTTCGTAAACTTTTTAACAAGGATAATTCTTCTCGGATTATTACGAAATTAAAATTTATTCTTCGAGGAATATTTCACAGTTGTGACGTATTGGTAATCTTGTTTGTGGTAAATTTACATGTAATGTTTAATTATGAAGGTAGTACACGTAAATTTACTGCAAACAAGATTACCGAGACGTCACAATATTTTTTTTATTAATTCCGAATTAAGGCTTTTATAGTAATCTTTATCTTCTTTTAAGCAGTTAATATACAGAACCAGAAAATAATTATTTCAACAAAAACATCAATTTCTTTTTTAATAGAGAAATTATTAAACTGTAATTAATTTTAATTACAGTAAGAAAAGAAAAAAAGAGTACACAACCCTCCCCCCACTGGCAACAAAATTAGGAAAGATAATAAATTTCGAAAAATGAACACTGCATTACGATAAATGTGCGCGTTTTCAGAAATGTAACCAAACAGAATAAGGAAAGGACGGAATAATAAATTTTCAAACATAGCTCGAAATTCTGTAATTTCACGCATTTCAAACATTTTCAACTCGAATGATGAAGTTAACGATTGAAATATGTAATACAATTAAAATATAAATGAAAAACAACAGAGAAAAATTTACGCCTAACATCATTTAACGACATGCTCTATGAAAGTACACTTCACAGGTAATTTTTTTAAGAATATTCAACACAATTATCGTCCGTTTATCGAGAATATTACTCATTAATAATGACAGAACCTTAAAAAATAAATATACTATTTCAAACATATATATTATATTTCAAACAATTTCATCACTGAAATAATAAAAAGTCATACCACCGCCTAACCGTATGAAAAACAATGCTGCTTTTTAATGTATTTTATTGATATGATAGGAAATCGTATGCCTCCACAACGTTTGCCTCGAACAGTTCTACTGTACACTTCACCTAAGCAAATTCTAAGTAATGTGTGATATTTCTTCAGTCGTGCAAATTCCTCATGTGTGAACACAGACACACTGTCTTGCCCTATCTTATCTTTTATTTTCTGCCATTTCAATTATTTTCCTGCCCTTAGCGAGTTCCTTTATTTGTTGTATTTTTGTTCGTTAATCGAAATTAACCTATTTTTGTATTCCTTTTTGTACATCTGTCCCTTAGTATTATTACTGTTACTATTATTATTATCAATTATTGTTAAATAGCTTATGAATAGTTAATAGCGTTAGTGTATGTTATTTAAAGTTTATCGGTAAGATTTTCTTGTTTTTCAGTAATAACGTTAGTCATTTTATTACTGTTATTTGTATTTTTTTTTCTTCTTTTTTATTGATGCCAAAGTGTCAAATTATATATTTTTTCTGAAACTTGAACTTAAAACGTTTTTTTCTATTCGTTTTTAATCCCAAAAAATTATACTCGTCTTTTTTCATTCGACAATATAACTAATGGAATATTCGGTTTATAAATTACCACCGGTAAACGGATGGCAGAAAAATTATTTATTTTTAATATTAGAAAAATAATTTGGAAATGAAAATTAAACGAAATGGGAAAAACAGTGTATTCACCCTCTTAATTTTTCACATCTTTACATTACTGAATTATATAAAAATAAAATAACATTTATTTTAAAAATAGATCCTCAAATCAATTAACAAAAGGTGGTAGAAGAATTTTACTAGAGCAGAAAATATATATACAAGGGCAAATGTACAACCCTTACCCTCCATAAATAATACCAAATTATAGTTGAACTATTTTAAATTATAATTCATTAATTGCAGCAGCTGCCTATTCCTTCTTCAGTTCGGTATCCACATTGAACAAAATTTTAAATATTAATTTGTTAGTTTCTCGCTCAGATGTTAAATGCCAGATATTACAAAAAAAAAAAAAAAAAAAAAATGTCAGTACAATTATTAATAGTTTGATGAAGATGATTTAATAAATTTTTAATTGTTTCTGAGCGGGAGCCCTTTGTCGACGCGCTTGATTAAATAAAAAAAAAAAAAAAAAAATCCGTAATAAAATAAAAATTTATTATAAAACATTTCATATCTTTCATTTTTTAAAGTTTTGGTTTCCCCTACACAGATCATGAAGTAAAGGCGCGTCGCAATGATCTAAAATTTAATAACCAATGCCCTAAACCACTAACAGTTCTAAAAAAACTGAAAAATTCTAGCCTCTCCTTGAAAATTTAAGTTTACAATACATTAGATCAAGTCTTTTTTTAACGCAATCAGCATAATCTGTAACTAATTTTAAAAATACGCACTGTAGAAAAATATATATACGTATGTCATATGTACACATTTATCATGATATGAATTATATATTAAAATTGATAAACTTTTTTAAACCACAGAAAAAGTAAAGAATTTTGATCACACTGTTTTTACTCCCTACCGATTTACTTATGTACATGTTTTATTTATTCCGTCACTGAATTAATCACAAATAAATCTTGCTCCCGCTTATAAAATCTCATCTTAATTTGTCTTTACTGCATTTAAAAATCCCCATACAAATATATGTACATATTATAAACATAAAATAAATTTTAGCACGATAACAAACAAAAATAAGTATAAAATAATTTACTTAAATAAATTTAAATAAAAACTTTCATTTTGTCGGGCATAGCCCATCATCAGCTAACAATGCTTTAGTTGAGTTTACTCTGTATTGTTAGCTGATGATGAGCTATGCCCGAAAACGTTTCTAAAATAAGGTATTTATTTTAATTTATTAAAGTAAATTATTTTATACTTATTTTTGTTTATTATCGTGGTACTCATTTATTTTATATTTATAAACATTAACAAAACAGGTATGGATTTAGTGACATATATATATATATATATATATATTAGTTTAAACTACATTTAAACAACATGCAAAACAGTCTAGTGCTAGAGTATTTTGGAAACCGGAAACCTAACTTGCAATTTAAAAAAATTTTATTTGATGAAAAGTTTTCTTTTCAAATTAGCATATAAATTTATCAAAAAAAAATAATAAAAAAAAACTGAAACAATGATAAATCAAGAAAGCGTTAACAAAATGGGAAAAATTAAAATTACGTATTTATACTTTTAGAACCTTACTGCCTTTTTATAACTGTCTCATTTCAGGTAGTTATATGCCGAAACATTTTACAATGCCACTGTCCATAGATACTAAGTTTTTTCTTTAATTTATATCTCTTCAGTGCAGAACGAATATGTCAAGAATTTTCTTTTTAAACGAAATACACATAATTATAAAATGGCTAACGTTGTCTGATGTACTGAAAATATGTTGTATTATTTTTAGATACAAAATATTTTAAAGATTATGCTGGCGAAGGAGATACATAATTTCAATGTAGTTGATAAAACTTACATATTAACGCTGAACCATTTCTGCCATTTATATTCAGCGCTGTGATCGTTTTTTAATATAAATATGTTTATTTTTATACATTAACTCAAACTCGTTATTATACTTTACTAATAATAATTAGGATTTACGGATGTCATCATGGATATTGTGATTTTATATACTTCACATCCGGTTTTAAATTGTAGTTTTAAGAAAAGTACTTAAAAGTAATTTATATTGCAATATTATACATAATACACATTTCTTTGTTATTTTAATTTTATTATATAAATTTTTCGTTTTGTTTTGGTGTTTTATTATTTTTTAAAACGAGCTCATTACAACATTTTATCTGTACTGTTTCATCTTTCCTAATTGACAAATTTGAAAAGAGTTGTATAAGACACTTTAACTTTGTAAAAACACAATACTTAAAAATTCAAGAATAGTAAAAATACATTTATTCCGACTATTAATAACGATAGTTTTTCAATTATTTGCATAAATTTAGAAAAAATTTTGAGTGTAATATTAAAAAAAAAAAAAAACCCACGAATTGAAGTGAAATATATAAAATAATAATAAATACCAAATATTATAATCCCATACTATCCCAACTTAGGTTTTTCAAAACTTCACTAGCTCACAGCGGTCTCTGGCTGTACTTCCTCACTTGTTTTCCGTTTTCCACTTAAATTAATCAAACTATTTTTATAACCTAACCAATTCAAAATCACCGCTAATTTTTTTTCTTTCTAAACTTTATTCTCTGAAACAGAAATCTCGTTACAAAATATTAACTAATATTTACATTAATTTTCTAACAAACAAAATATTCGAGGCATATTAATTTAAAAATAAATAAATTTCATAGAACCAAAAAAGTAACATTATATATAACTGCAAAGTTCACATAAATCTGACGTGTGCTAAAAACACTTGTACATAATGTGTTTTAAAATTTGATTAATGTATATTTGTTAATAATTATACTAAAAATCCTGAATTATTTGTCAATAAAAAATATCACGACAAAATAAATAACTCGAAATCAGTACAAATATGGAAAACATTACATGCACTTTCATCGAATTAATTATATTTGTAAACTGCAATATATTTGTTCTGTCATTAATCAAATTAATTACCTAAAATATCTATATAAATATGTATGAACAAAAAATGTCATCCAATATTATAAGTACATTATTACTGATAAAAATTATAGAATCACAAAAAATACATCATAAATAAAACCTCACATTTCTTACAAATTTTTGTATTTATATTATAAACTAACAATGGCTGAAACTCTTACAAAGTCAAAATATTTTACTCATCAATTTTACAATGTTTATTAAACATCGCATAGCGTCATTTCTCGAAGATTTAAATCTTCTTTTAAAAATATGTTGATGTATAAACTAAATGGCAATGTTTATTTAAAGAAATATACATTAATAATATCACAATAGAATTAACAAATATTAACTAAATTTTAAGGTATTTAACTATATATAAACTAGGCATTCCGACGCAAAATAATAAACTACATGTTAACTAAGCCAACAAGTTTATACTTTCGACGCATACGAACTGAAATAACAACCGAGTATACTGACTATGTAGGCAATTACACTAGCATGACATTTGTTAATGTTATAAACCCATTATTCATTCACATATCGAGTAATGAACCTGCAATATCTTACTAATCGAGTATTACTTCAATTATAAAGTAAATTAAATTTTAGGCATCAATTTCAAAAATTTATATATAATATTTTTAGCTAATTTTAAAATGGCAGGTAATTAAGTGTACAAAACCTCAATTTATCAATCATAACAAAAACAACTTTTTTTTGTACCGACAAGAGTCATAAACATAATTTCTGAATCTATATCTGTTTATCACTAACGTGTTCCAATAAACAGGGTTACTTTATGCTCATTTTATTCAGCAGATTGCTATTATTTAGTATTCACGGCACTACTTTCTTTTCAATAGCCAGACAACTCTGTCGGGTACGCTGATTGCTAATACTCGCGATATCAACGGGTTCAGATTTTGCTATTTACCGTGCATTTCATTGTACTTTTTATATACTGCTGTAACTTCCGATATATAAAGATCATTTGTATAATACTGTCACGAATACAATAAAATACATTCGCAAATTATTTTAAGTACATTTAATTTGGCCGAGATGTGTTTTAGCAATCGATCCGTATGCCCTCATGCCGCGCTTCCTTACAGGTGAAACTTAATTAAACGTTACATTCGAAAAATTATCTCAGATAGTATCTTAGTTAAGATTTTTTTGTATTCCGACTTCTAAATATTATTGAATTACCAAAAATCATTCAGAAAAATATTTTTATAATCATATTTAAACGGGTGCATTAACAAATCACAAATTCCAATTCCTCGCAATAAATACAAAGTACTTTTACACCCTTTATAAAGCAATATTCCAACTTGTAATAAAATATATATCATGTATTAAAATTATGTACTAAATTTTAATAAACTCAACTTAAAAATTATTATAAAAAAAAACTCGTACATATACACATACTCATGGTAATTCTTCATATATAGCATTTTTATACACACACAAATAGAAATATTCAATTAAAATTTTATCATTAATTACATTACTTTTCCGTTATTAAACATGGAATATAACTTACAATTAATATAAAGTATAACAGAAAAAAAAAAGAACGAAACGAAGTTAACTGAAATTTCAAAAACACCATCAACATTTACATATCGAACAGTTCATTTCAGGAAACGTTAATTCTTGGATTGTATCAAATGAACTAATTAAGTTTACTACGTAGTAATCGTAGTAATACGGAAGTAATCCAATTAAAATCTGTACGATATATTTTTAACATTATTTTTACTTTTCAGAGGTATCGTTAAAAATTTTTTCCGGTTATCTGTTATCTCAATTTAAATTTCTAGGAAACCTGAAAATATATCTACTACCACAACAGGACGTTAGATTTCCAAATCGCGGGAAGAGGTTAAGCCTAATGAGGAAGAAGCAGAATAGCAAAAAGAACGTAATATTATAATAACAGTGATTAATATAACAGAGAGATTTCTTGCGTTTTTTGCTGGATCCAATGGATACTAATAAGAATGTATGAATTTATATTTTGTACGTATTTCTATTTTTTATTTTTTGTTCCCAGATAAGAGTATATGGATTTAAATTCGAAATGAATAATAATAACAGCAATAATAATGTGATTATATGGTAAATTTAATATTTATTAGTAATTGTAGATATATAAATGCTTTTGTTTATGCTTTTATAAATTTTATGAATAATATAGGTATGCCATCTGTGTTTAAAGAATTTTTGTAATAAAATGAATTTAAATTGATATATTACTTCAGTTCATAAGAAACTGAAACAATCGTGTTATTCTGTAAGTATAAATGGAATTATACATGCTCATTTTTTTAACAAATAATAAAAAATTATATATGGGTGCGTGTTAAAAAATAGGTAAATAAAAGTTTGTTATGAAATGAATAAATTTCATTAATATTTTACTATTATAGTGTACTAGATGTAGTAGAAGTTTTGCTAGCAAATGGAATCTGACAAGACATAATAGAAATAATGAATGTGGACATAACAAAAATGATAATATATTTGTAAGTAAAAGTTATAAAAGTATAACTATATCATATTCGCATGCGGGTGATTCCAGAGTTTTTCATAGGTAGGGGGGAAAGGAGGGTTATAACTACACGTCTTATGTGGTAGACAATAGATTTGAAGAATACCTTGTTTCATAAAGAAAATTAAATAACAATCTCTTTAGAAATTTAAACATGTTTTTAAAATACATAATTATTATAATTTAATTTAAATTTTGTGTTTTTTAGGTTCTTAGATGAAAACTTCTTTCTATATAGTGCCATACTCAGCTTCTGACCATCGGCGACTACCTATTCGTACATCTCAGTTGTACAGATATAGGTAGTGTACTAGGAAAACTAGCTGGGTGTTATTAAGATACATGTGTTTATATATATGTATATTTTTATATATTTACATCATAAAATAAAAGCAGAATAATAAATAAGGTTCTAATGTAATATTTTTTTGATAACCACCTTCAAAACAATTCACAAACTGTGGAATTCACGAAATACACCTTTCTTCGCATCAGAAAGTTACATTATCATTTTTGTTATGTCCACATTCATTATTTTTATAATGTCTTGTCAAATTCCATTTGCTAGCAAAACTTCTACTACATCTAATACACTGTAATAATAAAATATTAACAAAATTTATTCTTTTCATAACAAACTTTTATTCGCCTTTTTGTTTTTAATGTGCACCACACATACATAATTTTTTATTATTTGTTTAAAAAATTAACATTTATAATTCCATTTATACTTACAGAATAATACGATTGTTTCAGTTTCTTATGAACTGAAGTAATATATCAATTTAAATTCATTTTATTACTAAAATTCTTTAAACACAGATGACATACCTACATTATTCATAAAATTTATAAAAGCATAAACAAAAGCATTTATATATCTACAATTACTAATAAATATTAAATTTAACATATACTTACATTATTATTGTTGTTATTATTATTTATTTCGAACTGAAATTCATATGCTCTTATCTTGCTGTATATTTTGATCACCATACTACAGATATTTTTAATAGTAATGAATTTTTAAAATAAATAACTCTCCAGGACGTAATTAATTAATTAGTTCATAAAATAAAATTCAATTTAAAATCAAAAAAGTTGTTATGGAAACCTTTTGCAAAATAACATATTTCAATGCTGAATGTGGTGTTACTTTTTGAAAATAAAATCAAATAACAATTATTCTTTTCCTGGGAATATAAACTATTTTATCAAAACAATTATTATACAACCATCTGGTAAGTGCTACCAAAGGGTAGCAATTTTTCTTAATTTCATCAAGAATGTACAATTTTTTTGATAAGTTAAACAACAACGAACAGCGTTATTAAAAATACTTTACACTGTTTAATATTTTTTACCTAGTTTTAATTTAATTATGCATAACACGCTGCAAATAATGCCTATAAACTCCCGGACTTCAACAGTAATTCCATTGCTTTTCCCTACTTTAACAGATGCATCATGACTATTCATGACACATTTGGCTACTAACTTATTACTGCAATAAAATTCATCTAAATTGGCAAGAATACATTTTATAATTTGATCAGTCGTTTAATTATCCTCGCCACTTGCACTATTAACATAACGAAAAGTTATAGAAATCTGTGATTTTTTAAAAACATCTTCATCAACAATAATAGCAACAAATTTTGTCTTTAAAACTTGGTTTTATTTATTTGTATCAGATGTTCAATGCAAACTTCAATTATATAGTTCGAAATTGTTGCAGATTCTCCACTAAGAACAATGATTTTTTAAATAAATTTGTAATTGCCCATTATTTGTTTGCAAATAAATACAATAATTTCCTAGAACTTCATCTATTGTATTTTTTCATTAATTTTATTACAAAATAATAATATTAAAAGTGGTGAAAAAGTAATTATATCTATTATCTTTTGATGTACATAATTACTTTTAACTATTTCAATAATTTTTCTAAATTTTTTTCATAGGGTTTTCTTAAGAAAAATTCCATTGTAGTAAACAATGTCAACAAAAGAATTTTGATAAATTTTTATAACCACATAACCAAGAAATTTCACTGCATTTTTAGCATAAAATTTAGTTTTTGCTATTTTATTACCAGTATTTCGTTCTTTAACTAAATTAGGTAATATAAAGAAATACTGTTATTCCCTGTTACTTCAATAACTGTTAATGTTATAAACCTGTTCTTTTCGCTATTCTGCTTCTTCCTCATTAGGCTTAACCTCTTCCCGCAATTTGGAAATCTAACGTCTTGTCTACCACAAGGGCTTAAAATTCAGTTGAAAGCCAATAGCTAAACCCGGAAGTCAATCATTTTTTTGACGTCATAAGTTTTATCCAAAAGATATATTGAAGTTAAAAGCAACTAAAACCCTGGAAGTGAGGATTGGAAATGAAAGAAGTTTGGTGACGTCATCGTTGCAAAATACGATAGAAAAAATTGTTATTGCTTATAACAATTATCGACTTCTTTGAATTTTTAATGCTATCTTCAGAAATTCAAATGATTCTCAGATGCCATTTAGTACTATTATCGGGTTTTGCTTTTCTGCTCTTTTAATGGATTTTACGCGTTTATTTATACATAATTTTGTAATTATTCAACATAAACGAAGTAATAATAATTGATAAAGTGATGAAATGTGTGTTTAGAACAGTTTGTGTATATAGTCATTTTAAATTTTTATTACGGAAAAATGTAATGTTAAAAAAGAAAGTAAAAATAATGAATATGGTCAGTAGATGAATTATGAAAAATATAATGTATCTTTTTCTTATCATCAGATGTACAATACATTTAGAGAAGAAACATAATATTAAAATGCTCAAATATGAATTTACATGTGAAAAAGGGTAAATCATTTATATTTCTATAAATAGTTTTAAGCGATGTACTATGTTACATCACTTTTTAAATTATAAGCCAATAAAAAAGTATCTAATCATATGTAAAATTATTATTACAATTCACATTCATAAATATATATTTTTTATAAAATTAACATTAAAATTACGTGAAAATGTTAATACTCAATGATTTACATGAAACAATTTTAGAATTTAATATATGGAAGCGAAAGCAGGAATCAAGTAATATAGAACAGTATAAACCGTACGATGCAGTAAAAGAAAAAAAAGAAATGTGAAGCTGTTTATTTGTAATTGTGTTGGCCAAGTAAAAACTGAAATACATAGACGTTGTATGCCTCGTAGAAAAGAACTTTGTAGGATTGGTGAGATACATACAGTGATCAAAAAAAGTATGTGAACATCAGTAAAATAAAGAAACTTGTGCATAAAAAGAAGGGAAAAACGCGTTTTTAATGTAATTTTATTAGAAATATACAAAAGAAAGAGTTCTCAACACATATATTTAAAAAAAAATTACGAAAATGGACTGGAAACCGCGTCACGATTAACTAAAAAAAAAAAGTCGAAAATTACATTCAAAATAAGTATGTGAACATGAAAACAAAAACAAAGAAACCGACGAAAAAAATATAAATTAAACTAAATTTACCACAGCCTAGTACTTCGTATGTCCTCCTTTGGCTTGAATCACAGCTGCTAACCTGCGAGGCATCGATGCGACCAGGGAATGAAGGTAATCAGGGGGCAGATTCCGCCATTGTTCAATAAGTCGTTGTTTCATTTCGGTTTTGTTTGAAACAGGGCGCTGACGAATTTGTTGATCCAACTTGAACCATAGATTTTCAATCGGATTTAAATCCGGTGACTGGGGAGGCACGTCCAACTTTTTCCGACAATTATAAAGTAACCATTCGCGAGTTACATATGCTGAATGCTTCGGGTCATTATCTTGGTAAAAATGGTAAGACCCTAGCAACCCTAATTTCTCAGCACTTTGGTTGAGATTGTTCCTTAAAATATCAACATAGTCTATTGCAGTCATATTTCCGTCGATGAAGTGCAATGAGCCGACTCCAGACGCCGCGAAACAGCCCCAGACCATAACATGGCCGCCACCATGTTTAACATTTACATTTACATGTTTCGGATGTAACGCGGTATTAGGCTTTCGCCAGACTCTGTTTTTCATCGTGACCAAATAAATTAAATTTGGACTCATCGCTATAAAGTACAGTTTCCCAGAACGTTTCATCCATGGAACTGTACTTTTTAGCAAAGGTGAGGCGTCTTTTCTTATTTATTTTACTAATATAAGGTTTATTGCGAGCCATGCGTGACGTATAACCCGTACTTTTAAAAAAATTACGAATAGTCTGACCAGTAATTTCCTTATGGCATCGTTCAGTGACCTCTCTGCTGATTTCTTCGGCACTTACCTTCGAATTTTTCTCAATTAGGCGGATGATAAAGCGCTTGTCTTGACAAGATAATTTTTCGGGTCGACCTGATCGCGGCTTCTTTTCAATCCTGCCCTCTTCGCAGAAGCACCGGATAATTTTATAAACTGCACCTCTCTTCATATTTAGTAATGCCGCAATTTTGTTACCCGGCATGCCTTTTTCATAATTGAAAATCACGAGCTGTCGTTTTTCAAAAGACGTGTCTCCCGATTTACGCGACATTATTGATTACGCACTTTTAAATATTCGTATTACGCGTTCACTTGCACTATGCAAAATGAAAAGCATTCAGCGATGCCTAGCTTGATGCAACGCGTTGATTCTTGTACGCGCACGGATGATTCATCATCGGGAAAAACCCTTAGCTGATTATTTTTGTTGTGTTCACATACTTATTTTGAACGCAATTTTCATATTTTTTTTTTTCGGTTGATCGTGACGGGGTTTCATGTTCATTTTTGTGATTTTTTTTTTAATATTACGTCTTAAGAACTCTTTCTTTTGTATATTTCTAATAAAATTACATTAAAAACGCGTTTTTCCCTTCTTTTTATGCACAAGTTTCTTTATTTTACTGATGTTCACATACTTTTTTTGATCACTGTATATCTGTATTATTTGTTAATAACTATGAAAAATTTACTAAAATGAAAATAGTGCTTTTGGTATATAATTAATAGATTTCATTGCACAATTATAAATAAATGCGATAATTGAGTTTTTTGCAGTTTTGCTGAAATGTTTATTATTTACTTTTAAGCCTTAAATATTTTTTTGCATTTTTAAGGACATATGAAAATAAATCTTGTTGAAATTGAATGGAGTGGTATTTGTGAAAAAATTAATTGGTTTTAAAAAAATGATTAATATTGGAGTGTGTAACAATTTCTTAATATAGAGAATATTAAAAATACATTATTTAAGTCAAATATGAAATAAATGAAAGTGGACATATGCTTAAATACTAAGGTAAAAAAATTATATAGTTAATTTATGTATGTTTCATGTTTATTAATTTTTTTATCATTCGTTCACACATTTTATTCCGTTAAAAATTATTTGTTGTGTCTAAAATAAAAGTAAAACTTTAAGACTTTAGTGTGTAAAATTATGATAAGAATAATTGTTGATTCAAGTTTCACGTATCTATCACAATAAGGGAAATTATAAGGTAATTTTCTATTTGGAATGTTAATAGAAAGAATAAGAGAAGGAAAATAAAAAAATAACATTATTACTGGTTATGATTTAATATATAAATATGACTTAATAATTTAAGTATATAGGGTTATGTTTAGAATAATTACTAATTCAGATTTCATGCATAGTGTCTCTGGACAGCAAATGTAGAAAAATTATTTAAATTTCATTGAATTAAAGCTGACTAATCCTGTCACCATAAACATACTTAAACAATAAAAAACAAGTAAAAAATTGATCACGGTTTATTTTTAAATATATAAATTACTTATATAAAAATTTGTTTATTCACCTTTTATGTGGTAACTAAAATTCTAGATTCAAAATATAATTTAAAGTACGTTATTTAATTTTTTTTTTTTTCTATTTATTTACATTTATGTTTCATTTGCAGATTTCACATGGCTTGTGGATCAACATATAGAATAAACTTTTGTGATTTGAATTGCTGTTGTTTATAATTAAATTAGACATTATATTTTATGTGTATATACAAATTATTTTAATTTTAAGTCACAGTTGTAATTTACTATAAATCAAAAATCTCACATTTGTTAATGTGTAATTTATTGTGATTTATTTTTTCTACAGATTTATACTAAAAGACTTATTTATGTACTGTAATTTACACTATTGTAGCAACTTAAAGTATTTCAAAAAACTTTTTTACAACACATATTTTATTCACTTTTGAAAATTTTCATTATTTCATTAATTTCATAGTGTGGATCTTTTAATTGCATTAAATTCCAGGATGTGTTTTTAAATTTATTCTATATTTTGTTAATAACTTTTATAAGTTTGCTATATTTCTTAATAGAAAAGGTGTGTGTACTACAAATCTCCAGTTTATTCATGTGGTTCAACCTTGTGTTATATATCTTTAAAACAAGGTCAATCAAGCATGGTGTTTCATGGGATAAAGATTTTGTATATTAAGTTAAAGATAAGTATGATTTACATTTACATAATGTTAAATTCAAAACGGAGAAATCTGATTTTTCGTGTCGCAAAAAGGAAGAAATGCATTATTTTCAGCGCTTTTTTGAATTTTTTTCTAATTTCGAAAGTTTCAATAAGAAAATGAAATATAGTTTTGTTCTTGACAAATAGCAATCTTTTCATCAATATATCACATGTTGGAGGAACAAATATTTTTTTCAAAAATTTTAAGTTTAGACGCCTGAAGGGCCTAAATATAAAGCTGTAAGCTCAGCTATAGTTTTTTTATAATGTAGTCCTTCATGTATATATTTGAGATATGTTTTAGTTTCCCAAACTTTTTTATTTGAGCTATTACTTATGTGAATATACTTTTTTTTTGTTGTTGCTTTTGCTCCAAAAGTAAGGTTTAAATAATTTAACTATAACTTTTTGGTTTTATGAAAGAACTTTTGCGCTTTGTTTTATATTTTGAATTTCACTTTTAACAGGTTGCCTGGTAGTCAGTTGTTAATTTTTAAATGATTTTTGAGGTTCTAAATTCTATGTATATTGTTGGCGGTTTTTTAAGTTTTATGGTACCCGGAGTAATCGATTACCTTGAAATTATGGATTGTCTTAAAAAAAATTTTAATTGTAATTTGTGATTCAATTTTGATGTTTATAAGTCAAACCGTTTGTAAGGTATTGATTTTTATTTGATATTATTGTTGTTTTTGAACCATCTTATTAGGATTCCAAACATTATATGTGTATAGAATTTTAAAAATAATTTAACAGTCTCAACCAAAGTTATCTATAACAATTTTTAATACAATTATTACTAATATTCAAATTTATTAACGGAAAACAAATTAATTGTTGGCGTGTTTTTAAAATTTTATAAACTAAAACTAATTCTGGTTACAATCTTTAAGAGCAAATCATATTTTATTTTGATCTCATAGCTAAAATGTTACTACAAAATGTGAAACCATGATCACTGAATTAATTTTAGTAATAATTTCTTTTAAATTTATTTCACGAATATAAATAAATCTTAGCCGTATTGGAAATGTTTAGTATAATAAATAAAATTATAATCAAAAAAACAAAAACGAATAATGGGAAATATTATACTGTAAGAACTATCTTGAACATTTTAAATAGTTCTTAACATTTAATAATTATGTTTTTGTTATATGTAGATTAAAATCATCTCAATTTTCTCCTATCTGTTTATTGTGAATATGATAAATAGGAAAAAGACATTGGCCAAAATTAAAAAATTGTAGTTTATATTTCTTTTCGCAACGATATTCCTGTAACAGAATGGCCATTTTCAATTCGCTGTAGAATAATTCAGCAGCTGACTTTGAAGTTGTAGTTTTAGACATTAAAATAAAAAAGTTTTTCCGGTGGTTGCTACTGAATTCAACCTACAACAAAGCATGCATGATCAATTGAACGATTATTACAGAACATAAATAAATAAAATTTATGTAATTCAGATACCGAGCAATGAATATTTACTTTCTATAAATTAAAATTAATTCCTGAGCAGTTGAGTAAATAAAAAAACAATCTAAAATAATTGAACAGCAGAAGGATGGGAAGGTAATATTTTAATAATAAATTTAATCTAAATATAAATAATTGAAATTTTGTTGTACACTGTTTTAAGTAATAACTATAAAACTTCGTACAATGTATTGTAAGAGTCCTTTAAATAGGAAGTTGTCAGATCGACATTACTCCAATTTGTTCCATTAGTAATCTGAACAATGATCCTGAATATTTGCAATCCTTTCATTATTTTGAATCGGATCACACTTAAATTTTGGTAATCAATGCGTAAGAAATGAATCCTAAAGTAAAGAAAGTAGCACAAATTAATATAAACAAAAATTTTTTTTTTAGTGGAAAATTTGTGCATTTGTCTAACAGATGCTTTAATAAATGTTAGGAAAATGGAACTCTGAAACAAGAGAAAAGTAAATAAACTGTTAAAGATTTAATTTTTTTTGTAGGCTATTTTTTAATAGAAAATGTTAATTACTTTCATGTATTTATTTTGCAAAGCTCTATACCTTCATCGGGTATAATTTGATTTTAAACTAGCGATTTATAGCGTAAAATAAGAAATCTGCAATTAAGACTCGGATATATGTTTTCTATTCTGCATTTTAAGTAAAATAAATGTTCTCAATCCTTAAAATAATTTATAATAACGTAGGAATTAATTTTTATGTAATGGTTAATATTTTTATAATATAAAATATCCATGCATTATGTACGATCATAAATTCTAACTGCTGTTACATATACATATAATCAGAGAAAAAATAATTTGTTTCATATACTGCCTCAAAAATACAGTGAATAATAGCGCCGAATAGGTTATAGAAACGAGAGCTGCTGTAAGTGGAATAAGTGCATAAAACTATAGGTTAATTTTTATCCAATATTACACCCAAAATTTGTTATTAAAGGTAAATTATGGCTTATAATGGCAGCTAAACATGTAGTTTTAAAAGTTTTTATAGACGAATTTAACTAAAATCTTCATTCAATTTTTTCTCTTAAAAATGGAAAAAGATGACAAAAGACTGATACTAGTATTAAATAATAAGTCACCAGTCAGATTTTAGTGAAATACAGTCAGCCATATTAATATTCAGTCACGGCGTTATGAAACAAATGAACGCACTAAACAGCAGATGGAAATGAAGTTATAAAAGTAATTTTTTTTTACATGCATGTATTTAGAGGATTTTTCTTTGTGTTATTTCATTTGAAAAATTACAAATGAAGTTTTATTTCTATCTGTTTGGTGGGTTCATTTGTACCACAACGCCGTGGCCGAATATTATCGTGCTCTCATTCCTGATAGTTCGTTAATGCAGCTTCTCCACACTATTCCGGTGTTACGTCTTTAATAAGAAGAAAAAGGACGGAGGAACTATTCAATCTAAAAAACCTACTTCATGGCGCTCGGACCACTGTATCCAACCAAATTATCAGCCTCGCATGATTGACACGAATAAATTCAATTGTTACTCAAATAAAATGTATATATTCACATAATTAGACAACACGTAGTTACTCGGTGATGAAAGTATTTTGGAACTAGGATCAAATGATCAGAGCATAAAACAGGTGACGACAAAAAAATAATGAATATTAACAACAATTCTTCGACTCGTATTAATTACTAAGGTGACGGGCAATAAATTTAATTCGAGTGTTGGTATGAGTCCGGCGACCACGCAATCGCTTTACCAACGGTAACCGTCTAACTAAAAATGATTTAATCGCCGACGAACCGAAAGTGTCACTTAAACCCCAGTGCTACTAGATTAACCATCGGAACTGCACGACCAGTCGCACCGACACATCATCGTGCATGCTTCTCACATTTATTCTTATCACATGCGTAATTTTGAAAAATTACGTCGCTTATAGTCGTCGGGCAGTATCTCCAGGTCTAACCTTTGTTTATTTACGTTAGATATCTTGATAGTGTTGGTGCAGCATTGGAATAAGATTTCAACTTCCCAACCATTCAAACCATTTAATATGAATTACGTTACTTTACCCGAGAGATACATACAAAAGACTATGCCGTGTACAGATCTAATAGTATTAAGATAAAAATATACAATTCCAGTCACGTTTTTCATTTCTCACAGCATAGTAAAGCCAGAATTCCAAAAAGAAAATCCAGAATTTTATTTACGTTACATCATAGCAGGATCATGACAATATGTAACCTTTTTTTATAAAAGTCATTAAATTTTTGTATTAGATTAACTCGGATTGTTACAGATTTCTTACTATTATAATAAAATACAATTATGAATAGACTGATTCAATTCCAGACTAAATTTGCATTTCACATTAAGCCATTTCCACATTATTGGTATTCTTTGTTTTATGTATACATATGTGGCTAGCGCAAAGTTCATAAGCATATTTTATTTCGACCCCATCATAAGCGAATTTTGTTTAGTATGTTTTATCAGTAAGTTTATTCAATAAAAAATATTTTTGCGATGTGCATAAATGTAAGATACTACTTATTAAAGAAAAAAACTGATATTACTTTACGTTTAGAAAATGAGAAGTTAATTAAAATTTAACAAAACAGTTCAACGTTCCTCATACCAAAATTTTAAAATTAAAAAAAAAAAAAATCGGAAAGAAAAAGTAAAACAGAATAAAGGAAAACTGATTGAAGTAAATGTACTGAATTTTAAAAACAATTTTACATGGTTTCAATTTCAATAATGCATTAGTGTTCATACTAGCGAACCAAATTTTACAGAGCAAACTAAAAAATTTGCTGAAAAACTAAGTATACATAATTTTTAGTGTTCATCTTCATAAATACAGCAGTTTTTTAATTGCTATTGTACTGCCTCTTCAAAAACCACTGTAGAAGCAACCGGTATTCCGAATGTCCGACTTCAATTTGTTTTGAAATGTTATGCACAAACAATTCAACCTTTTATAAAAGTTTGAGGTTCCAACTCACCCCTTCAATACATCTATCACTGAAATTAAATAATTAGTTTAATAAATCAAAACTTATTCTGTATATACACAAAAGTCATTGCATAATTTTCGAAGTATATAATAAACTTGCGCGTCAATGAAAAACGTAGTATATACGCGTTATACTGATAAGTAACAAAAAAAACTTGTGAAAACGGTCATTAGGACTTTTTAAAAAACTTATAACGTTTGTTCCATTCTTTTCTAATTAATCAATTTTGTGATGTGCCATGACTTTTGGACCACCCTGTATTTTATAAAAGTTTATATCAGAGTAATCATTCAGTAACAGTAAATTTTCAAATTAAACATGCGCATTATTTAATTTCAGGCATAATAATGAACCACTTATTACAACGGCATCATTAATTTCCAGTAATGTTATTATAATTTATTTGCACTGTGTGAAATGATTAAATTTTCCTTTAATGAATTCCTGGCATAAATAATTATTTCTTATTGTACAGAACTTTTATTTATCTCTACTTGATTACCTATTTAAAAGTAACATAACATTATTGAATTTGATATTTTACATCACATACAAATTGTTGCATATATAAAAATCATTTGTAAAATTTGTATTCGGCATAATAAAATTATAACTTTACTTATTTATTTCATACATTTACTTTCTCTACTTAAAACATTTGGTATTGAAAACAGTTTATTATGTATATTTTCGGTTATTTTTCATTTAGTATTATTTTATTAAGTTACGTAAATTTTAATCTTACTGCTTTAAGTAATTCATAATATATTTAATTGAAATCAATGCTTTTGAAAAATTTACACCATATTGGAGAATTTATGTTGAAAATTATCCAATAATACAGATATATAATTTTCTTCAAAAATTGCAATTCTATTTCTATTCCCATTTAATAGATAATTTTTCTAAATAGTTCTGCATAAAATAAAATCCCGCATTATAATTTCATTATACAATAAACAATATATTTTTCAAATTTGTTCTACATATTATTATAAATCATTTTTAAATTTTTAATTTTTAGAATTTTTTATGATGTATAGAAATCTATATACATATTTAAAAAACTAAAATTTATTTTCATAGATTAATATTTGCTGTCAGTTTTTGTTTTTTAAAAAGGAAAACAATTTAAAATATGTTTATTTCATTAACAATTTTATTGCATCTAATAACTGTTAAATAAATTAAATTATATATATATATATATATATATATATATATATATATATATACATATACATATACATATATAAAAATAATTAGTAGATATAAAATATTAATTAGTAATTGTAAAAATATTTTTTATTATATTTTAAGTATTTTTTTAATATTTAACACTAATTTGGATGAAAAAAAATCTAATTTGTGTAATTCACATTGAAAGCCTATAAAATATAATGACGTCATCAAACAATGACGATAACCAAATTTCTATTAATTCCAATCCTCACTTCCATCGTTTTAGACGATTGTTATTGAAGTTTCCATATATAAAAACGTAAAGCTTAAGCTAAATTCAAAATTTAAAAGCTAAAAGGAAAAAACCTAAACTGAATTTTTCGAAATGTAAAATTAGCTGTATATTCAGCTTAAAGTATATTTTTAAAAACTGGATAAAGTTTAGAATTTGTGGCATTATTTATTAGATTACTTTCAAGTTAGAAGGTTTTTATTATCAAAATAAAAATTTGCTTTTCTTATAGACTACGAAACAAATTGTTTATATTGAATTGCGTATATAATTAGTAGCAGATTATAAAAAGCTGGCCTTGAAAAATTTTGTAAAGAATTGATAGTTATTGAAAACTTTCGTTGTATCAAATTTATGAGCTAGTTATGAATTTTTGTAAAATTGCCGTTAATTGTAATTGCATTACTGGATACATACCCTTACACTTAGATAAAACATGTTTTAATATATTTTATCAAAGTATTTGCATAAATACATATTTTCCATTTATTAAAGATCGGCACTTTATATTCATTTTGTTTTTCTATTACTAATTTTTGAGTCACTTAAAAATAAATATGTATCAAGCATTTTCATAAAAATATGCTTTATCATTAAATTTTTTATTAAGATTTTATACAAATGCAATGTATAGAATTCTAATAAGTTAGTATTTAGAAATGCTAAAAACATCAAATAAATTTTCATAATTCAAGAGTACTTTAACACATAAAATTATATACATAAATCACAATTAAAATTATTTTCAAGACAATGTATAACTTTAATAACTAATTGCGGGGGCGGATCCAGAAAGCGTTTGTGGGGGGGGGGGATATAATTACATAAAATCTTCTACAGTAGGCAGTAGATTTGAGAAATGTGTGATTTCATAAAGAAAATCAAATAACTACCTCTTTAGAAATTTAAAAATGTTTTAAAAATACATAATTATTACAATTTAATTTAAATTTTGTTTTATTTTTAGGTGAAAAATAAAAAAAATTATAAAACTCCAGCTAAAATGGTCGTTTAGAAATAGTAAAAAAGATAATATTTTTATTAGACTTTACTTCCTTTTTATTTTTGTTAGTAATCCGATCCAAGGCCGTGTCCACGGGAAGGTTAATCCCACCCACACTCCAATGAGAGCTGAAATAGTTATTATAAATATACAAAAGTTTTTAAAAAATCAAAAATTTAAAATAAATATTAATGGTTTTTTAGGGTGTTTTTTAAAAGAAAAGAAAAAATATATGCTCCATATTTTTAGGTACTTCATTAATATTTTATGCAAATTTTTTTTTATGAGTATAATTAATAATATATGTAATTTTTATTAATATTTATATAGTAATTAATTAATGTAAATTATTAATATATAAATCAAAATGTTGAAAATTATTAATAGTACGGATAATAGTGAAAAATGTATTGTCACTTATAAAATAAATATGTGAAGAAAATTATCAAGACCCCCTCCTTTCCAAAATTCTGGGCACAAGCCTGATCCGATCCAAATTCTATGTTGTACGTATTCGTGAGCAAATTTAAATATATATATTTCTCATTGAACTATTTTCATTTACATCACAAAATAAAAATAAAAAATAAATAGGAAAGACAAAAGATCGATAACAGTTGGGTTTAAAATAAATGAAAACGTAACATTAATAGTTTTACTAGAAAACAGTATTAAATATTCGTTATAATTAAATCCGTAGGTAAAATTTATACAAATCTTTTATAGTATAAATTAAGTTTCTCTGCTGTAACAATTTTTTTCATAGAAGCTTTTGTTCTTTAAAAGGGTACGCCCCCCCCCCAGCAGAACCGCCACTGCTAATTACCATATGTGTCAAAAACTGTAAACATATCAAAAATATATAATATAGAATTAAAAATAACTCATTTAAAGTGAAATTTAAGATGCATATAACAAAAATCCTATAAAAAAATATATTCATAAAACTTTAATTTTCCTTTTAGGGTACAAAACTACAAAAAAAAACATGATTTGGGGTGTAAACATGAAAAAAAACAAAACATGAAAAAAAACAAAACATAACTTAAACATAAGCATAAAGGAGCATTAAACAAAAAAAAAAGGACTGACTTTATAATTAGGTCTTAGTACTATGAAAACATCAAATTTGGACCAAACATTTTTTTCTTCTAGGCGTGTGCTATATTAGTAAAAAATTTATTCTTTAAACGCAACAAACCCATATTTCGGTTCATTATTGCTGTAGGTTTCTGAATTACACTCGAAAAGTTTTAATTTTATTTTTATGTGCGATCTTTAATTTTTATTTTTGAGAGAGTAGAAAAGTTAAATGAAACACTGTAGAAAAGTCAAATCCCTTCATTTTTAAAAATTTCATTTATATGTTCAAACAGCATTAGATTTTTTTCAAAAATGTCGCTGTAACTGTCATTATTTTAACACTTCCTGCATTGATGTAGTAAATAACGCAGAAAACTTAGATATTGACTTGATCATTGTTCCGAAAATAAAAAAAAACAATTAAAAACCTTTTGATATTGATTCATTCACTGTTTATTACTTCTTTGTAACTATGTGGTTTCTGTGTTCGATACACCACTAGACTCATTTTATCATTTGTCTCATAATTATCTAACTATTTCAACTCTTTCACTATTCGTTCGCTTCTTATTATTTTTGCTGATGTCTTTGCTTGTACACTTTCAATTACTTCTAGAGGAATTTTATTGTTCTCCTCATATGTGATTGCCTCTTTTTTAGCCTGTTCTATATAATTTTTTTCATCATGTGTCGATCCATACTCCTCAGTGGGTATATTCTCTCTGTTTTCATTGATTATCAGGCCATTTTCCTTCTCATCTCCTGCCACTAGTAATTCTGTTGTATCCTGCATTTTTTCATCATCATTTTTGCTGTCATTAATTTCATAATTTACAGTTCTATACCATCTCACTTTCTGTGTAGCACTCATTGGATCATCTGATTTTTTCATCGCCATCTGCTCTTCATCAAAGTTCACATTTCTATTTATGATTGTCTGTCCTTTCTGTGGATCTAAAATTCTATAAGCTTTACTTCTTTCATCATAACCAGTGAAAAAATAACTTCAGTACCTCTAGGTTTTCATTTTTCTCTTTATTGTTCGTCATAATACCAACATCTACATCCAAACGTTCTTAGATGTTTCAAATTTGCCTTTCAACTGTACCATCGTTCATATGACATTTCGCCATTTTTATTTACAGTTGTTTTCTTTCTGTTCATGATGTAATTTTTCGTTCTTAATGCTTCACCCCATAGATCTCCATCTGTACCAGCTTCCTCTATTAGACACCTTGTTATCTCCATCAATGTTTGATTTAGTCGTTCTGCCACCTCATTTTGTTGTGGATAATATGGTGTTGACAGTTCACGTTTTATCCCATTCTCCTTTAAGTATTCATTGAATTTCCTCTTCATATATTCACCGCCATTGTCACACCTCAGAATGATAATTTCAGTTCCATGCAGTTTCTCTACTTCTGTGTTATACTCTAGAAATATGTCGAATGTTTCATATTCATTTGCCATAAAGTATACATGACTATATCTACTGAAATCATTTGTTATTGTTAGTACATACCAATTTCCACCTTTGGACGCTTTACAATTGATTCCAATAGGTCAGTAAGCACCAAACTTAGATATTTATTTCTCCAGGACGTTGATTTCCATGGGTATTTCTTCCTTTTTATTTTACACACATTGCATGTATTGCAGTTTTTAATATTTGTTTTGATTCCATAAGTTTGTTCTATTCGTTTCACCTCCCGCTCACTGGGGTGCCCTAGGTGCATGTGCCACAAATCTGTTAATTCTCCTTTCATCACATGTGCTTGACTCATGTAACCATCAATCGCTCCATTGTGGATATTACCACATGGATAAGTCTGAGTTGGGTCAATGAAACCAAACCTTAAAATATGCATAATTAACTTCTTTTTTCTCATTAACTGATGCTGCTGGTGAATTGGAAAAGTATCTGCTTCATTTAACTGAGTATGTTTAATAATTGTATAGTTACTATTAGTATTAATAAAAAAGTAGTATTTATTTGCACTAATTTTGAATAAATATTCCAAATTAATTTGAAGTAAACTTCAACTACATTTCTATACTAATATATAAAGAGGTAATGTCTGTAAGTTTGTACATAGGAGGTAATCTTCAAAACTACTCATCTGATTCTAAAATTGATGTGATTTTTGAATAAAATTACATAGTTGAGGAGAGTGGCATAATTTCTTACAGTCACAAACTGAATTTCACACGGGCGTAATTTAACAAATAAAGTCATTTTTTAAAACTGTATTTCACGTGAGCAACGCCGCGGACACAACTAGTTATTTTTATAATTCAAGAGCTTAATTAACACAAATAGTCTGGATATATTGGCACATTCAAAAGTGATTTAAACATACAGAATATTTCATATTTTAAAGTTTATTCATATTAAAGAAATTTATATTATTTATGTAATCACATAATTACCAAAGAATTAGACTGAAAGGATGAATTATAAAAATTCTTCTGCACAGCTTAATTGTACTAGGGTAATGATGTAATTAATCTCTTAATTGAATTCAATATGTTCAACTTTAATAAAAAAAATTAACTTAAAAACATTTCTAAATAATTTCTTGTTCAATTGTAATAAGAAGTTTTGAAAACCAATCGTATATAAACAATTTTAATAAAAAAAATTGCTTTTGTAATGTGTAAACTGTTTACAAATAAATGGATATAATTTAACAAACCCACGTTATCCCAGCATTAAAATAATCCAAATGATGACTGTTGTAAATAAAATAATTAAAAAAAATATATATATCTTTGTAAGTAAAATTCAAATAAAAAAAAAATAAAACCGAAATAATTAAACTCGAATAGTTTTTACGCGATATATTCGAAAGTAGTCAATCACAAAAATAGTTTGTAAAGACCCTCGATGCACGCCGGGTCACAAAACAAAATATCGATACGGAGAAACAAAAACAAGAACTCATGAAAATAACGAATAAATAATACCAAAACGACTTTAACTAAACGTTCACACAATTTAATTTATAAAATAGAAAACGGAAATATAGGACCACGTGCATACACATCTACGCGACCAAAACACGCACAAAGGCCGTCACTAGAATCTCCCATGCGCAACATCCGCAACTACCTGCAGTCGACTGACTGCCTGACCCAAACAAAAAAATCGCCATGCCGTCTAAACAAAGACCGACGCCATCCCTTAGAAAAATGGCCGATCGTTTAAAGCGGCCCTAGTGCACGAATTTAATAACTAAAAATAATACGGAACATATTTACACACGAGTAAAGAAATTAACGATATTCAAAAAATAAAAAATTTTATCGACAACAATGACATTTACTATAGTAACTATACAACTATTAAATACACTTAGTTAAATAAAGCAGGTACTTTTGCAACTCACTAGCAGCATTATTTAAAGAGAAAAAAAAATTAATTATACATGTGTTAAGATTTGATTTCCTCGGACTTATCCATACAGTATTATCCACAGTGGGGCGATTGATGTATACATGTGTAGTACCAGGGAACTGATTACACGTCCTAGAATAGATTACATCACTCACATCAACGGTATTAACACAATACAGGAAAATGTTTATGCATTAATCAGTTGTCGATTTTTTTCGGTAACAACCACGTCCATATTTTTTTCTTCGGTTGACGTTTCGAATAGTAGTGCTCTATTCATCATCAGAACCATAAATGAAACAACCACAAGAAGGAAACCAGTCCTTAAATAGATAAGCCAACATCACATCCGACCTTCTGATTGGCTAATGTTATTTCCACTTTTTATTAGGCCGATAACTGTCTTCCAGTTTGATTTAATACCGTCATCTTTATTAAAATTTTTATATTTTTCTATTTCAATCGCCTCTCTGATTAGACGTTTACTTGCGTATAATGAATAGAGCACTACTATTCGAAACGTCAACCGAAGAAAAAAATATGGACGTGGTTGTTACCGAAAAAAATCGACAACAGGTTAATAGCAAACACCACGAAAATTTAAAATCTTTATTAATGTTTATGCATTCCAAACATATTATATTACTCACATTATGCAACACACTCAGTGGAGGGGGAAACTCCCTCAAACTATATAAAACATAATTACTCAGTTTGAGAACTCAGTCTTTAATCAGAAGTCACACAGTCAACTTGAATTTCTGATCTTAAGTAAATAAATAATAATTGAAATTAACTGTTACTTGTTTATTTATAACACTGTTTATTTATTTCATGTTTCTATTTAAATTCTTTTTTATATTTCAATATTTAAACAGAACAATGATGTTGCAGAACAATCTAGATCACATATAGACAAAAAATTCATATCATTTATTTATTTTAAAATTACAAAATTCTAATGTAATTTATTAGAATAACATAGTCTAACTTATGCGCTTACCAGCGTGAGCTGTAGGTAATGTATATACTCATAAATTACATATTGAACGAATATATTCTTATATGTACATATAACTTACATGTATTCGGTCATAATGACCGTTTATGTATATAAATATACTCACTCACATACCCACCTTTATACACATATACACATATCTATATCTCATTGTCATACAATGCTGAGTGACAGGCATATTTTATAAATTTATATAAAGTTATGTATACACATGTATGTGAACACACCACACATGTATACTTGTATTTACACACACACACACACACACACACACACACATATATATATATATATATATATATATGTATATATATTATTGCACATTCATATGCATACACACATATGGAAATCTCCATCTACGAGGGTGGTTCAAATATAAACCGGAATTTCGTCATAAAAATTTTTATTTTATACTTACAGTGCTCATATTTTTTACAATTTTTCGAGATAACCCCCCTCGCACGCTACGCACTTTTTCCACCTCTCCGGCAATTTTTTTATTCCTTTTTCGTAAAAATCTCGCGGCTTGTCACATAGCCATTTGCGCACGAACGATTCCACCTCATCGTTGCTGTCGAAACGTTGTCCACCAAGTGCTTCTTTCAACGGGCCAAACAAATAATAATCACAAGGCGACAAATCTGGACTGTAAGGAGGATGTTCAAGTGTTTCCCAGCCCAATTCGGCCAATGTCTCCATCGTGAGCGTACAAACTTCCCAACGAGTGAATTTCTGTTCAAAATTCAGAAGTCTTGGCACCCATCTGGCTGCAATTTTGCGATAACCTAGCCGATCATGAATTATTGTCTCAATACTACCTATGCTGATGCCCAATTCGTCGGTCATATCGCGTACACGGACGCGTCGGTCAGCCAAAATGAGTTGTTCGATGGCTTTGACGTGTTCATCTGTAATGCTGGTTTTTGGGCGCCGCGCATGTGGTATGTTTGACACCACTTCACGTCCTTTTCGAAACGCGGAACACCACTCGTACACTTGAGTTTTGGAGAGACACTCATCCCGGAACAGTTCGCGTAATTTTCGGTAAATTTCCACGGATTTTACGTCGTCTTTGACTAAAAAACGAATAATGATGCGTTGCGCAACAGACACTGGTACTTCTTTTTCACTCATGGCTTTAACTACACTAAAAAGTGAGGTTACGCGGTTCTAATTGCTCTAGACGCTTCGTAACAAACCGGTCTAACTGCCAGTGCAACCACTTTTTCCACAATAAATTTTTCGCGCGTTTATTTAAAAATTCCGGTTTATATTTGAACTACCCTAATATATATATATTACCATTAATTGAATTCACATCCAGTCTACACCAAATTCTAATGGTCAATTGTGAATGAATTGTAATATTCATAAATATTGAAATATTTACTATTGTTTATGATATAAGTACTAAACTGTTTAACTCATCTGATATTTGATAAAAAAAAGAACATTTTTGGTTTCAGCAGGTAAATTGTTGAAACATGATGATAATGATGATATCCCCTCGATTCCAAGTATGGATTCTTGTGTTTTATTGACGAGTCCTTAAATGGCTTATCAAGCCAATCCTGGACCGCAGATCTTTCCACAAATGTTGCAGACGAAAGCGATGGTTGTGCTCAACACCAAACCTGCCACCAGCACTTTCATCTTGGCGCCGTGGAACTCTTGAGAAAGAAAAAAGAATAAGAAGGAAATAAAATAAAAAGGTAACACCTGTAATAGGAGAAAAGAAGAAGGAGATGACAAGTATATAGAATACAGAACGGGATTTATGCGCAAAGGGATGGATAAAAAAAGAAAATTTAGTAATAGTGGTGAGAATGAGGGAACCAGCGCGTAGCTGATTCCTCCATTACCCAGCTTTGCAAGACTTAATCAGTGAACCGGAAAGTTCTGTGATGACTGAGTCAGACAAAGGTTTAAGAGTAAATGGAAATAATAGGAGACTAGCGATAAGAATTAAGCAGAGGAAGGACAAAGAAGTGGCCACTATTTCGGGTTACACCCTAGCCTTTGAGTAAAAACTCAAACTGCAAGGCATCAGCTTGCTACTTATCCAGCGGCCTCCATGCGCCGAGAATGAGTTGGTTAACAGACTTATGTAGAGTTTCATCAGACAGCTTCTCAGGTTGCCCCTCCACGCTCTCGCAACTCGTTGTCCTGCCACTATTGGAATCGTCTACTTGAGACTTTTCACCAATAGCCGCTCATGGCCCGCGACTGCTTATTCATTTCTTAAGAAACTTATTCGCAGCTAACCATCATATCTGATGGTCACTCCACTATTTGCCATTTGTGAACGCGCCCGTTCCTCTGAGCTAGGGGTCCCTGATTGTACTGAAATACCCCCCGGGAACGTTTGTAATCGGGTATGATATTTAAAGTAAGGAGGGTTACTTATAATTATCTTCTTAGAGGTTCTAGTTTTTTTATATGTAGATACCATGTTAAATCTATTGACTTATAATTTTGGTAGACCTAATAAGTCTAAATCTGTGAAAGCTACTTTGCTACTTAAGTAGTTAGTATTATTTATGCATTTACTGCTTGTTTTTGCATCAGTATTAAGGTTTGCATGTGTAGTCTTGCAGCACCTCTCTAATGAATAATACCAAATTGTAAAACGGTCTGGTACATAGCAAGATATACTTTTCGAAGATACTGTTTAGAAAAATATTGTCTTAAATAGTAAAACATATAATTTAGGTGTCTGAGCTTATTTTGAAAATAGAGACTATGTTCTTGCCGTACTGTTTAGAACTCTTCCGAGGCACTAAGTTCTGTATACTTTTTCTACTGTATTCGGGTTGCTAATATTTGTTGAGTTTATACAAGTATTTACCTTGAAACTATAATTTTCCTCCAGTCAGCTGCTTTCAGAGAATAACTATAAACGATACATTTAATTTTAGCGATATTTAAGCTTAAATGATTTACATATGACTATTTTAATAATTTCTGAGAAACTGCTTTGCAGGTTATTTTGCAAAGTATGAAAATTGCTTGAGATGCAAACTATGGAAGTGTCGTCAGCGTAAGAAACAATTTTTCAGGGTATTTTAACATCACACAGATCATTTATATAAATTAAGAATAATAAAGGTCTTAGTACACTATCCTGTGGTACTCTTAAGTTTTTCACACTACAGGTTTTGCCGATTTTTATGGTCTGATATATTTTGACTATGTATGATTCAAACCATTTATGAATAAATCCTCTGAAGCTGCAAGTATAAAGTTTTCTTAGTAAAATATTTTGATATACAGTGTCAAAAGCTTTAGTAAGATCTAAGTATATGGCAGCTTCATTTCCCTTTTCAATGTATTCGGTTATATGTGTAATGTGATCAAAAAGTGCAATGTCTGTATTTTTATTTCGTAGAAATCTGTGTTGTTTAAAACTAAAGAAATTACATTTTTCAAGGAAATTTATTTTTTGTAAATTTTTCAAAGATTTTTAAGTAACATGGTAAGATCTGTAGTTTGAACTTTTAGTTACATTTCCTGATTTATAAATGGGAACTACTTCGGCAAATTTTAGGTATTCTGGAAATAAATCATTTAATACAGATTGGTTAAACAATTTTGTCAGATATTTAGCTAATACAGTATGTAATGTGTACATTACATGAAAAATATATAATAAACAAATTAGTAATTAACATAGAATCTAAGGCGTGCGGGAGTGTAAATGTGTGTGTAGTTCGGCGAATGATCGGGGTTGATGATGCCTGGAGTGATGTTACGTCACGTCTGACGTAATGGAAATAGTGCTGGAGGAAACGCCGTCCGACGGTGGAGGGATCTTCGATTTGGTTTGGAGATCGGAAATACGTTCACGAACGATCAGTAGTTCAATTCAGATTTTGGAGTCGGAAAAAGACGGTTTAAATAAAGGCTGAGTGGGAGTCCGCGCCAGTGGCCCACTATATTGGCCAGACGCTTTCCATGGTTGTCATATTCGGCCGTATAAAATAATAATTATGTTATCGCGTTTATTAAAAAAATATCAATGAATTAATTTAGTTAAAATAAAACGAAAGAAAAGATTCGAATACCAAAAGTCTTACGTCAGAAAATATCAACGAAGAGGAGCAACAAATCAGCATCATCATATCATCGGCATACCACCTCCGGAATTCGAGATAAGTATATACTTTATTTAAGTTTATGTTAACCATTCGGTTGAAATTTATTATTTAAATTGTAGTATTTCATTATTTTTGATTTTAAATAAGAATATTCAAATTTTATTACGGTCGACCGTCCACGAAAGATTTATGTACGAGTTGATAATAAATAACTAAATAATAATTAACATTCTTGTGTACGTGAATAAAAAAAAAATATATATAAATAAATAAAAAAAAAAATGTACATATATAAAAATAAAATAATAAGCTAATAAAAAAATAATAATAATAATTAATAATTATTATTATGATTAGAAATTATATTAATTAATAAAAATCATCATAATAACAGCATAATAAAATAAGTCCGCGGGAATAAAACTCGCGGTGGCATCCCTGAGATAAGAAATAAAAAGCCAAATAAAATAGAAGATATAATAACACTTCAAGTAATATATTATTTTTAATGAATTTGTTTGATATGCCATTATATCCTGTTGAATTTTCATTAGGCAGGGACATTGTAACATTATAAATTTCAGAGTCAGTAAATTCAGTGAATACAAATATTTTTATTGAAGACTTATCTATGGAACATTTTTTAAAGGTGATTGAATTGTTTATTGATGGTAAATTATTATTAGAGGTTTGTGATACCGGCAACTGCTTAGGTTTGTCTACAAAATAGTGGTTACATTCATTATTTATAGTTAAACTGCTATCCTTTATATTCAGTATTTTAGTCCTTATCTGAAATGATTTGTACGTACTTTGTCTTTTTTAATTATATTGTTAATAATTTTCCAGTATTTACATGGATCACGTTTACACTCGTCTAACAAATCGCAGTAATAATTTAATTTTTCTTTCCTTACTTCAACTTCGACCAGCCAAGATATTTTTTTAATTCTTTTTTGATATTAAGATTTAAAAGTAATTTTTTTGTTAATCGGTGCAGCTTATTTTTCTCGATAGTTAATCTAACAATAAGAGAATTTATCCATTTAAAACGTTTAGTATAGTTTTTGTTATATTTGATTTCTTTAGTGCAGTTGGCTTTTAACATTTGTCATTTGTAAGAAAATTAATTTTTCTCATTAATATTATAACGAACCAAATAGGCTGGTTCTTTTAATTTAAATATATGTAGAAAAGGTGTAAAAATAATAATAATAGGAAAATAAAGAATTGTGAATAGTTTGCATGTGTATATTTTAAGTTACGTTAGCGATGTACATATGTACCGAGTTCGGAAATGTGGAATTTTTGCTTCAAAGTAATCGGGTTGCGTTAGAGAAATTCCGAGCAATCTAGCGAACTCGCTACGACGTAAACCTGTGTGTGTGTGTGCTGGCGTTAGTAATAAAAGCGAGTGTGAATGACGTCACAGTTGTGTCGAGGCTTGCGATAAGTATTAGTAACGGTAAAAAGATATCGGACATCAGTCGAGCGATTAATGGAAAATTTCGCATTAGAAGCGATGCTTAGACAATTGCTCGGCAGCGCAAATTATTGCATATAAATACACGCGTCTTTCGAAGCCGGGGACTTCTTCTTTTTTCTTCGCCGTCCGATCAACTTCATGATCGATCGCTAATCGTTTTGTTATAAGTTGTATTCAGAAGAACTAGTCGAGTAGAATAACCGTGATACCGGAAATAAGTTGAGTACAAAAAATCTTGTGAAATACGTCAAAAGTAAATATCTGGATTGCTTTAGACCGTTAAACTCATCGTTTTGGTTTTAATTTCATGTTTTTGGGCGACCCTTGACAGACTCAACTAAGTACGTATATACTGGAGGGTTTTTTGGGCCGTTGAATTCATTTTCAAGATTGGAACTATATTTGGTGTACATTAAAGTCCATAAAACACAAAAAATCGCTGAAAATTTTAGTTTTTTGTAAATTCCACTTCCTCCCACCATTCCAAGAAATCTGAAAAAGTTCAGAGTATTTATTTTCATCCTATAAATTTTTTTTATAAGCCTCACTTTATAACGTTAATTTTTAGACGAGTCTGAAATTTTCAATTAACTTGTTAGGTTATGTTTCTGCCTTGAAAGGCTCTATAAATGATTAGGTTATGTACACCTCGTAATTTCCTTCAACTTCAGTTTGAGTTTTTCGAAATCCATTCATAATTCGCAAATACGTGGTTAAAAAACTGAAAATCACGTTTTTTGAGGTTAGAGGCTCAAATTTCTCCCCCAAGACTCAAAACTTTCAGGATCGTTGTTTTTTGGCAAGACAAACATATAGGCCAAATTTCATCCAAAATGGGGGGAGTGCCGAATTAATACACTTATCTGGTTATACTGTTTGTGTGTTAATATTATCATTGCGTTTTTAAAATTGTTGTAATATTATTTGTTTTGTTTGCATGATATATTATGTTATTTACGGGATAGAATTACTTCCAAAATAAATACATATTGAAAATTTTTATTAATTTTTTATGAATTTTTTCTGTGAACAGGGGTGCCGTGCTAATAAGTAGTATGAAAAATCTTAATTTTCTTCTTTGGTTGCGCATCACGTGGGAATATATAAAAATGCTGACCCTTAAAATTTCTATTGAATTCAGTACTTTTTAGATTCCAGCAAAAAGTAAACAAATAATTATTTAAAAATTTCAATTTGTGTTCTATCAATACAACAGTAAAATATATGTGTATGTATAAGTTATTTTAAAATGCTAGTCTCTTGTTTTCTAAACAATGAATATAGTTATTTTAAATTTATTTTAACCATATTTTTAGTTAATCTGTTTGCAAGAGAACTTTATAATTTAATAATCTTTTTCTTTTTTAACAATTAACTTTATTATAAATCGGTTAAAAAGAAAATTATATTTCTTTTTAACATTTGTATCCATATTCCTCTGCAGAAAAGTAGATACAGTAAATTTACCATTTGCGAATTTAATATTTGCAAAAAGTTTACACTTCCCTAGTGAATGTTTAGGCTTTACTATAAATGACATGGCATTAACCAAAAGTAGTAAACAAAAGTTTTAATTGCACTGCAAATAGAAATCATGACATTGAAAAATTATTCGATAGTTATCAATTAAAAACTTAATTCGAACAATGACTTTATTAATTATTTCTTTTTTAAAGTGTCAAACCACTATTTATACATTAATATTTTTTGTATTTTCCAGGGAAATCGATCCTTTCTTACCAGTTTACTTATTTGAAAAATTTAGTCAACCTTGTTGCTCTCTGCTAAGCGTTATTTTTTGTTTGAGAATCCATTTGTAATTATTAAAAAAGTAATTTAAAAAAATAATTTTTCTAAGCAGCAATAAATAAAACAAAATAAAAAGTAAAAAAGTGAAAAAACATATACTTACTATTCACTTATTGCCTTCTATTTTATAATTAATCAGTTATCCTTTTTTTATTTTTCATTAGAAAAACGTACAACTAAAATTTATTTTTCTTTTCTTTTTTTTTTTAGCTCGCGCCCTCTGACCAGTTTACAGGTTTTGAATATATACCATGCTTGTAAGCAGAAATCTTCTATTCCAGCAGATTCCTATGTTATTACTTAACTAATCTTATTAGTTTTTGGTTATAACGGATTCTGTTTAACTAGCTATTATAATTTGGTTGATTAAACATTAAGGCCCCCTCGGGGGTACACAGATATGTGTAACCAAGGGACCCCGAGCTCAGGGGAAGGGGAGCGTCCACAGGCGTTGGATAGTGGAACGGCCTCCAGATATGGGGGTTAGTTGCGAATAAGTCGTTGACAAATAAGCAACCGCGAACCAAGAGCGACGATGTATCAGAGTACAGTGGGGAAGACGTGGGAAAGCTTCCCTTAAAAACGAAAATGCTGCAGAACCCGGAAAGACATCATGTCAAAGCGAGTGTGGCCGCTATAAGCTAATCCCATTCAAATCCAGAAGCGTCTGTTTTCCAGGTTAGGAACGGCTGTCTGGTCAGCGTCGGTTCACCATGTTAGGTGCGGCTGTTTAAAGATGTAAGGCAATGGGAAACCACCGTCAAAACTATATCCCCCTATTGATCAATCATGACAAGTACAAGAAATAGTAAAAAGAGTGCTGCATCCAAGGTGTATATCCAAACGGGTATATCAGGCATTGGACGGCCGCTGGTAAACGTGCCAAACGACTTGAGCTCCCCTGTGCCCTTAGGGGTGCAGAACTCTACAGAAGGGAGCATACTTGTTGAAGGAGGCCAAGAAGAGAATTCCCCAGGAAAGGTAGCAGAAAACCGGACAAAAGAAAAAACTAGGGTAGGAACTTGGAACATCAGAACCCTTTTAAAAACGGGGAAACTAGAACAGTTAAAACTGGAAATGGCAAAATTAAAATTGAATAAATGGGTACAACAGACAAAAATCAAACTGAAAATGGATTATAATAATATTAAGAACACAGCAGAAGACAGAAAAAAATGGAAAAGGATAATAGGTTAAGCTACAAGACAAGAGCAAAGCTCTTAAAAAGAAGATTAAGGTTAAGTTACATCGAAATTTGTAAGATAACGTGATGATACGAAATTCATGAAATTTTGTGTGAAATCATCATAAATAAACAAACCCTAGTTCAAGAATTCCGAGAATCATTCGTGGACAATAAAATCATTACGTGAATTGTATGAAGCAGACTTGAATTATTTGTTTGTAGCTATTATTTAGTTGAAATCATTTCAAAATCGGTGTGTTTTGGGTCTCTTAAACTCAAATTTAAAAAAAAGTCTAATCTGTTTCTGTAAGTACAAAGGATTTAGATTTATCGTTAGGGTTCCTAAAAGGAAACATAAGATACAAATTTTTATGACAACTGATCTTTTTCGTTTCATCAAAAGACATATGTCATTTAGTTGAAGAAAAGCTATTAAAAAGAAAATCAAAGTTAAAAAAACTTTTTTATTAGTGAGCCTAATTTTTTTTTTTAAATATTAATATAGTTTAAAATTGATAATTAGGGAACTCACATTAAGATTTAGAAAATATAGAATTAATATCAACGAATCAAAGTTTCATTTACATTAAAGTTCATATACAAATGATAGCAATTAACAACTGAATAATTTAGCCGGAGGGAAAATTATACACCCGCGATTTAATCTAGAATTAGCCTTTTAAAACAAAAATTTGGAAGTTAATATTGAAATCACAAATGGTGTATACTGATTACTGGAGAAAGATTCGATTTACTGAAAATAAAATAGCGCTTTGTAAACGGACGCTTAAATCTATCTAAACATATTTAGCTTTGAAAAGCTATGTTGCAAAAAGCAGGTAAATTTAAGATCATAAAATTAAAATGGTCAGTTTTTTTTTTTTTTTTGAAAGCTACGTGGTTTGCGACTAATAGATATCTTTAATTTGCTTGCGGAACTTTTTTTCAAGGCTGTTAATTCATTTTTCAATTTAAAAAAAAAATTTAACGCATGTATTTAAATTCAAACGAGGAATACAGATCGCATTGAAGTAAAATTGAGTCAAATTTTTCAAATTCCGTATAATTTTAAATTTCGGTAAAAACAGCATGAATTCCAATCATAACTTAAGTAAATAAGGACTAGTAAGACGCGTTATTATACTTTCTGGATCATTTTACTTTATACTAAATATTAAGTAAAAATCAAGAATAAACATATTGTAAAAAATACGCGTAATTACAAACATTAATTTAACGATTTGGTAATTAATTTGCTAATACATGTACGTGTGAAGTAAAATTAATCTAATTATAAATAAACAGCGGGAGAGAATTATGTACTCAGTACGAGCGTTTCAATTTTCTTTTCGAGGATTTTAGTTCCGTTCTAATTAATTTCCGGCATATCTTATTTTTTTCTTTTCCCAGTTTATATATTTTATAATAATAATAATAATAATTAGAATAATAATAATGAAAATAATAAAATAAAAAGGAAATCACAATGTGAGTTCAATTCGCTGTTGTTTAACAGAGAAGAATAAGAAACTCCACACGCTCAGGTAACGCTCATGTATGGAAATATAATGATAAAAATATTTGAATGTAAATTAATTGCACGAAGTGTACGAAATGACTTAAAAATATCGCGTAAGATATTTTTCTTGGTAGAGAATCGGTATTAAAAATATTTTAAAAAGTACAAAAGTCTTAATGTTCGTTTAAAAAATTCAGTCAGTTTTATAAACGACTATTATAACAAAATATACAGATTTGTACATGATTTACAAACTACTGTAAGAAATGAACTCAAGAAAATAAAAATAAACTTAAACGCAATTTCTGTTCGTTACTACATTACAATTACGCTGCAAATAATAAAAATCAATATTTTGCCCTTCCTCAAACAGAAATAAAAAGACAAACAAATTTTAAGGTTTTTTTTTAAAACTAAATTTAAATATTGACTTTTTGATTAGAGGAAATTCTTGCACTTGTCTAAAAGCACAGTCATTTTTCATAATGTTTTTTGGTTTCTTGATTTCGTTGCACGTTTTCACAATATCGGTAAGAATAAATTTAATGATTAATCAAAAATTTGCATATACTTCAAAAGAACAGATTCTAAATGTAAATCAGTATGAAAAATTTTAAGATGCTATCGCCTATCCATATATATATATATATGTATATTTCAACTTCAAATATACTGAAATAAAATTATTTTCGTAGATATCTAATTTTTATTTTTTGGTAAAAATTTTTGATTTTTTGTCTTTTCAAGAACGAAATCTTAACGTACGAATTTGGTTAAAGGTTGGCAGGACCCATATCTTTTCTAATCTTTGGAAAAACAATATTTATGTTTTTTTCCAATTATTCACTGATCATTGTATCAGTCGTTCAGAAGTTCCAGAGAAAAAAATGTATCCCTCCCATTTCACACTAAAAAAATCCTGGCTATGTATATAGTTACATTATATTTATATTATAACTACAAATATGTAGGTTTTAGTAAAATTTTGTTTTGTTCCTCTTCTATTACTTAATAACTAATGAGATCAAAATCCATTTCACTACGAAGACTATAGTTTTCCAAATCTATACCAGAAACTGAACTGGAACTGCTGAAACTGTTCACATCACTGTTGCTGCCATAATCGTTGTAGTTGTTAAAAGTGCAGTTTCCGTCATTACCATTAGAAACTGGAGTAACAGAATCGATGTTGCTTTCATCGCTACTGTAATCGTTATTGCTACTACTACCGATATTGTTACCGCTACAATAGGAAGCGTTGTAACTTTCGGTCACCTCAGACGATCCACTATTATCATCGTCATCATTATTACTATTACCGACGTAGATGCCGATGCAGCAGCTGTTAGCATTATCGCTAACATTACTGTTTGTACCGCTCGTTAGGATGGATTCGAATAAACATTTATAATTAGGATGGTGCTTATGGACACGTCTCCCATGGCCTTTTAAATATTTCCTACTTTTGAAGCTGGAATCACATATGGGACACTTATAAGGTTTGTTCTCCGTGTGACATAACATATGATCCTTGTAGTGACATCTCCTGACGAAATCTTTGTTGCAAATGTGGCATTTAAACCTACGTATGAAAAAACAAAAAAAAAAAAAACGTGTACATATTACAAAAATTTTATATTCACTTTTACGTGATAATGTGTTTATGCGTTAAAAATATCTTAATTGAAGGTTGCTCTAATTATCTAAACATAATTCATCGCTGTACCTATGGTAACTAACAGTGCCAGGGTGGTATTTGTCCATATTTATATTTGGCTTTTCTTCATTGCGCTCAATATTTCAAAAACATTCGGTCGTCGGCAAAGTATAAAATTAAAGTAGCATGGACATATTTTTTGAAACAAGATGAAAAAAAAAATGAACCATGTTAAAAAAAGTACTTACAAATTAAAACGCAATTATGTGCATCTTTTTTATGCGTTTATGTTTTCGTGCGATCTTCAAAATATTACAAAGTCCATGAAAAATAACTTTCAGTATGTAAATATAAGAAAAACATTACTATGAAAATTTTAAATTTAAACTTGTAAAGTAGTTCACAATATTATTTATGAAAACCGTATTCAAAAATACATTAAAAAAAAAAGAGTTACTTTCTTGGTTATCGAATTTTTTTGTTTATCAGTATCCGTGACGCTCTTTTGTTCCGAAAAAATGTGGTCACTTTTTTCTCTGAAAAAATATAGGATAACCCCAGCCAAAAATGTGTAAAATTGTTAATTAATATTTAATAAAACGCAAAGAAATGATCACAAAGAAACCAAGAATCTTCAGTTAAACGTGAGAAGGACCGTTTAATGGTTAGAAAGCGATAGCCCGTTTTCCAGAGAGAAGAATAATCTTTTCACACGAATCTGTTAATTATAAAAAAAAATAATAATAAAAATTACATTTAAATCCAAAGAAGCAAACGGACAAAAAATAAATGAATAATATGAAGGAAATCGAATGGTAAAAAGGAATAAAAGATAGATGATTGTAGTAATAAAAGCAATAAGACCTTCAGAAATGATACTTAACTCTAATAAATATTTCATCAAAGAAAGTTTAAATTTAGGCTGAAGCCGCGGGAAATAGCTTTATAATATAGACATAATATTGAATTACTGCATAACTGTAAGTATCGATACTGAACCAAACGGTTTTTTGCCGGGTCAAAAAAAAACTAAATATTAACTACCCAAAAACATTTATTAATTTCTTTTAAAACATTCGGAAACGAAATGTAATAATTACGTCGTGCACGTGTTAGAATATTTTAGAGATTTATTATTATTACATTAAACGGTACAGGCGCCGGCTGCACAAACGAGCCATATGCGCCCGGGGAACGGAAGGAGGGATACTAAATTGAATTTAGGAGGTTAAGGGAATGAAGGAATTGGAACGCACTGTGGATATGACACGGAGAATCAGCTAGGAGTTGTGATAAGGAAGGGGGGAGGCCATGCTGGGCTCTAAGTGCTATAAGGGAATGACAAGATGTTAGTAAATGGGGAATGGAAAGCTGGGTTCTTTGGCAAAAAGGACAAAGAGGGGGATCGGTGCGCTGTAGGAGATACGAATGGGTCAGGCGGGAGTGGGAAATCCTAAGTCTGGTAAGAATAATATTTTTCTTCCTTGAACGGAATGGAAGGGGGATCTGAGATAGAGGATCAGGTTTAACAAGGAAAAGGTTTTTTTGTTGACTAGAACTCCATACGTGTTCCCAGGATTTAATTATAAGGGATTTCAAGAAGGATTTCATATCGCTGGTAGAAGAGAAGTACGAGGATATGGATGGAAGCCGGGATGCCTCCCTAGCAGCTCGGTCGATGGCCTCGTTACCAGGGAAACCAATATGGCTGGGGATCCACATGAAAGATATAGAAATTTGGGATCGAATAAGGAGATCGTGAAGGAGAAGGATGCGTTGTACAATTGCGTTATCTGTGTAAAAGTTGTAGAGGGACATTAGAACACTAAGTGAATCAGTAAGGATGAGGTATTTAGAAAGAGGTGGAGCGGAGAAGAGGAACTCAAGACACTTGAAGATGGCGAAAGATTCAGCCGAAAATACAGAGCAGGATTTTGGAAGCCGGAAGCGATGGGTGGTAGGAGGAACAAAAAAGGCTGATCCAACATGGCCAGTGGATTTTGAGCCACCCGTAAAGCAGAAGATGTAGTCAACGTATTTGACAGTTTCGAAAGTAATGTATTGATGAAGGATGTAGTCGGGATATATGGATTTGGGTAGATGGATTAAGTTGAGATTGATATCTGGGGTTAGAAAAAGCCAAGGAGGAGGGTTAGTGTACACTGGAGCAAGGGGAGGATTGAGAATAAATTTTCTAATTTGAGGAAAACGAGATTCAAACTTATTTTTGATGTTAGTTGCACAGTTAGGAACACGCAGAGTAGTCTGACTCTGTTGCTGGGAGTTGAAAAGGAGCTCATTGATCGGAAGGTTTGAATTGACAAGAGTGGAAGTCAAAAAGTTAGCTGTTAGGATCTCCGTTCTGAAATATAGGGGCAGCTGTCCGGATTCACAATTAAGACTGGCTGTAGGACTAGTGTAAAAGGCTCCAGTGGCTATTCAGATAGCTGAATGTTGGATAGAATCTAAGGATGACAATAGACCCCGAGCCGCCGAACTGAACGCTTGGCAACCGTATTCTAATCTAGACCGGATTAACGATTGATATAGCAGTAATAATAACATTTTCCGGTCGCCTCCGTTACTTTTATTATTGATCCGCTTTAATATACCAAGAGCTTTAATGCATGTCTTCTTGAGATCCTTGATATGTGCGTTCCATAGGAACTTGCTGTCGACTGTCACTCCAAGGTAGCGTAGCTCCTCTTGGAAATGCAGTTCTAAGCTGTTCAGGAAAATTCGAGGCCGTTGACAGTATTTAGTGGTCCAATGAAAATCTACACATGTTGTCTTTTCCGCAGAGAATTTGAAGCCTCGCGCAGACGCCCATTCGGAGAGGTCGTTAATACATCGCTGCATGACTTTGCTTGCTCTGGTAGGTGAAGAGGATTGAAATGTTATCGTCAAATCATCAGCAAACAGACTAAACTGTACGGGCGCTCGAACGGCTAGCTGGATGTCATTGATGGCTAATAGAAAAAGTGTTACGCTAAGGACACATCCTTGAGGCACCCCATTTTCCATGGAAAACAGCTGCGAAAAAGTGTCCCCTAACCGAACTCTGATTTGCCTGTTCGTTAGAAAGCTTTGGATAAGACTAGCCATGCGACCACGGATTCCTGCTTTATGCAGGCTCGTAAGGGCCTGATATCTCCATACCATGTCATACGCTTTTTGAAGATCAAAGAAGACAGCATATAAGTGCGCACGATTAGTAAATGCTTTCTGAGCCTTGAGTTGGAGATTTACGATAGCTTGAATTGCTGAGCGGTATTTGCGGAATCCATAAATAGTTTGCCCAGAGTACTTGTTAACGCGATAGGCCGATAGCTAGATGCTTCGGTTTTTACTTTTCCTTTTTTTAATATTGGGATTACTACGGCTATTTTCCATCTCGTAGGGAATATTCCCTCATTCCACAATCTGTTCAGGATATGTAATAAATATACTTTAGCCGATAGATGTAGATACTTTAACATAACAGGATGAACATTGTCCGGACCTGGCGAGGAATCATGGACATAATATTGGATACAATGTTCTAGTTCCCTTAGCGATATGGGACAATTGTACTCTTCCTCGTTACTGGAACCGAAGCTCAATGGAATGGCTTCTGTCCTTTGTTTATAACGCATAAATTCTTCGCAATAGTTCAAATTAGACGATACGGCGGAGAAGTGGGAAGCTAACATGTCGGCCATTTCGTTAATGTTGGTAATAAGTAAACCGTCTTTGAATAAAGCGGAGATGGTTTCCTTATAGTTTTTCCCATTGATCAGATGGATTTTCTTCCACACAGCGGAAATGGGTACCTGCTGATTAATAGATGAGGTAAAATCTTGCCAGCACTTCCTTTTGGCTGCTCTAATGAGAGAACGTGCATGTGCACGTCGTTTGTGATAATTAATAAGGTTCGTTATTGAGTTGTATCTTTTTAGTACTCTCAATGTCTTTTTACGGAGATTTATTGCTTTTGCAATATTATTGTTCCACCAAGGAACCCGTTTATTTGACGACGGACTGGACGAGGACAAGGGTATAGCTAGACGTCCAGCTTCAGTGATTTTTTTTGTTAAAAATTCGACATCTTCTTCTACATCATCGAAATGTCTGGAGTGGATTTCGGTGCCCTCGGTGAACCTTTGCCAGTTGGCTTCCTTTATCTTCCATTTTCGACACCGCGACGATTGAAAGCTGGGTACGTTGTATACCAGGAAGATGGGGTAGTGGTCGCTATCGCAAAGATCTGTGTGGCTTTGCCAGTCAATTTGATCGATAAGATCGACGGAGATCAGCGTAAGATCGATTGACGAAAAACGCCCTGTTTTTGCATCAATGTGAGTTGGTTGATCCCCCTTGTTTATTAAAGCGATGTTAGGGTTATTGATAAGTAGGTTATTAATTTGATTTCCTCTGGAATTCTGATATCTGGAGCCCCACGTATAACTGTATGCATTAAAATCGCCAAGAAGAATAAACGGCTGTGGTAGCTGATTTATAATTTCTTCAAAGTCGTATAGTGAGGTTTGCCGGTTTGGTGGGATGTAAATATTGCATATTGTGATGGGTTTACGGTGAATTGTTGGGAGTGCTGTTGTAACAGTAACTGCTTGAATATCGGAGGTAATTGAAAGCGGAAATTTTAGAGATTTAAATTACAGAGAAATTATTAAAGAATATGATGACAGGAATTTCAATAATTGCTACTAGAGTTATCGTTTACATTCAAATATTAAATATTCGCCAACTAGTTTTGCTGTTTTAGGTTGTATTTAAAGTTTATTTTAATTATATCATTAGGGCAATATGTTTAAAAGAAAGGTGAATAAAAAAATAACTCTTTAGTACAAATATAGAGTTCACGGGCGTCGTCAGCGAGGGGCCTCCCCTCCTAGAGCCTTGAAACTTTTTAATCAACTGGCATTGATGAGTATTCATAGGCGCGTAATCATGGACAATTTGGAAAACTTATGTTTTAATTAAGATTTTATTCTTGTTTAATAAAATATTAAGCCTTTTTTTTTATTTTTCCTATAACTCATATCCACTTTCTACCTCCCCCCCCGCCCTACCACTGGCGGCTGGCAACCCATCTTGCCCCTCCCTGACTCATCGGCTGGCGACGCCCTTAATAGAGTTTATTTAAAAGGAGAGAAAAAACGATGAGAATACATTGCGTATTTTATATAAACGAATATTATTTTGTAAATTACCAACAGGGACAGATTAAAGATTTATGAGGCCCGAAATTAATTTTGAAAGAGGGTCCTCCCTTTCAAAGAAAAAATGGTAAAAGCAAAAAAAAAAAAAACCTACTGCGTACACATAAATGACTAATATAAAATTATGTTCTCTATACCGAATCAACATTCTTACCCTAACAAACTGAATACTACGATTACATAAATTGAATGCCAAATAAGGAATTTTATATATACATATACACATATATATTATTATTTTTAATTTTTCATTGACGTTTTTTTTCTACAAAAATATATATATATATATAAATTAAATATTGTGGGTAGCAAAAAAATAATCATTTTTTTAATAACAATAAAAACTTCGTTTATAATGTATTATCCACGGTGGTGGTGCCGACGACGTTGGGCTGGTATTGTCGCTACAGCAGTTTCCAAACTAATTTTGATGCACTCAAATTACGTTTTTGATCATATTCTTTTCTTTATATAAATTAAACATACATGTTTAAAATTCCATAATTGTTTATGTGATCAGAAAAAAGTGAATGAAACACAGTATGATTTATTAAATTTTTTGAAGGGCAAATATATTTATAAAATCAGCAATCGATTAAACTCGCTTTTATTTTAAATAATTTTTATACAGTTCAAAATAAAACGTGCTAACTTTCAATAAAAATAAAAAATAAAATATTGTTAAAATTAAGAATATTTTAAATCGAAAACATTTTTACATAGAAAAATTTACAACGATTGCATGGGTATTTGAATAGAGAATTGTTATCAATCGATTTGTCGAATGTTTATTTATTATTCAGTACATACGTTAAACGACTCATGCATCTCTATTAGCATAATAAATTAGATTTATCGTAAAAAATTTCTATAAATATTAATTTTGTGTAATATTTAGTTTATCGGGGAAAAATGGGAAAGTTTTATAGAGAAAAAATATATAATTTTAATAATGAACTCATATACTCTTTTTTTACATATAAAAATTAACTGAATTCTTTTTAAGATAAAAAACGGAAATTTAAAATCTTGCATTTTTACAGTATTGGGTATTTTGGGAAAGGAAACTTTAATTTTTTCCTGTTTGAGAGCGTGGGGCTCTCTGGAGGTTGGGGCTCAGAGACATACCTCCCTTAACCCTCCCCCCAAAAACCGGCCCTGATTATCAAGGATCAATAATGTAATTTTAATGAAATATTCATAACTATCAGCGAATAAAAAATTAATAGAAAAAAACTTGAAAGAGTCAAGGAAATAAAAGCCGTTTAATAACAGATTGACAACAACAAAGGGACACTTCAAAGATGGTGATCCCGGTTCATACCCTATAATTTACGTAATGATAAAATTATTTTAAAAATTAGTGAATAATTTATAATGTAATTGCGTACATAAATTTTCCTTCGTGCATTTTAGTGTGAAAGCTTAAAGTGGAAAGAGATTTGAATTTCTTTCCGCATTTTTCGCATTCTATTTGATTTTTCGATGAATCGTACTGTTCGTGTTTCAGCTGATGATTGATGAGATTTTTTTTCAACGAAAATGAATGACCGCATACAGCGCATGTATAACCTTTATAGGTTGCGTGTGTATTCAAATGTCGCTTCAATATATCCGGATTGCTAAACAACTGTCCGCATAAGGGGCAGGAATATTTTGCATGACTCTAAAGGTAACACAGAATGTTAAATGAAATTAGATAGAGATCGTTACAATATTAAACACGAAATTAAAAATGTAAAATAAATTAGACAATGATGCGTTAGAACAAAACTTTTTAAGGTTACATTTTATGCACTAGACGACGATATTTTTTGGCTTATTGTTTTTTTAAATTATCTGTGCATACTACAAATATTGTGTTGTAACAAATAAGTAATTCACTAAACTCCGCACTCTTTGATGTGATCCTACGAAATATGTGCGATATGATTTGTTCATAACTTAAGCATTTTGTTTATTTAAACCGGAATTCTTTTTATTTCTCTTCTTTTTTTTGCGAACTTTTTTAATCTCCGCAAAAAATAAAATAAATGACAAGAAGAATATAGTCTTCATTTAATCAGAATATACAAAAATTTCATCCAACATTTAGCATTCGTTTTCTTACTTCTTTTCTTTCATTTATAACTCGAACTTCATTCCTTTATTTACAATCAAGATTATATTTTAGTTTCGGCATTTATTTTATATTTTTCTTTTTCAAGGAATATACAAATTCATTAAAATGTGTTTAGCCTGATACACGTGTTATTTACTGAAGCGTAAAATATTTTGTTTTTGGCCATTTACATAAATGAATATCCAAGCTGTGAAAAGTAAATTTGACTACAGTCGGGGATACATTATTTTGTCCAAGAAATAAGTCAACAGAATATTTTCAATAAAGTAACATTGACATAAAAATATTCAAAAAAATATAGATCTGATTCTTCTTTTTTTTATGGTTTTTTTCCAACAAAAAAAAAGAATCAAATTGGGCTCGTCAACCAAGGACCTTCACCCAAAAACAATTAGATGAAAAGGAAAATTATATAATAAAACGATCAGATATCGTTAATAGGAAGGTAACAATGGAAGGGATAATAAGTGTAGAAGGAAAAGATAGGACATGACGGGCACAAAAAGGAGCAGGAAGCCCAAGCCTAAGTAAGCGGGAGTACAGAGCCGAACGCTCCATCGAAAGAGCCGGACACTCGAAAAACATGTGATCGGCGTTACAAACAACCGCATCATTTGAATGGAGTGGACAACATGGAAAAGAGGCTAACGAGAAGCGAAAGCGGGAGGAAGGCAACAAGGAATGATTAAAACGCAAACACACAATGGTGACAACAACAAAAGCAAATTTCTATATTTCTCTCGGAATTCATAGCTTAATTAACGGAGAATAGCGATTATTTAAATTGTTATTATTTTTATAATTTCATAACTACTGGATTTTTCGCTTGTAAAGAAATTTTTGTCAAACGCATCATATTCTAAGCAGATTTTCTTTTTTCTTTTTTATCTACATCAGTTAGGCCTCTATTTTTATTTTTTGCTTTCTTAAAAACCAGTGAGGGGGGAGGTTATTCGTCTGTCTGTAAGCTGAGTCCAGAATTCAGTGTCTATCTAGTTAAAACCTTATATCGATGAATTTGGTATGCACTGTCTTTATTTCTGCAACTTTCGAAGAATTAAATAAAAACTACCGTATTATAAAAAGTGATTAATTACCTAATCAAACAGCACATACCTGTACGTGAGTTTCTAAATGCTGCTTGTAGTTAATTTCGGCCGTGAAGCTACGTTTACACTGTAGACACTGATATGGTTTTTGCATTTCAGAAATATTTTCAGGATGAACCATCGCCATGTGCCTGTTCAAACTATCTTTTCGCGCTAATTCCTTATCACATAAGTTACATTTTAGTTTTCTAAAATATAAACCAATAATTAAATTGACTTCCATTTCATGTACGTAATTTTAAATTTAATCACTCATACAAAATAATAGCTTTGTTCGGGGAACAGTCAAAAATCAAAATAGTAACCGTACGATACTTGCGTGCAAATGTGCTTGATAAAAACTTTTTTCAACCCATTTATTAAAAATACGCTATTTGAGGACAATTTAAATTAGTTGAATAGCTTGGCAAGTGACCCTAAGGACACTGGCCAATCGACAAAATGATGCACATTAAGGACACAGACACGGACAACAATGTCCATTTTTTTGAAAAATAGGAAAAAAATTAAGCACAGTTAATTTTTGAACAATTCAAGTGGCAGCATTGCCATAGTTTAAAAAAAAAACTATAGTTAGCTAAATAACGCAGTAAGAGTTCAAATAATTCTGGCTGACCCTGAAACTATTTCAAATCGATGAGAAAGAGAAGGTGGGAATGTTTTCTCCGCTATCTTTCTAGAATCCTAAAGTTTCTTTTTCGACCGTTTGTGGCAGACTTCAATTCAGCATGATTGCAATAAAGGCAAGAACAGACTCAGCATTACAGTTTTTAAAACCATCATCGACTAATGAACTGCAGAGAGATAACTCTTTAGCTGAATACTTATATTGGCAAAACTCAACGAAATTTCCAAGAAAAAATTGCAACTGAATGCAACTTATTAATTCGTAAATTACCGTTACAAACTGAAATTAATTTGTACTTTTACTACACTATACTACAGTAGTGAAAAAGCGCACGAAATACCGTATCTTTAAAATTTTGTAAGTAGTTCGTAAGCTTGGTCCAGCAAATCATGGATCGATTAAAGTTTCATTTGTAGTGCTAATTTTCGAATGAAGGTGTTGAATTCAGTCGCGATTTTTTTCTTTTAAATTTCACTGAGTTTAGCTTACGTAAGCATAGTTTTTGGACAAAAATTACAAATAGGTAATTTAGATTGTGCCAAAAAATTATGTAATTTGTGCACTAAAACTGTCTCCAGGAATCATTGATCAAAACCGGAACAAAATAGGTTCAGTAATTCCTTGAACGCAGTTTTGCACGTACATTAATACCTGTTTAAATTTTTAACCCGTTCTTTTTTTTTTTTTTAGACATCTTACGAATATAATAATTAAAACAAACTTTAAATATATTTCACAACAGCAAATCACAGCAGTGTTGGCAAGGATTTAAATTTGAATGTAAAACTTCTGTTGCGGGATTCTTTATTAATTTTTCTGTAGTTTTAATATTTTTTTGTTTTTTTTTTTCTTCTAGAACATTACTAATACACTGCATAATTACTAAATTGTATGTTCAAATATTTAGAAAATATTAAAAGATATTGTTATAAAGAATTATTTACAGTGTAATGTTTCTGCACAATTTGTTACTCACGATTATGCAGTAATTCAGTTCTATGTCTACGTTATAAAGCTGCTCCTATGACTTCACCTTTTTTTTTTCTAAAATACTTTAATATTAGAGTCAACTGAGCTTCAATTTTGAAAATGAAATTACTTCATCGCATCAGTAATCTGTTGTTTAATCCTTCTGAACCATTCCATTTATTTCGTGGTACTTACTTATTCTATGAACTGTTCTCAACTTTTCCGCTTGCTTCGTTGGGCTTTAAATATGAATTATTTTTGAGAGGGTTATTAATTATGTATGTATAAAAATTCGGTCTCTTTCTAAGAAACATATTTATCACCTTATAATGAGAAATAGTCCTTACGTTTAGCTGAAGATTTTTGTTGTTCCGTAACCTGTGTCTGCCCCGATCTAGTAAAACGCTTCGCACAGCCATCATTTTAAAATGATATTAAATTAACAATTGATACATATACTCGTATGTACGCAGAATACTAGTCGGTTGCACAGTAATCTCCCCTGTTTTTTTCTGCGTTTTCCAACCTCTCCGTTGAGCATTTTATAATAATTAATGTATTAGTACAACAGCAAACCATAATAGTTGGGTAAGTTTTTAAAATTTTAATTTAAATAATGTTCGCGGAGCAACTATTGAAAAATTTTCTCCGTAAAATCTAATAAAAAACACTTTATTTTCATTTTAAACCTTCGTGCCGTGTGCGCAGCTTGTGTATTTAAATCCCGTCATAAAGATTTGATGATTTGGATAACGCAAAAAAAGAAGACAGGGAACACGGTGTTCTACTTTGCGTTAGAAATTAATAAAACGTTAACTTATATTTATATTTACCGTAGTAATCATTTTATTAAAAATATTTACCGTGATAAACATTTAAAATTTTTATATTTAATTTGTATTAACCATGATTTCATTTAAAATATTTACCATAGTAAATATTTTGTACATTTATTTTTTTTTATTTCATCGAGTGTATTTTACCTTTCTATTTTTCACAAAAAAAAAACCTAGCTCAACTAAATCACAACGGAAACTGATCAATTAATGCACTAAAAACTTCCGCAGGAATCAGTCTATTCGGTAGCGAAAAACGGAGCAAAATCAGGTCGATAGTTCATGAGATTAACACGCAAACGGACAAACAGATAAATTTTTCGACTTCATTTATATTTATGTGGGTAAAATATTTTAAAGCACTATTTATTCTTCAGAATTAAGTTACGAAATTCGAGTTCTTAATCATTATAAATATTAAAATATTTTTAACCTTAAACCAAAATTACTATAACACAAAATTAATTTATAAATTCTAACACTTGACCGCTTAATAGTTTGAAATTTAATATTAAGCGTTAGAAGGAGATAAAATAATCAAACGATTTCAAATAAATTTGTGATTGCAAGCGACATTAAAAAATTGCTAATCGTTAGGAAATTATTCTCCCCGAACAAAGCTAGTAATAATAACATAGTAACATTAATAGTAACAATGATAAAAGTTTTAAAAAATTAATCATTAAATCGGCAATTACTTAAAACTGTTATGACTCCATTTAACGTGCTGTCGCATAGAAGAAAACGAAGTGAATGTTTTCGCACAGCCTTTTATTGAACACGGTAAGCGTACGCCATTATGAACAATTTTCAAATGATGAATCAGTTTACTCCGATTCTTGAATGTTTGGTTACATTTAAAACAAGAAACATTATTCTAAAAGCAAACAATGCATTGTAAACAAAACTTTACGGCAATATAAATGAGACCTATTTTCTACTTTTATTAATTGCATTTACATTTTCAAGCTTCTTGTAAAGACTAGAAAAGGCATTAATAATGATAAAAGATACAATCAAGGCCCAATTCAAACATAAAAATGTAATCTTCAATTATAAACAGATATTATAATTAATTAAAAATATAAATATATATAAGCCGGTAACTGACATTATAAAAAACTTATTCCAGTTAGAGCAGATGAATATTTGTGCACTTATCACCACACAATCGCAATATATAAATGAAAGTATAGTTCACGAATCAATTAAAATAAAACTTATGTATACATTTAAAAGAAATAATCAACATAATACTATCGATTTAACACTAATTACAAACAGCATTGCACCCCTAATTAGCAACTGCAAGGTATCTCATAAAATTAACCATAGTGACTATAGTTATAAACTGTTTGATTTTCAATCAACATACATATAAGGACCACGAGAAATATGTTATAGCTTATAGCAATAAAATATCATAAATTTGATACAAATATAACGAAATTTTTACATAAAATAGACTTAAAAGTATCATGTAATTCTATGAGCTCTATTGAAAATTGGTTAGATGAATTTCAGCAGTACATAAATACAATATTACATCACTCAAGTATAATTTTAAAAAAATCTACAGTTAATTGATGGAATGGAAATTTATAAATTAAAAAATATATTGTGAATAAATTATACAATATCAAACTTGTGAAAACATATTTAAAAACAGTATATTATGATAATTACAAGGATAAATTTAAACAATATAAGTATACAATCAAATTAACAAAAATGTAAGCCTGAAGAAAATTATTAAACGATACATTGATACTTGGGTTAAGATATCAAATTTTAATGAGTAAAAATAAAAAATTTAGCATACCTACATTAGATAATTATACTTATTCAGACAATGATAAAGTAGAATTATTAAGCTCTAAATTATATACAACAACTAAACCATTCAAAGTATAAATTGTAAATAATAACAATAATGACTGTAAATATCTTAAAAATAAAATATCAACAGGAGTAGATGAAATCTCGAATGGATTTTTAAAAAAGTTTAATGATAAATATCCTGAAGTAATAACTAAGTTAATTTATTATTTTATTGTAATTATTACCCCGAAAGGTGGAAAATAATGAGAACAGTAATATTACCAAAAGCTAGTAAAGACCCAAAGGTGTCTAGCTCGTATAGAACAATTTTATTTATATCAAATTTTAATAAGATCTATGAAAAATGTGTACTAAACAAATTAAAAGAATTTGTAAGTAAAAATAATATAATAAAAAAAAAATATGGTGCATTACAAAAAATCATTAGAATTAGCTATATGCAACATTATTCAAACTATAAGAGCTATAAAAATAAATTGTTAAATTGCTGTTTACTTACATTGGTTGTAAGGAAGGTTTTTGATAGCCTCGACTTAAATAAATTGCTTAAACTATTAAAGAAGTTAGGACCAGATAATGGGATGCTAAATATTACAAATAAATATTTTGATGACACAACATCATTGAGTTAAATAATTCATGCAGAAAAAAAAAATTGTTATGAGATTAACTTAGGGATCAATCTTAGCTATGAAATATAATTTTTTCACAAATGTACAACATAATCTTACCAAATAACATAAAAATAATAATACATTTGTAGATGACATGCTATAGTAATTGCAGATAAAAACGAAACAATGTTAGAAAACAAAATATATCACGTCTAGACAAAAATTGAAATATGGCTTAAGAAATTTAATCTTGAAATAAATGCAAATAAGTCAAATCATATTCTCTTTAACAGAAAATTTGATGAAAAACCACCAAATCTAAGAAAATTTGGCTTAAATATTAGGTACACAGATCAAATCAGTTATTTAAGTATTATACAGAAAATAACTTAAAATTTTACAGTCATTTTAATTATATTAGAAATAAAAACAAAACAAATTTATGCAGTTCTTTAATAAACCATACAACAACATCAACCGGATAAGTTATAAAAAAAGAATACTACTGTGTAAGTGTATAATTTTACCCAATACTAAATATGGTAGTATTATTTATGTTGATATGATAAAGACAAAGAAATTTCAAAATACGCTCAAAAGTTTTCGAAGAGCTATAGTTATTAAGCTTATTAAAGCATATAGATTAGTTAGCTATATGCCTACAATAGTTATCGCAGGTATTATATCCACTGAATATGAGTTGAAAAAACATACGTTTTTAATTAAAAATAAAGTTAAAATCAATTACAATTTCAGTAACGTAATGTAATAGACCTTTGTTATATTTTTAAAAATAACGCGTTAAATGTAAAACAGTTTTAAAGTAATTTTAAATAAATATTATATGAGAAAATATCAAAATATATCGAACAGCTATAATGGGCTAGCAAAACAATATTTTCCAAATATCATGGATAGAATAAATAATAAAGACTTCATGCCAAATTTTTTTAACGTACAATTCATATCCGGACAATGGTGTAGTGGAAACTAGAACTGAGGAAGCACCACAATAAAATATTTTTTTTATATAAAAATAAATATGTGTAAAATTCGGTTAAATACAGAACAGAAATAAAAATTAATTAAGAGGAACGAAATGTCTCATTTTTTTGTAAATTAATTTGATTGCCCGGTTCTTGTTTGTGAAAATGTCTATTACATCATGAAAAGATGGTCTTTTTTAATATTTGATAATAATTCTTTTTCAATACTAAAAAAGCTAATGAAGATAGTCACTCTCGACTTTATGTATTTCTTAAACACGTTTTTATTCGTTTCATTGCTGAGAATGATCAACCTTTGCAGATAAAGTAGTTGCTGGAATTGTGGTCATTAAATGAGAAAGAGGTTCCCATGTGGTCTAGTGGTTAAGATACCTGGTTTTCACACAGGAGGCCCAGGTTCGAATCCCGGAATGGGAACCAAAATTTGTGTTGAATGGCCAGATGGCGAAAGCTAGGCACAGAGAAAGGAGAAACAAAATGAGAAAGATTGTACACTTCTGGAAAAACATTTGTTAGATCTGAAGCGGTTAAATATAAGATGCACCGCAGTAGTATCTTCATATATATTAGAATCTTGAAAGTACGCTTTTCAAACTTTCAAGATCGAAAAAGTTTCTGTAATTCTGTTTTAAATTTAAAAAGTCGTCTTCCAGAAAATTTTATCGGAAATTTAAAAAATTGTTTGTATTTAAGAGATTTAAAAATTTTAACTTTGTTACATCATTAAACCTATTATTAGACAAATTTATTTGTGTAATATCGATAATTTTTAAAAATATCCTTTTTCATGATATCTTTCTATCTTTCCCAAAAACCAAATCAAATCAAAGTCACATTTGCATTCCATACATTTTTTTTCTTGCTTAAATGAAAGACAAGCCCAACAGAACAATTATTTTATCTTCTCACAATAACCATGGCCCTGTTGTACATAAATTTGTTCGAAAATGGTGGTTAAATATTTTACATACCTTTCCATTTTGTAATTAAATTTTCTAAACTGGGCGTTGGTTTATCATTTTGAATAATATTAATTTTTTCTGGAAAACTTAATAAACTAAAAACTAATCAGTAGACGTTTTTCAATAATATAATTGCATGTAGCCTCAATTTCGAAAGGGTTTGTATTTTAACAGGCTGGAACATTAGTAGTTGCGGCAGCGTAAATAAGATAAACGAGCCGGTATAGCTTCTACTGTAGTGATGTTACGGATTGAAAAGCGCAACCGATCATCGCTTCCAGTCCCGCTGTTAGTAAATGGCAGCATATAAAAAACGATCCAACGAAAATGTACTGTAAATACCGCACTACCCTATGCTCGTACACATACATTGGATCAGCGCTTCCAGACTGAACATGCGCGTGCATCTTTTCTTCACTCTCGATACACATTACTCTGGAATCGCACGGATAAAAATTCGCCCAAATTACATAATCTTGAAACGACACAACTTGGCGCTTCGAAATTGAATATGCGTGCGCATCCTTTATCTTTCATCGATGCGCAGTAGATGGTTCAGAGATAACTCCAGACGGTAGGCACCAGACAGTACTAATGCGTGAAATAGTAAATTGTAGGTTGCTTTTGTCATTCGCTCTTTTATTTAGCGCTCCTTTTTTTCTAGTAATTTTTACTTTTGGCATTTAAATTCAGCAAGTTACTTCATTTTCATTCTTTTTGCAAGTACTAAAAAACAATTTCGTACTGATTTGTTAGAGGAAGCGGCACTTCTATCGTTTCCATTGACGCTATGCTCCTGTATCCGCACACAGTATATTTAGAACATATTTATGTAAGTTTAAAATTATAAATACTGAAAACTGCAAAAGATGTAACTTTTTAGATAATATTGGGCACATATTAAACGGATGTGACTATAGCAATTAAGGTATTTCCTCTACGCTACAGAATTAGTTACAAATCGTTTTAAAGAATTTAATGAATTTGTCGTAAAAGAAATTATATATCGTAAGAAAAATTCAATTTTATAATAATTTGGGATAATTAAGGTTAAAACGATTATTAAATGTTATAAAAAAAATTAATTTAATATGATTGTAAAATGGGATTACAGGAAACCAAAGACTTAATTGGATGGTGCTTGTAACGAACATAGACTAAAAATTGTGAATTAACTAAGTAAACAACCCTACCTAAAGTCATTGGGAATAGAGGGGGAAGCTTCCTGTAAAGACTAAATATTTAATCACTATTTAATGGTACATAGAATGTGTAATTTCCGACTGAAAAATTACATAATTAGAAATAGAAAAGTAGACAGTTCTTGGTGAATAAAAAAAAACGTATTGACGCAGGTTTTTAGGGGAAATAATAATAACAGCAACTGAACTAAAATAAGAGAACAACACGAATAAACTAATAAATAACTGCGAAAATAAAGGGGTGTATCAATCTTTTGTGAAGGACTGACCAAAAGGAAGGAAAAAATTTTAATTAAAGAAAGGTAAAAGTCTGCGTTGAAAAAATATTTATGAATTTAAATTTCTACACGGTTCCATTAGGTTAATCGGAAAAATAAATAACTTTTAATGCTAACACTAACAAAAAATTCCTATAAATGAATTTTCAGCTAATTTGCATTTTTTTAAATTTTAGAATAGGCATTCGTGAATTATCCAAATTACGCTGAAATAATCTGTAAAAGAATCACGGAGCAATTTATCAAGAAAATTAAAATTTTGTAGTCCAATCTAATTCGCAGTTACAATGTTATTCATCACAATATTTTGTGAGATTTAACAGAAAAATTTTATCGGAACCGGTTTGATTTCAATTACTTTCACCAATAAATCGATCAAAAAATAATCAACATCGTTTACCATTACTTTATGCAACTTCTTGTGTGTTGCTAAATGCGACGGAGAAGTGAATTTTTTTCCACAATACGTGCAGGTATACTGTGGTGGTCCGTGCGACTCGATGTGAATGTTTAATTTTTCACGTGTTGGAAATATGCTGTTACATTCTTTACAACGATACGTACAGCTAACACCTGTTATAATTTTTGCATTAATGAAAGACCAATCGCTAAAAATTACCAAATATTAATAATACTTTTAACGCATTTCATACTTCAAGTTCACTATTTCATTAATATTTATAAAACATTTCCTTTTAAAGCTGAATCCGCCCCCTAAATAGTTACGCACTATTATGCATATCTTTTTCGTGCTATTTTTTTCTTCTTTACCTCAATTTTCTGCTACACGATCTTTATCCTCTCAGTCTTTTTTCGTAGTCATAGCAGCGTATACAGCTTGTTAGAACGTCCCATTGCGACTATGTTCGCAACGTTAATTAAAAAAACAGCAATAAATTTCAATATAACATATAATTTATATAATTATATAAACACATTAAAACCATTTGTATACCAATCGTAGTAACATTCTCGGCATTTTTAACGTGTGCTATGTGTTTCTGATAGTTAGTGCAGGCAGTAATTATTACTATTATTATCGTTTTGTCTATTATATTTAATAATAATATATATGCACGCCTAAAATAAAATAATTTTTCATTTTTACATTAATTAAATATTGCTTAATACGATTGACGATGTAAAAGAATTATCTAGTAATCTAGATATAGATTACAAAAGGAACTGAAAAAGTAATGGATTTAAATAATAACATTGCAATAAAAAAATAAAAAAGTAATCGAATCAATTAATATAGTAGTTCTTTAATTGGTAGCAGAGTGTAATAAATGTTTTTTTCTTGGGTTTGCTAACAGAGAGCATTAACTCAACAAAATGGAAGTGATGGAACTTGTCAGTGTGACCAAAACAAAAACAAGCTTGGCACTAAATTAAAGATCTTACACTGGGTTCCACTGCATAACAGAGGTGGAAAAAATGAATATAACTGGGAAGGGAAGGAAATTTGAATTTAATTTCAACTACAGGGATTGGACAAGATCATTCGCCAAATTTTTTCTTAAGTCGTCGGATTGAAGCTACCACCGATACTTCCGCTGAAATATCTTTCAGCAGTATCTACAGGAACATTGCGAACAATCCTAAAAGAGAATAACAGATTGTTAGGAGTGAAAGCTTTAAAACCGTTTTTAATAAAGACGTCAGAGTCAAGAAAAAATTATTTTCCGAGTCAATGTCACTAAAAAAAAGTGGAAGTTTATTAGTGCCACTCAGAGGATTTCTGTAATCGATTTAGTTTTGTTATAAATAATTTTAGCAGTAGCAAAGAGATGTAAATAGAGCAATTGAATTTTAATGTATATTGAGATACTCTACACGGAAAAAAAATTCTTTATTGTTATTATTACTTTTTGTACGACTATTAATAATACCGTAAGAATTTTTTGTATTAAAGTTTCTAATAGTTTCAATAGCATTGTTATTAGAATTATTGAAAAAATGATGCAGGAAGGAGACTATGGTCAAAGCGAAGGCGACAAATAGCAGAGATAGCGTTTAAGAGAGGGGAAGTCAAGGAACCATGGGCAAAGGAGGAAGAAATGGCTGAATAAAGAGGTAAAAGGAGGTAAGATTAGAAAATGGGGGAACGTAGGAGTTAAGCTATAATTTGGAATAAGTTACTTAAGGAAAGAAAAACAATGTTATGTGCCCAAAAATCTGATCCACTAATTTATTACGCTCAATGCCTAAATTACCAGAAATCCTCAAAAAATCGATCTCGATCGAGTGGAGGAGGAAAAAATTATGGATGTCGGTACGTATGAGAGGTATAACATGATCGTAAGAGGTAGAACGATGCTTAGATATGATAACCAGTATAGCACTTTTAGAAGCCGAGATTATGAGCGCTTTATGGAAAACCAATTCATAAAAGAGATTTTACTGTAATTATTTAAGCTAACTCATATAATGGAAAAATAGGTGAAACGAATTATCAATACGATTGTTTATTAAGTCAAAAATAGCAGCGATAACGAGAAAAAGTAATTTTTATAAGACTTTAAAGTAAGTCCTATACCCTTGATAGGGCGTCGGGATTGTGAAATTAAGGATCACAATGTATTAAGCCCAACAGCACTAATGAGAGTAGGGAGCCAGTTCCCTTCTCTCGGCCGTCTTTACTTTCCCAGATTTCCCTGTTACCCAATTATTTCAGGCTGGGTAAACTTGGGAGCGACTTGGATCCGGGACAAGACAAGTCTTGAACACGAGACCTCTGATTTGGTAGCCAAGTACCTTAATCGCTAGATTATCACGCTGCCTAGCTTGTCAAAAAGACATTACTGAAATTCGGTACGTACTACAGTGTTATTTAATAATGGTCTTCCTCTACCTTCGAGCAAATCTAGATGCGAACCACAGTTTTAGAATATTAAACAGTGTGTTATGCAAAATTTAATTTCTCAGAATGCTCAAAATACAGTTCTCAAATATGTACAACATCGACAACTATCAGCAGAATTAATCGCGTTCTAAATTATTAGTTATTAATTTTCACAATCACCTATTTCATCTGAGGTTTGATCCGTATTTTCTTTATCCGATGAGGAATTTATCACGGCATCCATTTGAAACTCGGTATTCTGCAATATGAATTCTGTCTGAAACATTACAAAAGTATTTTTTAAGAAATTACGGGCCTTCTTAATAGTACTTCACGCGTTTAAAAAAATCCTATGACGTTAACTTTTTTCAGCATTTCTGAGCTAGATAATCTTATATACTTTTATCTTCCTTGTTTCAGCAGTATTATTTATTTGACAAAAATCTACATGAAATGCCCTAAAAAACGCAGAATACGAAATGCCCTAAAAAACGCAGAATACGAAATGCCCTAAAAAAACGCAGAATACGAAATGCCCTAAAAAACGCAGAATACGAAATGCCCTAAAAAACGCAGAATACGAAATGCTGTCGAAATACAATTATCACGTAATACTAATTTATAAAAAAGAAAATAAGCATAAATATTCACATTTAGCCAAAGAAGAAGCCTTATATTACTTGAAATACCATCAGCCTGAAGTATACAATGCGTCACTAAAATATCACCAACGAGAATTTCCCTTTCAGTTTACTATCAGGAACACTTCTGCACACAATAACTGTCTAAATTAATGTCCGTAATTCTTAAATAAAACGAATAAAATAGGGCACGATAATAATAAACCAATCTTATTTTATAGCTAATGGAGTACTACGGATGTTGCTTTGAAAAACCAGCCGTCTCTAACATTAAGCCAAACAGTGTCATTTAACAACCGACTCCATAAAAGAGATATCTGTCTGAAGCGGCTCACTTCTAGGAAAGATTCTAAAGATGCTTTAGAATGGCAATGGTGTAAGTTACAAAACAGTCAGGATTGAAGTTGCTGTCTATTTTTTGTTTTTATTTTTCACTTTGATTAAAGCTGAAGCGTACACTTTGCATATAATTTTGTATGATTAATCAAATAGCGACTATTAATTGTTAAAATTACATTCCGGATTCTTGTTTGATATGTTACATCATGATCGCAACGGCAGATTTGTAAAATCTTTAAAGAAAATCAATACAACTGCAGTATTTCAGTACGCTGCTAAAATAATAGTTTTTTACAAATGGTTCAAGAACAGTGATGATACTTACACCAAAGTGACAAATTCACTAAATGCTTTTGACTTAAAAGTTTTTGATATTGTTAAGAAGTATTTGTTACAATGTATAATTTTCTCCATTATTAAACTGATAATTTATAAACACAATCATTTATAGCTATTAAATAACAGTATCATAACACCGGTTTTTCACGCATAGATGTTACTGAACAGAAACGAACAACTCTAATTGCGACTGACTAGTTTGCTAACCTTTTTGCCGAAAATTTAACTAGTGAAAGACCATTTTCATTGCTATGATGATTATAAAAACTTACCTAAAAAAATTCAGCAAATATGCACATTGCCCAAATGGATATTTACCAAAAGATGCGTTAATGATTTTAAGCTCCCGCAGCTTAGGTGCTAGATAGCGGGAAGCTTTTGAATAAAATTACGTAATCACGCATTGAAAATATAAATTTTTTTATTTATTTATTTTTATTTATTATATTAAAGTCCATATACCGTCTGTAACTGCAAGGCTAACACGGTACACGTACCATCAGGTATATATAAATTTACCTAGTTTGTTTGTTTTAATGAATTCTGAGTATTCGTTGTAGTTGGGCAGGATCATTAGACAACATTGCTTCAACGGGGTCATTAGATAAGGTAGCAACGTTCGTGCATGAGTAATGTCCCGGTATATGACTGACTAAAAAGAACATGCTACAGGAGGAGAGGCAAGCTTAAAGAGGTAATCGTGTGACACAGAAGTATGCTCGATTTTCAGCCTGCTCAGACTCGAAAATTTCCTGCGTGCCATTTCGACTGGAAGCCACCGCGGCTCTGTGTTTGGTTTGTTGCCCTTTAGCTACGTTGTTTGTGTAAGCCAAAGCTACTTCCACTTATTTGAATAATATATATTCAAGCATTTGGATATAGTACACGAAGGGTCAGCAGTTATGTTCATAGGGGAGGATTGCATTGCTCTAGCAGTCAAATCTGCCCGCTCATTCCTCTGTAACCCAGTATGGCCAGGGACACGCAAGAAAACCACCGAAAGCTGTCTTATTGAGTAATTTATCTTTGCACATAGAATACTTTTGTTTGATGAAGTGAGGAAGGACTTGATTGCCAATAAAAGACTTGTAATTATGAGGGCATTTTGAGGTGATGCTTCTGTAGGTATTAGGGATTCGAGATTTAAAAAAATGCCATACATTTTAGTTTTCAGCACCGTACATAAATCGTTAAGCCGAACTGCATGGACTCCATCATTGCTTACATAGGCGCACGAAGTAGGTGACGACCGGCCTTGTGAGTTCACCTTGACTCCGTCTATGTACAGATGGATGAAATTGTTATATATTTCTATTGTAGTTATTGCTATTTGAAAAAACTGGTAACATTCATTACTCGCTGGGTGTGATTCAAGTAGAGGTAAGAAGAGGAGAAGTAATGGCTGGAAGAACACTTTTAGCGTCAGAAACAATCAGGAAATTATTTGTGGAACCGGAAGAGGAAATATGAATGATAGCACGGACAATAGCTAGAGATTCAGCAGAAAAAATTAAGCAAAAGGAAGGTAATTTAACGGATTCAGAATGATGAAAAGAAAGTATAGTGAAGGCAGCACCCACTCCCTCTGGATTTTTGAACCGTTGTTGTAAATTCGAGAGTGAAGGGGGAAGGCGGAATTAATGGTGAAGTTAAGTTCACTGCTTACAATCGAATCAGGGGAAGATTTATAAGAAAACGGAAGAAAGAAAAAGCTAAGAGGGTGAAGGAAATTTATATAATTAAGGATGAAATATGGAGACTCACTGAAGGAAATGATGTAGGGAAAGAACTGATAAAGGCGAAAACTGTATGAGCCAGAATAGGCATTTTTTAAGTACAGAATCGCCAGTTTTGGAGAAGAAAAATATAAGAACGGATGAGTTTGGAAGAGGTGAATGGAAGACGTTTAATTAGAAATCGATATCCTAGGTAAGACCTGCGGAGCAACAATGGAACTGAATTAGTTTCTGAAAGGATTGCTGGGCACGGAGTAGACTTTAGAGCTCCGAGGCATAGACGGATGCACGGATTTTGGATGCGGTCAAGTTCCAAGAGGATAGATTTCGGGCCATTAGTATACAGGAAAGAACAATAATCTAGTTTCGATAGATAATAGATTTGTATAACATGATGACTTCGATACTTGAGTTGTTCGAGAAATAGTAACACATGTTCACATTCCTGTGTAGAAAATTATAAATCATTTCTCAGAATTCAAGTTAACAAAGCTCGTGATTTAAAAAATGAAATGATTAACAAAAATTTTCACACAGTGTAAATTATAAAAATGCAACTATGGTGGATTTTAAATTTGTTCACTAGCGACGTATATTTTATTGATCTTATAAATATATCAAATAAAGATCTTCAGTTATGCATTTGTTTGTACGAATTACCTTGAAAAATAAAAAATAGTACTTATATATTAACGTTGGGGGTGGGGGCTACAGGATACATAGGACCGAGTGAAGTTGGCCATTTCATTGCTTACCGCCGTCGTATTGGCATGATAGTTTGAGGAAAGAATAAGATGACCGAGAAATAAAGAGCCGTCATTGTTCTGCTCAGATAGATATAAATTGTCGGATTATTTTATATTTAATTTAACCATTTACAATATATAATATATTATACCGAGTTTTTTTGGTTTATTTAATTATTGATATTTTTACAGTGTTGCAACTACATGTTTTTGATATCGATGAAAATATGCATTATTATTCCTAAATAATTGTCTTCATTGTTCCTTAGTTGTAATTTTGAAATTTTAAGACTATAACTGAGACCAGCACTGAAGTACCGTTGCACTTTGATATAATTTGTTTAATTTCTTTTCTTTTCAGTTAATGAATACTTCTTTAAACAGGAGTATCTGAAATGCAATGAATAAAAAGAGTTTATTTTAATAAAAATAATGAAGTTAAGATAGTATCCGTCGAAATCTCATTGGTGTACTTTATAATTACAATAAATATTTATTACAGCAATAGGAAGAACATATGATTAGAAATCACAAGAAAAAAGCAAATTCAGTAACAAACTCGTGTAAAAAAAGTGATTATGAATCAAAACAGATATATACAAATTCCACATTTCAACATGCGGTTTTTGTAAACAGTAAAAATAAAAACATTAAATCAATTCTAAGTGGATGTAGTTGTTACCGAAATTTAGTATCTGTAATTTAAAAAACTGAGAGTGCAAAATGTAAGGAATAATTCGAGACATTAATTAATCTTAATCGGTTAAGTGCAGTTGAGCTAATATATTACCTTATTTTTTTTTCTAGGACTTTGAATAATGGCGAAATATTTTAAATAAATGGCGAAAAATGGTGAAAAATATAAGGAATAATTTGAGTTATTCAACATCGCAATCGATCAACTCCCCGCGCTTAAGAATAGATATGCTTTCTCTATAGTCGGAGTGCAACACTTCTTATTGGTGGTGCACAGTGGTGCATTTTGGTGCATTATGAATAACTAATTTTTATTTTTAAAAATTTATATGGGCGGGCTTGACTGACCCTACGGGATTATCTCTGGCGCTTACAGGGAATTTGTTTAAATAAAAAAGTATTAATAATAGCCGATAGAGAGTGCCACATAACACACTAAAAGACGAATGATCTCGTTTTGATCATTTTCTTTTCACTAGTAACTTTTAATTTTAAAAAAATTTATCACGTACATTTCACATCGAAGCTCCATTTACATACTTCCGATTTTAATAGAATATAAAATTGCTATGACGTATTTACATGTGCGATTAAGCAGTTGCATTTTTTTTCTTCACAATGTAAATGAAAACGTACCTCGCGATCAGACGACAACTGTTGACAAAATACGGAATCGACAGAATCGACAGAATCGGCTAATCGGTCTTCTTTGTCGCGTTGGGAATTCGATAAATCGCTGTTGTCGGCTTTTTTTTCGTTTAACTGCGTGAACATCACTTGGTCCACGTCTGCCGGTAGAGTTTGATTTGAAATCGACAACCGTTCCAACGATTCGTTCTTTTCATCACTGACTAATGATCTATAAATGTTTGGCGACACGAATAAGTCATCGGCCGATGAATCGTAATTATTAGCGATCCTATTGCTGAAATCTAAAAATTACAACATTTTCTTTTAGTTTTTCTCCTCCAAACGGACGATTAAATGTGTCTAGTAACCGTTAATATGTTTTTCGAGATATTTATTTGATTAATTTTTAGAAATTTGGGTAAGCGATAAAATTTAGCAATCGAATAAAAATAAGGGAAAAAGAAACGTATTTTTTTGATTTAATTTATAGTCCTCAAACGCTATTTTGCTGATGTATCTCCGGCGAAATTTAAAATTGCTTCACTTCTTATAGTGAAAAAAAATCTATCGATGATTGACTCAGCAAGAATTAATATTAGTTCCCGATGATGAAGGCACTAAATTAATAAATAATATTCGTGTCTTTGCGCGATTAACATTCTTCATAACCGGTAGTTCCATTAATGCTCTTATTAAAAGAACTGACCAGCCCAAACATCACTTAAATGTTGCAAATCTGACGCGCTGCGAAATTATCTCCTTTTCTCTCTCTTTTAGCGCCATTGATGTCGCCGATACGTCTTAAATATCATATTTAAAATAATACCCCTGAACAATAACGCCATGCATGAACGCAGAAGTGACATATTGCGCATGACGTCTTGAATGCAGACGTACACATAATCTAATGGGCTGCACTTATGAAGCATTCTCGTTTATCGTTGACACTGCTAGTTTTCCAATTTACGTAATTCGGACAACGCACGATTTAAAAACCTTTCAAAAATTCGTATATATTAGATTTCTCAAAAATTCCCCTTCCCGCGAAAAACTCCGAAATATTTAAATAGTACAAGAAGGCGTGGAAAGAATGATTTATTACGGAAAATGTTATTTTATTATCGAAAATTTGAATGCAAGTAACGAAATGGAATTAGCTGTTTAGAATGGAACAGGCCTAGACACGGCAACGAACTAAAATAAACTATGTATATACTTTTAAAGAGATATACGTGTCGAAAGATTAACGGTGATTGATGGGCCAGTTTCGATTAACTTACTAAAAGAAATTCCTAAAAATATCCAAAATTAAAAATAAACAATGAAAATATGGTTGATTGGTATGTTCTTCAAAAAGGTTGGTTCCGGAGGACTATTGTTGCTACAAAATAAAACTTTAATGCCGACTAGAATCAATCAGTTCCATCCTTTACGAATCTGAAGCATTTTAGGTCATCGAAATATGTCCATTATTGCGCGATTAAGGTTGACCCGCTTCTTGTTGCTGCTCCAGTATGAAAATAGATCAGTGAGATGCGGAAAATTTTTTTGATTATTTTGATTTTATTTTTTTTCCGGTTGTACGGTAAAGCGCAGACACAAACATTTGCTACGACACCAATTGCAAACGACGATAACTGTTTAAGTCGTAGTATAAGTTCTAAATCATATTTTCTTATTTCGAAAACGGTCGGTAGCCGTTCAGTAACGATCCTTGGCAAAAAAGGCTTCTTCCGTTAATGATCAGTACACACAGTGCATACGCTATCTATTAACCGCTAATTGCCGACTAATTATCAAAAGACTGACCGTAGAAGTGGTGTCGGTATCAGAGTGTCGAAATGTCCGTTTGTACTCGGTTAATGTAAACTGGGTGTTCGCATTTCGTGCACTTTCTAAGTTTTTGTTTGAATGGAGTACAACTATGCCGATTTTTTATTCGAAACTATAACGAATAACGAAACATAATGTTTTCAAAATGGCTCGTTCACAAAACCGCGCCAATTTCTACCTTTCCGTAAAATATATATCTGAAACATTTTAGAGGGAGCTATTGGATCATTTAGGTTTCGCCCCAACTATACCGATCTTCACGGAACGGTTGCTATTGTATGTTGTGCATCATCTTCCGATTGACCCCCAATTTTCAGCTAAAAAATCTATCGTTATCTACCGTCATCTGCTTTCACTAGAACTAGGCAAGACTTTTTCTTTTTCTCGTAATTGCTTTGAAAGGACAAAGTTTCGATCGCGCAAAGGGTATCCAATGAAATTAGAAAAGAAACTTTTTTCGTGAAGTATTCAAGCAACTTTATCAAACATCTGCCGATTAAGAAGAGACCCGGAACTTTTCGGAAACATTGAGTATAGCTGAATTCCATGCGTGTATAATTCCTGTTCAAAACTATAAATAGTATTATCATTTCGTTTTTCAAATGCGGCCACGGCACCTTAGGAAAAAGACATTTTTGCTTGCAATGGTCGAATTTTTTATAAACATTAATTATAGTTTGTTAATAAGAAATACAATGCGCAAGATGTATTAGCTGTTGGACCGTCGAATATCGATTTGTGCTTCGAGGGACCTTCTTATCAGTTGTATTGCTCGATTTCCAGTACAGTGACTACTAATTCATATATTTTTTTCGTACATGCTTGTAGCAATAGTTTGCGCCTGAAGCGAATATGCGAAAATGTCTTATTTCAGATTAATACTACAAATATATTTTGTTTACCGTTATGCAGGTCCAAATTCATATATATATATATATATATCCCGATGTCTGCGTGCGTATGAGATGTTGTACCTACTGATCTGCCACACCTACCTCGTTTTGAATAATTTTTATTTGTCACTGCTAATTCTCGAATTCAGGACTCGGACATATTTAGTACTGCTTTTATTATTTAGGTAAGCTGGTCACCACGACAACAATCACTTGAAAATACAATTTCTACTTACATTATTTTCTTTTTGAATGAAAACAAATCATTTTAGTTCACATGTTTTAGATTGAATAAAAATTCCCCGCTCTATTTTCCACCTTCTCCTTTTTATTCTCAAACGTATTTTAATAACTAACATGTTATTCAGCCCAAAGTTGAATAGAACAGATCTAGGTTTTTGTTAGAATATTATTGGTATGTGTGGAGTAATCAAAAACCTAAATATAAAGTTCTTATAAAGTTTTAGATGTTTTAAAAATCACCAATATGTGCACTAAATAACCTGGCGCGAAAGATTAAAATACGCACTAAAACTATCATATAGATAATGCATATTAATAAAGAATAAAACAAAATCTTATGTTTTCTACCTCGAATTTAACACGGCAAATCATTTCCTATGAAATGAAATTATACTAAAAATTAATTTAAAAACATAAATCTACATTTAAAAATTATTAAATTTAATATGAACTTTTTTTCCGAATTTTTGAAAACCGAAATTATGCCCCTCATGACCGTTAAAGTAATAAGATCTATAGAATCCACAAACAGTACTCGTCACTTTAACCATACGTTAGTTATATATTACTAATTTAAGAATATATTATAAAAACTTAAGGACTAACCCATCCTTCCAGTGAAAGACTAAGTCAATGATGTTAGTTGATTATATAGAGCAGCAAGGCCATCATGGCAACTAATGTAGTAAAGTACGGCCCATGAAACCTTACCAAACTCTATTTAGAAAAATTTAAGAATGTTATTGGCTGCAGAGTAAATATCAACATGTAATATATAATACAATAACGAAAATATAGTAACCGATACAGCTGAATATGGCCTATGAAACTCTGTCAAACTATCATAATGTATAATATTTACAACAGCAAAAGTATCATATATAGTCAAGTATGGCTTATAAACTCCTTGCAAATAGTATTAGAAAAGTACAACATGCGTTTAGATGTATTATGTGTGACCTAAAAATTACTTATCTTACGTTATTGAAAGAGCATCTCGGCACCATTTCCTTCGTTTTAATTTCCGCTTAACCCGTGTCGTGTTCTAATGTTCATTTTATTAATATAAAAATTCAAATTTATACTTAATTTCTCATAGGACTTTTCACACTGTCCGATATGAACGTCACTGACGAAAGAAATATTTAAATCATTATGTAAAGTCTGAGACCGCTGCAATTATTCAGAACAGAATATTTGATTGCTTTCTTTGAATTTTTAATAGGTTGCTCCTACACGTATTCCTAAATAACTCTAAACTACATCTCCGAATTGGTACGATAGGGGGATTGGACCATTATTTAAGGAGAGATTAATTAAGGAAGGATCAAAAGAACGAAGAGTAAAGATAATAGAAGAGGATTTGTTCGTTTTCGACTTTAAAAATAGTTAGAAAATTAATAAAATTAAAAAATCGCTGTGATTTCATTTAATCTCATTATTACGTACGCTACAACTAAGAAAATTTTCGGAAACAGTAGTGTACCTTTCAGCTTACTTTTTTCACAGCTTTTCTACATTACTTTCCGCGCATGTATATTACACATACGTAGGTAAGCTATTATATATTCCGAATTTTACAACGCTATCTTTATTAGCTTCTTGCAGAATTCACCAAAATCTCATTCGTATTTCTCGATTAAATAATTCAACGTCCAACTGTTTCCGGGCAATGATTTTCTCAGTATTTGCACTTTAATGAGTTAACTACTTTCACGGCGTTCGTTTAAATTGAACATTACATTTAATTTTTTGTACTCTCATTAGACGGCTCGGCTAACACTCTAAAATTCAGGTTTTAAACGAACCAGCGACATTCCCCCTGAAAACAATGGCGTAATCACCCTTCATGATATGTAGAATACACGCGAAGAGTACGGTTATAGCGTTCAACTTTCTCGTATTTCTATTTTCCGCTGCAAACCTATAATTGAAAGAGTAACTAATTGGTAATTATACTTAATTTGCATTTATTCTTCACTTTCATGTCATAATGGATCATATTATAGATTCATTCGAGTGGTAAATTAATGGTACTAACAAAACACTGTTTTGTCTGGGTAGGAGATTTTAAATCGTTCTACTATATGCACATATAATACGCTAAATAATGTTTCTATATTATAACCGGTTACGCACTTCCCCCTAACTGACTAGTGAATAGATGATATAATTAACTCGACAAATTCCTTACAATTTGCATATGTCTCAATTTTCTCGTAGTACGATGCTAATTGTGTACTACTAGACTTTTGAATCAAATCGCCAAAAATCGTTCACCGTATGACATGTAATGAACCAGTTCATATTGTTTTTCGATACACAGTTAGAGACTCCCTTTTAATTCTAATTATTACATAATTTCTTACAAAAACCTCCTTCCTTATCTGATGGTCCTTTTTTATTTTTATGTAAAGTCAAATACGAAAGAGACTACCATTAACGATCTCCGTAGACGTTGAAAAGGTCGCATTTCACTGGTTTTTGTTTTTCCTTTTTTACTTAATTTCGAAGTATTACGTTAAAAATTAAACATAGCGCAAAATCGCACACGTATCGTCGGTATTCCGCATAATACGCCTGAAAAGATATCAGCCTTAAATTGTGCTACCACAACCCCATCTTGCAACTTACACCTAATAAATGACGATTAGTTGGATGCCGGATTATGACAAAGGTTGTCTTTTGGTGCTATAAATTTTTCCGTTTATGAGATATCTTTGAAAGAATAAAAAAATTGAATATATCACCCGGTTAAATTTTTGGGACCCTTACATAAACATTTTTGAGTATTATAGTTTATATATCGCTATATATATTAAAATAATAAAAACAAGCAAAAAAAAAAAACAGAATCCTTACACACTGAAATAGAGCACTCAAACGATTGTAACTCGGCATAAACACAGCAAAGAGAAATTCGATTGCTGAATGACACATTTCTACAAAAGAAGCATGTTCAAAAAAAGAAGAAAAAAAAAAGAAAAAAAGAAAAGAAAAAAAAGGTCAAAAATCAACCGACTAGGAAAGTTGAGTAATTGACGAAAAGTTTTTACAAATTCTACAAATATTTTTACTATATATTTTCCCTATAGTAATCAAAATAAATTTGTGTTTTTAGTAAATCTAAATAATCGAAAAATATTTCACGTTATTATTTTTACTTGATTTTTTTTAAATCTAAAAAACAGCTGCACAATCTTTACACCGGATGGTAAAACCTAAATAAGTAGGTCTATTTTCGAATGATAATTAGTTTTGTCCCCATTTTGTGAAGATAAATTTTAGTTCTGGAAACATTAATTAGAGCATAATTTCATTTACGATGATTGCTCAACACTACCGTTTCCTGTAACCAATTCGAGAATTAGACTAAACGTGTAAATAAAATGGGCATTTACAATAAATCATTTTAATAATGCAAGAGATAACCACGATCGGAATTCTTTGTTCTTCTTTCTCGGTAGAAGATAATTTTATCTTTTATTTCCATTTTTTCCGTGTTTTTTTATTATTATTATTTTATTTATTTTTTTTTTAATGATTAGTTCCCAATTTCATGTTTTCGTTTATCGGTTTCATGTGTAAAACCGATGAAACACTACATTTTATCACATGCACAATAAAGAGGTTACACCAAGGTTAGTGACACCAGAACATTAACCTAATTTGAAAATATCAGTAAAGCCGAATGATGCACGAGAATAACGAGATCGACCGGCATAGCGGAATGGTGGATGGAGGGGAATCACTGATTGATGTAAAAGTAAATTTCCTACGAAACTTGTTCTTATCTTATTAGTTCTAATTTCACTGCTTTTTTTTCGCATACACAACGTAATGTCTAACCAATGCAGTTTGCAGCGGCGACCAGGAGGACAAGGGGAGTACATTTTCGGTACCCTTTAATTTAGCGTAGAATATAAATAAACCAGCTACCGCGGTGTAATTGGTCAAGTAGGGGTGTTTCGTTCGTTCGGGGTGGACCTGATATCCGGATGCGGCACATTCGTAGTTGTAAAAATTTCACCTGCACCGCGTTAATGTCCATAGTTGATGCGCCCCGCAAAAAAAAAAAAACAAAAAAAAAACAAAGCGGGGTTTTTATTAAGTACTGTACGGATTAAATTATTAAAAATATAAACAACCAGAAATATAATAGAACCAAAAAAAATAAATGAATCCCCATTATCCAAAAACTATTGCAGTTTAAACTAGATTTTTCTTAAGAACAAAACGTACTACAAGGCTTAGTATCTTCTTTTTTTTTTTTTTTTTTAAGAGAACAATAGTCGTAATATCCCCTTGAAGTATATTACTCTAAAATATATTAAATTTTATTGGTTTTTTTATTTTTTTTATTTTTTAGTACATTTTTAGAAAATTTCTAGAGTAAGTCTTAAAATCGGTACTTTTTCGTTGAATTTTTCTTTTTTTTTTTTTTTTGTGTTCAGTTCGAATTTTGCTTATATTACGAACTACCCGTTAGTACCGTTTACCCACAAATGCTTATCTCGGTTGCGTTCCATTTACTTAATATTATCTAGTGCACGTGTTGTTTTAACAAAGAACTACATTATTTCATGTTTATTTCATTATTCTTTCTTAATTATTAGTTTAATATATTTTCGGTTGTCTTTTTATCCCTCTTTTGTATAAAAACATTCAGAAATTTGTCGTAAGATTTTACTTTTAAACAACGTGATTTGCTTAATGTCCAAAAATAAATTGTTAGATTTTAATTTTTATTATTTATCAACAGATTTTTTCCGATGTTTGACGCCCTCAAATTCTCAATTTTCGTTTATTTCTGACTATACTTAAAATATATTTGCATTTATCGTGAATACGAGTTACATCCCAGCAGTTATGATACACATTCAAATTACGATTTCTCTTCATTATATAAACAATAGTGAGAGGAATTAGGGACGGGTCACCCTCTTTCGGGCGCAAAAAAGCGGGCGCGACTCTATCGGGCGCAGCTTCTTTCGGGCGCAGGCGAACTCAGACCTTTTTACAGACCACCTACGGTGATTTTCAGGTATCATCCGTTAGACATTATCATCTGTGTTAGTGAGAAACACGAGTTACCAAATACTGCTATCAGAAATTCCGTTCAAAAAATACCGTTCTTCGTTAACGATTTAGTTTTTCCGCGCGTACAGCATGTTATATATGCACATATAATCACAAAACACATATTTTACACGATTTTGTTTGGTTATTCACTTTTTTAAAATACTTTCTATTTGTTTTTGAAATAACGACTTCAGCATGAAATACTCATAAACAGACTTTCGCGATGTAAATTTAAGAGTTCTGTTAGCAATAGTGATACGAAACGGACGAAAATTATTAATATTAATAATCGGTCAAATGAATTGTCGGTTTTCTTCATTTTTTGTTTTTGCTAACGTATAGTCAACCATATTTAAAAAATTACAAACTATCAACTCTACGACATTTAAAGTGTAACATAACTGGATTGAATTTGCTTCTGATACATATTCCTTATATTATCTTTCTATTTTATTCGTATGTAGCAAGTTTATTTGAGGATACGTTTACTGAAGTTTTTTCTATTATCTACTATTTTAATTATATATTTAATTCATTGACGAATTAACCCTGATTTCAAAAAAATATCGAAAAAGACAAACAAAGGCGCAAAAATTTTTAAACATAAACACATTTATGTTAATACTGGGCGAGAAATATATACGATATTTCAAATTAAAAATTAAATATCTTTGTTTTGAATTTAATATTATGTAAATGTAAATTATGGTAATCTTTAAATTAACTCACAGAATGTTCAGTACATGAAACATCCTGTCGGCTAACTTCTCTTTTTTTTTCTTTAGAAAAATTTTAAATCTTCAAAACACTGGACTAATATTATTTTCGTAAAAATTTTAATAAATCCAATAAGCAAGAAGCTTTTCTTGTTTTGTTTAATAATAAAGCGAGCGACTCATAAAAAAATTATAATAATTAGAAAAATCGACTCGGCAATACTCGATGCGTGTTTTGTAGGGGAAAAGAAAAAAGTAAAGAAGTAAGTTGAGAAACAGAAGCGATTAATTAATTTTCTACTGTGAAATAGTTTTTAATAAAAAAAAGGAAAAGAACCGTCAATGGCTACAACCACTTTGTAATTAACATGTTTGTTAGTTACAAAACGCGTTTTAACCGAATTTTTTTTTCTAGAATTTCGTTTTTTATTAACTTATCACACTAAATTGCAATAATACTTTCTAAATATTGTCAGTTCAGCTGGGTTGAATTTGAGTAACACAAAGCTTTAAAAGGAATAATTTGCAGGTATTCGTTATTTGAATCATCGTTCTATCGATTTACATTAAATATGTATAATAGTAACTTATTTTACTTCAGTTTCTCATCATATCGGCTTTCTTTACTAAAGGTTTTTTGGTTTTATTTCGAAAAAAAAAAAAAGTTCTTTAGTGACGGTAGTGAATAATATGAAAGAAGCTATATTTAGTTCTCTATATCTGCTTATTGGTAATGACTGCAAAACCTAAATGAGAATTACGTTTTTCGACCTCAGTCTTATTTATTTATTTGGGCACGTCAATCAAGGTCCTTTACTCGGTTTGTATTTCGGTACTTATGATATGTTGTTGCAAATACTAAATTATCCGTACGCTTGCTTGTTTTCTTTTGGTATTTGCTGAACAGAAAAGTCCCGTTGAGGCAAAATGTGATCAAACAATAAATGAGTAATTGTTAAAATGAGCACGATCGCCTATTTGTTTTTATATAGTTATTTCATTAATTTATTCAGGATGATTTGTCAGTTAGCCTTAGTATGTTTGTTTTTATTTTTGTTCGATTCCTTTAGGTTGCTTTTTCAGATTTAACCTCATTTGGCCTAAAGGTAAAACGCACAGAAAGAAAAAAATGTTTAATATCTATGAAAAAATTAACTTGCTCCTGCATGTATGTTTTGTAGTAAACGAAAACATAAAATGTCGCATGAAGTAAACATGAAAGAGAGAAGAGGATAAATTTTGAACATATTTATACGAAAAATAATATTCTAGTCCGTCGTTTTTTTTTGTTTCTTTTTTTCACATACGGCTTAAACACAACTGTGCCGATATCAAGCTGAGCCTATTAAATTAGTTTACAGCATACTATACAAATTACAATATTTGGTCGTTTAGTAATAACTGAAATTTTCAAAAACCACAAAAATTGGAACAATATCCTCACTATTCTTCTATAAGGAATCAGTCTTTCTTATATGAAATGGATACAGTTTTATTTAATAAATAGGTATTTTCTGTAACACGCATAAACAATATTTAAGTTACCAACAATTTGAAACCTATAGTATGTATTGCGATAAAACTGTCGCAAAAAAATTATCCCCCCCTTTCCACAGGAATTGTAATTTCTCAAACCATATATACATACAAGGTACAACGAGTGTTCATACAGCTAGTCGAATTAGAAATTATGTTTTTCCTCTTTCAGGTTTTCCCAACAAAATAAGAGTTTACAATTATAATATAATAATAATAGCATTAATTACAAATATAGAAATAAACGATTTCGAAATCTTACATATAAGTAATAATAATAATACCTATAATACATGCAAACACTAAAGTTAACTAATTACATTATGCGCTACACCACGAAGATAATCTTCAAGCTGAAGCTGATTATAATTTGTTGCGACTTTCAACAAACGTTTGTCGCTATCGACATATTTCTTTTTTTTACTCAGTTACTTTTATCAATAAGACTATGTTTTCTTTATTTTGTTGATATTATATCACGTTCATAGACGAATGACAGAAACCATTATGTGTCAACATCCTTTGCGGCATTCTTTTTTTTTTTCGGAACAGAAAAGTAAAAATAACAATAATGGCAAGTTTTACACGCATTCATTGTACATTTTGTTATGTTCTTCTGTTAAGAAAATTAACCATTTTCTTAGAAATTAAAAATCGAATAGCCAATCGTACGGGTTATGAACAATGCAGGTAAATAAATTTCACCTCTTATGAAGCTATTCAGGATTTGGTCAAATGAACAAACTAAAGCAGTACACTTATTTACAGAAAACAGTTTCATTCGTTAATTCTCCGTACTACGGTCATTATTAAGAATAGCCTATTCGAAAAATATTCTAGTAATTCTTCTTCCGCCGAAATAATAACTGCTTTACAATAAACCTATAGTCAATTCCAAGAAAAATATACGATTTTTTCCATGACGATTTTATCACTTTTTGTTCTTCTTTTAGTCCTACAGATTCGCATATTGTAAAATATTCGAGGTCCTATTCATTACCTCTTTTCAATCACTCACAGGAAATCCCCCATGGTGAGAACCGAACCGACAAAAAAAAATCGACGCCCGTTTGAGAAACATGAGCAGTTTACAATATATCCATAAAATTATTTTCCGCATATATGTTAGTAGTGCTGTTGTATTTTTTTGGAATACTCACTGGCGATTAATATTTACTTGTTTTCTAAAATAATTACATATAACAGTTATAAAACAAATATATACTTTTAAGAATGTCAAATAGTTGTTTAAAAATCGGAAAATTTTTGTTACTTAATTATGTTAATTTTATTACTAAATGAGCTGTTTTATAGATGTTTTTGCATGGTTTAAAAATTAATTCTGGTTTATGTAGGTCATATTTCACAATAATAAGAAAAAATGATTCCAAGTAATTAATCCGTGTTACATAACGTGCAGAATTAAATATCTAGCTCTAAAATATTTATTTTGCAGGTAACTAGATTTTAGAAAAAATAAATAAATAAATAAAAAAAATTATATAATATAATTTTATCGCAAATACAGCAAAGTAGTTGAACATAATGTGTCAACCGCCAAGGATTTAATATGATAAGTATGAATTATCGTAATTTCAATTTACATAATACTAAATTAAAAACAGGGCCAGTCGATTTGGCTCAAACGAATGGGTTCCGTTAAAAATAAACATAAAAATAGAAGAATAATTTCTTAAAAATAATAAACGATTTTTTTTAGTAGTTTTTCATAATCATTAAAGTTAATTTTATTTTATTTTTTTGCAAATGTAAAAATTTATTATAAAGCACATGGATTTCCTTTGAAAGCAGAAAATCTGTCACAGATGGAAATTATTCCTATGATCTACTAATTCTTTCTGAAATTTTTTATTGAAATAACCTGCTAAACGAATACATAATCAGAACTTCAAGTCTTTATAACCGAAAATAATTATTTTTGTGATATACGAACGCAAAAGAAGCATTGAAAACAGATGGTTTATTTTCTAAACAAATTAATTACTAATTTCACGGGTGTTTTTTTGATTCATTGCGCCTTAAATATGATAATTATAGAAGAAAAAAAAATTAAAAACTCACTAAGGCTAAACTAGGTCTACTTGGAAAAAAGACGAAGTCGAAATGTAACGAGGCGAATCGTGTTGCAGCCGAAACAAAATGACTTTCCAGTTAGGTATAAAAAGATTATAAAAAAATGTGATTACTCTTACACTCGGCATAAACATGTAGGTTACTAATTAAGACGTAGTAGCTGGAAAATAAAAAAAAAAATCACGATACTGCATTTTTAATTTTGTGAAAACTATCCGCCAAGGTACGCCAGTTTATTAATTAATAAATATTCTAAAAACTTTCAATTATTATATGTATAAAAATTTTCACTGACTGCTTTTACTTGGACTTGGGACGTTAATGTTCACCACATTAATATTTTTAAGTTAATTCTAAAAACGGGGAATATGTCCATTTATATATTCTTGCTTGTACGCAATTTCAGGAAAATACGAAAAGATTATAAAAACTGTGATTTTAATTCGTCATTTAATTTGATGAGCCCATGCTATTCAGTAGGAGTGTTATTCTGGGTTAATTAAATCATTTTGCAATGTAGATGTATCTCGTATATTTACAGTTTGCCACTTCAGTCACGTGTTTATAAATACTAGCGTTCCCTCAATGGTCCAAATTCGACCATAATTATCATTAAAAATTTAAAAAAAGCATATATGAATTTGTATATTTCCAAAAATTTTTTCCCACTCTTATACATTCGTTCATTATATATCTGAGAACTTATACTTTTATATGTACTTTCAATACAAAAATTAAATGACACCTTAAGATTTAGTACACTTTAAAAAAGCCAATAATGATGATTATTAAGAAAAATTAAAACATTTCAATAAGAACAGATTGCGATTTCCTTCTTCACTTTTTGTATTACTTTTTTATTTAAATACGAAACCAAAAGGATAACTGTTTCCAAAATTTTGTGTACTGACAGCTCTAAAGATCATCAATAGTTACTAAACAGAAAAAAAAAGCAAGAAAATCGGTTAATAAAAAGTGGAGAAGAAGGTACTGAACTGTTTTGTCTTTGCCTATTTATATACAGAAGAAAATTATCCATTATTTTTAAAATAGAATTTCCCGCAGTGCATTTATTGGGAATATTTAAACAAATTCAAAGTTTGAAAGCTTCTTCCTTATTGGATTTATTAAAATTTTTACGAAAATAATATTAGTCCAGTGTTTTGAAGATTTAAAATTTTTCTAAAGAAAAAAAAAGAGGTTAGCCGGGCAGGATGTTTCATGTACTGAACATTCTGTGAGTTAATTTAAAGATTACCATAATTTACATTTACATAATATTAAATTCAAAACAAAGATATTTAATTTTTAATTTGAAATATCGTATATATTTCTCGCCCAGTATTAACATAAATGTGTTTATGTTTAAAAATTTTTGCGCCTTTGTTTGTCTTTTTCGATATTTTTTTGAAATCAGGGTTAATTCGTCAATGAATTAAATATATAATTAAAATAGTAGATAATAGAAAAAACTTCAGTAAACGTATCCTCAAATAAACTTGCTAGATACGAATAAAATAGAAAGATAATATAAGGAATATGTATCAGAAGCAAATTCAATTAAATTATGTTACACTTTAAATGTCGTAGAGTTGATAGTTTGTAATTTTTTAAATACGGTTGACTATACGTTAGCAAAAAAAAAAAAATGAAGAAAACCGAGAATGCATTTGACCGATTATTAATATTAATAATTTTCGTCCGTTTCGTATCACTATTGCTAACAGAACTCTTAAATTTACATCGCGAAAGTCTGTTTATGAGTATTTCATGCTGAAGTCGTTATTTCAAAAACAAATAGAAAATATTTAAAAAAAGTGAATAACCAAATAAAATCATGTAAAATATGTGTTTTGTGATTATATGTGCATATATAACATGCTGTACGCGCGGAAAAACTAAATCGTTAACGAAGAACGGTATTTTTTGAACGGAATTTCTGATAGCAGTATTTGGTAACTCGTGTTTCTCACTAACACAAATGATAATGTCTAACGGATGATACCTGAAAATCACCGTAGGTGGTCTGTAAAAAGGTCTGAGTTCGCCTGCGCCCGAAAGAGGCTGCGCCCGATAGAGTCGCGCCCGCTTTTTTGCGCCCGATCGATCGCGCCCGAAAGATCGGTCCCCTTAGGGACGACCGACCGAGCGAAGCTATCGCGTGCGGAATTGGCAAACGAAACGAGCAGGGAGGCAAGAAAGAAAAAGAATTAAATATATGCGTTGTGTAAAAAAGAACGAAAAAAACGAAATTAGAAGTAAATATTAATTTTACAAATAGAAAAATTGAATTTTGCATTGATTAGATTCGTTTCGATTATTTCGAAGATAACTCTTTTTACATTCTGCTTTTCGAACGAAAATGCAGTAGCTCAAACTGACTTTGTAACAAACAAACTGAATTTTTCATTAAAATTGCTTCATAAATTTCATTTTTTTTTGCTCAATGTACCTGTGAAAATTGGAAATTTCATAGAAATTAATAGGGGGTGTTGTCTGTTTTTAGTTGATTTTAAATTTCTATTTAGATTTAAAAATTATCAATGGTATGTATCCAGGGCTATGTCCACGGGAGAGGGGGTTAACCCCTTCCATTCGAACTGAAATAGTTATTATAAATGCACAAAAATCTGAAAAAAATTTAAAATTTAAAATAAATATTAATGTTTTTTTGGGGTGTTTTCGCGTCAAAAAAAAAAAAAAAGAAAAAATATACTCCATATTTTTAGGTACTTTATTAATCTTTTATGCAAAATTTTTTATTACGAGTATAATCAATACATATATAATTTTTATTAATGTTCTTATACGGTGTAATTCATTTATGAATATTATTAATATATAAATCAAAGTTAATGGAAATTATTAATAGTATGAATATCAGTGAAAAATGTATTGTTCTTTGTAAAATAAATATGTGAAGAAAATTTTCAACCCCCTCCCCTCACAATTCTGGGCATGGGTCTGTAGGTATCTATACATCAGCACTATTACAGTATCTCAGAAATATGTTACCACGGGTATTCTCTTTTTTGATTACCGTATTTACTCGCGTAATTTACGCACGTTTTTGCCGTTTTTAAATTCCCAAAAACGCGGGTGCGTAAATTACGCGGGGAATCAGATTAACCTGCATTTTGCGGGTTATGCGTAATAGGTGTGTATTTTAAAATTACCTCTTACCTAAACAAAACACACTCATTAAGTGAAATCGAGTTTTACGTTTATTTCGAAAAATATATTTATACAATAATATTACGGTAATATGTAAATTTGGGTACCGGTAATTTACTTCTAAGAAATTAGACATTGTCTAGTAATGTTGAACCTATTCATGGGCGTCGCCAACGGGAGGCGGGGGGCAGCCCCCCCCCCTGGAGCCTCGTAAATTTTTAATCAACTGGTCATAATGAGCATTCATAGGCGCGTAATCATGGAGAATTTTCCAGAAACCCACGAAAATTATGTTTTAATTAAGATTTTATTCTTGATTAATAAAATATAAGAACTTATAAATTTTATTTTTCCTATAACTCATATCCTCTTTCTATCATTTTGCCCTCCCCCCTCCTAGCTAAACGGTTAGCAACGCCCTTGAACCTATTAATGTATTTTAATAACGCGAAAATATGGTTTATATTATTTCTCCAAAAAAATGTGTGCAAAAATTAAAGTGCGTAAATTACTTGAGTAAATACGGTATATAAATTATTGATTTTTTTAACCCGGCAGAAGTGAAATTTTTGAAAGTGTCAGTGTGCGGCAGCGGGAATCGAACCTGTATTACCCGAATTAAACGCTGTCTAACCAACGACTCCACGGCAGCTGGCTAATCATTGATTTAAACTGACGACAGTAATTCCTTTTTTAAATGTATCTTTTATTTAAAACTGGTTGAAAGGTTTTTTTTAAACTTTTTATCTTAATTTGTAATAATGATAATGATAAAAATATATATATATATAAAAAAATTGAAAAACTAAAAAAAAATTTATCCATAAACTTACAACCTAAGCAACAGTGAACACAACAGAAAATAATGCACAATCAGCGAATAAAAAAATTGAAAGGCAAACTCGTAAGATTCCGAATACGTGACATACATATATACAATAGCGTAGATGAAGGTCCGCGGATCCCGTGGTTCGGGTAAGGGGAGGAGCTTTTGGAAGCCTCACTGAGTCTAAAAAAATGGACAGCTTTATTTTAAGCTGGTGCTGCGAATATATGTAAGTATGGATGGTTCTAACTGTACGTGTACGTGTTACGCAAAGTGCATGGTCGATGTGCGTTTTAAATATCGTGAAGTGTCCTGGATTCTGTGTACGGCTTTGTCTGTGTGGAAACGAAATATAACTATCCACTTAACGTGGGAACCGCTGAATTTTTTGCCGTCTAAGCACGAAAAGAATAACAGAATGACAGTTAACAATAGAAAAACGATCACTTAGGAATTCCATCACATGGCTTTCGTTGTAATAAGATATCCTTTTTGTTATTATCATTTCCTAGGAAATTATCATTGTCGCTAACAATACGTAACCGATCGTGCGTTCTAGATCTACAGCAACGTTTCATATACTTCGTGTTCATTTTGTATTTCGTTTTATTTGTTTGAATCATAATAGTGTTATTTCGCGAGACAAAGTGTTTAAAATGTATTTTTGCTGTTTTTTTTTGTACTGAGTAAATCTATGAAACGTGTATATCTGAGTGGAGCGCAAAAGCGTAAAGATAAAAAAGCGAAAGAAGATGAAACAAGGAAAAATTGTCAGAAACTGACAAAAACCGGATTCTAATAATGTACAAGGTATGTTTAGTTTAAGCGTTTACACAAGTTTAAGTAGACGTTCGATAGAAAAAAAAATTTAGTAAGTAATTAATGATGTAACAGTTTGTCGCGTTAATTATATTCCATTGAAAAATATTTCATTCGCTCTAAAATTTACATGTCAAAATTTTAGTTTAATAAAATGTAGCATTATAAGTTGCGAATGTTATGTGTAAATGTAGCCTTACATATTCGTAAACTTAAACTCAGCGATAATCTTATGGAAATGAAAAATATTTTTTCTCTTTCATTAATTTTTTTTTTAATCATCCGCGGACCAGGTGGGGTGTACAGCCACCCCATGCGACGCCATGGCACTAGTGCCAATAAACTGAGAGCGGTGATCAAATACTTCACCTGGTCTATGGAGGGTTAAGAAGGTTAAAATTGCATTTTATTATTTGTTGAAATGTAACTATTGCAATCATTGAATGTTGAAATTCACTTAAAATTTATTCATTGCAGAAAATGATAACGATAGAATTAGTAATGCAGATATTGATGGCGATATTTCAAATTCAGTACTATCTGAAGAACCATCCAATCCAACTGAACTATTGCCGAGTACCCCCCGACCTTTTCCTTCAGATCGAGGATACTATACGGGTTTGCAAATTCCATGTGATGAATTAAGAAGAGAAATTTTGAATTATAGTCCTTGTAGACCAAAGGGACCATTTCCTGAAGATTCTCCCTAAAGAAGATTTTCTATTGAATATTATTTCATAAAATCTAATGATTCTCATTTTACATTACCAACATTATGGTTATGTTATTCGAAAATACTTCACAAAGTTTATTGTGAACATTGTTGGAACGCACCCTTCGTTTTTTTCTGAATGGGTTGAAGGAGTAAATGATTGACAAAGTCTTTCAAAAAAAATAAAATTACACGTGAACTCCCAGTGTCATCTTGAAGCTACCTTAAACTATGATTTATGGAAAAACCTTAAACTGACAGTCGATAATTTAATGAATACTGAATTAAAAGAAAAAATTAATTTTTGGAAAGAAGTTTTGAAACATGTCATTGATGTTATTTTGATGTTAGCCACTTGCAATTTAGCTTTTCGTAATCACTGTAAACAAAAAGTGAATGAGTTTGATGTTCATAACAGAAATAACTTTTTATCTGTAATCGAACTTTTAGCAAAATATGATGGTATTTTGTACAGTGTTTTAAATTCAGAAAATAAGAGAGTCAACTATGTAAGTGCCGAAATACAGAATGAAATAATTTCTTTAATGTTAAATCAAGTTCAAAGAGGTATAGTTGAAGCCATTCAATAGAGCAAATTTTATTCAATAATTTTGGATACAACCCAAGGTATTTCAAAACAAGATTAATTGAGTGTGATTATTTGATATGTTAGTACCTCGTATGATAGTGATCTTAATCTTCGCGGGTTTGAAGTACAAAAAAGTTTACTGGGATTTTTTCATATTTCAGATCAAAGTGCTTAAGGATTAAAAACTGAAATATTAAAAATATTAGAAAATTTTTTTTTTTTTTTTTTTTTTTTTTACTACTTCTGCCGATTCGTGCCTAGCCTATTTGGCTATCTGCGAATGGACTCAATGTATTCAGTTGAGTGGAGAATACATCCATTGATGTATTCAGCCCATCTCTTATACTAGATCACGGATCCTAGTTCTTTCCAGTCTTCTTGTTATTGCATTGTCCGGAAGGGCAGCTACTAGCTCGTTACTATGTCCACAGAGGCGTAACGCATGACTACGAGCGCGTTGCTTTATAGCCTCATCGACAGTACAGACTCTTAGGTCTCGATGAATAGCCTCATTGGTAACATACCACGGCATTCTGTATATCAACCGTAGCGTTTTATTCTGGAATCGCTGTATCACATTTCTGTTTGACTTCTTTGCACAGCCCCAAATTGGTGCTGCATAAGTCCACGTAGGTTTAAGGATAGCATTGTATATTAAGACCCTATTAGCTAAGGAGAGGTTCGAATGATATCCTATTAGCCAATATAGCGATCTTAATTTAATATCAAGCTTATTCCTTAATTTCTGTACGTGTGTCCTCCAGCTTAAGGTACGGTCTAAGTGAACTCCTAGGTATCTGTCACTATTGCTTCTTGGTATAGTGTTACCACCCAGTGTTAGGTGGAGCTGGTGCTCAGCTCTCTTGGTAAATGATACATGACTACACTTTTCCAGGTTCACTTCGAGTTTCCACGTTTGAGCCCACTGTAGAACCGTATTCGCGCTTTTCTGTAGCTCAGCAACTGCAATATCAGCCCTCTTGTCTTGCGAAATTAGCATTGTGTCATCGGCAAATGTAGCCACTTCAATATTTCCTTCGGTGGGAAGGTCTGCTGCGTAGATATTATACAGAATCGGCCCTAATACACTACCCTGCGGAACGCCAGACGTGATTGGATGCAGTTGAGAGTAGTCATCACTACATTTGACGCGAAATTTTCTGTTCGTTATGTACGACTTGATGAGTTGATAATACTGTATAGGGAATGCTGCTTTAAGTTTATATAGTAATCCATTATGCCATATTTTGTCGAATGCTTTTGTGAAATCTATAAACAAGGCTTCGGTATATTTTTTGTTCTGAATACCTTCTTCAATTATTTCTGCAATTCTATGTATCTGTTGTTCAGTGGAGTGAGCGCTCCTGAAGCCAAACTGATGTTGTGGAATAATTTTTCTTTCTTCCATTATTTTGGTTAGCCTGACAGATATTAACTTTTCAAGTAATTTAGCAAGAGTAGATAACAGTGATATTGGACGGTAGGATGCCGGATGAGTACCATCTTTTCCAGGCTTCAGAATCATAATAATTTGGGAAAATTTCCATTGGGCTGGAAAGTATGACGTTCTCATAATAGCATTGTATATGTATGTTAGCAAGATTACAGATTTTTTTGGCAGTTCTTTTATCATCCTAGCTGTTATCATATCGAATCCAGGACTTTTTTTATTATTTAAATGTTTAATATGTTTCTTTACCTCTGTAGGAGAGAACATTCTAATTTTTGTATTATTTAGCTGTACTTCCGGGAATACTAGATTGGTGGTTATGTTGTCTGTTTTAAAAACGTTAGCCAAGTATTTAGCAAACGTGTCAGCCCTCTGCTTACTACTTCTTGCCCACTGTCCATCATTTTGCTTCAAGGGTGAGTTTCGTATTACCGGTCTGTTCATTCCTTTTGTTGCCTTCCAAAGGTTATATTCAGAATTTTTGGTTGGGGTTAACGTAGCTACATAGTTAGAGAATGATTCATCTTTTAATTCTTTTAGGGCGTATTTAACTCGCCTAGTTAATATATTTAATTGGTGTTTATTTTCTAATGTTCTATTCCTTTGCCATAGAGAACGCGCTTTCCTTTTCTGATTTATTAGCTCACGTATAATTTTTGGATAGCTGTGGGTCTGGACATTTGTTTCATGTGGAGTAGAGTTGGTGACGGCTGTCTGCAGTTGTTCAGTAAACTGCCTCACTGCGTGCTCGATTTGATCAGGCGTTTTTAATTTAATTGATAGATCAGTATCTTGTTGTAGGAGAACTTTATACCATTCCCAGTCAGTTTTCCTATTGTGTAGCAAACTTGTTTTTGCTGTGTGTTTTACCTCAGCACTTAGCGTGGCTATTATTGGCGAGTGATCGGAGGAAATTTGATCATAGCTAGATTGTATTGATGTACAGTTAGGATGTATGCCTTTAATCAGAAACAGATCTAATAGATCAGGAGTACAATTAGTATCTGCAGGCCAGTAAGTCGGTTCGCCCGTTGAGAGAAATCTACATTTTTGTTCATTAGCTGCTTTGTATAGCTTTGTACCTCTTGTATTAGTTAACCGCGATCCATAATGTACATGTTTCGCATTGAAGTCACCACCAACTAAGAACTTAGGTCCTAGTTTTAGTATCAGGTCCTTGAACTTACTGACTTCTATCGTATGTCTCGGAGGGCAATATACTGCAGCTACGGCTAACTGGTTCCTTGGTTGTTCCACTATAATAACTGTGGCCTGTATTTCATCAGTTTGATATTTGTCCGTTTCATAATGCTTTATATTATCCCGTATAATTATCGCAGTACCCCCATGCGCATTGCCGGAAGGGTGTAGCGTGTAATAGCATACATAATTTGGAATATAAAAGTAGCTTTTATTAGTAAGTCTTGCCTCAGATATTAGAAGTATATCGATTTTTTCCTCTTTTAAATAGTATATTATTTCTTGGGTATGATTTAATAACCCGTTTGCGTTCCACTGTGCAACTCTTAGGTACTGAGAGGTCATTTAACTAGTTTTGTTACAACTTGAGTTAGCATATTGACTATTACGTTATTTTGGTTTATCAGTTGTGTGAACATGTTTTCGAAACGAGTTACAAATGTATTTAAAAGAGTTGCTACATTTGCACTATCAGCTGTAGTTTCATTCTGTGATGTAACTTGCGCGTATGATCTTCTATTTGCATATGCAGATCGGATTGCCTCGGATTCGACACACGGAGGAGCAGGTGGAGGTAGTTCACTAGATATATACTGGTCGATGCGTTTTTTCGATATTGTTTTATCCCTGAAGTTAGGATTTTTGTTCAATAGAGATTTATATACTTCGCATCCCTTGTAGTTCGCTGGATGGTTCCCTTCGCACAAGGCGCATGTAGCCGGTACATCACGCTTCCTAGTACAGAATCTTGAATCATGTCCCTCTCCACATTTTACGCACACAAAAGGACGATAGCAATAATTTTTTGTATGGCCATATTGCTGACATCTTATGCATTGAGGAATTATATTAGTTTTCCTTGGAGCTTCGACTTGAATTTTAACATTAAGTAGATATTTCAGTTGATATATGTCTTTATTATTTTCCGCTGGTTCTAATTCAACCGTGAATAGTGGTAATGGTTCTTTCGATATCCTATGTCTAATATTTATAGCATTTCTGACCTGGTGGCCATAATTGGCTAGGTCTTGTGTAATATCAGCGATGCTTATAGAGTGGTGCAGGCCTCTAATTATTACTTTGTACGCCCTTTCATTTTTTGGTTGATGAGTATATCTAAATACATTTTTATCATTAAGATGCTTACATAATTTACGATAGGAGTCTATATCCTTTGTTATTATTTTTACTTTATTATTCGTTAAAGTTTTGGTTTCAAATTGTTCTATAGTCAAAACATTTTTTATTTCAGCCAACATAGCACTGAAGTTAACTACCCCCTCGACGTATACAGGCGGAGGTTTTTGCAAATTTTTAACAAATGAGTTTTGCTGTTTATCAGGGACCGTAACGTCCATATCAGCATTGTTTGTAGTTTGTAGTGGGCTAAATCTATTTCTAGTACTTATTTTATTTGCGATTTCCCAGCTATTGCCGGAAGAATTGCTTGTTTTCGATCTTTTTCTTTTTAATTTAATCACTTGCCAGGTGTTCGCATTTTGAGTATTTGTCGTATTAGAGTAATTATGAATTAAATCGGAGTTTAAAAGCGTTTCCGATGTGTTGCTATTTGTTACGTTTTCGTTTAAAGAACGATTGCATAATTGTGATGTAATAATATCATTTGTATCGATCGTATAAAAAGGAACGGACTCACCATTGTTAATTTCGGCTTCATTGTTAGCGTTAGAATTATCTGTCGACCGATTATTATCTGCTTGATTTAATTGACTTAATTGCCGGCGAGCGGGTATCGGCGACCTGGTAGTCATGGTAGAGGAGTACGCACGCGCGCGCGCGCGAGGGGAAAAATATCACGTTGTCTATCGAGCCGCTAGCGGTAGCGGTTGTATATACGCGCCACTGATAAGGAAATAGACAGAGATAGCTGCGAAAAATTACGTTAGTAGGTACTATCTCAAAATGAACGCAGGATATTATACTACACAATAGCAAAGAAAATTGTCATGGTAAGGGATATGATGGAACGAGTGTAACTAGTGGTAGTTACACTGGCTTACAAAAACGTATAAAAACTATACAACTAAAAGCGTCTTACAAAAATAAATTTCAATTTATTATTTTTCTAGTCATGAAATGCAAGTTATTAGAGATGATAATTTTTTTTTTTTCTAATCTATACCTAGCCCGTTGGGTATCACTAGATTCTGTTGCATACTCTGAACACTTGAACGATCTCCGCCCACTGACGTAGGACTCAAACTTATTTTAAGCACTTAAGTCGGATGACTTCTTCCTGCGCAGCCGATGTGTCTCCGTCAGATTATTCAATAACGCTACCGCTAATACGTTCGTATGAATTTAAAGTTTTGCGATGTGTCTTGCGGCTGATTTTGCAATAATCTTCCTTATATAAGGAGTGTTAAAATCTTGGTGGAGGGTCTTATTACTTACGTACCACGGAGCATCAACTATTACTCTCAATATCTTATTTTATTTATATTTGAATCTGCGCTACAGTCCCAGAATTCGCAACCATGCCTCCATACCAGAGCAAGAATCTGCCTGTAGAGTAATATTTTATTATCTACAGAGAGCTACGAGTTTCTTTCTAGTAACCAGTACGTCTTCCTTGTTCTAATATTTCATTCGCTTTTTTTTGTCACGATATGCTTGCGCCGTGTCAGTCTGCAATCAAGGTGCATGTCCAGATACTTTACTTCCTGTTTTAACGGTATTGTTTTACTGTTCATTTTAATAGGTTCATGATCTATATGTCTATTAGTGAATATTATGTGAACCGAATTATCTTCGTTGATCTTAATTCTCCATCGCCTACACCACTCGGAGATTTTATCAATTGATGTTTGCAGTGTGGTATTAGCTTTATGTGGGTATTTATTAGAGCACAAAACAGCCGTATCATCTGCAAAAGTAGCAGTAAGGAACTCGTTCGTAACAGGAGGATCTGCTGTAAAGAAAATATACAATAGGGGGCCTAACACACTCCCCTGTGGCACCCCAGCTCTTGCCGAATATATATCGGATAACTCTTCCTCTTGCTTAACTTGGAAGTATCTTTCATCTAAATATGATTCCAGTATTTTGTAATAATGGTAAGGCAAATGAGTTCATAGCTTATACAGCAACCCATCATGCCAAACCCTATCAAATGCCTCACTCACGTCCAGAAAAACCGAATCACAAATCACTTTTTTCTTCCAGATCATTCTCAATTTTTTCAACTACCCTATGCACTTGCTGAATGATTGAGTGTTGCTCCCTAAACCCAAACTGGTGTGAAGGAATTAATTGCTGAAATTCCACTGTTGGGAGAATTATTTTTAGTAACAACGTCTCGAACAATTTTGACATAACCGGCAACAATGAAATCGGCCTATACGATGTTAGCTCTACTGGGGGCTTACCAGGCTTCGGAATTAAAATAATTTGCAAAAATTTCAACTGAATCGGATAATGCGAGGTTCTAATTATTCCATTGAATAAATAAGTCAACATTAATAGTCCCTTTCGCAGTAGTTCTTTTACAGCCCTGGCCATTGTGATATCGTAGCTGGGAGCCTTTTTTAGGTTCATATTTCTGACAACTGGTTTAATTTCCCCAGAGGAAGCCAGCTTAATAGGTAAATGCAAATTCTTATTATAAATCGGATCTGGTAAACTTTCATTTCCCTCATGTGGGCTAAATACATCAGTGAGATATTTACCAAATTCATCAGCTTTTTCCGTATTGCAATGCGCCCACCGTCCATTATTATTTTTGAGCGGTTGAAGTGGTTGTTTTAGTCTTTTTAGATAACGCGTTGTCCTCCACGAGGAGTGGTCGCCGCTCTGATAGGATAAAGATGATATAAAGTCTTTAAAATTATAATTTTTAAATTGTTTTATTGAGTTCTTTACTTTCTTGGTCTGCTTATGTAGATTCGCTTTGTCTATTGTATGCCTGTGGGTCTGCCGTGTCTTACGGAAGGCCCTTTTTTTAGTTATCTCACGTATTATCTCAGTTTAATAATGTACTGCAGGAGAGCTTTCTTTTACCTGAGGAGTGCTAAGCAAAGCAGCTTCATGAATTAGCTTAGCAAAATCTTGTAGTATATTTTCAAAGTCGTTTTTAGTTTTAATTGATACATTTAAATTTATTTTGTTAGTGATAATCTCTCTATATTTAAGAGATGATAAATTTAGTGTCAAAACAATTACAGTAAAAGAATATTGATTTACTGTACGCTACGGAGTTATTAAAAACAGCACTTGAAAATGTTGAAGGATTGAGGAATAATTTTGAAGACATCATTCAAGAAGCTTCAGTTTTAGCTGAAAGTTGGGGAATATACACAGAATTTCAAGAAAAAAGACCAAAACAAACAAAAACCATCTTTGATGAACTATCAGCTCATGAAATAATAACGAATGCAAAACACTTATTTAAAATACAAGTTTTCAATGCTCACATTGACATAATTATTGTACAATTAAGCAATCGATTTGAAGGAATGAGATCAGTAAGCCGGCGTTTTCGCTGTCTTTTCCCAGTCAATCACCAAAAGATGAAAGATGATGAGTTCATTGAAGCATCACAAGAGCTAATGAACTTTTATTCTCATGAATTATCAACCAATTTTATACATCAGCTTTTGTCACTTCAAAATTTAATTCACAAAAATATATTAAAAGATATGTCCATTAGTGACCTTTTCAAATACATAATGAAAAATCACTCATCATTTTTGAGTAATATTCCTGACGTTCTAATAACTATAAAACAATTTTTAACATTGCCTATTACAGTAGCGAAGGCAGAAAGATCGTTCTCTAAACTGAAAATAATAAAAAAATTATTTGCATCATACAATGGCACAAGTGCGATTGGCTGGTTTAGCTGTATTATCGATTGAATTTGAAAAAGCTAAAAAGCTCAATATTGATAAATTCATCGTCGAGTTTGCAACAAAAAATGCAAAACGTTCACAACTCTTCAACAATATTTCAACTTAAATAATTTCTGGTGTAAGAGTTGTAGATACGAATAAAATTATTTTTATTTATATCAATATAATCTGTTTAAAACTGTTAAACTTTCATAATTATTTACCTCCATAAAGTTTTACAAATTACATTTATTAATAAATTTATTAAAAAATTATATTTCAAATAAATTATCTCTATCAAATATAATTTACGTGTTGATTTATGTATCTTTTTATTTAACTTGTTTTTGTCTTTAACTTAAAAAATAATAATAGATAAAAATAAAGAAAAAATTGATTATTTGATGCTCTTAAGGGGGCTCCATAGAGATTTTCGCGGGGTAGTCTCCAAGGTTTCAACTACGCCACTGTATATATATTTATCAAAAAAACACTTTTTGGAAATTTAACACTAACCTAGCCAACGAAATAATGTTTTCTTCGAAATGTAAAAATAAATTAAAATAAAAGTATAAATTTTAGTGCCACCGAAAGTACAGGCAAAACCACACAAGAAGAACGATGCTAATCGAATTCTTAAAAGGAGTGAGTTAAAAAAAAGAAATTCACATTTTGTTGAAAGCATGTAAAAGAAATTAGACACTGAAACGAAATTATTTACATAAATCGGATTTAGCCATAGAAATTACATTGAGATATATTTATATACTCGTACATAGATAAACGACTGGATTTTATCTTCTCAAGGGGCAGAGAGGATTAAAAACACGTAGAGAAAAAATATTGTATGCGATGACGTTATGTGTAAATTGAATTGGTGCCTGTTTTTAAATAATAAATTGTTTCCGAAGTTCCTCATTATTGGTTTATTAAAAAATTAATTTTATCTGTCAATAATTCTACGTCGAAAAAAGAGTTTACAAAATTTCGGTCGGCGGAAAGAACCCCAGATCTGCCGCTGCTACCAAATAACTGTTTAAAGCTTTGTTAAGCATTAAAATTAAACATGATCACAAACGGTAATTTTAATAATTTACTTATTTAAAATATATTTACATATATGTAAATGTTTATTTTGCATAAATGATGAATACAGATAGTGTCTTCCGTCTATATCTTTTACCATAATTTTAAGATAAACCTAATTTTTTATAACGTTTTCTTAATTTCTTTTACATAGCTTTCTTCAATTATTATTAGATCAGTTTAATTGGAAACTAGCTTTAATTTGTATTCCCTATTTTTATATTAAATTATTAATTAATTAACGGATATGAAACATTTTGAAAGAAAAAATTACCAAATAACCAGTAATCTAAAACGCTATAAGTTTCGTTAAAGAAATAAAATACCGTTTCGTTCCCGACAAATAACGATCGTTTCAATGATATGTCACATGCCCGAAAAAAAAAAAAAAAAAATCAAAAATTCCGAGCTTTAGGCGCCCCGCGGTATTAACTTTAAAGCTGGAAACCTAGATGTTCCATACTAGAGAAATATACGGGGTTGCGCATACTTTTAGCCTTGTTAAAAATGTTTAGCTACAGTACTAACGGCGCAAGGGGAGAGGGTACGTGATTTTTCGCGCTTTTTTTAACTTTTCGCCAACTTTGAAAGTTTCGTTAAGGAAATTAAATATGGTGTTGTTTCTAACTAATAGCGATATTTCCATCAATACATGACCGGGGGAGGGGGGTTCAAAACTTTCAAGCTTTCGGCGCCCCGAGGGTCTAGATATAAAGTTGTAAGCTCGACTATAGTTTTTCTATAAAGCGGTTCTTTATGCATATATTTGAGATGCGTTTTGATTTTCACAACTTTTTTACTCCGGCTATTGCTTACGTGAACATCCCTTTTTTTTGCTATTTTTGCTTTAAAAGGGGAAGGGGTCCATATCATTTATTAACCGTAATTTTTTGATTATATGAAAAAACTTTTGCGTTTTGTTATATATTTTTAATTTCGCCTTTAAAGGTTTATCTGGTGATGAGTTATGATTTTTGAGATCGTTTTAAATACCATATTATATATTCTTGACGGTTTTTTTAGGTTTTTTTGCCACCCAGGGTAATCGTTTAGTTTGAAGTTATAGATTTTCTTAAAGAGAATTTTAATTGTAATTTATGATCCAATTTTGAAGTTTATAAGTCAAATCGTTCGTGTGTTATTGATTTTTATTTGATATTTTTGTCATTTCTAAACCATCTTATTTGAATTCCGTACATTACATGTGTACGAAATCGTAAAAAAAGAAAAAGTTAAAACTTTAATAAAATCAATTACACGTACACATACAATTTGTACGTTTGTAAACTGAAAATACATGGTACATTAAAAGCTGGAGGAACTAATACGTAAAATATTATTTTACAGTAAACAAACTCGAAAATCTGTTTCGGTTAATCAATATAATGGGCAGTTACTAATCAACTGCTCGCCTGCTGCTTATTTCACCCATAAACTGGTTTTGCAATTTTATAATCGTGCAGAACCATAATTTATTGATGAGCTATCGGCCGGTTTTTCAGAAGTAACAATTTACTTTCATTCGGAAAGTCGGATATAGCTTTGTTCGAAGATTTTACGAAATCACCAATTATTATTTCCAGCCAAATACTAGTGTCCCTCAAAATCCGGCTTCTCTCGTAACATTTATGAAACGAAGAGGAGAGACCTTCATTAAGTTCAAGATAAAATTATCGGAGTGATCAAATGGGAACAATCAGGTAAGGTTAGTGACTGGTTGCGGCCTAAAATGTTTTTTTTTTCCTTTTTTTTCCCCCGTTATAAAACGGGTAAGAGTACTACATAAAGGATACGAATATCTCCACATATGCATGTTACACGCCCAAAGCAGGTTTTCGATTAAACAACTGGTTCTTCTTACAGGTTGTAGTCAAAATGAAAATCTGCACGTGGAAACGAATATACCTCAACACTATCATTTAACATTTTTGCTACAAAGAAAAATTTGACTTCATAATTAACATACTCGTAATTTATTAACTCACCATAACTATTCTGCAAATATCCGATAGTTCTGAGAACTCTTTAATTTATATCACTAAAATACAGTCAGAGTGCAACAACGCTTGGTTAAAGTCATATTTGTACGATTTGTTTTTATGCAATGTTTAGGTATTTTTTTGTTGTTAATATCAACGCATTTTTAATACGCACAAAATGTAATAAAGAGAACTGTCTTTTTTTCCTACAGTTCTAGAAGCCATTAGAACTGCTGTAAAGTAACTGATACATTAACTGAGTCCTTTATCGAGTTAATGCAGATATAAATAATTTTTATCAAAAAAAAAGGGGAATACTTTTGAACATTAAATGACTAACATTAAAAGTTTATCAGCTAAAATCGATTCAAAAGTCCGTGCGTAAATTATTTAAATTTGTGATAAGTAGCTTGTTTGTTCAACCTTCACACACCTCAGTTAAATCACTCGTAGATTCAAAATCTACAATTATATTTAAATTCATATATCAATCGTAAACAAGAGTGTCGCCAGCCGATGATCCACCCGGGGGGGGGGGGGGCAGATGATAGAAAGAGGATATGAGTTATAGGAAAAATAAAATTTATAAGTTGTTAAGGCCTTATATTTTATTAATCAAGAATAAAATCTTAATTAAAACACAATTTTCGTGGGTTTCTGGCAGATTGTCCATGATTACGTGCCTGTGAATACTCATTATGGCCAGTTGATTAAGAAGTTACAAGGCTCCAAGGGGGGCAGCTGCCCCCCGCTGGCGACGCCCAAGATCGTAAAAATTGATTTTTTCCTACTTTACAATATTTCCTCGCTTTTATTTATTTATTTTTACCCTGACGATAACATTTCATAAAGAGCAACTAATTAAAAAAGTTATAAAAAACGTGAAAACTTAGTTTCCATTTTTTCGTATATTAACAGATATTTTTCACTTATAAGCCACTTTTCTTCATAAAAACAACCAAACAATAAAATTAAAGTGACACGATGACCAAATTAATTTGGCAGCTATTTCTTTGAGATCGGTATTTATTCAACAAAGTGAAACCAGTTAATCTAGCTCCTGAAGAAAAGTTCCGGAAAACCGTTCTTGACTTGTGAAACACATGTAAGAATTATCGTTAGACCAATAGTAGCGGTCAAATTTTTAATTACTTATAAATATTGCGAAATATAAAATAATTACGGTCATTTAATATTAATTTAGCTCAATAATTCGCTCAAAGTAATCCGTTTTCAAAAACGAATTTTACTTTTTGTATGTAAATTAGCTTACCACTCTTTTATTACTACTTTACCTTCTGCATATAAATTTATGCAATACGCTTGCTACGAAACGAGACAATTAATTCTTTGCGGAAATTCTAATAATTTTCGGGTATGTCTAGTTTTGCAAAAATTAATAAATTTAATACTCTTCAGCAGTCGAATGAATTTATTTAACAGCTATAGATTAAAAGCGCTAACCTCTGAATTATCGGTTCATACAACATTGTGAACACCTCTAGCTTTTCCATAAATTTAACAAACACGTTTCACAACAAGTGTCGAATATTTGAAGTATAAAAATTTAAAAAAACGTAAATTTTCATAAACCAGTACAATGCACCTTGATGTAATCCGATTCTTCAATACAAAAAATACGCTTAACTGTCCTAACTAGAAATAATTTTTTAAGCGATTTGTATATAAGAATTTTTTGACAGACCAATCTGTTTGAAAGTTATCTATGTTTGATATTACCGGTATTCAAGTCCGATTTGTGAGGAGAATAACTTGACGGTCTTCATTTCGTTGTTACCAGCTTTGGAATAGTAAAAGAACAAAAGAAAGAAAATAACTCTACATTATGGTATAATGGAAAGAAAGTTTAAAAGCCCTTTAAAAATTTCGTAAAACTAGAAGTTGAATTTTTAATGCTCGCTTTTAAATTATAATTTAAAATTTTTATTTTTCGAAAAATAATAACAGTGACTTACATTTAAAAGATATTTATTTTTAACAGTCAAATTCAGTAGTAAGGAAAGTAAGGGGGGATTAAAATTACTTATTTTTCTAATTGAGATATTAAAATTTTAATGAGTGCATTAGAGAAATAATATTTTTTCTTTTTTAAAAGTTTTATGAAGGAATAAACAAACCTGAAAACGCTATCTCCATAATGCACTCATTAACACTTTAATATCTTAATCAGCAAAATATGTGATTTTAATTTTTCCTCCTTATTCTCCTTGCTACTGAATTTGACTGTTAAAAATGGATATTTTTGAAATGTGCGTCACTATTATTATTTCACCCGATCAGAATACTGTATCCCCCCCCCCTCTCTCTCTCTCACAGTCATACATAGGATTTCGAAAATTGTGTACGTGTATTGAAAATTTAATATTCTCCGATAGCCAATTTTATATTGTCGAATTTTGTTACATTGTGCGCGCAAAATTTTAAATTTCAAAAAAAGACGTTAAAAATGTATATCGAATGGACGAACAAAAAAGTATTAAAATTTCAGTAACTGCGGGACGATTTATTGTATAAACTTTGAATTCAAATGTGTTACAATAAATAAAACTTGCAGCAACAAACAATTTGAGATACCACACCTAGTTTTGATAATTTAATATATTTATCTAATCGATCAAGTTCAATTAAAAATTTCGTTGTAAATTTAAAATTTTATTTATTAATCTACATTATTTTATTAACCATTAAAATAGTAACTTTTAATAAAATAACGGCGGAACTACACCGTGAATGTGTCTTCTGACTTGAATGACAAAATACAGGGTATTTTAGCCTATTAACTCGAAAGGAAAACTGCAGTATAATCGTAAAATTTTGAAATTTTTCTTTTACTAGCGCGAGTTGTACAGAGTGCGGCAGCGTAACTTCCTTTTTTAAAATGCACCACTTTTTTTCTACTAAATTTTTTAAAGAAATAATAACAGAAAATCGAAATACATACTCTAGATCCCATTGGCAATATGTATGCTTCTCCCCTTGCAGTTTTATTTCGATTTTCTGTTATTATTTCTGTAGAAAAATTTAGTGGAAAAAAAGTGGCGCATTTTAAAAAAGGAAGTTATGCTGCCGCGCCCGGTATATAACAGGTTAAAAAACTATGATCTGCAAGCAATAAAAGTAAATATAATTTAAGTATTACAATTTTTTAAATCCTCGAAAATTTCCAAAAATTCAAATGTGAATTAACCCTCTAATTGTGGAACATAGCGGGAGCAATTAAATATAGACTTGCAATAAAGCGACGCAATCGTGAGAGTGGAAGATTTGCCGAAGTTTAGGAAAAAATCAGGGGAGTAGGTAGTGTTTTTCGTTTACTTTCACTTTTTAATAATTACTCATTATAGAAGTAACTCATTAAACGAAAGAATAAAAAACAAATACTTCTATTAGGATGTTTAATTACGGAATTTACTTTAAAACCAGTTTCATCTTTTTTTCATAGCTATATTAAAACATCTAGTTACGAGGTTATTCAAGTAGTCAACAAATTAACTCTAAAATTTAACATCCGGAGCTATAATGCACACACATTCTCTCCCTTTATAATAACAAACGGCAAGAACTATTTACTAAAAACCACAATGCACACATTAACTCGGATTATATCGAAAAAAATGCGACATTAGAATTAGGAATAAATTTATTTACTTGTAATACTGTTGCAAACATCATTTAGTTGATTTTTGACAACGGAACTGGTTTTAATCGGGAATTTTCCATTTCTGCTATTTGTAAGTTCTTCAGTCAAGATCGAATCCTATAAAAAATTCAAATAGGTATATTATAATAAGAAAATATTCATAACGTTTAATAAATAAAATAAAAATTCGCTTCGCAGTTGTAGCTATTTGAACACAGTCGAAGAAAATATTCAGTGACCAACTTCATACTTTTGTTCTAAATATTTGAATTATTTAAATATTTAAATATAGTTTAATTATTTAGAAACGGTTAAAAGTTTCTTCAATATAAATTTTATTCCGACAGGGGGGTTGTTTTGTGAAATAATTTAAAAGTCAGACATAACGTTACGCTATTAAAATCGGTATGTAATAACGCGGACCAAAAGTCGCAAATGTCTTCTGACATACCTTCGACTCGATAATATTCACGAATTACTTTTTTCGGTAACAAAAAACTCAAAAGTGAACAGAAATTAATGTTTTTTTAAGCATATGACGCTCAGTGTATAAAATAAGGGAACGGATTTATATATCAATACTATCTCAGACACGGTGGCTGTAAGACGGACGTTTTATATCCCATACTTGATAATCCCAGCTTATTTAAATATGCTTTCTGTTTGCTTCACCCACTACCCAGAAATGTCGATTAAATTACCGCCTGTTCAATTTATCTCCACCCGTCTTTATCGCAAATTATCTATCTCGAAATCTGATTGTAAAAGTGCTGTTAACTGTATTTCCTCTTCATATACATTCATCCTCATTTTAATCCTACTGTTTTAACATTCGATTTTTATTTCTGACCTCTTCCACTCACACTCATTTCTGGTAGACATCCGTTGGGTACTTAGTCACGCTGGAATTGCAGGAAACGAAAAAGCGAGATTATTTTGCACTGTTTGGCTACACAGTCGAGTGCTTTCCTTTTCATGAAATGTTTAATTTAACTAAAAAGATCCAGTTTGCTAATTAAAAATGGTTTTACAGATTCTCCTTTTACCAATACAACCCTATTTCCTATCTCATCCACTGATTCTTGATTTCTCTCAATCACGCTGTTCCATCATTTCCTCTCTTGCCGCATTCATTTTGCCCACAGTCCGCTTTCTGCTTATTTTTATCGCTTTTTCATTATACCTTCTCGATTTCATCCTGTCTCGATAACTCTTAGTCTCTTGCGATTCAAGTGATATGTTTTTTGAACGTCCTTTTTTATCATAAAGCGTAATACTTTTGTTCGGAGCTATTGCGAGCTGGCATCCCGCTCCGTACAACGCATGCTTTACTACGTGTTTTAGAGTTCACTGCTCATGATCCCAATTATTGCCAAGTTCCTGCCTTTAATCCTTTACCATATCAAGATTTAATCTTCCTTATCACTTTTTCTCCTCCACAGTACTTCCATTTTACCGTATCCAGTTACTCCTATCCTTTTCCTTTGTATATAAGAAGTATACTGTTTTTTGCAACTGCATCTGAGATCCTGCACAATGGTGGACTCTACTTTTGCAAACTGCAGCTGCTACGTAGGATAATGGATTTCTTCTTCTTTATCTCATCGCTGCGTGGGCTTTTGCAGTTGTGCCGTTGAGGTGATGCGTTACATTCCTCTTTCATTGAGTTTTGGAAATCTACTTCTTAACAATTATCACTACGTTACGAAATGTCGCATTGCTTTGACTATTTTTTTTTTTTTTTCCAGTACTTGTTAAAGCTATTTTTTTCGTTCATTTTCATTCCCTTTTATAGATTGTTTCTTCCTACCCTGCAAGTAATCCTGCCATATTAAATTTTCAATTTTTCAATATCTTTTTTTCAGTTTTTCGGAAGGTATTTTTTTCAAAATGATAGAAAACGTTCGACATCGACCAGCATAAAATAAAGAAAAGAAAAAAAAGTTGCGCATTCAATCTTTTTTTATTAAAATGAACTTTTTCGAACGGTTCAAAAACACGAATGAAAATTATAAAAATAAGCTGTTTTGTGTTTGCTGCGGGTGACGCGAGATAATCTCGGAAAAAACTGAAACAGCAGTGAAATAAATTTTTTTTTTTCCCCTATGGGTTCGTCAGCGAGGACATTAGCCCAAGAAATAGGAGTAAAGAAGAAATCAGTTTTTTATGCGGCGTGAAACATTCAACAAGAATGTGTCAAGCGCCTGGATGACAGAAGGAGAAGGAAGGGAAAGAATAAATGCAGCACAACAGGGAGTAGGAACATTGTTTGATAAAAGAGAGGAGTAAAAGGAAGATTGTTCAGATGATAGTGATGAACATTCGAACATTATGTGATTAGGATCACATACAAGTTGACTGTTAGGAGAATGTAAAGGACAATACGGAGATGGCGCGAGAGAGAATCGGAAAAGCGACGAGGGGAGCAAGCTGTGCCCCAAGCGGAGGCGGCTAAAATATTAAAATGTCATCTACAAGCTTGTCAATTTTAAAATGTAATTTTTATATAAGTTTTTGTCACACATTGTTTAGTTTAATTTAACATATAATAAGAAAAAACACACTAATATAAACAATTAATTGATATTTATTAACCTGACGCGTTTCGAAGGCAAAGCTTCATAATCGCTGGAGTTATTACATAATCCTATAATTCCCGTGATCATGAAGCTTCGTCTTCGAAACGTGTCGGGTTAATAAATATCAATTAATTGTTTATATTAGTGTGTTTTTTCTTATTATATGTTAAATTTTAAAAATAGTTGATTTTTAGCGAGGCAAAAAATTGAAGTATTTTACTAAAAATGGTGAAATAAAATTTAAAAAAAAAAAAAATTACTGAACTCAAGGTTTACTATAAAAATTTAATAAAAACGCAATAAAACGTAAAAATTAATTAAATTGTATGGTGATGTCGTGATAATTATTATACAACATTAACTTTTTGAAGTCGGCACGAAAAGTCGATGAGTTTTTTTCTTCTTTTATAATCAAATGTGTGCGCGTAGACGTCATTTATTTTCTGGCTAAATTTTATAATTGGACGCTGCTTCAACTAAGTTTCTTATTGCTGTTTTTCAGGATGTTGCTCGACCACGATGTCTTTCTTCTTCCACGTGCTTTTTTCGCATTGATTTATCCTCGTATAATTATACATAATAATTCATATTTTTTGCTTTTCATAATATTGCTAAAATAACTCAACTTCCTTTTCTTGATTATAATATCAAATATTTGCCTCTTGCCATCTGCTCTATGCAGTTATTCTTTATCTTCTGCGTCCATGTTATTCATTTCACACGCTTCTAGATATTTGAGTGTTTTTCTCGTTTATATTGCTGCCTCCGTGCTGTATAATAAAACAAAGTTTACGTAGCATCTTATTTTTAAAGAAAGGCACAGTCAATTGAAATATAAGTATTACAGAAGAAGTTGGGTCCCCACGCCATGATCGGAGGGATTGAGGGTCAAAGGTCAAGTATGCCTGTATGCATGAATATGTTCAGTCTGCGACAAAAACGCAAAAATATTAATATTATTAATAGAATTCTTAAAACAAATTGTACGTCGATACAAATTTTATATCTTATCGTTGGGTTGGTTTTCCCCAGAATTATTCGCATGAATTTACGCCATTATGATAAAAACAAAGTTTGTGACAAGGCCTATTTATTTTCTTTTTCTATTCGATGAAGTTTCTTTCATTTTATTTCGTTCACTTATATATTATTCGATTTACTTAGTATTGTTTCCGTGCATATTTTTCGTATCATTTAACGAGAGGAAAACGTAAACTTCTCTCGTAGGAAGAAACAGGGAAAATTATAGTTTACAAATTAAAAAGTCCTACGGTAATTATTAATTTATTTAAACTAGACAAGAATTAAAGTAAAGTAAGTCCCTTACCCTTGACAGGGCATCGGGGATTATGAAGTTAAGGTTTATAATGTATAAAGCCCAACGCAACTAATGAGAGTAGAGGGTCAGTTCCTTTCTCTCGGCCGCCTTTACCTTCCCAGATTTCTCTGGTACCTAATTATTTCAGGCTAGGTAAACATGGGAGCGACTTCGATCCAGAACGAAACAAGTTTCGAGCCTGTGGCCTCTAGTTTGGTAGCCAAGCGACTTTACCACTAGGCTACCGCGCTAAACAATTGTAATTTTAAAAAATCAATAAGAAAACCATACTAGGTAACCGTAAAAAAAGAAAAATATTAAGGGCAATCAAATTATACACTTTCTGCTCGTGTCATAATGAATGAATGTGGTATAAAATACTGCATGCATAATGTACAAAGATTATTAGAACTTTAATTCGCGGTAAACGAACGCGATAAAATGACCGGCTTGGACCTAAGCGCTAAATCTGATATAAACAATTGAAAACTAGTTACATTTTTAGACTAAAAAAGTGGGTGTTCCAGAGAACATGCTTATCACAGGATTTAAGAAAGGGTGAACACTTAAATCAAGACGTCAATTTGGATCTAGAGTGCAATTGATTACTAATGACAAAGTGAGGCTGTATTTTTGGATAGTAAAGTAAATGCTTTAAAATACAAAGATCTCTTCCGAAAAATATCGGGTAGAAATTTTATTTTTTAACAGGATAATGCACCAACTCATGTACTGTTTGTTTCATAAAATTATGACTTAAAACAAATTTTGTGCCTATATTAGATTAGCCGATGCGAACACTGAACCTAAATATTGTTGAAATAGTTTGGGGATTTCTTACTAAAAAACAAGTTTATAAAGATGCCAATGTTTCTCCGCCTATGAGCTGAAACAATTAATTTTAGACGTTAGGACACAATTTTCGCAAGATGTTATAAAAAAGCTCCATGACACAGTTTCAAATAGAATGTTTATAACCATTTACAGTCTATTAGATGTCAGTTTTAAAAGATACCAAAATTCAACGTATTATAAAACTATGTAAGTTACCTTCATAATTTTGTGTCAAAAATTTGCTATTAAAATTATTGTATGTAGTCATTTAAAATTTTAAAATTAGTTAAAAATGTAAAATAATTATGAACAAATCCAAATATAAACTAAGATAAACTTAAACATCAACGTAATTTTTGTAAAATTTTGTAATGCATATATTGTAATTGAAAATATGTAAGAGCCTTTATTTTTTTATTACAGTTTTGTAACATATCTATCTATCTATCTATCTATCGATCTACCCGGCTATTCGGGCATTTTTGGTAATGAAGCTGCAGACTCCTTGGCTGGAGTTGTTGCTGTTTCCCGTCTCTTTTTTAAAAAAAAAATCCCATCCTCTAATCCCGTTCCGCTGTGTAAAAGTTTTCATCTTAGGCTTTGGTCGGATATGTACGTTTCCTCTTTTTCTACCAATTGTTCTTTCTATCTGTTTGTTCAACCTAGTCTTCCTGCCAATCCATGGTTCTCTTTGTTTCCTTTATTTCGTCGTTCTGTTGCTATCTCCATTATTCGTCTGCGCTTTGGTCACTCTCTGTTGCTTTCATCTCGTTTTCGTTTTTCGTTAGTTTCTTTTCTATATTGACTTCTCCACTCAAACGAAGAGCATGTTTGCGATGCTTATTGTGCCTCCTATATCCTGTCTTTTCCTTCTCCACATATCGTTCCCGTTGTTTTCTGATCGCATCAAAATATAACTGATTCATTTCCCTTTATAATAGTTTCTGAGTGAAGGTCCCTGGTTGACGAGCCCAATAAAAATTAAAAAAAGAAAAAAAAACCTAGCGCAAGTGAAATTTTTTAAAGTATCAGCGTGCCGCAGCGGGATTCGAACCCAATTCTACGCGAACGAAACACGGCAGCTGGTTACTTGTCTTTTTCAAACAAAGTACCTATGAAATTTAAACCTCCAAAACTAGCCTGGGATGCTGGGAACATTTGGATAATATTTTACACTGAAAAATACCGGAATAAGTACGTATGCGAATAAAAAAAAGGGTTCGAAACGTGCAAAACAAAGTGCGATTTGAAAGCAAAAAACTGTACAATTGGAATCGGAATGAAAATCGTAGAAAAAAATAATAACAAGAATAGAATAAAAGATGATAACAATAGTAAAGTTCGTTCGCGATAAAGAAACGCAGTTTTACGTAATAACAACAAAAATCTATAGTAAAGGTTGAAAATTAAACAAATTATTATTTTAATTGTTTCGAAAAATAATGTGAGAATAATAACCGTATTGCCGATAATTTTACACGCATATTGCTTGTAATAATGCACCCTAGTTTTATAAATAAATTATCACCACTGTACTAGCGTCAGGTTCTATTATTACTACATTTCACTCAAACTGATTATTATGTATTGCGGTACAGAGGGCGAAGGTTGTATACATGAGTTTATGCATTGTACCCGGAATAATAATAGAACGATAATTCGAGTACAAATAGACCGATCGATAACCCAGCGCTATGTTAATTACTTGTAGATTGATAATAAATTATCGTCTTTTTAAGGAAAAATATTTATTTACATATTCTTTGTGTTTCTTCTTTTTCTGTTCACGCATTCGTACGCACAGATTCCTTCCGACTGACGGTCTTGTAAATGACGAACTAAACTCGAAAATAATGTTTACTTCCTTCTGTCGTTGGTGAAACTTTTTTGTTTAAAAATATATTTATTAGATTTGAATCTGTAGAAAAAACGCATATTAATTTTAGGAGGGAATTCCAAACCCACTAGTGAATTCGTAATCGTGCAAATTTATTAATTACAATTTAATTAAATTAATTTTTGTTTAGATGAAATAAATTTATGCGAGCGAAAGAAAAGAGAGAGAAAATTAAGGCGATTTCAGAATTTTCATATCCGGCAATTGACGTAAGTTTAAGTGAACAAAAAAAAGCAAGAAAAAAAAAGTATATATATATGTATAATAAGCTATGACGCTTATTTAAAACAGTTTTCAACTATAAACTATTCACGTGAAATTCACGCTGGAAATAAATCAGTTGTTTTTACCATAATTAAATTAAAAAGTGATAATAAAATAATCGCAACTGATCTTGAAAAGTACGTTTCATTTTACGTTTCATTTTTACAGCGAAACATTTTTAACGATAGACTTACATTGGTTAAAGACAACGAATAACCGAAAGATTACTAACCGGCTGCAATAATATGTCATACGGCGCTTGATTTAAATACCGAGTTGGTAAATACCATATTAATAATACCGCTACATTATATGACAAGAATAATGCTTCTCCTAGCCTACAAAGTACAGTGTAGTCGTCAAACATTCACCAAAACAATATTAAAAACGACAACAAACAGCAGCGATGTTTTAGATAACGGGAACTTAAAAAATAAAAAAAATAAAAAAAAATAAATAAATAAATCTGTAATATAGATCAGAAAAAAAAACAACAGTGTTCGAATACTATTTACTAAGTCAAAAATACCATTCCATCCAAACTACTGTGATGTAAATAATCAGAATGAGTATTTTAAAAACCATAGACCATACACATTAGACAAAAAAAAAGTTACTACTATACAATTTGAAATATTCTGCAATTTTTGTATTGCACCCAACTAGAACAAAAAAATGGAATTTACCTAGCTCAAATAAACTTATTACTTAAAAAAGCATTATCGGGTTATACGTTAACCCGGGGTCCGGTGCTATATTTCATCCACTACTATCCTATAAAAAATAAAAATTTTGAAATCTCCGTCGCCGAATTGATATTTTAAATGTTCTAATCTTACGCATAATATTCACGCATTTACATTCTTCAATTCTTTAAAAATTTCCAAACGATTATTAAAACCATCGGATATGCCAAAAACTTCCCTCTAATTCAAATATAAAAAGTATAAACGCAAAATAATTATATATATATATATACACAAACTCGGCCATTTTGCCTCGCATGTGCCTTTTGACCCCTCTTGCTTACATTTCTGTCACTTTCTTTTCTATACTTCGTATATAATGATCAAAATTTACAACGTAATTCTAAATCAGTCCATATGAATATAATAACACAATCGCAAAAATCCTATAAAATATAACAAACGTTACATAAAGTTGGAACATTTTTTCTAATGGGGGGGTAGCCTAAGAATTACATTATAATTAATATATATATATATATATATATATATATATATATATATATATATATATATATATATATATATATATATATGTATGTATGTATGTAAATTGTAATTGTATTTACCATAACGGCACACAAAATAAAAATTATGCGAATAGTAGTGTTTAATACGCGTATAACTATGCGAAAAGCTTTCGTCGATCCACACAGTTATGAACCTTTTATTCCTTACGTTTAATTCTCATTATGTAACATTTGTTACTTTACTAACGGGATTATCCTTCCTTTACATTTAGCATAGTTTTTCTCTTGCTTTTATTTACTTTTATTTGGGGAATCTGATTTTTTGTTGGTTTTCCTTTCAGGAGTTCCCTTACCATTTATGGGCACATCTGTACGGCGGCCTGACCAGAAATCTATCACGGAAGTGTCAATCATGTTTTTAAATATAAAAAGCAAAAAGCAAATCGTATTTGTCATCGCGCTCTATTTCTGTTCATATTAAAATCTAACCGATTTTTTAATTTTTAACATTAACCTTAGTTTCTGGATCACTGACCTTGTTCGGCGTTCCCATTGAAAAAATATAAATGTATATTTTAATATGTATATGTACGAATAAATGAATATTGTTCCACTAAAAATCCATTTAAGCTAAAAATGTGCAGGCCTTTCTGCGCCTACATGTATATCGTTTACTGAAATAATTTCGCGGTAGTGGGAGACAAATTTTCTCAATACGGCTGAGCTTATTATAAATATAAGTACAATTTTTTCATTCATCCGTTCAAAAAGCACGGCAGAAGATGCATCAAAACTGAACAGTTTCTTTCAGTACGAAAAACTGAAAATGTTTTAAACTTTTCGAAACTTTTAACTGAACGTTTGACGCCGCAAAAGTAAATATAAAAATTGGACAAGAAATTCGCCAACAATACACTGATTACGGATGATTTCGTAGTAAAATTATGTGATTATTAACTCTTACTAGCTTCTTCATTCGTAACTACAATTAACTTTGTTCGTATGGTAAGAAATATATAATATTCGTTACAACATCGTGTTCGTTATCAAAGCGCGCTGTTCGTAACTGGGAAACAAAAAATGAATAATAGATGCCGGCTAGTAACTGTAATGAGATATTTAGAGGGTGGAGTTTCCAGTATAACTGGGATACTACTGGAAAAACAATGACGTAATAGAAGTAATTATTAAACATTTGCCAGTAAAGTCTCGACATACGCAGTAATTACCGTTAAACTGCAGAACAACAACATGGAAAGAGGAGCGGCAGAGGCCGCTGCTTCCATGACGAGGAATGTAATCAGAAATGTAATCTAGTCCAGTGTGCGCTACGGTTAGCCGCTAAAAAACGTTTAATCTAATTTACATTCGCTGCTTAAATATTACGAAACAGCCTGCTAAGACGGTTACTTTGTAATCCGCAAATTCACTTCGGATCGCGGTGCAAATTATTAAACGATTATTAGTGAAATCCTTTCTCCCTCTCTTACTACACTAGAGTATAGCGGAAACGATGGAAGTCTTTGTCTAAATCTCTGTCTCGATTATCGACAGAATTCCGATCTTTTATCGGCTACATGGATCGCGGTGTAGTCGATAATCAATTCGTTTATTACGATTTCTTTATTCACCGCGAAATTCCAGATGGGCAGCAAGAAAATCTGTTTACCGACGTGTTTTCAGCCACGAAATCGTAACAATCTACCGGAGATTACTTTGAATTAATAATTTTAAATCAAAAGAATCTGTTCCTTCTGTCTGGAAGCATACGGTGCAGAGCGCTTCAGCCAGTAGTGATGCTCGTGATTCGTATGTAAACTTTTTATTTTACAAAATTCATGGTAAAAAATAATAACCGTTTATAATTTCGTTAAAAAAAAAAAAAAAAAAACTTTTTACATGCAAATCATCCGAATAAACGAATTGTCTACTAGTTACCGTTGAAATCATTCATTTCCAAAATATCAGTCACGTAAAAATGAGAAGGCAAAATTCGGTTAAACGAAAGCAGGTAAAAATTGGCGCGCGTGCGCTTGAACTATTAGAAACGGGTAATTGTCGGCAATAATTGTTATCATTAATTTGTATTCAGCTTCACAGCGGGCGGTGATACTTTTCGCATTCAGCGTGCCTCTATCGAATGTCTGCGCCCGGTTGAGGGACATTGGCTATGCATTTTCTGCCAAACTGATTACCTGTGGACCATTGATTTCTCACTTGCGGAAGGATTTTCTTTCTAGGTTTACTGCAGTCCGAGCAGCGGAAAGACTGACTCGCTCGCCCGCTCCAAGATAACTCGACCAAACAATTCGTTCGTCATCCTGCATAATCTCTTAAATGCGGTCTGCATTTATTTGCAGTATGTACCGGGTGCTGTACGCGGTTTATTCCACCGCTTCCTGTCTATGCCGTTAACAAGAGAATTATACTTTAGCTCTCTTTCCCTGGTACCAAGTATGCCGAAGAAAGGTGTTACCAATGTGTACGACGTGAACGTGCATAGTTTTTTGGGTTACTGCCTTTCGATACAACTGAGGCACCGTGTTTCATAGCCGACTGTAGACTTTAGCGACAACGTGTCTATTGCGTCTCAATGTTTAATGAAAGATTGTGTAAGAGAACAGCTCTTGAAGAAGGCAACAAAACAACTGTTCCAGATTACGATAACGATAAATAAAACATACGGAAGTTCCGTAAAAAGAATTGTAATATGCCCAGAGACCGAACACACTGCAACAAACTTTTAATAGCAGTTTTTTCGCTAAAATTACGAGAAATAAGAATACAAAAATGAAAATGTTATTCCCTTAAATATGCAAGTTATGTAAAAAGAAAAGCTATGAAAATCAGTGGGGTTTACGATGAACAAATTATTTTTTGACCCCCCACCCCCCCACAACAGTTAAGATATAAAAGAATTTAACAACGACTTAATAATATTACAAATATCAAAATAAAATGTGTCTCCATTTTCAAAAGGCTGCATCGGTTAAAAACGCTGAATGACCAAATAAATTTTAGAAAACGTTAAGTAACGAGAAAAAAAATTACCGCGATAAAGGTCATATAACTTTTTGATTATATATGTATACGCAAAAATTCCGCTTGCCTCGAGAATACATTAAACACATAGATATTCGCAAATTGTAAATAATTTTTTTAAAAGTTTTTGTTTTTTTTCTATATCAAAATTTGTTTTCCATTTCATTTTATTTGAAAATACACCTACACGCGTAATTAGTTGTTTTTTTTTTTGCGAAATAACTGAATTTCATGTTTGTTTTTCTCATTTTCCGGAATTCTTAAAAAGCCCTTGGACCAAGTTTTTTGTTAAACGTTAAGTCAAAATATTTAGCGTCCCAATTGTTTTTCTTAGTTGAATAGCGCAAAATACGCAAAAAAAAAAAAAATAGCTGCGTTGTTTTACCCAACTACACATTATAATTAAACACGAAATAGCTAAATCGCTTTTCTCGAATTTTTTTAAAGTATTCACAAACCATCAGACAAATTTACCCAAAATCTAATGGTCGCGATTCCTCAAATATCGGAAAATAAATAGCGACTAGTGTTCAAACGTAAACGTTTAAAAAAATTGTGTATGCGGCCTACATACATGAATGCACATACTCCAAACACAAGGTCTTCTATGTTTCAGTCTAAATCATTTCAATTTCATCCGGTTTCGAAATAGATTTAGTTTAGTGTTAGTGAATTTTCTTCATTTTTGTTTTTTCTTTAATTAGAATCATATTTAAGGCATAAAAAAAATCATCGAATCAAAATAACATTCGCGAAATTAGAACCCGGTTCGCTTACAAAATAGTGAATTAATAATTTTTAAATTGGCGATTTTTAATACTTCTTTTTGTCATGCATTGCTTAAAAAGTTATATTCTTTTTTAAAGAATAGAAGTACTAGAGTTACACATTCATTTTTTTTTAGCGTGCTATTCCAATAAAAACTTGTAGAAAAAATTAACCAATGTGAGCAGTACCGTAACAGATTAAAAAGAAACAAAAACCGATCTGCGTTACAATATTAAAAAAAAAAAAAAAATACAAACAAAAAATTAACTTTAACAATTATTAAATTCAACTGACGCTTTAAAAAAAGGTCAAAACCAATCTGGATTTCAGATTTTATTCAAAAGATTTATTCGCTAATTTTAATAATAAAAAGTTTTACTCTCATCTTCGTATTTATTTTCAACGTATGTACACGTAAAAGGTACATGTTAAGGAAAAATTATTTGCCATTTAAATCAGTTTTAACAACTGGAATCAAGACTTTCATTTTTTGTGTAATAATTCCGAGAAATCATTTTAAACAATTTATATTTTTTCTTCATTAAATTTCACTGCGCTATTTTTAAAACTTCCAATTAATTACTGTTTTTTAGAAATATTTTTTGCGATAAAATACTCATAAACGCATTAGAGAAAATAGGAATAACGAATAGTTTAAAAATATGGTTTGAAAGTTATTTAACCCAGAGAAAAACAAAAGTAAATATCTTAAATGTGCAAAGTGAAAAAGAGGAGATGAATATAGGAGTACCGCAAGATAGCAACTTGGCGCCAATACTGTTTATTATATATACCCACGGTGGCCAACCGATCGATCGCGTATATTAGTCTAGTCGATCGTGGCAAGGCAAAAAATACAAATAAATCAGCATTACCCTACTTAAAACAAACAGAAAATAAACACCGTTCTCACTTGACAGACGTTCATACATTGGATTCTTTAAAGTTGGCAATTTCCAACTACAAACCTGATTTTGCTAATCTAGCGGAAGACGCTCAGACGCCAATGCTCACACTAATATAAATAAGTAGTTACTAAGAACAATTTTCAGTTTTATGTTTTCCCTCTTAATAAAATAAAAAATATTACATAATTGTATACTGAACTATACTGTTTCATTTAAAATTTCAAGAAGCATGTTACTTTTTGGTGCATTTTCGTTCAATTTTTAGAGCAAAGTTCGAAGTTTATATTTTTTTTTGTTTAAAAAACAATTTAATTAAATACTTAAACGGTAATCATTACTTATAATAAGTCACTTTTAGACTCAACAGTGTTGAAAAAAATATATCTATTTTTAACATTTCGGATAGATTACACACTAACTACCATCGGAAACAACATAATTTCTGCAGTGCAATTGTTTCTGATAAAATGCTTAGGGTAATATCCTTCGAAACGTCGAAAGTAAATATACTTTTTTTAACACAGCTGTGCCTGAAAATTATTTATGATGAAAATAATTTAACATCCTAATTTTTAGTGTAAATACTTTTCTAAATGGTAATACGGACGGTAGACGAACCCCTTAATGTTGTTACTTTTAGTATTATATAAAACTAGGTATTGCTTCAGGAATAATGTTCAAAAATTCTGTCAATGTTGAGCTTGTAAATTAAGGGAGTTTCAGATTCGTTTTCTTTATTCGAATCTATATTTGTCCGTGATAATTAGACATTTTAAGTTTTTTGTCCGGTTATATTAATTTTTTTTTATTTGCGTTAATGCGCCTCTCATTTCTTGTCACTAACTTCTTTTTTTTTTTCATTATTTCAGTTGTTTCTTATCTCATTCTGCCAGCTTCTGACCATGCACCTAACCGACTATTGCTTCTATTCTTTTGTAATCGTTTTCGGGCCGGAAGTCCTTTGTCGAGTGCTTAATTTAAAAAATATATATTATATTAATATAAATTTCCTTAAAGAGACAGGCAGACAGACAGACCCTTTGATCTGTGTTCGCCGACAAGTTCAACATACCGCACGTAATCTTCAACGTGGCAAATAAAAATGATTAAAAATACAAATACTTTTACAAGCTGCGTAGAAGGCAACGGCATATCATTCGAACGTGAGTCATATACACGCATCTGAATTATCAAAATAAAGCGCGATCAGAATCATTTGTTTTTATTTGCGCTACAAACACGTACGCGCGACCTACATTTGCCCAGTAAAAATGGACAAATATAAATGAATCGTTCCGAAACCAAATTATCCAATCTAATTAGACGCTTCGTACGCGATTTACGTTGTATAAACAATGTTGCAGTTGAAATATTTACAGACGTGCTAGGCACTCACAGGCGAGCAAGTTTCTTATAGGACTCGCAATAAATACTGAAACTAACTTCTCGACTGCCCCTTGTATAAGTTTTTTTCTAAAAAATATATTATTTTAAGAAACTAATAATAATAAAATTACATACTTACATAATTTTAGAATACTTTTCTTATTACCGTTGTGAAGTATTAAAATTCGAAAATTCAACAAAAGGAAAAAGGAAATAAACTCATTAAACGCCTAGGATTTCAATAACTTCCTGCTTTGCATCGTCTTTTTTTCCCCCTCATAAAATCTGTTCTTCCTTTCATACAATCATATTTTCCTTGAATGCTCCGCCCTTGCTGTTGCTTTCCCGTACTCTAAAATATTAGCTTCGAATCTTCCCGCTTCTTACAAATTTTTCCTTCATTCTTTCCTTCCCATGTCTAACTATAACTGCTCTACTTAAATCTTTTATACTCTCCGTCTCTAATCGCCTCTCGATTAAGTTATCTAACCTTTCTAGTTGCCGGTTAAAAGTCGCTGGTGGCGTGCTCGCATAAAATAAAAAAGAAATTAAAACATTGCCCGCACGCCGATTTAAATGATTCTAGGCTTTTATCAAATTAGTAAAGTGTTAAAAAATCGTTCGATACTGTTCGCTGACAAAGCTACACTACTGAAATCATTAAAGCGCCTTTTTTTTTGTACGATCTGAAAGAAGTTCCTTCAATCATCTTCAAATCTTTCAAATGCGTTTATTGAGAATTTTTTCACTCCATTTACGATATCGCACTCAATTTAAAGCAGAACATCTCGCAAATTATAAAATATGGCAAAAAATTTTGTTCTCTATTTAAAACCGGAAATTTTTAAATTTAATATAAGCACATAAAAACACAGCACGAAGGAAAGAGGAGTACATTTTCCTCAGAAAATCTGTTCTGCTTTGACGGTGTTAAACCGCGTTGCGGAATAAAACAGTAACACTCGTTTTATTATGTATTACTGTAGTAGTGTTTAACAGTGTTACGCTGTTAAAATTTATGTTTCCTCATGGGTCGAAGCAAGAAGATTGTCCGCAATAACATACCGTAAGTGTGACGATGAACTTGTACAATATTAAGAATTTTCATGGCGCGGTCCATACATTAAAAAAGATCTACGTGAATGTAAAAAAGTTAAAATGAATTCTATTAAATAAGAATACTTTGAAACAATGAATGCTAAAACTAAAAGTGTTTTGAGGTTCTATCATCTTACTGCGGTAAAAATAAAAAGCAGACAAAATGGCAAGTGAATGTATACACATAAAAGGATATAGAGGAATAAATATTGCGGAATCATAGAACGTATAAAATATGCTGACTATATAGTGTATAATGTGTTTTTTAAAAGAACTGATTTTAAAAACTGAAAGGGAATTCAAGAAATATGGGATAAGTATAAATGTGAAAAAAGTTAATGAAATGGGAATGGGGAAGAAAATATACACAAAATAACTATCAACCGACATTAAAATAAGCGAATACACATGATACATATATACATACATATACATATATATATATATATATATATATATGTATGTATGTAGGTATGTATGTATGTTTATACTTAAGATATAGACTAACAAAGGACTAGAAATGTAAAAAAATAAATAAAAATAAGAATATGTACGAAAAGAAAGCTTTTTGTGAGAGGGGAAGAGAAATTTATTGTGTGGACGAATGGATAGATTAGAAAAGTGCGTGGTAACATATTTTGTTTGGAGAAAGAACGTCAAAGTCGGGGGCTTTTGAAATGTGACTGTGGCGAAAAATGTTAAAATAGTCAGAGAATGTTTAATATAATGTTGAGTGATGAGAAGCAGGGTTCAATAGAGAAGACTCTAAAGAGGAAAAGAGAAATTGGATGTAGGTCAGGTATTAGGAGATAATAGTGAAAACGGAATTGGAAGGGAGTGTAGAAGGTTTACGGAAGAGGGGGAAAGTTAAAAATATTAGACGACTTAAAGAGAGGAAGACTGTATAAATAGTTGAAGAGAGCCGCTCGGAAAAAAAAGAACGCAGAAAATATTGATGAAGATAGAGATGCTTGCGTGGAGCTGTCTTAGGGTAGGATGCACAAGATTATGAGAAACGGGACTTTCAGATAATTAAAAAAAAATAGGAAAAAGTAGTGCATTAGAGTTTTATAAAGTGTTCTGTAGCATAATGCGGTAATATGACTTAATTAATGGGCTCGTAGGATGAAACGAAAGAAACATGCCAGAGCACTCCAAACAAAATTGATCGAATAACCGGTATTTTATAGGTGCAGAAGTATAACAGAAATCACTGATCGCTCTGGAAAACCGCAGAATTGGGCAATTTTTTGAAGCATTTTCTTATTATTGTAACACCGATCTGCAGATGCAGTATGCGGTCAGGCGATAGATTAAAAAACCGGCAGCTGTCAAGGTAAACAGGCACGCATAATTTAAAAGATGTTTTTTTCCGAATAATAAATATTGTTCTTCAACCGGAACTGCTAATATTTCTCAATTCGTTTTTGTGGAATTTTTGGTTTTTTTTTTTACGTTTTTATTTTAACCTACTTTGATCTAGTCGAAAGCGCGTTTTCACACTTTTCTGATTTTTCAATAAAATACTTTAAGATCATTGCTGAATTTTACTCGTTTTTCATACCGGGTTTGTTCAATTTTTTCCGCTCGCTAAAATAATATAAATTTCTACTACTAAAACATATTCGACTGAAAATTTCTACTCATTTATTTATTTTCTTTTTTGTTAATTCCATTTTAATTAATCCGTGAATTACTTGACGAGTATATTATAAAAATTCTTTGCCGACAGCGCTAGCTGTACAAAAAAAACAACGATCACATAATTAGAGAGATTTTTATAACTGTTTAGGTAGGCTGACAACTCCCTAATGAAAATATGGCCTACGGATTACGGTATAAAATTGAATAAACGGATAAACCGCGAAACCAAAGAAAAAAATGAAAAAAACTGCGGTACATTTCGAAAATCGCTATTCATTAGAGTTGAATAAAATATGCGTGTGCCGAGTCTAAATAAGTGTGCATAAATAGTCGTTAGTGAATATGGTACAAACGTAAAATACGTAAAACGCATTTAACAAAAAAAAAAAAAAAAAAAAAAAAGTTGTGGTCAAATGAAATTTAGATTAAAAAAATTAGTATCTTTTAAAAGTTACTTCCATTTTTTTCCCCGCATCATATAATACATTCCCTTAGGTTTTCTACATTTTTTATCTTCTTCATTTATTGTATTCAGCGTTTTTACGGAATCGTCACAAATAAAATGTAGCAACTTCGGGACGGCTTTTAAAATGTATGCTAAAATATGGGGTCTTTCAGAAAATGAACTTCGGCAGAATTAACCGGGGCTAGTCAAAAAATTTACTGGATTTAAAACGAACTAAATTAAATCATAGGGCAATTTCAACAAGTTCAATAAAAAAAATAAGAAATCGTGATCTCTGCCAAGTATCATACATCAAATACTTTTTCGAAGAAAAAAAAAAAATCGTACAAATTTTCAATAACCGATTTTAATTTAACCTTCTATTTAAAACAAAAAATAACAGAAAAAATAATGTTTTCGTAAATGGCAGGAGTCGTCTATGAAAATGAAAAAAGACAATATCTCCTTTTTCCGTTCGAGTGTGTTACAGAAAGTCCTCTATTCGGTGGTGACGAAACTGCATTTGGATTCTTTAATGATAAATTATTTTACGCAAAAAAACGTGAAAAATAAGTCAACTACTTCTCTTTACTAGGCGAGTATCATGGTCAAAAATTTTAAACCAGCTTATGAACATTTAAGGAAAATCTTAGGCATATAATTTACAATTTAAAAATTGAGCACTCCGGACACTGAAAATTTCAGTTTCGAAAAAATAAAATTTTATTCCGGTTCTTTCGTTTATCGATGAAAAAACGTATCGCTGAAGTTCGAAAAAAAAATCGAAAAACCGCTTTACAATAAATGTACTGAACAAAAACTTTTAAGCGTTGTATTTTTTATGGGAATGCGTAAAATGTAGCTGATTTTACACAACTTTGAGATAGTATACATATATATATACATATATATATATATATATATTTTAGATTTTTAATTATCGTGTGGAAATTACGTTAATCCTTATTCGGACACACGTAATTCTCAGCGTATAAAACATCCTGCTCGCCTGACCTTGTTTTGTATTTTTTTCGGTATTGTACCGAACGGTTACCACCACCCGCGCATAGCTAATGACCCGAATTATTTGTCCATTAATCTTTATTGACCTAGGTGTTACAGACTTTTTTCTAACCTGCTACATGCGTTATGAGGTTCGGAAATTTTCGATAACCGTTACCCCTTCACCATCGTAATCTACTTTCGAGCAATGCCCGCTTATGATGACACGAGCCCCTTGATTTCGGTATAAATTCTTTATTAAATGTAACTAAATCCATAGCCTGTTTGTTAAAATGTATAGATGTACAATAAATAAATTCCCCTTAATGAAAAATAGAAATATGTATAAATTTATTAAATTATAAATTTATACTTATTTCTATTTTTCATTAAGGGGAATTTATTTATTGTATATTTATAATTCTTTATTAAAATTACTAAGTTCTAGACACTTGACAGTTTACTGAAAAAGTCTTCGCGATTAACAGGCAAGGTACATGGCAACAGCAAATTCCTAGACTCAGTGTAGTACTTTCAGTATACGTCAGTAATGTATGATACGTGTCCCCGATAATTTCTGCACTGATCTGCCTTCGTTTCTTTCGTTATTGATGGAAGCAACATTTTTGTTTAAAATTTTTTTGGAGCATTACCGGGTACTTGAAATTCCCGTTTTGTTCGATTCGTTGACTGGGAAAAGTAGCGTTTGTCGAGAGCTTAATAACAAACTGATGTCGTTATGCTATCAGGCGTCGTCCAAACTCCGTTACCAAATGCTTCTGACCGAATAAAATTTTTTTAACGTGAATAGGCGGGTCTGCAACAACTTAAAATTGGATCATTTCGGGGCAGTACACTGTTACAAAAAAACCTATCGTAGGATATGTTATTTTTTTGCGAATAGCATGATAGACGGAAACATATCGCTCGAAGGGGCGGTAAAAATCAACGGAAATAGAATCGAAAGGGAATAAGCGAACTGCCTAACCTCGGAGTGTATAGAAACTCTGATACGTATTGAACTCGCGTAAAATTTGACTACAACGAAAAAAAAAAATAAAAAAAGAATTTGTTTGCAGTAGCGTTAAGAAAAGATTATTTTTATTATAACCGGATGCAAGATAACGTTTTGTTCATCGAATAAATTAAAATTACTCTGATAACCGTGAGCGGTAGCTTCGACAGACCTCAAAAATCGCAACTATTGAACCCGCCGGATAATTATGTTGTAAAGAAACGGAGATTTGTAAACATTTTTGCAAAATATTATATAAATTTCACGGCTAATATAAAGCGCAGACAGGAACTGATATCAGAAGCATTTATGAAAAATTGGGAATTAAATTAGGCAAGTTAGAACGTATAAACGTGTAAAAACACGTGGGAAAATATCAAAATAATAACAGTCGAGCGGACAATTATTCTAAAGCAGCGGCAAATCAAGATAATTAATATTAATGAGGCTCATTTCCGTGGACCGGCTAATTATTCCAGAAGATTAGATCTTTCCAATCCGCCGTCTATGCTTTTTTTGTTTTGTTTTGTTTTGTTTTTTTTTCTTTTTTCATCCCGCGTCGTGTAATTTATATTTACAGTTTTTATCGGTTACCTATGCTAAACTGATAATTTCAATCATTCGCGAAAAATATCACAGTAGTTTTTTAAACTGATAATCTATAGATGTTAGCCTAAAGATGTTCTCGGCTTCTTTTCCGGCTTTGACACGTTGAGCAACGATTGACATCCGACTCTAATAGAAAACGCTACGATTAGTGTTGACCGATCGGTAGCGTTTAACCTGACTACGAAATCTTCATCTACAAACGATGATAAATTATAACGGGGACGATTATCCATTTCAAAAAAAAAAATTGTGAAATAATTACCGGTCTGACGTTATAACTAGGCGTATTTTTTACCGAAGTTGTATACAGGTCTCATATTTACGGCGTTATCGTATAGAGATTGTATTTATACGAACCAGCGCTAACAACAACAATTAAACTGGTCGAAACAGAACGAGAGGTGGGGAAAAAACAAAACAATAACAGGAAAATTTTCATATAATTTGGTATCGATTAAAGAAATATTCAAACGAATGCCGCGGGTGTTATAATTAATTTTATATGGCGTATTCGTACATATCTCGTTTGTTAAACAGTCAATAAAACAGCGCTAACAAGAAACGTCATTTTTCAGGGAAATTTCCCATCTTTAACACTAGAAACAATAAAAAAATTAAATTTCAATTCAAATCATATTTTGTTCTGAGGATGTGGTAGCTTTAATAAATATCGATTTTCGGAATATTTTTTAAATGGACTTGGTTTAAAAAATGGAAAATCGGGATAAACGAAAGCAAATCGGTGAATATCCATTTTACTAACCGAAAAGTTGAAGTCCCACCCGTTAAGATCAATAACATAGATCTTCCTGTACGAGCAACGGTCAGGTATTTAGGTTTGCACTTAGACAGCCGATTGACATGGAAACACCATATACAGGTTAAAAAGAAAGAATTAGATATCCAGGTTAAAAAAATGTACTGGCTGATAGGGAGAAACAGTGTACTGACAACGGACAACAAACGTCTAATATACACAACTATTTTGAAACCCATCTGGACATACGGGGTTCAACTTTGGGGTTGCGCTAAACCGTCAAACCTGAAGGTAATACAGACTTCCCAGAATAAGATCCTTCGGTTGTTAACCAAGGCACCCTGGTATGTTACTAATCTAACTTTACATCGAGATTTGTGTGTAGATTATGTGGCTGATGTCATCAAAGTTCATGCTAAAAGACACGCAGACAGACTCGATTCTCATCCGAACACTCTTGCTAGAGGATTGCTCGATGTTACCGATAATGTAAGAAGACTGAAACGCCAGAAACCGTAGGACCTTGTTTAAGGTAGGGGTAATCGGGTAGGTGCCATTGGGTACTCCTCCCTTCATGTTTAAGTTCATTCACACGTATTACTAAATGTCCTTGATGGACAGCTCGTAATAGTGTATAAATAAAATAAAAAAAAAAAAAAAAAAATGTTTTTTTTTTGTTTTTTTCGGGGGGGCTTATATGCATGACAACGGCCATTATATTAGCGCAAGGTTAAATTACAACTTTTGATAACATTATAAATGAATATAATATCCAAAATAAGTCGATATTATTTGTAGCCAAGAGAGAACTTGTGTTACATGGGAGGTCTACTCTAAGATTAACCAATGAATTATAAATACTGTTTGAGTGTTTTTGTATCGGCTGCATTCGAAAAAAGTGAATGGTCCGCGTCTGCCAACTTATCTCTATCATCCGGGTGTGAGCAAAAAGAGGACTGACTAAACCCCTGCTTATACATAGAATATGGTAATCTGTTAACTCCAAATCGTAACCGACATATCGCCACTATAAATTTCCGAGTATTGTTGATCCCTCTATTCGAAATTGAAACATCCCACGCGGTGATCTAGGGATATACGGTTGAATAGATTTATATAATTTTGATTTATATGGATTTTGCCAAAGAAATTTCAACATTCTTTGTGAGCAAACTTAATAAAATATAAAATATCTTTGCTAGGGAATTTTGAAATTAGTGGAGCAACCTTATCAGTCACTGATTTTGATGCTTTATCGACTATTTCATTACCATCTATACCTACATGAACCGGAATCCACATCAGTTTTATATTAACCCCCTTTTCCGTTGATTCAATCAAGTATGATCTTATTTTAAGAGTAAGCAGAGGTGCCTTAAAGTTAAAGGAAAGATCTTGAAGAGACAATAAGCAGCTTTTGGAGTCACTTAGAATAAGTATATGCCTAATGGCGAACAATAAAAATTTAATAATTGCCATGCACTCCCCGCAGTGAAAACTGTGGAGAATTTTTTTTTTATTATATTTAAGTGAAGGATATAAAAAGCAAAACCAACTTGATATTTTTTAATCGTGGAATTTTGTAAATTTATTTTCTCGCGAATATTCTGGCATTACTTCAAACAACCGTACTTTTGTCTCATCTAAAAAGGAACTTACTACAAGGCAGACGCGGATGTATTTTTAAACGTTTATCACTAATTTTTCACACAATAGTTACACAGATATAGGTACTTCGATAAACTGAAAATCAATATAAAAAGGGCTAATTTAAAAAACCTGCGCCAATCTTATAGCGAAAGTCAAAAAAAGTTATTTAAAATTAAATCGCGCTGTTTATTGTTTAAAACTATCACCTTTGCAATATTTCCGTTTAGCGGGAATGATAAAATGCACCTTTAATATTTGTCGTAAAGTTATATTCTATTTAAAACGTGCAGTCCTTATTTTGCACAATGCAATTTTGACACAAAAAGGTGTAAAAAAAGATCAACGGAAATTTCTGCTGCTAGGGATTTTTTCTTTTTTTTTTAGTTTGCTCTGCATTACAATCGGTACGTGATGTTTATATACATATAAATAAGAAGAGTTTGCTTTTTCGAGATTCAAAAACTACCGGATTGACGTTAAAAATCCCTTCGCCCCTGAAAACTACTTCAGGTAAAGTTATAGGCCATGTTCCACTTCCGAAGTAATTACGGTTCCGCAAAAAAATTTGGTTCTTCACGAAAAAACACATATACATGCGCCATCCAACTATATTGAATATACGATTTTCTTAGATATTTAATTTTTTTTCAAAATTATTATTAGTAATATTACTGTAATGTATAGTTTTTAAATATTTCTTTCCGAGTACAGTGTTCATCTAGTGTATTATAACATTGTAAGACAAAAAATCTGAAAAAAACCTACAGCCCATTCTACAGGCTAGGAAACATCCGAAATTCAACAGAAGTTCACATGTACGAATGAGGAAAGTTTTTTTTTTTTATTTTTTTATAAAATATTAACACGTAAATTAAACAATTTCTAGCAAATAAATGTGCGATCTATTATGGATTTAGCTCATTTTATCATTACATGACGAATGTGTTTGTCCGAATTTCGCTGGAACTGAAATTTTTAATTTCACCATTTTAACTGAATGTTACGTAATTTACAGGTTACAAAAAAAGTTGTCTTTTCTAGTGTTACAGAAAATTTTATGCACAATGTACAGAACTTTTTTTTTTCTGTTGAACTTTATGATTCTAATGAAATTCCCCGAGCTAAACTAAATTTAAACTTCGGCGCTATTAAAATAGAAACATTTAACAAATAATAATTTACATAAGACACAACAGTAAAAAGAACTAATTACAGATTTCATAGGATAATGAAAAAGAACACAGAAAAAAAACAAAATATCGCAAATGGACCTGCATAATATTCCGAATGTTTTCTAACGCCCTGCGTAGCTGCAGAGTTAATTTTTTTTTTTTTTTTTTTTTTTTGTGAAAGCAACATCCTGTACCGTGTTTAACTGCTGTGGCTATTACAGTACGAAGATGCGCAGTTTGTTTTTATAGATATCTGCTTATTCCGCTAGATCTGATAAATTGTGTTATAGATAAAATTGCATCGGGGGAATTCTCAAGAATGTTGGTGACTGTTTTGTTATTAATTGAAGGGGGCCAGTGAGGTGATAATGCTGGACAGTCGCATAGTATGTGAGGAGTTGAGGGAGCAACACCTTGGCCACAGAAAGGACAATTCATAGGAGAGGGGGTTCTTTGCAAAATAAAATTATGCGACATGGCCGTATGGCCTATGCGTAAGCGGCTAAGTGCACAGAAATCTCTGCGGGAAATGCTTTTTTCTGGCCACCATGGTTCCGTTGAGGGTTTAATTAACCTCGAGAAAGTCTGACACGAGGACCAATGGGTTTTCCATAAGGACGTGAGATTATTGAAGATTATGTTCGAGAGATAAGGTGGAGGTGGGCTGTTACTAGGCGAGGGGCAATATTAATAATTCCCTCAAACGACCTATTTCCCCCATCAGGCAAACTACCTACAAAGTTTTAAATTTCGAAATTAAAACGATGATGAATGCGACTGACTTAAATTATTATAAATGTTAGTTACCACTGAAACGTAGACTTAATACGGTTTTAGTTTTCGAGATATTTCAATTCAAACTTAATTTTTTTAATCAACATAATCCTCTGTTTAAAACATAAACACTATGTGAGCACTGCAGTTCTTTTATTTTAAAAATTCACGCGGTAAACTAATTAAAAATAAAAAAGGGTTGAGCTGCGAAGCGGCTAGCAGGCCCAATGCCCTAGTACAGGGTTTCTCAAAGTGGGGTACGCGAACCCCTAGGGGTTCGCCATTCGACGGTAGGGGGTTCGCGACAAGATTTATGTAATGGTGGCTGGATGACTGGCAGGCGCGTGGGGTACACATTTTGGCGCGCACGCGACTGAACTCGCATGTGTGCTCAGTGCTAATTTGTTTTAGGTCTAGTTACTTGCGCGCATTTTGCTTGACATCAAAATAAAAACAAAAACATTTTCAATCGGTTTGTGCGGCTAGCAATAATTTTGTTCGAATAACTGTTATTTTCTGAAAATATATTCAGTAACAGTTCCGAAAATGAATGAGTGGTTAAAAACGGGTTCATTACGTATAAAATGTCCAAACAATTAAACGTTATCATCCAGCTTGTAACCTGTACAAAGTACGTCTACTGAAATTGCGTCTACTTCTGCTGAAAGTTTAGTTTCAAACGAAAATTCTGAGAAATCGAGAGAACCAGAAAAAAAAGTCATACCATCGGCAAAAAAAAGGAAATATGACGAAGACTATCTGAAAATTGGATTTACGTGCAACGAAGAATCTTAATACCCAGAACCACAGTGTGTAATATGTTCAGAAGTTCTGCAAATAGCTCGATGAAGCCATCATTACTGCGAAGACATTTGGAAACAAAACATCCGCAATACGTACGTAAACCTTTAGATTTTTTTGTTCAAAAAAAGAAAGAGTTAGCTTCTTCAAAAAAGACCATGAAAACCACCTTGGCTATTAACTCTGAATATTTACGTGCATCTTTCCTTGTGGCATATAAAATCGCAAAGACCGGAAAGTCATACAATATTGCTGAAGAATTGATTTTACCAGTTGCTAAAGATATGGTCAGTTGTGTATTGGGAGACACATTTTCGAAATTGCTGGATAAAATACCTCCTTCGAATGATACAATTGCACGTCGCATTTACGACATGGCACACAATATTGAAAATCAACTCGCACAACGATTACAAAATAATTATGCGATTCAAGTTGATGAATCTACAGATATTAGTGGATTGCCGAATTTATTTGGGTTTATTATATATATATATATATATATATATATATATATATATATATATATATATATATGAAAATATTTCTGAAGAAAATTTTCTATTTTGCAAGACCTTGGAGTCTACTACAAAAGGAGAAGATATTTTTAATACCATAAATGCTTTTTTTAAAGAACATGGCATAGATGGGACAAAGTGTGTTGGTATATCGACAGATGGTGCAAAGGCCATGATAAGAAGAATATCTGGACTAATAACCAGGATTAAAAATCTCGCTCCTGAGGTCAAAAGTATGCATTGAGCATTGCACAGAGAAGCATTGGCGAGCAAGCAAATCCCTAATGATTTAAAAACAGCACTTTTAGTGGTCGTAAAAATAATAAATTTGTTACCTTTTATTGAAATAAAAAAACCTTATTTTCTTCAACAGCTAATTTTATTATTTTCTTGGCAGGGGGATGTTAGGGGTTCGCCGTCACCTGGAAACTTTAACAGGGGTACGTGTAGCCATTAGTTTGAGAAACCCTGCCCTAGTACATACGAGTATACAGTACTTCAAAAATATGCGCAACAGGTTAATTAGACAAATTTTACGCATCAGTGTTCCATTACTTGCCGGTGATGTAGAGTTAATTTAGGTACTTTAATTTAATTTTTCGTATATACAAATAAAACCAGACGCGGATGGGCTGTAAGGCTACTTGGGATTTTTCCCGGTGCGCCGGAACACTATCTAACTAACTACGCCACGATAGTTGACTGTTGTTATTCTTCTAATAAACTCCACTTCCTGTTATATTCTTCAGACAATAATAATGTTTTTAGGCTCTACATCATTCTTTTTTAGATGACTAATGGCAATATTAGTGAAAATATAAAACTTTTACGACCCTCCTCGTGTACACTCACTTTTTTCTGGCCAGTTCCGTAAACGTTTCCGAAACTAAATATTTATCACATATTTTATTAGATTAAATTGAGTAAAATAATGAACGTAGCAGAGCGTTTTTCTTTTTCCCCCCCCCTTTTCCCGAAACTTCGGGTAGGGCACATTTATTTATTAAAAAATATTAATTTATTATAATAACGGCATTAATATTAAATATAATCCATCCAATGAAGTATTTGGTATTATATTAATTACCATTTTACAGTTTTTTTACAATATCTACTATATTTCTACTGCTTACTTAATATAAATGTACATTATTTTTCCGGAATAGAGCGTTGGAAGTTATGGAATTCACAATGTACTTAATGGTCCTCCCTAATAAGCATCTGAAGAGGATATCAGGAGCCTTAAGACCCGTTTTTACTTTCTTAGACATTTCTCCGGTTAAAACCAATATTCCTGTTTATAGCAGAATTTAAATAATTACGAAAAATAGATGTATATTAAATAAAATTAACGATTTCATACTTTTTTGTAGAGCTTTTAAATAGCATAGATGAAAAATGTGCCTTATAAATAATACCTTCAAAGAAGGTTTGTATACACTATTTATTAGTTACATTTAAAGCAAAATAAAACTGACCTCGCAACCGCCGTAGTTAATGACGACATTACCCCCTTACACCAGGAGTAAAAATAAAATCCCAACACAAAATCCGTACACATTTTTGCGTTAAGCTCACATCATTTCATTTTGCGGAAAATTACGCAGTTAAAACCGACTCTTTTATAAAAATTATAAAAGACTACCACGGGGCGACCCATGGGATCTCATCCTCTGAAGAATCAAGTTTTATAGATATATTAATGACTACGTCATTTTTAAACGGGGGTCCACTACATTTTTTGTCGCATGATGTAGGATAGAAATGGTGCGTAAAACATTTCAACAATTTGAAAGTGTACTATGTTGCAGTGGCATCGTATATGAGATTAAAACTGCGTCTAGTGTTACATTTGGACAACATTGCTGAAGGGGCTGAAAATATGGACACCCCCACAGCAGCCGTTTCCAAAAAAAAAATTACAGCTTTTGAAATGTCGGTGTATAAGTGATTGTCGAAGGTCAGTTGGATGGACAAAATAAGCAATAAGAAAATCCTACATCACTTGCAGAAAGAACGCGAATTATTAACTATCATAAAAAATGCAAAGTGTATACGAGGTGCTCCAGCTAATGTTCCAGGAAAAAATAGGAAAGAAATGAGGATGCGATAAATCAAGGATGTCACGAATACGGAATTTAAAATGTTTTTTTTACTTGCTATTTTACACCTAGTCTTAACAACTATTTGGTAATCTATGGAATAAGTTAAAATAACATGAATAAGCAACCCAACCAGTGAAGGGTGCTAAAATTAACTTATATATGTATACACAAAATGCATACACACATACTTTTGCATTCTCACGGACACATACATACCATCGCACACGCACACGCACATGTTGAACGGAAATTAATGAAATAAGGAAATTAACGGACACGGCCAGAGATCGAGACATTATTATCAGTTTGGTCGCCAAAGACCGATGAGCGAACTGGGCAAAAAAAGAAGAGAAACTTTTTATATTTTCCTCTCTATACTAAACTTACATAGAGAATTGTATTATGTTATGAAAAACTAGCAAGTCCATTAGTAGACGAAATTATTTTCGTTTAAGCTAAAAAAATGGCATATAAAGCAGGAATAGTGTGATAATTAGAGATTAACGCGGTGGACAAAAAAATAAAAAAAGTTCAATCATTTTAACGCATTAACGTTAACAAAAATATTTATTACAAATTTGGAATTTTCAATATTTTATAATTAATTTTTTCGAGAACCATCACAAATAGTTGACGACTAAGGGACAGTGTTCTCAAACTAGTATCGGGAATTTCAAATTAAAAGATAAAAATATTCCTGCCAATGTGGAAGATTTTAGAATTACGAAATAATAATAAATATAGGAATGATTGTTATAAAAAATGACATAAACATCTTCATACCGAGACAGCGCTCATTTACGAATGTAATAATTCCTGAAGTTAATATTTCGATACAAGCACGGTTGTTATAAATCATTTCGATTAATGAAACTCGAAAAATAATGAAAGCGGGAGTTCGAATTTTTTCAGAGAAAGATGGAGAATGTAGTTTGTACAATTATATTTAAACAAAATTTAAAATAAATCGAGAAATCCCGCTGTAGAATTTTAATTAACGACAATATTAAAATACGCGCAGAAATGCCCCGGTAATTTCGCAATTTCACCGTAGGCTGTTGGCTTTGTTCGACATCGGTTTAAGGCGAAAAATTACGAAACGTCAATTAATTAATATTAGCCCATATATATATTTTTTTAATTATCAGGTTCAATGTACACAGCGCAATAATAATAATTACCGGGCGCCTATCGAAAGTGCCACGATTTTGTACGATTTAATTTTTAACGTCACGCCTGCTTAATTTTGCACGTCAAACGTTACATATTGTCCGAATAATGGATAAACCGGTATGCTAATAAACTGGTCACTTGCGAAAGAAGTCTTACCACATTAGGGCTAGCAACGTACTCTAATTATTTAATTAGTTCCAAATAAGAGATAAAATGCAGTTTTTCTCCGATACAGTAACAATGGAAACAGATTAGCCTGCGTACCTTGACCACACTTATTAATTGAACGCACTTCGTGAAAGTTAATACAAATTGTTTTATCTCTAGGCAATTTTAGGAAATGCTGACTGTAAAATACGTCACAATATTTTTGGTCAATTTTGACTTCCTTCCGATTCATTTCTTTTTTTTAAATTCAGTTTCGTTAGAATACTAACAAGATGTGAAACAAAATTATTAACAACTATATTTCTATTTAAATTCAACGAATACAAATAAATATACAACAGTTTCAAGCTTTTTGAGTTTTGAAGAAACATTCCATGTGTAACTTGTACATAAGTTATTAAATTCCTATTCCAGTATAGTTATTCATTTTTTCTACAGCAGATATTGCAAAACACGTTTATATTAAATGTTCATTTTAGGCCGTACAATTAGTTCCACTATCAGATTACTTTTTTTTTAGAATAGCTAAATATTTAATATAGGAAATTTCTTATGAGAGAAATTATTTCCAGATAAATTACAAAAAAATTATCATTTTTGTATTTTAAAAATGAAAATATTATTTAGTAATAAGCAAACATACATTAATTATGTTGTTTATATTTCACATTTATAATAGATATAAAAAAACGATCCTTTTATCAATTGTAATTTCACCAATATTTTTAAAAGCGGATTTACCAACAGGAAAGAAGAGAAATAGTATTTTGATCGTTTAAATAATAACAAAAAGAGGTCAAGTGCTCTCATATGTAGTATTACAAGTTTATAAGGATATATTACTCTGTAATTTTATACATACACTTAAGAGACCGGGAAAACTTAGCGTCACAATATACGTATTATGTATGTATGTATGTATATGTTATGTTAATGATAGTGCGAATTCTCACTTTTTTCCTCAGTATTTCTCTAAGGCAAAAAAATGTTGAAATGAAATTAACCCGATATATAATCACGCGCATTACTACATAAACAAAAATTAAGAAGCCACTTTTATTTTTTTTTTTTTAATTTCAAAAAATAAAATTTATTTAAGAGGAAACTAATATTTAAATTTAGATAAAGGAACTTAACAAGTCTACTGTTAATCAAAGAAGAAGAAGAAGAAGTCTACTATAGATAATTTACGTGAACAACAAAAGGGAATAAAAAAGAAAATAAATAAATGAATAAAAAAAATTATTAAATAATATAATTGCAAAACTATAAAGTGAAATATATACAGCGCCTTCGACTTGTAGCAAAAAAAAATTAAAATATATTGTTTAAAAAAAAATTATAATTACATTAAGAAATCTATTTAAAAATAAATATGTCAGTTCGCATTAACAAACTTTTCTAAATCACCGATCTGATAATCGCTGGTTCGCTGCACCACCGCTTCTGGACCACTTTTCGTTATTACAGTCGACAGATTTTTACTAATGGTATATTTCGTCAAGCGTATTTATAAACTCTTACTCATGTAATTTTCATAGCTACGGTTCAACATATGATGGAAAAATTTTTATAGGTGTGTAAACGCCATTTTGCTATGATGAAATAGTGGGAAGCGTAGTCACAGTTTCACAGCGATACTACAGCAATAGTGTGAAAACATTATACAGAATATTAACTGTATCGGGCGCTGCTAACCGGATTGAAAAAAAAGTATACAGTGTACAACGTACTGATTGTTCTGTCAAAGTAAAGAAGTACTTGTTAGTTAAATATTCAATCCGATTGGCAAAACGTCAAGCTCTTAAAGCAACGGAATACGGAAACCATAAAAAACTGATTCTTTTATAAGAATTATGCAGAATTAACGTTTGGAGTCCAAGTGGTATCCATTTAACAGAGTCTGAAGAATCAAGTTTATACCCATATAAACTCGGCCATTTTGGCCTCGCAAGGGGCTATGCCTCTGGACCCTTCTTACTTACATTTCTGTCTCTTTCTCTTCTATACTTTGTATAAAATGATCAAAATTTACAACGCAATTCTAAATCTGTCCATATGAATATAATAACATAATCACAAAAATCCTATAAAATATAACAAACGTTACATAAAATTAGGACATTTTTTTGAGACATAACATTTTTTGGGACATTTTTCGTTACATAAAATTTGGACATTTTTTCCAATGGGGGTTAACCTAAGAATTACGTTATAATTTATATATATATATAGTTTTTAGTTCGATTTTTAAAAATCAAAAAAATAATTTTCTGTTTTCTATTTTATTTTATTTTATATTATTTGTTTACTTAGAAGATTTCTATTCTCTATTATTTTATTGTTTCTGATATAATTTTTGTTTTTTTTATTACCTGAGTAATATAATTATTTCATTACATACAGAAACGGAAAATCCAATTTGCTGGTAATAAAAATTTTTTAAAAACCCCATACGTTTTTTAATTACTCAACACAATTCGATAAATCATAACAATGTGTAATTTATTGCAATGTTTATGAGCCGATATTATTGGTTAAACTGCTGAATCAGCGATTCAGTACACCGCATTGCCAAAAGGCACTTCCCTCAGCGGCCACTTTCCCGAGTTAATTTGTGATTTCCGATTGTAACATATTACTAAAATAAGAAGACAAAAATATGGTAGTGCCATATTCCATTCAATCAGGAGGAAAGCAAACAACACTTCATACATCTCGTAATTTCAGACAATAACGTTGGTTGCGAATATAGATCGATTTTTCAAAATTGTAAAAACAAGAAACGACGTAAAATAAAAAATCATATACCCAGTTTTTTCCCATATTTTTTTAAACAAACTTCAGCTGGCAGTGAGCCAGCTATTCTACTCAGAATTTAGTAACAAAAATTAAAGTGGGGTTTATATTTCAACCGGAAGCCATATATTAAAGTAATAACCAGAATGCTTTTTGCTGCTTTTTTATTTTCATTTTTTGGGATTCGCCAACAAGGGTATTGACCCATAAAATCGGTGGAACAACGAATAATCACTGAAACAGAATTATCTGCAATATCGTAGACATTCAACGCAAGGCGCAAAAATTCTGATGAAAGGATATATGTAAACACTCGTTCATATTAGAATTGACAGAAACGAAGTAAAAGAAACTAGAAAAGTTTACACATAACAGTAAATTTACTACCCAGTATGTTTAATCAGATGGTCAGACACGAGCCGGACAGCTGTAGGAAAAAATTTCGTAGAATGTGTTTGACTGGCCCACAACAGAGGCCAGTGGATACATCACACGGACAGATCATTATCACCATATCCCCACGAGGGATTCCCGACTCACTGATGATGATGTTTCAAAAGGCTGCCTTCTAGAATGCAACCATAACCAGGTCAGTCGAAGTTTCGAATCGGATAAATTCTCGTTAATTTGAAGAATTAATACGAAATATGCGAATGCGGAAGCAGGAGCAGAATCATCTCATCGTAAGAACCAAAATTAGAATATAACCTAGGGGAAGAAAAAAACAACGGAATCTTAAATTTAAAACGATGATTAACCCTCAGTCTGACCATTATATTTTTTTTCCCGGGGTAACGTAGCTGACAGCCACCTAAAAAAAAAATAAATACTGAAAAGGCACACAAAAAAGTACACAAACATCTTATTTTAAAAAAAAAATTGTGCAAACAAACAGTTGAAAAATTCGAAGTTAATTACAATGTTTACAATTTTTTATTAACGCGACATTCACCCGATGAACCACTCCTCTTCGATAGTTGGTTAATTACCCGGTATAACGCAAGGTAAACGACTTCAATAAAAAAACGGTCTTCACAGTAGAAACAGTTTAGGACTCGCAATTATATAAATAACCAAAAAAAAAAAAAAAAAAAATTAGCAACGAGGATTCTTTTTAATTTTATTTTGCTTTTTCGTAAATAAAGAGTTCGGTTGTAATGCATTCATTTTTGAAAAACAAAAAAGTATTCTTGTATACATGTAATTACTTTTAAATTTATTTTAAATTACTAAACCGTTTAAAATATCGTAATTAATGTTTATGAATAACGTGTGTTACAACATTTCACAGATAATTTAAATATTTATTCAGAACGCGTTTTGTCCAAATTAATCCTCATCTGTAGGTTATACGTTGCAGAAAGGAATACACCGTGTAAAGATCTTATTACATTATGTACAAATATAATATTATCTGGATTTAGCGGATATATACGTTCATTTATTTTTCATATAGTGGAAATGTTAAATTGTAGGAACTAAATTCGATTAAAAAATCGAACCACTCTAAACGACATCTAAAAAAATTTAATGAACGTAGATGGAGGACTAGAACGTTTGCCGCTATAGTATTTCTTCCTTATGTTGATTACGTTTCAATCACAGCCGCCTTCCTTCATCTCACTATTATTTTTCAATTGTAGACCCTCCTTATTATCCTCTGCATTCTCTCAGTGATAATCAAGAAAATAATTCTAACCACATCCTTTTCGAATGGTCCGCTCTGTCATCCGAGCGTTCCACTCTTCACTATCAACTTCTAAAATTTAATATTAAACAGTTGGACAAAAAACAAAAAAATGTTTTATTATTTCTCTTTACTTTGTTTTGTTTTCATGCATTCAGTCTGATTTGAATGTGAACCTGCTGGCCAAATGAACTATATATTGTTGAGGCCAAAAAAAAAAAATATTCCTCCTCATAATACTGCATCAGTTCTTTCATTTCTCTATTCTTGGCTACTTCGTTGTCGCTATAGTTGACCGCATACAAATTTAAATAAATAATGAAGTTTTTTTGTTTTTTGTCGAACATAAGTTAATGCTCTTTGTTAGCGAGACCCCCTCCCATCCGGTCTTAAACGTTCTGGTCTTGAATCGATTCTTCTTTATACAGTAATTTTTCAACATGCTTAAAAGACAATTAAACTGTCATTAAATTTTTTTCCTTTTTGTTGACTTCAAAAAAAAAAAAAAAAAAAAAAATATATGTCACGTATTTCTTTTTTGTTACATTTGTACGATTTGATTAATTAGATCAGTTTTAATGATTATTTATTCGACAAGGGAAGTGCAACATAAGCATCGATGAGTATGGTAAACACAGATAATCCATAAGCATTAAAAAGCGTACAAGGGGGGGGGGGGACTTTTAGCAATACAACAAACGCGATCGACTTGAAATATTATCAGTGTTATTTACCGTGCAAACGTAAATTGGAAACAAAAAAAAAAAATTTAATATACCCAGACAAAAAACTTTAATTGTCACGAATAAACATAGATGCGAATAAAGAAAACGGATCTAGAACTGCCATAGCTTCATTTACAAACTCATCACAGACGGAAATATTACGTGCCTTAGCCTTAACATTACTGCGTATCATTCGGATTTTGCGCTAATGTTAAATATGATTTATTTTGCGTTGCTATACATTATTAATTAGTTAGGTGACTAGTAGATAACATCAATATCAGTTAAATCGGTGAGATTGTATCTTTTCTTTTTATTTATAAATTGAATTATTTCTTTATCTTATTTTTAGTGGTTTAATTGTTTTAAAGCTTTTACAGTTTCATTTATCCGTGCTATACAATATTAATATTTCTCTGTATTTTTAATTTTATGCGTCGATACCGAAAGTTTATTAATGTTGGATTCTTTACGGCAACTTATATTTTAGACAGAAATGACCAAACTTGATGAGGAAGAGAAAAACTTGTAATTAAAATTATTAGATCATATTAAAACAATCGTAGAGTCTTTTAAATTATTATATTTCACGATGAATTAGCCAAAAATCTTGGTTATAGTATAGAAATATCTGCGGATCAAAAAGGTGAGAAACTTGGAAGATAACACATAAAGAACTGAATCAGGCTAATACCATTCGTGAAAAGACCGAAAGAGAAGTTCAACACTCTTGTAAGAGGAATAAAGCATTAAGACAATTTCAAAAAAGTACGATGAAGCAATTAAACAAATTGTTACGGTATTCAGACTCGAATACAAAAAAACAATATTAAAATCGTCTTATTCACAAACTGCAGCAACAAATGCAAAAAATAAAGAAAAATAAATGGAAATAAATACGAAGAAACTTCAATTATAAACTTATCAGATGTAGAAAAAACATTGCTAACCATAAAACAAAAAATAAACGCGAGTCAACAGCGAATTATGTTAATTAAAACTAAACACAATATTGTTATGTAGTTAAAAGATAAAGAAATTGTCAACAGGACGGAATAAAATATTGAAAAACTAAAATTAACCAATACAACAGTCAAAAAATCGGTTAAACTGTTGCTGGTAATAAGAATTTTCGGAATGCACGATCTGAGAAAGAAGATTTGAGCCAGAGGCAATAAAAAGTAAAACCGGTAGGGAACCTGAATTGATTACGATCAATAATGACGCTGATGAACATAAAAGAACGGCTTATGTACAACTAACAAAGGAAGATTATAATATCGCGATAAGCAAATCGCCGGATAGAATTCTACATAATTACATCTCGCTGCGTTACGAGAAATGTATCGATGTTGGTAAATGCAGAAAATGCCATCAGCTGGGTCGTGCAGATGCTTTTTGCAAATCTATAGATTACGTTTTAAATCTTAGTAATAAATGTCAAGAGAAGAAAATATGTTCATCATGTGTGGTGATTCTTTACCAAAGCATGATTAAAGACGATCACACAACAACAGAAGCGGAAGTAGCAACACTCGATGAGATAAAACACAACATTTTCACGGTTGATTAAGAAGAAAGCTCTGGAGAAGAGATACGATTCAGGATAAAATTTAAATTAATTTGAAAATCCATTCTCACATTCTTGTTATTTAAGCTAGTTCAGGATTATCCGCCATTTTAGCGAGTTATTCTAGTTTATGAACAACAGAATTAATTTTAAATACCTTAAAAATAAAGCTCAACGGTTAGAACAAAAATGATTAAGACAATTATCGCTGATTATTTAAAATTCAAAATTATTCAGTTTACAAACAATTTTTATTCATCTTTGGCAGAGAAAAATATATTTTAAAAATAAACTAAATGTAGAATTGCTTAAAAATACAAATTCAACGATGGTAGAATAAAAGAATTTATTGTCATAATCTGTTACTGGTCTCTAAACCCAGAAATGGAAAATAAAATACAAGATCTGCAAGTATATCCTACCCATAACAAACTTAATCAAAAACTTCTAATAATTGGCAATTTTAACGCCAGACCAAGTTTATATAAAAATATGTCCCACATTAATTGTAATTAAAAAATCGATTTTTTTTTTTTTTTTGAAAAATTCTTGCTATTAAACAATCTAATTGTTCAAAATCCTTACAATTATTAAAACTTTCGCATAGCGTTATTGACCGCTTAATTACTAATTTTAAATATACTAATAAAATTCGAATATACAAATTAAAAATAGGACTCTGAACTCCCACAGCCTAATCAATTTTGAAATCACAAATCTAAAAATCAACAATAATATCGCAAATTATCATCACGGTAGACTAAATAATGGAAAAAGATTTCCCTATTCTTTTGTAAAAAGTTAAAAACAGTGTAAACCCGACAAACTCTTAATGGAATAAATTTTTAACATATTACCGATATATAAACCGTAAGGAAAAAGTTAATTTCTGTTGCGAAAATTAACAATAATTACTGGTATTTTTCGTTTTCCAGCTGAAGATGGGCTGTGCCCGAAAATGTTACTTAATATAAGTACATTATATTTATTTAGTTTGCTATCAGTTAATTTATTTCTTTTTAATTATTAATCATTCTAGCAAACGGGTATGAATTTCAACACTATTTTTAATTCCTGGTATGATTAAAGCACTAACGAAAATGATACATGAAAATAAAAGTAAAAAGGAAATCGAAAAAACTAAGGTGACTTTAGAAATCCTTAAAAGAATCAAACAGGAAAGCACTTCTTAAAAGTACAAATGAAGCATAGAAGAAATTTCTGGAAAATTCAGAATATCCGGAAGTCAGATAAGAGATAGTAATGAAACAGAATAAAGATTCATACGAATAACAAAATAACTACAGAGTAAACAGAAACATATAAAGCAATCTTTAGTTGTTTGTTTCCAAAAACAAAAGATATACTTCAGATACATGCGCAATCATCCAGCCATATCGGATTAGATAATTATCTTGTTACGAATACGATTAAAAACATTAACAACAGAAAAGCAAATGGATATGATGAAATTTCGAATAAAACGATTAAGATTATACACAAAAAAAAAACAAGCCTACATTATTTACAAACATTTTTGTAAAGTACCTTGATTTTAACATTTTCCTTTCAAGACAAATAGCTAACTCTACTCCTCACAGTGAGTAAGGTTTATGAAAAAAATAATTAAACATTATTCAGAACCAGAAATAAGAAAAATTCGACATTAAATGAAAATTGATTTAGTTTCAGGACGGTAAGTTGACTGAATCATCACTAAAAAAAAAATATATATATAAATATATAAATCAATCAGTTTTGTTGTCACTAATGCCTTCGATAAAATTAAATAGTCCAGATTACTGGAATTCTTGAAGATTTTCAAAAAAACATAGCTTTTTATTAAAGGTAATTAAATGTTTCCTCAAAAACAAAACTGTAGGTCTATTTGATAGCAACAATAATAAACTGGTTGAATACGTCTTAACGTGTGGTGTAGAGTTCTCGGCTTCATCAATTAGCCTTTTTAATATTGCTATGTATTTTACACATAAAAGTATTCAGTCTAATCATTCTTCCCTGATAACGTATGCAGATGACTTTATTCATAACCGGATTAAATAATGCAGATACCGCATAGATAAATACTAAGATAAACAGTTCAAATGTAGACATAAATGAAATTAATCTCAATTTAAATACCAATAAAACTCAAATGTTGCCCCCCCCCCCCCTAAATTGTATGTGCGGTGTGTAACTACTATGGTAATTACAGCACGCACTGGGGGGGGGGGGGGGGGTCATTTATGTTAAGCCGCTAATTTTAATGAAGGCAATAACCCTGGTGATGGAAATTACCTCATTTGAGAGGATCTGCACTATATTTCTCAATAGTCCAAGTTGTTTTCATAACACAGTAAACTACTGGCAGGTAAGCAGCATATGAGAAACTGTCGGTACGGTTATCTGGCTGCACAAGGGACACATAGCCGGAGGCGGCGTTTTATCGATTATGTGTTTGTGGGAAATAGCGATGTGGCCGATTCGCAGCCGGCTGAGGATTTTAAAATCGTATCGGGATGTTCCTTCTTTATTATTAAACAACTGCTTAATAGAACCGAAGGTCGGTGAAGAGCAGAATTTAGCGAGAAAACAAAATTACTATCTAAATTTCATTTTGGGTTACCATTTTAATATGTTTTCCTCAGTTTTTATTTAAGCAATAAACTTAAATGCTCTTTTGCAATATTAAAAAATGTTCAGCTTGATCATAATGAACTAAAAATATTTTCCACTTCGTTAAAACGTTTTTTGCATCGCTATTTGATCACTAATTCTGTTGCTTAGTGTTTGCAAGACTTATTTATTATTTCAAATTACTAACAAAAGTCTTCCTAAGTTGCTTTAAAACTCGCTCCATTACATTAAAACCGTTAGTATAAATAACCATTTCTATTACCTTAATTTTAATTCATAAATAACTTGCGCAAGCGGAAAATGTATTATTTCAATTAATAGCACGTTCCGATGAAAAACACGTTGGTATATTAATTTAAATACCAAAATTTACTGCTTTAATTTTTGATGCAAAGAGAAACATAACAGAATTGGCGAAAAAAAGGTCAAAAGAAAGAAAAAAAAAGTATAAATCTAATATCTAAGAAAGAAAAAAAAGTATAAATCTAATATCTAAGAAAGTAACAAAAAGAACATATTTTTCGCATAATTCAGTCACACGAAACTCAACAAACCTGTTTTAAAATCCAAATAATTACGTTTTCTTTGAAGTGTTTGCATATACTTTTTTTTTTCGGGTTTTTTTATAACTAAACTTTATATGGTGAAAAAATCGTCTTCCTTCTTTTTTCTTTATTATTATAAAATAAAGTGAAGAACTTTTCGACTTGCACATGTTTTTTTTTTTTAATTCTTATTTTGTCTATCTCTTCCGTGTTGTATAGCCCTTTGCTCTCTACGAGCGAACCCAAATGACATCTATAAATCGCAGTAACCTAAATAACTACAAGTGGTATGCGGCGTAACGCTTTTTATAAGCATACACTTACATACATGTATATATATATATATATATATGTATATATATATAAGGGTTTACACCGCATTTAGGCCATCGCGGTTCATGGACTCACTTTTATTGAATTAAATTTTTCAGTTCGGTAGATCTTAGATGAATGCCAGGAGTCTACAAAGCATTTGGATGGACATCATTTGATGGTGTTATCCTAGACCATGTGCTGTTCAAGAGGATATGAGAGACTGATGTATACCACACGTTAAAACAAAGCGGATAAGTGTACTTTTGGCTTAAAGAGGAAGTTGTGAGAAAAGTGTGTCCCGTTCTAAGACGGTTAACTGCCCAGAAATCACGCTATTCTGTCCTATTTGGAAACCGTTATGGTTATTCCGTTGTAAGCTCTACCTTTCGAAGAAATGTGATCTCAGGTGGTCATGATTCCAAGTTTAAAAAAAGTTGTGTCGGATGTTAAAGATATTGGGTACTATAGCAGACCGTTTGACATATCATGGTCAACAGGTCCGCACGAAGACGAGTCAAGACTTTAAGAAACACTACTTGGCATTCCTCCTCGTGAAAATCGGCTGGTAAGTATGTTCACAACCATTCCTGTTTCGGTCAGTTTGCAAGACACGGATAGAATGTAAGAAATCAACTACAAATAAAATTTCGCGAGTCTGCAATTTGTATTTTAAAAGAATCTGCAGACGGAACAGAATACGTTTCAGCGTCGAAAACAGATGTGACATCTGTCAGTTGTGTACAATGTAGCTGATCAGCGACGAATATTTTCAACAAATTCTGCGGAATGTACTCCTTTTTTTTTTAATAGAAAAATCTTGATTGTCCAAAGAGATTTTTTATTTAACCCAGACAAGACGCGATGATCAAGATTTTAAAATAGCTAATAAAATGGTAAAAAAAAAAAGCACCGAATAAATAACACAAGACATGCGAATAGGTGATTGATGAATTCTTCAGCGTGGTCAGAGAGCGCAGCGTCAGTTCAAAGTCTTGATAGCAGCATTCAACTTTTCTATTTACTTCAGATGATGCGGATATTAATCCGACGGTTTTAGTTTTTTCCGCTCTCCGATTACTTTTTAATTGCATTCTGAAATTTTTTAGAAAAAAAGTGCTATTCCAGGATCTAGGTTTTACGGTAATATTTTAAACCGCGGGAAAGCGTTGGAGTAAGGATTGATTATGTGCGATGATAATCCGTATTGTGGTTGATTTAAAAGATATCTCGTATGCATTATTTACAATTCTGCGATTAACTACAAAAGTGATCGATTATACTCAATTATGGGTAACAATAGATCGCATGTAATCTTGTAATCGTAATTAATTACAACACATCCAACTCAACACACACACACACACACACACACACATATCCACACATCCCACACATGTATGTACATATATATACATATATGCATAAAAGACGCATTTATATACAGTTTAATTTCCTCGCATAGAACTATAATTATTCTCATAATATTAGAAACTGTTTTTGTTCGTTTTTTTTCGTTATTGTTATTATTATTTTCTGGTAGTTCACTCATCCGATTACTTTACGGAAGTTACGATATTGTTATGAATTTACATGTGGTTGAATTACAAATTGTTACTATTATATCCTATATCAGGTGCTCTTTTTCTCGCAGACCCAATCTTACAAATTATGACTAGTATTTTTTTTTCTTTCTAAGCAATGTTTCCTTTTCGGGCGCCAGTGAGGACAGGCCTCGCCCCTTTTTTATGAGGTTGATGAAATCAATTTTTTATGATGATTACGTAAGACTTTTCACTTTATTAACTGAAACCGGATGAGAAGCGTTGTATTTAGAAGCAAATGTTTGGTACGGTGCGTATATCAACGCCGATAATCTTGAAAACCGGACTATCTATAAAACCGACTAGAACAGAAATGAATAATAGATAGCAATGCATGCGATTTTTGTGGTTTGTAAGGAGATGGTTAGAGCACATAGTTTGGCAATGCTGCAAATTTGAACAAAGAAGGAAAACTTTTTTGAAAGCAATCCTAGCAGACGTAAAAACTTTACCTTAACAGAAACGTACGACGTATAACCGTTATCAATTAACGTACGGCAAAGAAAAGGAAACAAAAAACCTGTGCGATTATTAGAAAAAAGACAGTTACAGTGATGGTCGACGAGTAATCACCATTTCCTCGTCCGCGCTATTTAAGTATGTATATTACAATCCTCTTTCAACACAACTCTACTGACCACAAACGAGCAATGGCGCACCCGCCGTGGACACACGTTGTACTGCTGTCACAAGCCACTACCACAAGGACACTCACACAACTACTACCCCAACACGCGTCGAAAATCTATTAAAGGCGGATGAACGCCATTAGCCGCGCGGGCAACCTTAATGCCGATGACACCGGCAATTCAACGATGCTCGAAAATCCAAGAATAAATATGAAAACCACACGAAAAATAACTTCTGATTTGAGCGTCACCGAAAAATCCCAGCACCAATACCGAATCCGTGTCTATATTAATACGTAGATATTACATTTTATTTATACATACATGACGATTTCCCTCTCCCCCATCCCCTCCCTATATTATAACTGCTACATTGCCAAATATAATGCTCTATCAATGTTACACTTTCTATACACTGGAGTATTCTTTACATCAAGTCAAAACAAATGCCTAGTCGTTCGACAATGCTTCAATCATGTACCTTTAAATAGTCCGTTTCAAAAATTTCCACCCCATCTAATCTCATTATTTTCTAAATATTTTCATCGAAACCCTAATAAATTATTTTTTCTCTATCAAATTTTGTCAAACTACCGGCTACCTAATTTTCTAAATATTTCCCTCTTTAATTTTATCACGGTTGTAAATTTCTTTAACATTTTTTGCTATGCTAATCTAACATTCAATATAATTCATTTGATTGTTTTTTGTCTTACTTAATGACGACATAGAAGATGTTCGCAGTCTGTCACTATAAAAAATTACTTTTACACCTTTTTTAACACAATGTAACATACATTTCCTCCGAAACACGAAATTCTATGTTCTATAAACCGATTTATTAGAGTAATGCCATGCTGATATCTGCAAATGTTCATCTATCTATGATTGCAGAAGTTCCTTATTCAACATGTAGTTAAATATGGCACATTATTGTCGGCTTTACGTATAAAATAATCTTGAATTTCAGATGCTTTTTGTTTAAATTTGATTAAAATTACGCAAAAGACGCCGCGCTATTACTTCGGCAAAGTGATGTTTTGATGGTAAATACTTCTGCTCAGAATAATACATATTACGGCTGATTTGCCGAATTTTGAAATTGTTATTTACTAATACACACTTAAAGAGACTTTAAAGTCGAATCAACAAAATAATCAGCAGAATAGTTTTACAAGGCGTATTTTTCTTCGGTCGACTTATTTCGATAACAATCGTTTTAAATGAAAAACATTAAAGCAATTCAAGTCGTCGTCCAACTTACGTGTATAACGAATTATACACCAATTATGGTATATCCAGTACACGGTCTGTTGCAATATTTACATATATACCTCAGTGGTACACATTAGAAATTACAAAACTGATAATGAAATAGCGCGTGAAAAAAGGACAAGAAAACCGGTTACTGACAAACAGACGCGTAAAAATATATTGTACATCTATCTACGCCTATATAAAGTAATTTAAAACCAAAATAAGAAGAAGAAAAAGAAGAAAAATCCATTTCATAAGAACAACTCCCATGCGAACGCTTAAGTTTGATAAAGTTTATTATACCGGTGCATTACGAATATTGTCATTCTGCAGATGAAACTACTTAAACACTTGCCGCCTCATAGAGATTTACTAACACGAATACACTACGGCAAAAAATTTCACAATTTCAGTGAAACGTCTGATAACATCGACAAGGAATTTACATCTGGCAGAAGCTGAATTATTTTTTTTTTTGTATTACACAGCGAATGAATGAATAATTATTCGCGCAATATTTACAATTAGGCTGAGCCTCCTTCTTTTGATATGTTAAAACATCTGTTTATTTTCAAAATTAGTGAAAACGACATTACTAAATAGTTTTACTACTTCAAATCGAAAAAAAAAGAAAATGAAATGCTCATGCTCTTCTATTTTTCAATACTTACTTTTACCTGTATATACACATACAGGTACGCAAATAAAAATAAGAAAAAATAATTAGCGTAAACATGTGTTTGTAACTGATTCTGTGTTGAATTACAGGAAGAAGTACATATTTTCTACTAATTTCAATTCCAAAAAAAAAAAAGTGTAATTTGATTATACTTCTTATAATGTACATCTGCCAACTCTGAAAGATATTGTGACAACAATTAACCTCCAGGTCAAATTCACTTCTCTAATCATTAATCTTATGATGAATCGTACCATCCACACTTTCTCTAAGCTACAAGAAATATCTTCCGTAGCCTTTCCAAGGTTTTCCTCTTAGGCCTACTATTTTTAACATCTTCACTATCTTCGTGGCATCTCTTTCTATGAACTTCTTTTTTTCATTCTTTATTGACGATGTTCTGCCCTTTTCCTCTTCTCATGACATTGCAGCAGTCAGTGAAACGCTTAATTCCTCTCTAATCATGCTAAACATTTTCTTTTCTCTATATTCACCTTTCTCCTTCATCTTATATGTTTTTTACTCTATATCCATATAACACTACTTTAGTTAACATATCCTTAAATCGTATGTCTTCCTTCGTGCTTGCTGCATCTGACATCTCGGGGTTATCCTTGAATACATGTTAACTATTTTTCTTGTTTCATTATTAAAAGGTTAAATCTGTTAAAATCAGTATCGCAAGCAAATGGGAGAAGATCTTTAAATGCTCATGTTTTGAAAAAAACACATCGAAAGGAAACAAAGATTTAAATAACGTATAAAATGAACTAAATAAAATGAGCATATTATTAAAGGCAGTGAATAAAATTCAACATAAACTGGAAGATGTAGAAAAATCAATCGCGTTTATAGCAGAACTGTATGAAATGATAAAAATGGAAAATGAAGAACTAAATTCATGGTGTAACGGAAAAAGAAGTCGAAAGTGTTTAAGAATTAGTTTTAACAGTAACCGCTGAGACTGAATATAGAATTAACGATAGACAGTTTACAAGTAATACTATTTAGTAAAAATTGAAGTAAACAAGACCAATTATTACCAAAATCGGACGTATAATAGCAGATCAAGTTTTTTTTTTTTTTTTTTTTTTTTTTTTATGCGACTTTAACACTACTATGAGGTTATCAAGTCGCGTTTATGTTGTTAATTACGAAGTATAATATAAATTACAGTTTTTGAGGAATAGGAAGAGATCATTTATATATGGACTATTATTATGTAGTAAATGGGATAGGTTTGAGGATAGATTAAATTTTTGGCGAGATTCGTATAAATTATTGCAACTTGTTAGGATATGTCGTAGAGTATGCTAAGGAGAGTTACAGAAGGAACAGGATGGAAGCGATGTTATTGAAAAGGTATGAGTGGGTTACATTGGTATGGCCGAGCCTTAATCTAGTTAACCCGTCAGTACTCACTAGGCATAGCAGGACGCCAGTACTCGCGCGTGAGATTTTCTCTCACATGGGATTTCTGTGTAAACTCTACCTAGTTTTTGAACAATCAGGTTGAAAATAATTGTCTGTTCCTTCTTTTACTTTTTCACTATACTTTTACACTTCAACTTCCAAAAATTAAGGCTCTGAAGACCATTTTTGGTTAATTTTTTCAATTGGTACCGGTAGCTATACTTAGAAACGCAATAGTCTATGTTTGGATTCGTCATGTGAGAATAATAAATACGGCCGAGTCGTGAAATATTCTTATATTCTTCAAAAATAAATTGACTTAAAAAACAACAAAATTAAAATAATATTTATTTACATATATTAATATAAATTTCACTATCTCCCGTTCACATTAATACTTTGAAGCGCTTGAAAAATTATCTAATATCTTGATAAATTCGCTACTCTATTCTCTGACAATCGAAAAACGATATACATATATACTCACCTGAAACTGTACACCTTAACGATCTGACTTTTATTCAGCTTTTTCTTCCAAGAATCTTTATTGAAATATGTCAATCCGCATACAACATTAATTTTTTAACTTTAAAATAATCAACTTATTACACTTCTGATTTTTATTTTATCGCGTTAATTTAACAAAATCATAAAAATCATAATAAATTGCAATCCATTCAGCATCTGAAATTACATAGAAAACGATACCCAACATGCCTATATTCTGAAAAACATCGAAAAACCGAACTCTTACACCCATTTTTCACCCATAGTCACCCGTATGTACTCGCACGGCTGTGGAACCCATATCAATCGATTCAGCACTCAAATCTACATGGAAAATGATACTCCACATGCCCATGAAAAAGTTTCACAGGCACCGAAAAAACTGAAACTAGAGCACTCACGTGTGAAAGTTTTTCTCACAACTCAACACTAACGAAAACAAATACCTCCTTCCGAAGCCAAGAGGTGACTGACTTTGACTGGCGGTGACCCTCCCTTCCAGCTATACAAGGCCCCAACTTTTCCGCCTTCGTGCCCCATAGGTAACACCATTTCATCCAGATATGTGAGAGAAAATCTCACGCAGCGAATACTGGCGGGTTAAAATTATTTCTTTTTTTCGCGATTTTCGATCAGATGACTTCCATTCTTCGATCTTTTCTTTTATGCCTCTGAGATGGTTTATGAATGAGGTCGATCTCCATTCCACATTCCATAATCTTATAATTTTCTCTTTACACACGGTCTTTAGATTAAAAAACAGGAAAACAAAAATAGCACCGAGAAATAGTAAATAATGGGAGTCATCTGGCCGATTGAGTTACGTAAACGAAAATGCGATTGTGTGTAATAAAAAATGATATTACATCACGAAAAAAAAAGAGCAAAGGAACTATATTATAATTACGTACAGTTTTGAAATGGTCGTGTTCCTGTAATAAAAGGAGGACAGAAATTGAATAGAATTAATACCAATAATATTATATCGGATAATTATTATAACGATAATCTTTATTATTATTATTATTATCAAAATTTATAATTACAAGTACCCATAAAAATAAATGTTAAATGTTCATAAGATAATGATAAAACAGAGAAACACAAATAAAGTTAATTTTAGTTAAAAAATACAAGTACATAGTAATACAATTAAAATACTTATTCCCACAGCGTCTAAATTATTGAATTAAATTTTACTGTTTTGACATTAACCTATTTTTACTTAAATTTATTTTTTCATTCATTTTTTATATTTAGAATGTTGTGGTTTAGATCTGATTTCATTTAATAACTGACTCGTCTGATTATGGTCTTCTTGATGAATCCGTTTTGAAATTGATATTAAATTAGAAAGTGATGAATATTTTTTTTTAAATGACACATCCATTACTAAACTAAAAAGTAATTCAGAATTTGCAAAAAAAATAAAAACAAAAATATTATCTTAACCCGTTACCGCCCAGTGATCTATTTATAAATCACCTACTTTTCTGAACGCCCGCTGAAAACGAAATCCTTTATCACTTCTTACTGTCATGTCATTGTTTGGTTTCCTTACACGTGTAGCCGCACCCCCAAACGAATTTTGAAACATTCTTTTCCACAACAGTCCAGTATTTAAGGCCTGAAGTTTGCCATTTCAAAGCGTCATAATGCAGTGTTCGATTTTGTGTTCAACAGAAAAAAATTTAAAAGTAGTTAAACTTTATTTACGTGTTCTACATTTTCAATACCTCTTTAATTATTCTGCGTTATTTAGATTGAAAAAATAACTGTTTTTATTATTGAAATTGAAATTTAAACATGCTGGTCTATAAATAGATCGCTGGGCGTTAGTGGTAACTAATATCGTTTTTTCCCTTTCCAAAATGTCTCGGCGTAAAGTGTTTCACACCGTCGAAGAAGCATTAGAATATATGTTTTCTAAGGAAATTGAATCAGATATAATTGCCATACCGCCTGATGTAAATGAATTAACTGACGAAAAGTGTTTTGATGATGATGAAATGACTACTCTATCAGTGAAAGATCTGTCAGGTGAAGTAGAAATATTTTTACCGGTGGAAGAAATAGAAGAAAAGGAACAATATGAATCATATAACGTAAATGATTTTGACCCTAATATTACAGAGCAGCAGCCATCTAGCCCAATAATGAAAATAAAAAACGAGTTGATTCGAATTTATCAAAAAAATGTGCGAAAAAATCAAAAAAAGAGCCGAAAGCAAATTTGTCAAAAAATAACCCTATTTATACTTTTAACGAAGATAATTTGTCCGGTGAAAATCTTGAAAGCATTTTAAATATTTTCGGCAATATGAATCCACTTGAAATTTTCGAAGAATTTTTAACTCCCGAATTTTACGAATTCATAAGAAATGAAACAGAAAGATATGCAAAAGAATGTAAAAACAAGCCAGAATTTTCAGTTACAGTTGATGATTTGAAGAGTTTTATTGGTTTTTTGATTTTCACACAATGCTGATAGGAAAACGGAGGTGGAAGTACTTGCCGAAGGTGCTCTTGCCAATAAATAGCGTTAAGCTTTGTACTGCGTTAACAACAGCAGACCATCAGCAACTCGCTCGCGACAATGTGCCCCAGTCGGATTGATACATAATCTAGAGCGAGCAGGCGAGTATCCGGCGCCTTCAAACCGGGTTCTTTCGGCTAAGGGAGTAAACCCTGACAGAAAATCCAGCGGAAGGCAAGAGGGAAACCACCGCTGTAACGTCCCTAGTATATCATTTAAATGGCGAGTGAAATTCAAATCATGGCCCCGAGTCCCGGGCGCTCCTTAAATGGGGCAGGGGTGCGAAGAATCCCCCGGTTAGATCTCGCAAAGATGAAATTCAGAATAGGGACATGGAATGTTAGAACGATGATGGAAAGTGGAAAACTGAACATAATAACACTTGAAATTATAAGACTAAACGTAGGATTATTGGGTATTTGCGAAACAAGATGGACAGGAATAGGAAAATTTAGGAGTCACAATTATACTGTCTGTTACTCCGGCGTTGCAGAAGAAATTCACCGAAACGGCACAGCCATAATAGTTCGCAAAGATATAGCCGCTGCAATTAAGAATACCGTATTTATCTCAGATAGAATAATAATGATACAATTCGATGGTAAACCAGCTCCCATAAACGTAATACAAGTGTATGCTCCTACAGCAGACAGCAAGGAAGACGATTCTGACAAGTTCTACGCAGAACTAGAAAATGTGCTCAATGCAACGAAAAGTTTTGAAGTCACAATTGTTATGGGCGATTTTAACGCTAAAGTAGGAGATCTAGCTGGAGAAGTCACAGGAGAATATGGTCTTGGATACCGTAACAGTAGAGGTGAAAAGCTAATTCGTTCTGTCAAACGAAGGACCTCATCATTGGGAACACGTACTTCAAGCTCCCAAAACGTCGTTTATATACGTGGAAAGCTCCAAGCGATTCAAGAGATAACATAGTGCGCAATCAAATTGACTACATACTGATTGATCGTAGACATCGGAATGCTTTAAAATCAGTCAAAACATATCCAGGCGCAGATGCAAATACAGATCATATTCTACTGATTGCAGAGATGAAAGTAAAATTCAAGAAAATCATAAAACCGAAAAACAACAGATTTAACTTAATGGCCATGAAAAAGATAGAGATTCGGAATCGACTGCAGTTGGCCTTGGAGACAGAGATACAGAAAAACTCAGAGGAATTTGATAGAAACGGTTCGGTTAATGAGTCCTGGTCGATACTAAAGTCAACGACACTTAGGAATGCTGAAAAAATTTTGGGAAAAACTAATATAAATAAAAATAAGGAATGGATAACAGATGAAATACTTGAACTACTGAGAAAACGAAGGCAAGCAGCCATCAATAATAATTACAAATACTACAGACAAATTCAGCGAGTACTAAGACGCAAGATCAGGGAAGAAAAGGCAAAAATAATGACGGATAAATGTCAACGAATTGAAAAATTACAGAAAGTTCATGACGCATTTCAAATACACAAAGAATTGAAGGGAATAGCTGGACTATATAAGCCGAAAAAACCAATGGTCATACTTAATTCAGAAGGTAAACCAATTATTGAAGAAGATGATTTCCGTAAAACATGGGAAACGTACGTCTTTAATTTATTTAAAACAAACAATCGTACCATCACTGAAGGGTTCAATAAAACTGTTGTAAATGACTGCTTGGAAATCTTGGAAGATGAAGTAAAGAAAGCGATAGTTCAATCAAAAGTGTATAAAGCTACTGGACCAGATGATGTTGCCGCAGAGTTGATAAAAGTATTCGGCTATAATGGAATTTGTATCCTTACAAAGTTGTTTAATAAGATCTTCGCTACGGGTCAATCATCCGAGGAATGGTTAACATCAAGATTTATAATGATACCGAAAAATCCGCATCCGAAATCATGCTCTGAGTACAGATTGATTAGTTTAATGAGTCACACCTTGAAAATGTTTCTTAGGATAATACATAACAGGATACGAACTAAATGTGAAGAAAACATTGGAAGAGAACAGTATGGCTTCCGGAGTGGCCTGGGAACTCGAGAAGCATTACTCTGTATGAACATCTTGATTCAAAAAATGAAGGAGTTCCAACGTCCAGTATTTCTCTGTTTCCTGGACTTTGAAAAGGCTTTTGACCGAATAACCCATGACAAATTGTTCCAAATACTCGATACTATTGGCCTAGATGAAGCGGATAAACGTACATATAATAAAAAATCTTTACTTACACCAAAACGCAGTAATCTCATTAGTAAACAATAAAATATCAGATCCAATTAGTATTGAACAAGGAGTAAGGCAAGGATGTATATTGTCTCCTTTGCTCTTTAATATATACGCGGAACAGGCCTTCAAAGAAGCCCTTGATGACAGAGAAGAAGGTGTTAAAATCGGCAGTGAAAATATCAATAACATCAGATATGCGGATGACACAGTTTTGATGGCTGAAATTGCAGAAGACCTAACTGTATTGACAAAAGCGGTGGAAAAAGTATGCAATAAATATGGGCTGATAATTAACGTGAAGAAAACGAAGGTAATGGCCATCTCAAACGACCCACACCCTATCGACATAGTGATAAACAATGGCAGACCAGAACACGTCGATAAATACAAATACCTCGGTGCCTGGATAAATTAGATGTCACATTGAGCAAGCGCCTTCTGCCTTTATGAAAATGAAGAAAACACTCACAGCTCACGACTTGGACCTTGATTTAAGATTCAGAACTCTGAAATGCTATGTCTGGTCGGTATTGCTATACGGTACCGAAACGTGGACATTGACGTCTAGAACGCTACACCGATTAGAAGCCTTTAAGTTTTGGTGTTATAGACGCTTACTCGGGATACCGTGGACCAAAAAGAAGACAAACGCTGAGGTATTACAGACAATGAGAAAAGAAAAGGAGCTGATTGACACTGTCAAAAGAAGAAAAATAGAATACTTCGGTCATGTGATGCGTGGGCCGAAGTACACATTACTGCAGAATATATTGATGGGAAAGGTGGAAGGAAAAGAAAAGTTGGACGAACAAGATTAACTTGGTTCAAGAACCTACAGATATGGACAGGTTGCAGTGTTGAAGAACTGTTCCACACAGCAAAGGATAGGGGTGCCTACAAAGAACTAACCAAGCTGGCCATCAGATGAGCCTAAGATCGAGAACGGTCATGGCACCGAAAGAAGAAGAAGACGTTTTGTACAAAATGCAATGTAACGCTTTGTGTGAAATGTTTTCCGTTATATTACACTTAATTATTGCAAATTTTCTCTATAAAAATTTAACTATGTAAGTTTAGATCAGTAAAATAAGATTTTTTCTTTGAAATCTCTTTAGTTATTTTTAATTTTACAAAAATTTTATTTTTTTTACTAAATTCGCTAATTTTTAAACATAAATTCAGAGGAAAGTTATTTGCTTTTTTATTACCAGTAGCGCCCAGCGATCTATTTATAGATCACCTATTATCTCAACTGCTAATTACAGTAAATTAATAAAACTTCAGAATTACTCTATTTATGATGTATAAAATGTAATTTAAAAATATTTTTCAAAAATTCTCATTTTAAAATAGCTTGGGCGTTAAGGGGTTAATGAACACTGTCTGTTTTTTTTATATTTTTTTAAAATAATATTTTAAAAATGTAATAATAAAACAACGTAAATGCGTCACTTTCTTTCTTTTTCTTTATCTGACACTAAAAATTGTTTTAATCGAATTGTAAAGTAGTTTGTGTCTTTTTTTAATGGAAAAAGTAAAAAAAAAAAAAGTGCGTGGGATCTTGCAAACTGATAATGATTTAAATGTAGGCTCAATTTATATTTACATAGGTTCACTTTGTAAACTGGTCATTTGTAATTTTATTTGGTTAAAGCGCAGGTATTTAATCGCATTCTTTCTAAATAGCAGAGCTTAGACTGTTTACAACGTCAAGTTTAAATTTATGTTGCATTGCATACCCGTTTGTATTTTTTTTTTTTTATTTCGCATTCCAGAAACTTGCATTCATTTATTTCGTTATTTGTTTTCGTAATAACAGGAAATTCTAAAAAACAGGACATGACCAATGAATTAATATACTTGTCTATAGACATAATTATCAAAAATACGCCAACAGATCCGTCAAGTATTTTCAGAAACTTCTAACGCGATTTAGTCATAAACTCGGGGGTAGTGAATGTTGATTGTAAAATAAATTGGGGGATTGCAGTGCCGATAAACGTGCAATGACTTAGTGTTTCATCGGTTGGTCTGGCGAAATGCTGATAATGCTTTATTATAAACGGTAGTGCGATTGTCTTTTAAACGATTTCATGTGATCGTTTTGAAAATCACCATCCACTTATAGTCTAATAATTTTCCGCGATTTTTCGGTGCGTGACTGTGCGTGCACGTCACGAATAGTCGATTATTCTTACAGTATGAAATGTAACCGTGATCAGATGCAGGGCTTGATCGTGTATCGTTTAATGCCGGACTAATGAAAATGAGTTTGGAGACAACAGCAATTGGCTATCATTGATATGAAGTTTCAAAAATTGCACTCATGTACCCGATTTTTACATTTAACGTATGATGTTTTACGATTACATTTGAGTATACAATCTATTAATTATGTTTCCTATTTTTGTCCGAGTATATCGATTATGTCACTGGGGAACGAATGAGATTTGCTATACCTTGCATCCTATATTTTCTCAAACCTCAAAAACGATTTTTTTTTTTGGATATTTTTTATTAGATTTTGTTTAATATTTGGCGAGTGCCCGGCTATCGGTAGAACTGTAATTAACTGTGCTGTCCAAATGTTAAAATCCAGTTCGGTTTGCTGATACCAACATCGAACGAGTGTCAACGGCTGTCAGAACTGAACGTTAACTACATTTCACGCAAGCGAAGGACTTCTTCTACCGAAGTAACTAGCTTTCGTATATAATTAGTTGATAGGTGCCACGGAAATAAAGAATTTAACCATCGATGGCGAAAATCAAGGAAATCATAATACTTCAGTTAGTCGATGCCGTCAAATAGAGATCCGACAAGAGCTGCGGGACGAAATCCGTTGTGTACACGAACGTTTAAAATACCTACGCATTAGTGATTATTTAAATAAAATATTTCTGCGTCTCTAATGACTAGTATAATTACGTCGCGCAAAGGATGCATTTAATTTAATGAACTTTATTTATTCATCATATTTCTCCCAATACTTAAATATCGAATCGATGACGTATAAGAAATTCACGGACAGTAACTCTGGAATGGTACTAAATTTACATAGACCTTTACCCAGAAACAATTAGAATAGGAATGAGTCAATTATATCTTGATACGGTCAGATATTGTTAGGGAAAGGGAAAAAATAATAGAAACAATCTGCGGAGGCGGAAAAGGTAGGGCATAAGAGACGCAATATGGATTAGGAAGACCAAGTCTCAGCAAACTGAAGTAGAAAGCAGAGCACTCAGCAGAACAAGATGAATACTCAAAGAACACATGGTCCGCATTGCAAACATGCTCTTCGTTTGAATGGAGAGAACAATAAGAAGAGGCAACCAACGAAAAACAAAAACGGGAGAAAGGTAATAGACTATGGCCTAAGAACGCAGACAAATAATGAAGACAACAGAACGACAAAGTGAAGGAAACAAAGAGAACTACGGATTAGCAGGAAAACTAGGTTGAACAGACAGATAAAAAGAACAATTGTTAGAGAAAGAGGAAACGTACATTACCGACGAAAACCTAAGATGGAAACCTTTGCACAGCGGAAGGAGATTAGACGATAGGACTTTTTTAAAAAAGAAATGAGAAGAGGCGGTAACCCGAGCCAAGGAGTCCGCCGCTTCATTACCAAAGATGCCCTAATGACTAGAAACCCACAGCAAACCAATTTGAATGGAATGAAGAGAAAAAATAACGTGGATAAGTAAGCGTATGCGGTGTATGATAAAATCATAGGAATGATCAGGTAGAGGAGAATGAATTGAAGAACAGTCATGAAGTCAGATAGAATCAAGAATTTAGAGGAAAGGTGATTGGAGGAAATGAAAATAATGGAACGTAAGATAGTCATTAATACGTTTATGAATGTAGAACAGAAAGGAGGCAGACGGAAAGATTCTGAAAAGCCAAAATCTAAGATGATAAAAGAGGCACCGACACCACACGGCCTCTTCGAACCATCTGTAAATACGGTCGCATACGATGGAAATTGAGAATTAATAGTACTGTGGAATTCCCGTCTAATTTGGGCCTGCGGCAGAAACCTAGAAAGCGTAGATACAGTAAACATATTTGGAGGATGGCAGAGATCTGCGAAATTAAAAGTGAAATAAGGGAGATTGACAAAGGACATTATGTAAGGACAAAACGAACTTAGCCGAAGGGAGATCAAAAATAAAGTAGAGGTTTTCCTAGGTACGAAACGCCAGTTCCTATAAATGGAAATATGGGAATGGATAAGAGTAGAGGGCGTGAACTTATTAAGAAAACGATAGCCCAAATAAGATCTGCGAATAGAAAGGATATATATACATATATGTAATATAGGCGACAAAAGTAAAAGGATTTCAAAACGATATATTTGAGATCGTGCATACGAATAGTTCAGTATTAGGCCGTTCAAGCTTTAAATGCCGAATAGAGAAATAAAAAAAGAAAATTTATTAAAGATAAAAATTGAAAATTAAAAATTTGTGCATTAGTTTTTACGAAAGTTGTTTTTCAAGAAGCGTCTGCTGCGTACACTGAAATATTATTAAAGGAAAATAAATAAAAAACAAATAACCAGTTTTCTGTTATAGTTCTAGAACCAAATTTTAGTTTTGAACAGAATGTCCTAGCCCAGAATTTGCCGTTTGCGGTTCGAGAAAAAAATTATTTCAACTACAATTTCTGTTCTAAAATCACTTAATCTTTGTAATGTAAAATTTTTAACAAATAATGAAAAGTAAAAAAACATAACTAAGCAATAAGATGATTTTACCAAAATTTAATTGGATAATCTGGTCTATCGAATTATTAAAAAAAAAATAATCTTTACGATTTAATAAAAATTTTAATTCTTTTCAGTTTTTAACTTATTTTACTAAAATACTAACAATTTTAATCTTTAGCATCAAATATACAAACTAATTTTTTTCGTAAAGGTGCAAAAGAACTCATAAATTTTTCGGAAAGCGAAATACAAAAAAGGCTCGAAAACTCTGCTCTATCCAATAGACAAGTATCTTTTTTTGTTGTTGTTTTTTGTTCCTGTTCTGCAGTTTACAATAGTCTTCGAGTTGAAGAAAATTATTGGTTTAACATCTGTCCATCGTTACAAACAATATATTCGATTAAATCACGCATACTTAACAGTGGTGCAGTCACTTTACTACTGCCCGCATCTTCGACCGATTCAATAACATCTCTTTCATTCATTCTAAATACCTTTTCCGTGTTTCGTACACTGTTAACCCGACGATTCGCGATAATTCTAAACATGCATTACTTAGAAATCCGTTCATATCTGATGATATTACTTTTCTTGACGTGCTTATCACCTGCGTAAGCAACCTTATCCTAAAGACAGGTTTTGAAAACTTGATTATACAACCTGCTTTTAACCAATATTTTAGATTTTTTACCATTACCCAAAAATTTATTTATGTACTTCATTAATTTGTTCCTCTAGTTAAAATGCATTTTATTCAATTTTTTATCTAAAACGAAAATGACTTTTTTATTTTATGAGACATCACCCAGTTGCCAACGTTACAGCAGCTAAATTTCTTTTATCAGTCGTCTGATCTAATAAAGCGCGACCTCTGCTAATTAATTAGCATGTAAGTTGGTTTATAATCTTCACTTAAAATAAAAAAATCCAAAAAATAAACGTCTTTACACGATTTTTTGACCATCACTTTTTTTTTCTTTTCTTTTTCTTTTTTTTTAGATGTTTATTTAACATTCACACTGACTTTTTAATATTCGTATAATTAAACTTGAAAATTCGTGCAGTTTGAAATGTTAGCCCAGATTAAATTGCTTTGCAAAAACTTTTTTAGATGACCGCTAATTCTATTGACATTGTAAGAATTTGACAACTGGTTAAATCACCGCCTTCACAATTACATTACTACGTAATTAAATTGTTCTCTACGTTATGAGTAAAACGCAACACGCATATTATTCAGAATGTCGATGAAGAAACAAAATGATAAAAAGTACGAAGCTATGTTTCAACTAAAAAATTTGATTATTTAAAAGGAAAAACAAAAATAAATAGAAATTATTTCTGGAAACATCAAGAGAAAAATAAATCAGCTTCGTGTACCTGTTACCAATTAAATATCTCGGCATTTCTGTTTAAATTCAATCGCGGGGAACAACACTAATCACTTCTTATTTTCGAAGAATAATCGCAAACAACTTAACGCAAATTAAATAAATTTTCAGCACAATATTGGTAATTTTTTTTTAATAGAAATGTTATTGACGTTGTGTTATTTATTTTAATACTATCACAGGGTTGTCATTAAGATAAATTCTTCCTATCGCGAAAATAAAAGGGAAAATTCGGCTTTTCCATTTCTTGAGCTATTTTTCAGAACAACGTCAAAAAGACTGTTGAGTTGAGGACAAAAGTAAAATGGAAATTGAAAGTAAGATAGAAGTAGATCCAGAGAGACATTTTGGGGTGGAAAATTATATAATTACGTAATATCTTATACGGTAGTCCGTATATTTGAGAAATACCCCTTGTGTTTCATAAAGAAAATCAACAGCGACTTTTTAGAAATTTAAAAATGTTTTAAAAATACATAACTATTACAGTTTAATTTAAATCTTGTTTTATTTTTAGGTGAAAAATAAAACAAAATTATAAAATTGCGGTTAAAATGGTAGTTTAGAAAAATGAATAGTGAATTACTAGAAAAAAATAAAACGATAGTATTTTTTATTAGACTTTAATTCTTTTTTATTTTTGTTAATAATCCGATCCGAATTCTTTGTTCTTGAGCACGTTTAAATATATATATTTTTCATTGAATTATTTTCATTTACATCGCAAAATAAAAATTAAAAATAAATAAAAAAAAACAAAAGATAAACGATAGTTGCATTTAAAACAGAATAAAAAGGTTTATAGAAAACAGCATTAAATATTAGTTATTATTAAATCCATAGGTATAACATTTATACAAATTTTTTATAGTATAAATTAAGTTTCTGTTGTAAACAAATTTTTCATCAACCATCTTGTTCTTGAGGGGGGCGTAGATTCGCCACTGAAGGAAGGGAAACGTAAAACTCTAAATAAAAACTTCAGCATGTTTGAATGAGCTACCTATAATCAGGAATCCAGATGAAAAGCCGTGTATTGGGGAAAAAATTATCAACGTCAACTACGCGATAGCCGAATTTCTAGAATTGTCCCGATCTCGAGCTCTTGAATTAAAGGTAACAAGTGAAAATGATTAAAAATAGATTTATGGGGCGAAATTTCAAACACTACGAATACTATCGTAGGCACACGGATATCAATTTACAAGCATCACACACACTTGATTTGTACTGTATTACAGCGATAAATTAAAAAGTGACACCAATGGAATTCAATTTATTCAACTACGACGCAATAAGTTAATAAATATATTTAAAATATAAATAAAGGAAAAATACATTTATGTAAAAAATCAAAAACTTACCGGTGTACAACAATAAAGGAAGCTGATTGATAATAGCAATTATAGAAACCACAATAGCACCTATTATTTAATGATGAAATTAGTAGTACTAATTAGCTTTTTATGTACCTACTACCAATAGAACCCGATTTATCAAAACATCAGACATAAATTTATTACAATAAAAAAAACACTACACTAAATTTAAATATATTTAAAACCTAAAAAATTAAATAATTTTTTATGACAAAAAAGGGTAATGGAAGTTAACGGATAATTTTAAAAATAATTTTTAAATTAAAACTTTAATTTTGTAGCTTACAATATAACACTTCACATTTATTGATTTCATAAAAATTAATGTTAAAAAATCTGAAAATTAATTTTAAAAAACGAACGTCGGCTATCACTGTTACATTGGCATATTGGAATTTAAATTAGTATTGGTCTATTTTATCTCTGTCATTTAAAGTATATTCAACCTACCTTAGAAAATAACTTTTCAGATGGTATAGATGTTACTGATATGATTAGATATTTCTTTGAAAGTGTAAAAAGCTCAGGAAATATTTTCATGTGATCTTGTCAGGACTCCAGTGAATCTTTTGATTATGGTAATAGCCTAATTTCAATGTATTTTTTACTGTTACAAAGGTAGATGAAGTAGATGAATCTGGAATGGAAAATTCTTGTGATAACTTATTATCAAAAAAACCGAGAAAGAATCATTTTCATCAATATTTTTTGATATACTTCTTAGATTAGTGCTCTATTTAATTGCAAGCTATTCATTTCTTCGTTTCTATTTACAAGAGCGCTGAGTTCCTCTGTCATCCAGTGTTCAGCATTTTATGCATTATCTTCTACCTCAAATCTAGATTTCTTAAATGTTGAATCTAAAAATGTAGTTTTTACTACAAATTTTGTGGACTCTAAAGACCCTGTAATCTTCTTGAAAATGAATCGATCAATTTTCCTTTGAGCATGGTTTCTGTGGTTGTATTTGTTTGAACTGATATCTATGTTTACTCCCTTAATTAGAAGAACAATTTTAGACATTGTTACATATTTTTCTGCATACATTCTCCAATAATTCTAATTATTAGTTTCAAAACAGGCACAAAGTCAGCAATAACTACCCATTGAGACCCACTCAAATTCTCCAGCTATATTAAATGTTAATTCAATCAATACCGCTGATAAGGACTGTTTTACAGTTAATAAACTTCCCAACATGACATATATTGAATTCCACCTGGTTTTAATTGCTAGTTTTAATTTTAATACAGCAACATTCTTTCAACTTGTTTATCACATAATTTATTAGCAGCTGAAACACTGTGTTTTTGAAATAAGCCGCAATACTATGACATTTAGTTGACACAGTGCAAAGTTCTAAGCAACTTACCTATCAGTTCATTTACGAATAGATTAAGAGCATGAGCTACACGATGGTACAATTACATTTTATTTTTTTTTTTTGCAAATAAGTATAAAACACACAATGGTCTGCTGTTGTTAATGTATTTCACCTTAAGGTGATTCATAGTTTTTCTTCCTACACTGATTTTCCAATTTTTTAAAGCTTCTTTTGTAAAACCAACAATTTATTAAACGATGATACCGATATTCTTATATAATTTAAAAATTTGAAAGGATATTGGAGCTATATTTCTTTAAGTTCATGCATAATGTACAAAAAACACTGGTTTTTAAAACGATCTAAAATAAAGGGACGCACACTATCTTCTTTAACAATGTTTTTCTAAATGTACTTAGTAAAAACAAATTATTATCAGTCCATTTCAGCATAATTACCGAAATCTATATTTTGGCAACAGCTTTTGACAACTCAAGAATAGTATGGTTAGCCATGGGTACCTCATATAATATAGTCTTAAATCTTTAAACGAATAACTAAATCTACTTACATAATATGTTTAATTACAACAACCACAAAAAATAAATAACAAATCATATACCTCACATTTTACACGTCAGTGTTTAACCAGCTACTAATGATTACTACAGATAATATACTAATAATCTACTTTGCTGCTACTCTATTACGAATGATGATACTACTAATATTCTGCTGGTAATAAAACCAACGAATGTTCATCATCGAATAATTAGTAGTCATCATTCGATTATTAAAATCATTCAACTATTAATTTCATACCGATTATAAATTTAACAATTATTGCATCATTCAATTACCAAAATTATTCATAATCGCCCACCGTTACTCATGAGCATGTCCGTATAGGACTGTACGAAATAGGTGCAGATGCGTTCAAGACCAATCGATACAAATGATAAGATAGTAAGAAACATGAAAAAAGTTAAAAATTCACAGATCACTGGAAAGCTTTCTCCAGGACAACAACTATTCTATAATCATTCTTATTAAAGGTTTTAAAAAAAAAACAGATATCAGTTCAGACATATAAAAAATAATGCGACTTATAAGCTTTAAATAATATTATACTATAACTAAATTTCCATGTAACATGCGCACACCTATATGTAAATAGATTTTGCCCACAATTCTGTTTCGGTAAATACAGTTCATGCCACCACGAATTTCCATATATCATAATTATTTTCTACATTTAATTTTAAACATTACAATAATAAAAACGGTCAAAAGCGCGAAACATGTATTAAATAAAAAAATGAATTAATTAAAGAGAACACCAATTCCGGGCATTTTCAAATCCATAGTCATGGCGCGTGTATTAATGGAAATATGAAATTACCAAACGATTTTCACACGTGTATTTAAAATTGAAAGTCAAAGCAAATAATATTTTTTCATCACTACCAAGATCTTAAAATTATTATATAGAAAATGAAAAAAATAGATATACAAATCACTCTAACAATAAGTTACACCATAATGAAATACATTTTTTATTGAATAATTCTTTTTTACTTTTTAGTGCACTTTTATTAAATATTTATAATAAATGTTGATGTCGGTATTTTTTTTTTAACATTTTATTTTACAATTTTTAACATTATACTTGATTTTTTTTTTTGCTAAAAATCAACTTTTTTGTTGTCAAATTGATGCGGTACTTACACAGTAAATAAACTTAACAGACAAAATCACATGGAATAATACAAATCGTTCCAGGGGAAGAATAAAAAATAAGCGCTTTTTTAAAATTGCCTTATTTTTTTTCTGAAAACAATTGTCCAATTTTATACTATTAAACCGTACACTGTACAATTATAAAGAGTGATCGGAACATGTGTGATAAACTTTACATTTCTTCTGAATTTCGTATAACCTAAAAATGGTCAAGAGTATACTTTTCATCGCATGTTCATCCAATATGTATCGGCAAAAACTATCAGCTTTTCCCCTTTCTAATAGAAACATGTAAAATTGTTTAGCTAATCGATACTAATAAACTTATTCATTTTACGAAAACCTTTCCATTTTTTTTTTTTTAAATTATCATTTAGAAAACTAGGTGCCGTGCGTAACTATTTGAGCTGTTACGTCTAGGATTAGTGAAACTGATTCAGTACATTAATGTTATGAAATTTCAGATTGTCCGGACAAAGTGCAATTGATTCTACAATATTTGGTGCAATATGGCTTGCAAAACTGGCAGAAAAGTGACCTGCTCTACAGTTATTCAGGCTATGTGTCCATAAAGTGAGCAGGAAGAAATAGTAGAGCTCTCTTCAAATACATGGTCGTGACACCAGTTTTCCAACCTCATAATTTCGATACAATTAAGAATTCTCTGCGAGAATTAAAAGCAGTGGCCTCAACGGGTCAGTTCTGGACTTTGGCTTGACTACAATTCATCGAAAAAGCGGATTTGAAAAACTGTTGACACAAATTGAAAAAGCGAAACATTTAAAGGCATCAGGCTAATGAGGTTGCTCTAGCAGATCCACCTCTTTGTTCTCTGGGATCCCCACGTGACCGGGAAATCACAAAAATGTTACGTAGAAATTGGATAGCGAAAGTTGATATATGACCTCTTTTATTTTAGTTAGCAAAGGGTCGTTATTATTTAAGGGCATATCAAATATCTTGGCTTGATATTGGACCACAAACTATATCGAGAACATCTCAGTTAAAACAAATAAAGCTATCTCACTAGTATATCCCTTACTCAATTGCAAATCATATTTAAACGCGCAGATAACAAACTTGTCACCTACAAGTCACTTATATGACCTATTTTATCATGTACTTTTTTCCAGTGCGGTCTTCTGTTAGTGGGAAGCATTATATCAAACTACAGCTAATCCAAAATTGATGCCTAGGATGTATTCTTGGAGCAAATAATACACAATAGTATCCATCTATGCAGGGCATTTTAGAATTACTGCAAATCAGAGATTATGTTCTAAATACAACAACTAAGTTCTGCGCTAAATGTGCAGCGCACGAGAATGTATTAATCAGCTGTATTGATGATTCCAGGCAACTAAGCACATGTACACTAATTATAAGTACAAACATCGTAGACTTAAACATAATGTACTATTCTGAATTGTATGACGTTAGTGCTAGTTTTATTTAGTTTTAGTTTTATTTTCAACTTATTTTACTGGATAATCACTTTACTAATATTTTCGTAATGTGGCACTAGTCACTAAGTCCTCTGCTCCAGCGGAAGGTTTTTGTTTTCTTTTTACTACTAAGTTAAACGTCGCATATCATGTCGTATTTATGTTCATTAATTTAATTATGTGGTAAAACTCGCGTCGGTACACATATTAGTAATTATTTTAGGAGTGTAACGTTATTATTTATGCAAATAAATCCTTTCTTTCTTCTGCGTAGCTTTTATAAGTAAAAAGAAGTCTGAAATAAAGAACGCATTTTGGGATAACCGGTTGGAAAAATACGCTTGAAGACAAAGCAGAATCCCATATATTTTTCCACCTCCAAAAAGGAACATTAATCGTTTAGGCGTTCAACACTGCACCCTCAATTTCATAAACGCAAGCGATTGGAGAAATTAAAAGAGTTTGCTTTAGCCGCGTCGGTATACACGTGAATATAGTTGAAGAATGATACGAATTTATCTGATAACATCTGGAACGTATAGATAAGGACAATAAATGCATGTTTTAAAATAATCAATTACGGTTAAATTAAGGGAAATTAGGAAATACTCCCAGAGCGCTACATTAATGAAAATAGTGCGATGGGTACTCCGATTTATGCATATTTCAGCGAGAAAAGATAGCGCCTTGATCAATGGGTCACCTGGAAAGGACGGAAATGGTATTTGGGAATTATTAATAGGAGAATTGGTGCGATATGAAATAATGAAAGTTTCTAATTTTTTTAAAAAAAGAACGCGATGTTCAAATTTTTTCGTTCTTATTTAAACAATCGCGCGTTAAATTTATACTTTTTTATATACAATTACGAATTTTGGATTTCTTGACGAATTTATAGCAGTCATGTTGCCATGTATAATGTTTTTTATATGCTCCCACAATCGTCATAATGATAAACTTTGATCATTCTAATGGCTTCTCTTCCAGAACTCTTTGTCTGAATAATTCCCTCTGCTTTTTACACGTTACACTTATGACTTGGAGAAAACAAAAAGTAACAAAACAAAAAAGACACTGGATCACGTACGTGTTAATCACAAATTTATTTTTCTCGCATTAATCCATTACATGCACATTTTGTTTTTTACGGGAAACTTTCGTAACCGGTAATAATATTTCATATCACTCAGACATATTTTGACGGTCGGTAAAAACCGAAAAAATTATGTCGCACTATCGAAAAACAGCAGGTCCAAGCACGACCTCCACTAATTCTAGTTGTTTTGTCTGTTCTCCTTTTCAAAGTAAACAACTTTGGCCAATAGTCATCGTCCATCAGATTAAGCAAATTTCAGTGATTATAGCAGCATCGATTACGGAACTGCGCTTTCCGTGAAGAACGGACGCGTTTACTTATGGCCGAAACGTGCAATGATACAATTCTACGGAAAAATCATTGTCAAGATAAGAGAGCCGGTGTACAGGTGAAAAAAACCGGAATTACCAGGTCCAGCCTGAATGGTATTGCGATCATCAATAATATCTTATATCTGTGCGCCTTCTTTGTCCAGCATCGTGCATCGCACTAAAGGGCGGTCATTTACCGCCGTCTGATCCGCAGCGAAACCAAAACAAAAGGACAGAAGGAAAATAATGCGCTACAGTGCCAGTCAAGTCGTTGCATAATAATTGCCCAGTTTCGAACTCGTTGACAGAGATAGTGATCGGTCGAATGTCGTGTCCTTGTTATTTTGCAAACGGTTCCATGCTGCACGTCTTCGATGAATGCGAGCCAGCAACGTATTTTACGGCCGTTCACAATTATTATTTTGTAACCGCATGATTCATTGAACCAGTTTATCGATTCGGCCTGGCGATCTTAGGTCTCCCACATGCATCGGTAAATGTATTTCGAACCAAAAATCATAGACCGAAGAACTCTAAAGTTCACCAAAGTTAATCTGGAATTTCCGTCTATAATAATAATAATAATAATAGTTGTACTTGTATAGGCCGCTGTTGATGTAACCTACTGTTGTTTTTCAAAGACACACATTTATTTAAAACGTCTACAGTCTGCTTTCTCAAAATCGGTTCAATCATTCTCTGTTGCCTTTCTCCCGTTTTTTTTTTTTTTGCTTAACACCTTCCTCAAACTGTCCTCTTCATCCGAGTAGCCTCCTGTGATTCTAATCATGTACTTTTCGAGTGTACATCCGTATACACCGAGCGCTCTATTTCTCGCATTCCTACTTGCTATCTCTCGGACTTCCTGCTCCATATATCTTATCTTTGCCTACTCCCTGTATCATTCCAGCGGTCAACGTATTTATACTATTAATCTTTGATAGAATCTCTACGACTCTTTTCCTTACATATTGCTTCTAGATGACGGTCCTTTATTGACGCGCCTAAAAATAAAAAAAAGAAAACGCTTGTTTTTCAAAATTAGGAGCAAAATAAAATAAAGGGGTGTTCGATCTTTTTTTTTTTCTTTTATTAAGTTCGAAAAAAATTTTATATATACCAAATTATTATGCACCTCTCTTAATCTTTGGTATATACACGAGTACATATATTATTTAGGGCGGTGTGATCTAGAACTTGCGAGCAGAATATTACAGATTTATAGAAGCATCGCCGATTGTTAAATTCTCTTAGCTCTATCGCTGGAAACCATAAATAAAAAATTCTAAACTTGGCTCTATAATATAATGATTTTAATATCGAAAAACCTGTATTAAAGAGTTTAAAAAAATTTCTCAAGAAATTCGGCTTTTTTTTTTTTATTGAACACTTTACCATCTTAAATTAACTTATACATATACATAATCGTGTAATATTTACTAGTCTTAATCTATCTTTTTACTTATCAATAATTAATAATCTATTTCTATCTTCTATATTCAAAGTTTTTTTTCCAGTTTTTTTGTCGCGCCTTGTCATTTTATTTTTGTTCATTATTTTTTTTATATTTTCTTCTTCCTGAAGCCATTCCTTTATTTTCCTTTTTCTTTCCCCTATTTTTTCCTTCTCTATTATTTCTTTGGGTATTTTATTCAACATCTGAGTTATAATATACTTATCCGTTTGCTCCCCCATCTTTGTTCTTGCTAACGGCAATTGGTACGAAAGTTTTTCCCTCAACTCGTATTCTGTGTTTATTCATTCCTCCAATTCAATTTTCGTTTCTACTGATATGTACTCCCATATCTTCAGTAATAAGTACATTCTTCTTATGCTCATTACGTCTTCTTTTTTAATTATTTCACTTTCAGTTTCTCCCTTAAGGATTTGCTATTAATTTCAAGCATTTAATTTGCAGTTTGTTTATTTTCTCCAAGTATACTTTTTTCACCATTATGCCTGAATTCCCTACTCTACTAGCGCATAATAAACTACTTCTAATGTTTCATTTGTTGCATGTTTCTTTAATGTATATAAAGCTGGTAAAACTGCTCTTATTTTCTTTGCAATGTATTCCATATGTATGTCCCATCTTAAGTGTTGGTCCATCATTACTCCCAAATATTTATACTGCATTACTATGTCTAACTTTTGACAGTTTTTCATTTCGCATTCGCGTCTTTCCCCCATTGAATGTACACATTCGTTTGAGTGCATTATTATATTTGGACAATATAAATCAGAGCTGTCTCTCTTTTTCCGTAGTACTATTGCTTTAGTCTTTTTTACATTTATTCTTAGACTTTTATCGTGTGCCCATTTACTTATTGTTATTAGATCTTTTTGCATCCTTATTTCTGCCTCTTTAACATCTTCATGTGACGTAACTATTGCTATATCATCCGCGAACGAGCCTACCTTACTGTAACTTAATTCCTTATATAGACCATTTGTATATATAATAAACAGTATTGGCGCTAAGTTGCTATCCTGCGGTACTCCTACATCCATCTCCTCTTTTTCATTTTGCACATTTAGGATATTTACGCATGTTTTCCTCTGTGTTAAATAACTTTGAAACCATTTTTTCAAACTATTCGTTATTCCTATTTCCTCTAATGCGTTTATGATTATTTTATGATCAACCGTTTCAAATGCTCTAGTAAGATCTATAAACGTTATCAACACCTTCTTTCCCTCTTCAAAGCTATCTCTTATTTTTTCGGTAAGCTCAACGATTACTTTCGATGTGGATTTTCCTTTTTGAAACCCGTATTGTGTTTGGTCAATTATCCTATTTTCTTGTAGGTACTCCGTTAGATTATTTTCTACGTACTTTTCTAATATTGTCGCAATTACATTGCTTACAGCAATTGGCCTATAGTTTTCATATTCACTGTGTTTCCCTTTTTTATATATTGGTCTCGTTTTCGATAGCTTCAACTTAAACTCTTCAACTGATCGCAAAAATAAAATTTACGTGAAAGTTCTTTCAAATAATCCGAATAGGAGACTTAAAGAAAATTGATGATTCAATAACATATAATTTATAAAATTAACTTTAAAAAGCGCAGCGGTAATTGTCTCTCGGCTGTGCTGAACTGCCGGGGGTCATACGTAGTTGTATCGATTATTCTTATCTCCTTAATTCATCGGTCGCCGTATTCGCGATTTAAAGAGATGCGAAGATAATTTTTTGTTTCGTATGAGCTTATTTCGTTGTCTCGTATAAGTCGGAAGTGAAGTTAAGTTCTTTTTGTTTTTGTAATTTACGATGTGTTATTTTTTAACATTACCGAACAACAAAGTTTATAAATTTAATATTTTTTTTTATTGACGATTAGGACATCCGGCGAAAGACAATGTAACATTTAAGCCAAGGAAACAGCGGAACAGATGCCCGTTTGTATTTTAATAACGAAAAATAATCAGCGTTTTCGCGAAACGAACACTAAATGTTTTGATACCCAAATTACTGCTCAAAATATTTTTAAACACTTGAGAAACTGGTAATGAGAGAATCTGCTTTATGTTACTTTATACGAAAATAACAATTCATACTGCGGTAATTTCGTATATGTATGTCTCGAACCGTGGACATATTTTTACCCGTCTATTGTTAAGAAGCGTAAAGCGCGTCTACATAAGAGAAGGCTGGAAAACTAAAGAAAATTGGCAAGGTTGAATAGACGAATCGAAGAAAGTTTAATTAGTAAAGGAAGGATAGTTTTCCTGCCAAATTGTGGCGAAAGATACGCAGAGAGGATGTTATAAACCGAAAATTTGTCAATGGAAAAGCACTAAGAGCTGTACAGCGAGCAAATAAATCAACTCCTCTCTGAAAACTATACCATCGGCGTTTTTCGTTTTTTTTTTGTCTTTGTAAAAATATAATAAAGGCCATTTCATTTTGTCTGCATTTAAGTACATGTAGAACCTTTTCAGAGCAGTGGCAAAATTTAGACGTCTCCGTTAAGAACTTGGAATAAATTTTTATCTAGCGTCAAATCGGTTAAATTAATTACCGTTTTTTCCGCCTTCATTGCAACCGGTTTTTCCACACTTTTTTACATCGGTGCTAATTTTTATTTGTTTGTTTTTCTGTTTGCATTACATAGTCTTCCTCGGTTAAATTAATAATGGTCTGTCTTTTTGTGTTTTTATAATGACACAACGGATCCTTAAATAACAGCATAATGATAATCGTAATAATAATAATAATAATAATAATGAAAAAGTAAATGGTAAAGTGGAAAAGTTTAAATTTAATAAAAGGGTAGTTAATATAAATGAAAGGTTTGGTTGATGGCCAAATGGTTTTACGCCGGGCCAGAAAAAAAAAAAAAAACCTTTTTTCAAGCTCCAGCATCGAGAATTTTGATTGATTCTTCAATAATCATCGAGAAACACTTAAATAAATTACCCCAAGTGGAATAGAATCGTGAATAGTCATGGCTCGTGGTTTTCACTGGAAGTAGACGAATGGTGAATATCGATTTTTTCTTAATTAATGCGATACGAATTATATTTTCTTTGAATGTTTTCATCTTTTCTCCGAGTGTTCTTTTTTTTATTCTCAACTTTCCAATCATAATCTTTCACCTATATTCTTTCGTTACCTTCCTCGTTGTTTATTCCTGTTTTAACCTTCTTTATTCGTTGTATCTCGCAGCAAATTAAATTTTAACTTGATGCGTCAATTTTGGTTTTATTTATGTGTATCTAGGTTGGTTGGGATGTTACTCTTAACGTAGTCCTCCTCTCAAACAAAAGAAACTCCCTACATGCACCATCGGTCCTTAAGAATAAAAAAATTAAAAATATAATTTTTTTCCGATTTTACCAAATAAAAGGTAAAGTTTTTATTTGAACACCGAGATCCTTACTGGAACATTCTATCGCAGCACTGAGTTGTACGTCGTTTGAATGAGCTGATCACTTTTTTATACAGAATCATTTAACATACTATTTGTTAAATCTTGATTATAGTAATTTGAAATAAGACAAAAAAACATACCAAACACATTTAAAATGTATAAACGATATTAGATAGTAACTGGAAACCTTTTTATAGGGCACAGATGATCAACTAAAAGTTAATAATAAAGATAAAAACGCACAAAATGCGTGATATCGGAACAAACTCTAAAACTGTGTGTATTTTTAAAAATAATTATTAAATGACTTTCTTCCTATGTACCTCCCTTATTCCATTTACACTAATAATTATTTTATTTAAATACTCACTTCTGTTAAATTATTTAAAAATAAACCCATTTTACTTATTTATTTATTACTGCACCAATTATATCTTTTTTATTTATACTTGCTGTGATGAAAATGTTTCCATGAAACGGAAATTTATGTATTTAAATATTTCTGATCATTAAATCGTTATCACGCAGTGATACAACCTAACGACCAACTTTGGAATTCTGTAAGATCGACTGTATTTTGGTTGAAAAAAAAAAGAAAACATTCTTAGTGGATTCACATTTTCTTTCGTATTAGCCTCGCCCCCAGGGGCAACCGGAATACTAAACCGGTCATCAAAAATTCTGTTTACTCTTTGAAAAAGAACATGTTACACACGTTTTCAAGTTCATCGGACGAAAGGTTTCGACCGTAATTTTTCGCCTTATTTTATATTCCGGTTCGATATATTTTTGACGGGCTTTTAATTTTTGTACCTCACGATATTTTCCGACGTGAGGAACTTATTTTTATATTTTACGCATTTTGGTATGCCGAATTTTATGCAACAAGCGGTTCAAAAGTGACTGAATTTCAACTAAATTTCTCGATCAACACGATACATTAAATATAGGCAGAATATATAAACGTGTAAACACTACTTGCCTACTTTCTGTGTAAATCAAGGATAAATGGTAATAAAAAGTTGCATCAGATTCGCGTTATTTACCTGTGAACATTTTAAAATTAGTACGGCTACAAAAAAATCGGTTTTATTAAAACCAATTCGCTTTGAAATTCTTAGAATTCAAAAAGAACCGAACCGAATATATTCCGGTAACACGACAGGAATAGAACGAACATTATTATTAACGAAATTGTATAAAATAAGCTGGTAGTAGTATGGTTTAAAAATGGCTTATATTATTGCGCGAGAAAATTTTAATTAAAAACACATTATTTTCTGAGACTGATTAAACATGTTCACATTGCACGCTCATGTACTCGTGAAATAAGACGTTAAATTTTTATTTGGCAATAAAATATAGGTTGTTAGCCAGTAACAAAATATCGTAAAATAATTTGCATTTGTTCTTCCTGTTCGCCATTTTAAAGTGTTTCACGGCCAAAGTTTTTAACAACATTTTTATCATGATTTTTCACATCGAAGTGGAAATAAATGATAATCGAGTAAACACATTTAAAAAAGCAACTCTTCCATCTTTACCGGCATTATCTGTTCTTTTTTTTTGAATCCATTTTGAAAGCTTCCGAATATGAACGGAAAACACGTAAATAATTTATTTCACATTTTTTGCTACGCTAAACATCAAATGCCTCACTTTATAATTTTATTTCGTTGCTGCAATAGCCGCACATTTCGTTAGACCTTGAAGTATCAAAAAAATAAGTTGCTTTTGTAAGCACGATAAGACCGCAATGCCCCTTTAACAGTTCTCGTTAGTATTTTCGTATACATTTCTTGGAAAACCGGAATTCTATTTCTTAAAACGAACGTCTAATTTTTAGAGCAGAATGGTCTAATTTTATAAATAGTCAGAACCAAGGCAAATACTACCGAATGATATAGCCAGAGCTTTCCTCTATACCTTGGTATTTTTCTATTCCGGAATCGGTCCCTGGCCGTCTTAAATATGTGGCAACTATTTGTCGGTTGCGTATGGGTTATTCTCGGGTAAGTCTAAATAATTCTAGCCAGAGTTACGAAGTAAATTGCAATGGTCATTATTTTTCAAATTTCTTGGAAGGCATTTATCATTTGCTGTTTAATTGTAATAAATATGAACATTACCGAAGTCCTTTCTTTGAACAATTAATGCCTGCTAAGATCTTTCCTCTTTACACTATTCATAGCCTCCTGCGTCATCCGAGTACGTGTTGTTGCGTTTAGATTCATTTTTTTGAACGGCATCCTAGTGTAACTATGTAAATTGATTTTATATTATTAATTTATTATCCTAATCAACTCCCGGTGAGACGTGATTTCCTATCATAAATTTCGCTGCTCAGTTGTATTCGGATGCTCCACGAATCTCGGACCCAGTCTGGGTAGTTTTCCTTTCCGACTGATTCTAGTATTCATGGGTTATGTTATATCATTTACCTCATGCTCATTTTCTACATTTATTCTACGTGATGTGCGATTCACTTTCCCAGTGCCCGCTGCTTAGTCGAGTTCTAGCACCCAATGCATCTTGGGCTCGTCTGAGCAGTTTGTTTTTCCTAATAATTCTATACAGGCATTCGTGGTTATTGTTTTTTTTTGTTTTTTTTTTTTTTTAATGGGCTCGGTGTAAACACTAACCCAACTACATGGACTTAGATCACCTACTCAGACTCTGAGGCGATCGGAGATAGAGAGTATAAAGAAAAGAAGGAGGGGAATAACGGCTAGAGATGAAGAGGAAATAAAGGAGACAGCGCGGAGAATGGAGACTGCTTCAGCAGAAAAAATGGAACAAAAGGAAGGAAGTTTGAAGGATTCCGAGTGATTAAGCGAGGGGGCCGTAAAATCACCGCCTACCCTGCTATCATTTTTGGAACCATCAGTGAAAATTTTTACATGACGGGGAAATGAAGAATTTAAGATGTGGACATATTCACTGACCACTGTACTCTGAGGAGTAGAGTTAGCAAGCACGAAGAGAAAGAGAGGAGAATGAGATGGGAAGACATGTACTATTGAAATCAAAAGAAAAGTAAGGAAGCTTATTGCGGGAAAAGACATAAGGAGAAAACTTAGAGACCCGAGCAGCTATGTGCGCAAGAACCGGGATTTTGTGAGGAACGAAGCGCCAGTGGTCATTGGTATACAGATAGGAAGAAATACGTTTAGATGAAGAGATCGGGAGGCATTTAATTAGAAAACGGTAACCAAGCAGAGATTTGCGGATAAACAGGGGTTTAATATTAGATTCGGACAAAATAGCAGGAATGGGAGAAGACTTTAGGGCCCCAATGCAGAGCCGAAGACAGGAGTTTTGGATTCTATCAAGTTTGTGCAAAAGAGAGTTTAAGGCATTGCCGTATAAGAAGGAGCAGTAGTCTCCAGTTTAGAACGAATGATGGATTTGTAGAGAATTAGGAGAATATATGGATCACCGCTCCACTTGACAGGACATAAGGCTTTCAGGAGATTCAGTCTTTGAAGACAAGATATATAAAGGTACTCGATATGTTCTTGGAAACAGAGTCGACTATTTAGGAAAAAACCAAGATAGCATATGGAATTAACAATAGGAATAGGATAGTTGGAGGAGATGATGTTTACCAGATTGTTATACATTTGCAGCCATTTTTGCAACATTTGTTTCATTTTATACATTACATATTTACCTTTGTTTACATCACCCTTATATTGACTTGATAGTGGGCAAATAGCTTATTGCCTGGCCAAAAAAAAATACGTTCCATTATCTCTATTGAAAGCAGTAATCGGTTTTTCCCGTTAAATATTCTCTATTTTAGGGGGGAAAGGAAAGATCAACCCGAAAAAAATTATTGTCGAATGACGGTTATTAAACTAGGGGAAAAAATAATAACAGTACATTCAAGTAATAAGGGCGCACTTGAGGACACTTTATCCGAGAGGCATTTGGGTCCGCTTTTCATTCGAGATCAAATTAGATGGAGATGACATTCGAGATGATAATACATACTCTATAACGAAATTTTTTACTCGTGTTTTCGACATTTTTTAAAAATTTAAACACTTCTGTACGACCTTCGAAAAAAGCATCATACGGGCATAATGACGATATGTAAGTATTCTTCCTTTTCTTGTATTCAAGATCCACATTTCAACCAAGTCATAACCAACGTTTATAATGATGTTGTAACGTTCTTTTATTTTCTCATACAAATCTCCTATACATTCTTGGTGTACATTACTTATTGAATTTTTCTTACAGCACTTGAGATGTCCTTGCCAAAAACAACCATGATACTGATAAACTGTTTTTGTAGTTTCGTCATACCCGTTTAGTTCCTGCCATTTTTACTTCACCGCCATTAAGAGCGTGTTGAATATTTTTATCCTTTAAAGATTCTATCCAAGAAACAGGTTCAAATAATTTGCACGGTCAAAATCAAACACAGCAATTGTATTTGATTTCAAATATTTTGAACGGTATGTAGCCATATATATTCTAGCAATTGTCAAATATCAAAACAAGTCCATATTAGCTATTTCGAATTTCCTTAAAATATCAATTTCTGCATTACAGTATTCGTACAATTCTCCTTTTTTAAATCAAATGTATAGCCTTTTTTAACCTGTTCCCCATATTATTCGAAAAATTTTCTTCGTTCTTCAGTTTTCATGTGATCATAGCAATAACCTTTTTTTGTCACGCGTGGCATCTACGTATTGTTCGTTTTCTACTGTATAGAAAATAGGGAAAATGTCTTTTTTCTAACTCTTATCAAATGGAATGTTTTAAGAAAGGTATTTAATGGAGTTCGGATAAAATTATGACTGTACATTATTTTTAAATGAATGCTAGTTATTTATAAAAACTTAAGTTTGCTCCGGTTGTAAGTAGTGTCAGGTTTAGGAGTATTTTGCACACAGTATTATAGAATAAACTAACCATCGTAACCCTCAGCATAATGAGCGATACCTGTAGTATCAAGCACTCACAAAACTCGTTGTTATTAAACTTATACGCGTTACCATTATAATCATGTGTAACCACCAAATTAGGAATATAAATACCTTTTTCGTAATTTTATTGTGGAGCCAAGTTAGCCTAAAAGGATAAAAGAGCATCTTGGCATGTTATACGAAGTTGTCAAAAATCCCCACATTAAACTGAGGCAGAGTAGGATATGGAAAAAAAAGCACTTTAGTTAAATGGAGATGCATTATATATCACACCCTGCTGTAATTTGAACTGAAAGCAGAACGAATTAATAATACACGGTGTAAAGATGTTAATTAAACTAAATTTTGCAAGCAGATGGGGGTATATAGAAATGGACATTATAAAGGATTCCGGAAAAATAATTTTTAAAGATAACACGAAGTTGGAGATATCAGAAAAAAATTGAGTTCTATAACTCTAATGCCGGCGTGTAGAGTTCTAATATGAACTTTAATGAAAAAAATAAAAGTCATCTACAATGAAATACTGAGAAATACTTTAATGCATACTGAAAAGATAGAAATTGAAATGAAACATCGAAATGTAAAGTTGTTTAAATTTAAAAAAAAAAAAAATATTAACGCCAGCGCTCAGACGTTGCCGAGATAAATCAATAGATGAAGTGTGTGGATACCGTTAATACTTCACTGTCTGAAATATAGAATGGAGGCAGATAAACGCAAAGAATTACTACAGGAAATAGATGACAATGTACAACACACTCTACAAGTTGAGAATGTATTTTTTCAGTTTGAAGATTTTTTTATATTATAAAGTTCTATTAGACGTAATGCAAGCTATAAACCAAAAATGAACATAATAAATTTCAAATCACTAATACAGTAATCGTAGATCTTAATAAATATGTTGTTCTTTCAACAGGGCTCTACCTTTAAATTTCTTAGCCAAATAAGTTTGCTAGTTTAGTTTTTAAATAATAGGGAGCACTTCCGATCGACCTGTGTAACCGTCGTATTCGTTTTCACACTAACAGTTGGGAGTAGAGATGCACAGATCAACTCCGTTAGAGCAATTAAATGTATATGCGTCCTTTTCGATGCGTTTTTTTTCCACGTCGTGGAATACTTGAAATTTTGTACAGATATTCTTTAACTTATTGGCCTTTGCACAAATCTAAAATTTTGTATAAATTGTTATAATTCTCGTCCCAGATCCAAGTTTACCCAGCCTACAATAATTTGGTACCAGCGAAATCTGGGAAAGTAAAGGCGACCGAGAAAAAGGAACTACCCTCTCCTCCCATTAGTGTCGTCATGGCCGTGCCCAGAATTATGATGTGGCAGGGGTTAAATTTTTTTTGCATATTTATTTTGTATATAATATTTTTTTACTAATATTTATACTATTAATTATTTTCATCATTTTAATTTATATAATTAATTTACATAAATGAATTACCGTATAAACACTAATAAAAATTACATGTGCTATTAATTGTAATAAAAAATTTTGCATAAAATATTAATGAACTACCTTAAAATATGGAAATTTTTTTTTTTTTTGTAATGTAAGAATACCCCAAAAAAATCATCAATATTTATTTCAAATTTTTGATTTTTTTCAGATTTTTGTATATTTATAATAACTATTTCAGTTCTAATAGGAGGGGTTTAACCCCCCCGCCGCGGCATTGAGTGCCGTTGGGCTTCTTCTTCCGTCATGTTGCTCGATTCCGAGCGTCGTGAATCACTCATGTTACTTTGACCAAATGTAATCACGCCATTTGTCACGGTCTGCCGTTGCTCGCAAGCATTCTTCCTTGTTATTTCCGGTAGTTGATCTATATACCTTTTCGGAGGGCGGCCGCGGCCTCTCCTTCCGGGGACTTTCCCCTGCATAATAATTTTTTCAAGTGACTCTGGTCCGCGGCGCAAAATATGTCCGAAGAATTGTAAAATGGGGCGATGGATTGTTGGTAACAGCCTCTCTTGTGCCTCGACTTCCAGGCTGGTCAGTATAGACATGTTTTTGCGCATCTCTGTCCATGGAATCCTTAGCATACAACGCCAGCAGAACATCTCAAAAGCTTGTATTTTATTTTTGGTTTTCAGGTTTATTGTGTATGTTTCGCACGCATATGTGGCAATAGGAAATACCAGCGCTTTGACTATCCTCTTCTTAGTGAACATGGAGATGTGCCTGTTTTTCCATATACGCGCTAGGCGCACCATTGCTTTCCGGGCTCTTGCTAGTCTACTCCTAATTTCCATGTTGCAGCTTCCCGTGTTCGATATGAGTGCGTCTAAATAGATCAGCTGATCTTTCACTTCGATCCCGCAAAGTGTATTTGGCGGGGTTAGTGGCGGTAGTTCCTTACTTCTATCCACGATTAGGATTTGACTTTTCTGTCTGTTCAAGGAGAGACCATTTTCCGCGCTTACTTCTTCAACTCTTTCTAACAGTTCATTTATTTATTTGTATGAGGATGCTATTAGGACTGAGTTGTCTGCATACCTCAGATTGCAAACTTGTTTTCCACCAATTGCAAATCCTCCCTTCCAGTCATCAGTCGCCCGACGAATGATTCATTCTCCATATATATTATATAGGAGTGGTGATATCACGCACCCTGTCGTACGCCTCTTCTAGCTCTAAACGATGCTGAGTATTGACTTTCTATGCGTACGTTGGCAAAATTTCCCCGGTATAAAGATTCCAATAACGCCACCAGGTGCCTTGGGGTGCCCATCTTATGGAGTATCTTCCACATCGTATCCTATTGCACTGACAATGAGTCGAACGCCTTTTGGTAATCTAAAAAGCACATGATTACTGGCGTATTAAATTCACGACCTTTTTCTATTATTTGGCCTACATTCATTATTTGTTCCCTCGTTCCTCTTCCGGGTACGAATCCCGCTTGTTCCTGAGGTATCTGTGATAGTAGTATATTATTCGATCGTTCTGCGAGTATATATAGAATTATTTTGCTTGAATGAGAAATGAGCGTAATTGTTCTCTAGTTAAAGCAGTCCTCACGTTTGCCTTTATTTTTATAAAACGGGATATATATCGCTTAGTACATTGTAAACCTTAACTTCACAATCCCGACGCCCAGTCAAGGGTATGAAACTCACTTTACTTTACTTTTACAAAGACCTAGTCGTTTCACGGCGCAAACTCTAGGAGTAAGTTCAAGCATCTCTAGCGCTGCCATTTTGTTTTTTTTTTTACGTATATTTTTTTGTATTCATTTGAACGTCGGTTATATTGCAATAAATACCCTGTATTTTGTAAAACATTATTGAAAAATCTGTTGTCTGGTAGAGGTTCTTCTCTTAATATCTTTGTGCGATTTACATAGAAGAAACAAAACTACAAAACGCATGGTATCGTGTAAAAAAAATTTAATAAACAACAAAAACTAACATTTTGTAAAAGTAAATTTTAATTCAGAAAATTCTACTTTTAGGACCGCTTATGTAGTCCCTGCTGAAGTAATTGATTGAAATTTTTCATATAAAATTTAGTCTAAAAACATCGGTAATTGATGTTCTTGTTTTTGCTCATTCGTATACTAATTAATCTAGTTCGAAATAAATTAAATAATTTAAATGAATAACACGAAAAATAATTGCATAAAAAAGAACTCTATTTTACATATAATTTCTAATGTAATTGTTAAACACACAACTAAAAAGAAAACGAATTACTCAATATAATTTTTAGGCGGAAAAGCGAAACTGAAGCTGTACGACAAAAAATATGTATCTCGATAAAATTTTTAGTAAAAAATAAATGCTTGCGGATGGTTTTGACGCTGTTGCCTCTGTAACGGCTTACAGCTGAAAGTCTGACAAATTCCGAATATTTATTTAGAGAAATCTAATACCTGAAGAAATATTTTTGATTTCTCCGTTACACTTTGTAGTGAAAAAAAGTTTTAAGAATTTAATTTGCAACTAACGAATCTATCGTCACAAGATGCAATATCAAAAAATAAGCAAAGAGAACGATCTGTAAAACTGATTGCTCGAAAATAAGGGATTTTGTAACGTAAAATGTAACTTTACAAAAAATAGGTTACTGCCTATTAGAATAAAATCGGATGTAGCCTATAAGATGCAACCTACACGCTCCGAAATTATAAGTAAAGCAGAAAAAACGGATTAATACATCTTCTGGAAAACATTGAACCGATTGAAAGGTGAGACAGCACGCACCAAATATAACTTAAAGAAATGGGGTATGACAGACTATGACAAATACAACTGTGGAAAAGTGCAGGATGCTCATTTATTCAACTGTTCTTTCGGTGGTAAATATGAACCCGAAGGCCTGCATGATATAACTGACGATAGATTAATAAGATTTCTTGAATACTGGACATCAATTAGTTCACAACTTTTATTTTATGATCGACCGGGTACGCGGAAAAAAAAAGTGACAACGTCATTCTTGGCCCGACCCCAAAATTTTACCGTCACAAAAATTTGTTCCAAAACATGACATACTGCTTCTTAAATTCTCTCATTTCCTTCTGCTTCTGTTATTCCTGCCCTTGAAATTATTTTTATCCTCTATTCTCAAATGTTTAAGATTTTTTTTTTTCCAATCACAACTGACCAACTTTAATGGTCATTTAACGATTAATTTAATATGATAGAGAATATTTTGTGGAGGGGTAGTCCTCGGTAGTACTCCCTCTAAACCTTATAATGTCTGGACAAGGTCTAAAGGCTTATTCCGCCACGGTCTGCGTATTTCACCAGAATTATCCAGCAAATTGGTGGCAAGTGGGTTCATATGAGTGTTAAGTCGGGCGTCATGTTTATTAGCCTGTCTTTTGATTTCATCCTCCACAAACATGACGTTTAAGTCATTATGAAGGGTACAATTTGAGACGTACCGGAGGGCTGGAGTAATGGTTCTCAGTACCCTATTTCGATTATCGCTGTATTTTCTGAGTTAGATGTTTTTGCGCAGCCCCACAACTGTATACCGTACATTTAGATCGGTTTTAGAGCTATTTTATATAACAAAGTTTTATTTCCTAACGACAACCCCGATCTCCCAGCTAACAGCTACCACATTGTTCTAGTTTTAAACCTTAAATGCTTGACTTTTTCTGAATGTGAGTACCCCAGGTCAGCCTAGTGTCCAAATGCATTCCTAAATATTTTACGTTATTAGTAGCTGGTATTACGACGTTATTTATTTTGATTGGCAGCCGTTCAACTTTTCGATTTGTGAATGAAATATACGTCGACTTACTTTCATTGACTACTATGCGTCATTGTTTTAGCCAAGTCTCTACGTGCTCAAATGACTGCTGCAGTTTTTCTGTGGCTGTATTTTCACACTTATCCACGGTCAAGACGGCTGCGTCATCAGCGCACAAAGCTACTTCTGTATTACCCAGCGCCGGGACGTCGGACGTGTAGATTAAGTATAATATTGGACCCTGAACGCTCCCCTGCGGGACTGCGGCCCTCACCGGAAAAATATCGGAACATTCATCGGCTATTTTCACTCGGAAATACCTTTCTTGTATATACGATTTAAATAATATACAGAAGGAGTGAGGAAGCAGAAGTTTAAGTTTATATAGCAATCCCTGATGCCACACCCTATCGAAAGCCTGCTGGACATCCAGAAACACGGCCGTACAAATATTCTTGTTTTCCGAGTTATTTTCAATAACCTTCGTTAGTCTGTGAACCTGTTCTATAGTACTGTAGTGCTTACGAAAACCAAAAACTGAAAATCGGGAATAATTGAATTAGTAGATAATACTGGAAACAACCGTTTTAAAATTAATTTTTCCAGTATCTTTGAGAGGACAGGAAGCAACGAGATGATAGGTTTATATGATAAGACCACCTCAGACAGTTTGCCAGGTTTCGGTATAACATTCTAAGCCAGTGGAAAATATTGGTTACGAAGGACGGCGTTATATATTGGTGTTATAAATACAACACTTTTACGTGGTAACTCATTTAAAAGCTCCGCTGTGATTAAGTCAAATTCGGGGCACTTTTCCGTTTCATATTTTTGAGAAGTTGCAGCATCTCACTAGGGACAACCAGTGTTATAGGTAGATTCATTTGCAGCGTTTTTTCCAGGTATTCGAGGATATCTGTGGAGTCAGCAGCTAGAAGATTCGGTGTAAATATATCGTAAAAATAATTGGCAAAAAGCGCTGTTTTATCGAAGTTAGTGCGAGCCCAGCTAGCGCCAGGTTTTTGTATTGACGGAATACGCATAGTTGGCTGTTGAAAACGTTTGGTCGCTTTTCACAATGAGGAATCATCGTTTTTGATCGGCGACAACCTCGACAGAAATGTTGCAAGCGTTTCATTTTTATTTTCAAGCAGTACTTTACATAAGCCGGATTTCTCGTCGTATTGCAGGCTTTTCGTAATTTCCTCTTTTCACGCATTAGTGTTAGTATGTTTCGAGATATTATTAGACCCCTTGAAAGGTTCTACAGTGCGCGTGGCTAGTCGCACAGCATTTTGTATAGTTTCTGTCAAGTTTTGTATCGCTTTATCGATGTCGTATTTAGTTTTTAGCGGCATATTTAAACTTACGTTAGTCTCTAGTTATTGTTTAAATAAAGGCCAGTTGGATAGGATATGGCTCAGGGGTTTTTGTTATTGGCGGAATGCTCACCATTAATATAACCGAGGAATGGTCTGACTGTAGATCGAAACAAGAGTCTGCTCTCGTATATAAAAATGACATTCCTTTTGTTACAAAAAAATCGAGTAGATCAGGGTTTTTCATGCGATCCTGAGGCCAGTAGGTAGGCTCGCCCCCCGAGAAGTAACCTAGATTCTGGCTAGAAATTACTTTTTCCAGAATCTTTCCTCTGGGATTATCCAAGCGAGATCCCCATCTGCGACTTCTTGAATTCCAGTCTCCACCGGAGATGAATTTCTCTCCTAATGACTTAAAATATTTAACGAATAGGTTTTCATCTAGTCACTAATGACCTGTTCTTAATAGCAGGGCGACTTTGTCTTTTCTGGATTCTTAGTATGATGTTTTGCAAGGATCCAATAGTCTTTTTAATGGGTTTTAATTTGTTAGAAGTTAGGACGAGGTTCCACATTCTTTGAAACGAGTTGAATATAAAGTACTTGTTTGCTTTTTTAATGTCCGATATCGCAATTGAAATATTTGAAATTGGAGAAATTGTCAAGGATATTTTAGCTATTCCGTCTGCTTCCGCGTTTTTAGGAATGTTGGAGTGAGATGCGATTCAGCAGAATGTGATTTCTTGGTTTATTGTCGAGAGTAACTATTTCTTGTGAGACTAGATGTTGTTTTTTCATATGATAGTTTTGAAAATAATGGAATCTATTTTGTAGCTAAATAGCACAGAAGCACGAACACAACAAAAAGACAAGTTGAAAAAGAATACTTAAATATCGGCTCCAATAATTTTCGTAACCGCGATCTCACGTAGCACGAAATTTAATCATGTAGAGCAACACTAATAATAAATCCGGATATACGATTTCGTAATTAGAACACCGGAAAAACTACAACAAATACATTCGTTATGCGGCAGTGCACGAAACGATATCTATAAAATAAGACGGAAGTTATTAAAAGTAAAAATTACAAAAACGCGTACCACAGTTTGTGTTTTCCCGGAACCCACGCATTCGCTTCTTAATTATGTATTCATTCTGGAATTTCGAATACGATAATAAAATGTATGTAAATATATGTCTGTTTGTTTACTAACTGTAAACGACAGAAAGATACGCAGAAATACGATTTCCTGATATCGAGCGAATATAGGTCGATGAACTAAGTATAAAAATTATCAAAAAGACATGCATCTGATTACCGCGACAATGTATTTTTTCCGGTAATTATTTCGACAGTAAAAAAATTCGTGTATTATAGTCATTATAAATCTTAATCCGGAATTTCACAAGGACGTAACTCGCATTCACAAAATATAGGGAAGCGTACATAGTGAGAACGATAAAAAAATATAAAAGGAGACCATCTTGAGAAAATAGTAATCGCAATAATTACTGATAGTTCATTGCCAGATTTCTACTACTAATTCGTAAGATCCACTCAAGCAGCACATCCGGATAACAGCCAAATAATGCAAGTAAATTTGGTAAGACAAGATTCTTTAATGCCGCAATCTAATAATTTTTCGATAATTTTTTTTTTTTGTAACGTTACCCGAGTTTTCCCCAGAATGTGCAGTTTTAGACAAACATCTAAAGTATATCCTTTGAATTCATTGTCTTTTCAGAACATCAGTACTGAGTAATTTGTAAAAGCTAATCGAATTTTCTCAAGCGCAAATAAAACGAAAAAATCGATTAGACTCAACCAATAATAAAAATAGAAATACAGATAATACTTTTATTAATCCAACATAACTTTTGCTAGAGAAAAGATGCACGTATTAGTAAGAGTCAATCACCAGTCTGAGACAGTTGACTTAGCGGCAACGATCAAATACTAGACACTTAGAGTAACATGTGAAAGGAAAACAAATGGGGGCTGTATACTGTCACATAAATCTACGAAATACTCAATTATTACAACATTAAACTATAAATATTTGAAAATGTTTTAACATTTATCGAGTTATTTATGCTATTCTTAATGTGTCGCAAGAAAAATGGATTCATACTAGAAATGATGCGGTAAACGTACAAGTATCATAATAGAAGTTATGAATTATCTCCGGTATATTCCATTATAAATAACGAAGCCTCAAACGAATTTTTTGAAAATAATAATTTACCTATAATAAACACCCGCAAATATATATTCTTGTTTAGGATATCTTGGGGAAAAAAAATAATATCGATGTATTAACCGGTCATACAGTAGTAAAGACGAATTGGTAAAAAATAGCGATACAATTTCTAATTATAATCCAAACTCTAGGCAAAAATCTAAACAATATAAGCAAAACTCATATCAAGCAAATATTAAAACTGAAACAAATATCAAATAAAAATCATCAACAAAACTCTTTAGATAAACCGAAATACCAAATTTTGCGGAATATTGTACACGACGAAATAAGAATAAAAAAATTGAAATTCGTGTAGGAGACTCAGCTTAAACATATTTATCAAAATCCCGATACCATGAATTAACTATGGAAAAAAAAAAAAAAGAAAAAAGGAACTAAATCGTAGAAAATTTATTTTTAAAAAAGCGAAAAAAATATTAAATAATAATATAAACAGTACATTAATAAATCCCGACGGAATTATTTATTTCAAGACAAATCAAACATGAAAATATAGAATATTCGAATATGAAAAACCAAGAAATTACTGAAAATTGCGATTTTTTTAATACTCAATTTGCATTAAAAGGGTCGTGAAAATGAACAAAATCTTATAAATAAAAAATCTATCGGAAGAGACACTAACATTATTGCTAGAAACATAATTCATTATGGTACAACAGCATTTCAGAAATTTGAAAAAATCAATCAGCCCCTAATAAGAGATAAAAAGTTACATACAGACCAATAACCTTCAGTCAAATTATGGAATTATTAATTAAAAATTGGTGAATATTTAACAAAAATATGTATGTTTTTAAAAACTCGGTGCGACTTTAAAAAAAAAAAATTCATCCGCCTGGTCGGACAGTTTCATCATATTTACTACCAGATTTACAAATTAATATTTCAAAAAAAGTGATTATACCTCACTAGTTTTTCTGGAAATCTGCTTAGGATAAATTAAATTTAAGAAAATTGAAAGAAACTAGCATTAGTTCGCAGTAAGCAGATGGATATTTAAGTTATTACACTAACAGGAAGGTTACAAGTTAAATATCAGAAAAAATTATACAAAGGTAAGTTAGTTATCGAATAATAGCTCTGGTAACTACTGACAATATTTATTCCACGCTTGCTTTTTAACGATTGCTTTATCATTTTCTCAAAAAAAAAAAAAAAAAAAAAAATCGTGAGGGCTAATTCTTTTTTTTTTTTTTTTTTTTTTTTTAAACTAAAACTTTATTTAATCCAACAATCTGGAACAAGTTTTCAAAAAAAAAAAAAAAAATGTTCCATTTACATAATTAAACGTTTTAATTCCATCATAGTTATTTCATTGAAGAAATATCCATCTTTAGCGTTATTGTGTGATAATAGTTCTCACATAATTGAAAATATATAACAGATCTATATATTGATGCCGGGCTAGATCTGATATAGAGAAACAAAAGTGTAAAAACAGACTCGCTAATTCCTATTTGATCTTATTTATAATATTATTCAGCAAACCAGTTTGTCTTGACCGTATTGTCTTGTTAGTCACTTTAACTATGACATGAATCGCATCCTACTTCTGGATAATAGACAGAGGTTATATCTAGAGGCCTGCCGACCAAACGACAAATTAAAAGAAATAAAACACATCCTACTTCGAACGTAACACACCTCTTAGCAGATGTTAATCTGGAGACTGGTTTTCAGCTGTTCGGGATTTCCCACATCAAGACATATCCTATTCATTTTACTTTTATAAATAAAAGTCGAGCGAATTTTAAAAAAAAGGAAATAAATAAATATTTTCGGTTCAAAGACATTATACAGACACCGTATAATAACAAATGAACGAAACGGTAAAATTAAAACATTCGAAGCAGGATTCAAGGAGAACCGTTTCATTTAATTAATCCGCAGTTGTCGGAATAAATTCAAAAGGTCCGTCAACACGAATCAACTGATTGAACTTTAAATCACTCACGTTATTTCATATTTCTCTATGTGCTAATGAAAATTTTTTTCGTTAACTCACCGGATACTCATTAGTACACTCACAAATCGAACCGCCACTGACCAGTGCAACTTCTAACAAATAAAGGAAATCATTGGAATCAATCCACATAGTAGAAAGTTAGACGCAGTAGTGCGAAGATACGTAATATTCCCGTCAGTGACGTGCTTGTAAGTGGTACTAGGGGGATTTCAAATTGGTTTTCTTTATTTGAATCTAATTTATCCGTGTTAATTAATCTGTTGTTCCACATTCAGATGCAACTGTGCTTAACTTAGCATTTGTTTAATAACATTTATAAACTACATAAAACATTATTAAGGATTAATATGTATATCAGCTACAACGGAAGATTTTTTCTACTATGCTCAAAACGCACTACTGGGCTTTACATCGAACTGACTGCATAGCTTGAATGTTACAGATATTGCATGTCCGAACTGATCACGTTTCACCTAATTCCCGTATCGTCCAAAGGTCGTGGCCATGAAAAATGGTAAAAATACCTCTCACGTAGTTTTATCCATTTACTAAAAGTCGATCCAGCAACACCCGAGGATATACCGTCTTTTTAAGAAGAAAAAAAAAATGACAACGAAACAGTGAACATGCACTCTACCTTAAAACGATCGCATCGGACACAAAAACGAATATCATATTCGCAAGTTAATGGCCACCGGAAACAAAAACAAAGACGGCGTGATTCTTGAAGACAAACGGAATTAGAGTACGATTTTTAAAAATTTAATAAACAAGCCTTTTTCTACATTCATCTCAACAATTTATCCTCAGTCCCGAATCCACTCTTATCTACTAATTGTTTACCGAATTTCCAAAAAATTGATCAATTTTTAATATTTCTATACTCAAATATTACGTAATATAATGAATCTAGTAATATCATTCTCATGAAGACTATAAGAAAAGGTAAATATTTTCCTAATGTGACACATTTCGTATAATATTCAAAATAAAAGAACCACCATAGTGTTTAATTTCCATTTAAAAGAGATGTAAAAACGTCAATTAGAATACGAAGTCTAGATTAAAATATCTCAAAAACATTAAAACCGTTAGCTAATTGATGTGAACAACGAGGAAAATGTTATGAGACGTTAATCATTCTCATTTCCCGATGTCTACGTTTTAATGATATAAAGTACCAGGCCCGTTGCCCAGAATTTTGGAAATGGAGGCAAGGGGGGGTTTAAAAATTTTCTTTGCATATTTATTTTATAATACATTTTTCACTAATATTCGTACTATTAATAATTTCCATCATTTTGATTTATATATTAATAATTTACATAAATTAATTACCCCGTATATGAACATTAATAAAAATTACACATGTTATTAATTATACTTGTAATAAACAATTTTTTGCATAAAATATTAATGAAGTACCTAAAAATATGGATTACATTTTTTCTTTTTTTTTTAAAAAGTAGGTAAGAACACCCTAAAAAATCGTCAATATTTATTTTAAATTTGTGATTTTTTTCAGATTTTTTTGTATTTATAATAACTATTTCAGTTCTCATGGGGGAGGATACCCCCCTCCCACCCATGGACACGGCCTTGTAAAGTATATACGATAATAATTTAAGTCGTTTATGCTCACTGTTTCCTTCATTTCAAAATTTAGGTAATTTAAAAATTTTTGAAGTTTTGTATTTTTTCTATATTTTAATAATGAAAATACGTCGATTAAAGAAAACGAACAATTACCTAGGTAGTATGGAATGAACTGCGAACTTTTGAAATTTTCTGTCTAGTAACTTGATGTACATATTTTTCAAAATTTTGGGCTTTGAATTTTACCATTTTTATAGGAAGTCAGGAAGAAGTGTTTTCATTTTTTTTTTTTTTTTTTTTCACTTAATCGTTGAACACTTGAAGGTTTTTATTTGTGATAATTAGGGCGGATTAATGCATATCGGTGTCTATAACGGGTATCGCAAGCACCTGTCTTTCACAGGAGTAATAATGACGATTTCGCAACGGCAGTACTGAGAGAGAAAAAAGCTAATTTGACCGGCGAAAAAACAACAGATTTGAAAGACAACTAAAATGAAATTTTCTTATTGGTAACCTCCAGCGAGTAACTTACTCGTATTTAATAAAACTAATAATACATAATGATCCCTTTCTTTCTAACATTGACAGAGTACAAACGGGACAATTAAAAATGCACACAATTGAACTGAATGAATCTCATATCGATATCTTGAAATAATAAAAAATTCATTGTTATACGATGCAATAATTTCTTCTCGGTACGACGATACTAATCTGCCTGTACGCGGCGTTCGGTTAAACTTCGATAATTCATTTTATATTGAACAAAACCTGAAAATTCCTTTTTAGAGTTATCTAATACGCCGAACAATCACTTCATATGGCAAGAGTTGCGCTCGTTAGTTAAAGTAGAAATGGGCATTTTCACGTAGAGAATTGTTGTTTGAAAATTTTAGCGGTCGTGAAAAAATAGCAAAAGTAAATAATTGTGAATGATTGTAAACATTTATAAACCTGTGATTGCATATTATAATTTAAAGGAAACTATATAATATTAATTACATAAAAATTATATTTATATTTGTACTCGGTTTATTTCGACGTGTTTTAGTCCGCGGAATTAAATTCTATTGAAATACTGTTCATTTATCTATTTTAATTGCCGATGCGACCTGTTTTAAAAATGTCTAGTGTTGGGATACCTCAAAAGGCGAGATTTGATTTTAAATTAACAATGATGTCTTAATAATCTGTTATAACAAATAAGTATTGCTTTAATAAATTTGTAATTTTTTTGTGTAAGCCGCTTGATTTTTGTAACGGAATAAAACATATTTCTCAAAAATTTTATCCGTTTCCATACGTGACGTTTTCGCATAATTTTTAAATTTTTACGAATATTTTTATTCTTCGCTGCAAACAATTGAATCGTTTACACTTAATGATTTACAGATAATTGTTTACACGTTCGTAATTGCTTACATTTAATTGTTTACACGTTCACTTCTCTCTACAAGCTGACAGCGGTAGGATGCACTGCTGCCAAATAACAATTTACTTCCTATTTTCGTGAAATCAAATGTCTCTTTTTGTTCCGTCTCTGTTCATAATTCGATGATAAAGAACTGTTCCCCGAAGGTGGTATGCCTCTTTCACCGCTACGTTTACTCCGAACGTTAAAAAACCATCGAATATATCCCGTTTATTACTACAATGCATACTCAATTTTTAACATAAGGAGAACACAGCGTTAGTCATTACAGTAACGCGGAAATGAGTCCAACAGAGTTTCTAAAATTTCGCGATCTGATTGAAAAAATTCTGCCATGAATATAACGACAGCCGAGCGCGGAAAGTGTTTGATGCGTGCTTGAGACTGCAATATACGTTTCGCAAACCGATTGAACATCCTCGAAGCCTTCAATTTGCCTGTGCTTCTTCCAGAAAGCCAAATTTGACGAGCAACTGAAAATCAGTCGCAAAGATAGTCCAGTATCCGCAGCAGTAGGTGCGAGTATTACAGTTCACGACCAATACGTGATACCGGGGTAGCATTGTGTAATCCGTTTCAGGGCGGTTCAAAATATCTCGTCAATTAGGCAGAATCGAAGAAGTAATTCTACCTACACTTCCAGCGCTAATACTCCGGAGAGTACTTTCTTTATTTCAAGAGCCGCAGAGCAGTAATCTCCGTAGAATCTAGACAAAATATTTATTTCTAGAAGAATGTTCGGCGCAACCGAATGGCATCGTGATTTTGAGATTTTCAGTGCCCAGAATATTTTCTTACACACAAAAACCGACCAAATGTCAAGACAACAAAGCTACTTTTCCTCGGCTTTTATTTTCTTCCTTTCCGTCGTCGTTAATTTATTGCCGATGTTGTAGAACATACTGAGTAGTATCGTTGTTGTTTCACCTTTGTTCCGTCAGTAAAATTAAGTCGTTTCGTAATATCTCTTTTACGCGCTGTTTACTGATCGAAGTCCAAGTTCCGGGTAAACGCAAACGTTTATTATCGTCGTGAAAAAACAAAGGAAGATAATTGAGAAGAAAATAATGGAAATATCAGTGTAAGGGAACCTGACGTTAGCCCAGTTTTATTACATGGTCGAAGGCTAATTTAGAAGGTTGAACCGAAACAGAGAATAAAAACAAGAAAATAACAGGAAATTGGATAAACGATCGCGACTCTAAATTTCTTCGCAGATCTAATAAAAGCATCTCTAGCTATTAACTTTTTTTCTCAAATTTTTAAACGGGTATTTTTATTCAACTGCACATACGCGTGTATGTAGTGTACTATTTTTCCTCGGCAATAAAACACATTCAACTAGATAGCGATTTCGACAGAGAACGAATACCGCCGTCGCTGATGTGCCGCTCTGTCTATTATTTATTGTTGCGACCGAGTCGTGTTGCAACTGGAATAATTGTGATCCGCCTTAATGCGGCTATTACATTCCTTCGCCAATGCAGAAACAGAATTATGCCGGTAACAACGGGGGTTCACGGAAAAATTGCCTTATTTTATTGAACTTGATTGTTTGAGATCAAAACGCGGCGGGCGATATTCTTATGTGAAACATAATGCAGATATTGCGCGGCGATTCAACAGAAAAACAAAGAAAAACAGAAACTGCGATTTAAATGGAAATTAAAAATAACGGAGATAAAAAACTTTTTAATAAATTCGAGATATTTCTCAAACGGGAAATTGCCGGCGCCTAATGTCTAATGTGTGCGATTTTCTTAATTATGATGTACAAAGTAAGTGTGATTGTTGTTCGAATCTCGTTGCATTCAATTGAAAAAAAAAAAAACCTTTTATCTTTCGGTGACGCCGAAACATTTTATAAAAACCGTATCAGCAATATGGGCCGATAGCTTTTTGAATTAAAATTTTATTCTCCCCTTTTTAATTTTGTTTTACAACCTGCGTATGCGATGCTAGCTCGGTAATCTTTCTTACCCCTCATTCCATTAATTATATTTTTATGATTATCACTGGCTGCTGTTGTCTGCAATAATGATTTCTTCCGAAATTTTACATGTTTGGTCCCTAATGTGGAATTTCAGTTTCACCTTTCTTCTGGTTACGATCAAAGCGCAGGATCGGTGAAGTATAGCTCTGCGATATTGTTGGAAACGGATAAAAAATGCGACATTCAGTAAAGTATAGTAAAGTAAAGAAAAGCGTACTTGCGCTAATTGGTACACAAAAACGTAAAGAAAATTATAAAACATTCATGCGTACGAAATGATACATTTCTCATAACATATGGAAAATAAAATAGTTATAATTATGTTACATATATATATATATATATATATATATATATATATATATATATATATATATATTAAAAGAGGAAATAATGTTGCAAGAGACAACCACAAGAAACCCCATATACAACAATTTAACACTTAATTATTTACAACCGCAATGTTAATATAGACTTAAAAATTACTTCGATAGAAATGCCAGCAACGTACTACAGTACAGTATGTGCTTCTTATGTTTGTAGCGTTTACAACAGCAGACTAGTACAAGTACGAACCACTCATGTTATTAACGATACCGATAACCTAACAATCAAAATGCGATATACAAGACCTGTTTTTTTTTTTTTTTTTGAGGTTTGCCTACAAGGACATTGGCTCAAGAACAAAGAAAAAAGGACGCAAGAGACCCAGATCTTTACACGATCAGAGATAGCCGACAAAAAACAATCAAAAGCTGGATAGCAGAAGGAGAAGGAAGGGAGAGAATGAACGAAGCACTGTATGTAGTGGAAATACCGATTTGTAAAAGGAAGGAGCAGAAAGAAGCTTGATCAGTTACAAAAGACGAACAACCGAACATTATGTGATCGATGATCGAGATCACAAACAAATTGGATATTGGAGGGGTGTAACGGACAATGACGCCATAAGAAAGTAACGGAAAAGTGAGGAAGGAAGCAAATTGTGCCCAAAGCGCAGGCGGCAAATCGCAAAGAGGTTGGAGCGGCGCATGGAAGGAAAGTCAAGAAACCAGGGGAAGCGAGGGAGGAAAGCCTGAATAGATAAAAAAAAAAAGAAATCCGGGTTGGGGAATGAGGAAACGTAAGAGTCGAGCCATAATTTAGAATGAGCAGCTGCAGACAGAAGGGTATATTAGAAGAAGAGAAAACGGGAAGAAACCTACCGGAAGAGCAAAATAACAGAGAGAATGAATCAACTAACTCATTACCCTCAATTCCGTCATGACCAGGGATCCAAAAGAAGTCCGTTTGGATTAAATGAGAAAAAAGAATATCATTCGCGTCAGGTTATTCTGTCGAGAACAAAAAAGTGTACCAACGTTAATTCTTAAAAAATTAAAACGTGTTTACGGTTTTAATAACATCTAAAGGAATGGATTTAATTATTTTTAAAAATACCAAATGTAAATTTATTTTGTATTCTTTTTTTTAAATCTATATTTCACTTTATCGTAACATTTATTAATAACCGGGCCCACCAAAAAAATAACATAGCGGGTAAATAAAGAAGGAACAAATTACGCTCAAATAGCAAACAATTTCGAAAAATTTATAAGCACGAAGGCGCTCCCAAACGTTTCCTTCAGTCGGAATTTTTAGGAAGTTTTGAAATACAGGCTTTTAGTTTTTCATCAGTTCGGACTTTATTTAACTTGCCCCGACATTTCGGTTTTATAGTTCCGGCTAAAACATAGAATAAACTTAACTGTGGTACAAATTATAATATTGAGTCGGCAAATTGAAAAAAAAAAAAAAACAATCTCTTTCGGCATTCCAAAAATTTTACAACCCTCTCTTAGAATAGTTGAAAGATCGCAGTGTTGTGGCTTCATGTTCTTCTTCAAGCTGGCGCTATGTTCTGTAAATTACTCTTGGTTTGTTAATTTTTTTTCTATTACTTATTTCGGGTAAGGCATCTATCTAAAAACAAAGGGCCAAACATTTAAACGAGAACCCCCTACCACAGAAAATCATAAAACCAGCGGTGCGTAGGAACTCGGCTAACAGATAGAAGGAAAATCTATAGAAAAAGGAAGGAAGGTAGAAATATTTGACCAAAATCTAAAATAAAATTTCATTATAATTCTCCACCAAGTGCATACTTCCAGTATTTATGTCTCCGAAATGGTGCGATTTATTGTATTTATCATAACTTAGAGGTTGAACAATATAAACTTGCGAAGCTCAAGATTACTAGAGACGATCGGCCATTGTCTTCTTTTTTGCTCGAACTTAGTTCTTTATACGACTTGTTTTTAAATTGCTTTTATCAAACCTCAAAATTAAAATTAAAAATCGACTAAAAATACTATTTTACAAACTCGGTTATTTCGGCCGATTTCAACTTCGTAAACTATGTTTCTTTCCTTTTTCCTCCAGAAACGTCGATTACTCGTGCATTTTCCGCAGCAAGTGCGTAGTTATTAAAACTTATTAAACTGATAAATTCCCGAGGGGTTTCCAACACCTCTGTATTTTGTATCGTATTTTTTTCTTCTTTATTATCAATTATGCTTCTTTTTAATATACTAATAACAAGTTCCGAAGACGAAATCAGATTGGAATACCATTTTTTTTTTTTCTGAAATTATCAATAATTGCGATTTCGATAGCTTCCCTAACAACTTGTCTGTTTTTAATCCATCAGTTTTAGCTGGAACTTTCGTGGAATATTAAATTCACAATGGGAAAGGAAAGAGACAGACAATTGTTTTTTTTTAGTTGTTTCAGTAAAATGTAGCAGGCATTATCACTTTAGTTTATCGCAAACCATCACATTCCAGTAAATATTTGCATAAAAATTTCCATCATTGCCCGAACCAAAAGTTAACCGTTTCTAAAATGCGGGTAACTAGGGCGAAGCGTTTTCCTCGTGGAACACAGGAATTGGAAAAATTGATAGAGAAGATGCGATACCCAATGGCTACAGTAAACGAGAGGCCACATACCGTGTGTGAAAATATCAGAATCCATAAAGAAAAAATAAACTCAGAACAAAGAATTGACGGTTCAGTTTGATTGCCTAGTGAAGGACAGAATTCGGAGAATTCCCGGCAACAGTAATATTCGATCGATGTTCCACACGCGCGTAAACATTAAAAATTTGTCGAATGGTATTAAAGACGGCTTACCCCCCTACATATCATGTGCCCGGTGTTTATAAGATTTCTCGTGTTTGTGGTAGTTATTATACTGGATAAATAGAACAATTAGTACACGTATATGGAAGAACATGAAGCGGTTTACGCACATAAACATGCAGAAAAGTCAGTATAAGCAGAAAATGAAACAGCCCCTGGCCACGTATTAAAATTTAACAAAACGGAAATTTTAGTTAAAATTGATAGGTTTAAAAACAGACAAGTTAGGAAAACTATCGAAATCGTACATAATAATAATTTGAAAAAAAAGGGGGTTTCGCAGCCGAGTTTGTCTTAAGAAACCTGTTATTAGTCTACCAAAAATAAGCATGATTTATAAAAAAAAGAAAAAAATACTATATAAAATACAGAAGTGATGGAAATCCCTCGGGAATTTATCAGTTTAATAAGTATTAATAATTACGCATTTGTTACGGAAAATCCACGAGTAATCGACGTTCAAATTCTAGGAGGAAAAAGGAACAAAGTAGAACCTACGACGTCGAAATCAGCTGAAATAATCGATGGACCGCGGTTAAGTAGCATTTTTAATAGTGACGTGTTCTACTGAAAAAAAAAAAAAGTAATAATTTTAATTTTAGTAAAGTGAACCGAAAAAACTCGTTACGTACTGTTATTACGAATCTCATATTTTCAAGTAAACGATTCCTTCCCTATTATCCAATTTGTAGAAAAACATTAAGGATGTCTCGCTCGCTACTCAAAATGAAAGTTTTTTACACAAGCACATAAATAAAAACGAACTGACTGGCTTGGACTAGAATGAAGCAGAAACAACGTTAAATCGGAAAAACCAACATTAAAGAGAACCAAAAAGGGGTACAGCGATTGAGAAGCAGAGTGAAAACAACGTGATAATAGTACGAGGCAACAGGCAAACATATCAATAAAATAAATATGTTCAAAATAGAAATTTCCTCTAACAGCAAAAAGAATGCATACATAAAGGAAGGGAAAAAACTCGATGTCGGTTAAAAGACAGCGTAAACATCGCAACCTAAAAAATATTAGACGGAAAAAAGCCGATGGTTTGGAATAAAATGAACAGGTACGAGAAAGATGGTAAAATTAAAAAGCTTTCGATTTACTTCTAGGCCGCTCTAATAGACCAATGTATATCGAAGAAATCTATTTATCCAAGCTCCATTCGAGAATCAATTTTGGGAAATAACGAATTTTTTAACTGTTTGCAGAGACATTTTAGCTTTTTGTTGGTTTTTTTTTGAACTTCTTGAAAAATACATATATAACCCACTTTTTTTTTTTTTTTTTTTTCTGTTATAATCGGAAAACTACGTATTCGGGTAATAAAGTAAACGAAAGCAATGATTTTTAGAAAATTTCTGTATTTAATTTTACAAATTCCCTTCATACTCGATAAACTATCCCAATTATATCGAAGAATCGTTAGGCAAAATTTTACTTTCGTATAAATAAAAAAAAAAAAGAGGAATAATTTCTAATCGCTTCGAATGGGAAAACTGCGAAGTCAAGTCCGACGATATCTTCGGACTTTCTTGCAAACTCTTAAAACATTTGAACATCGATAATTTCATCTGCTTTACCTTTCCCAATTTAAAAAACTGAAGTAAATTACAGATTATATAGAAAAGACGACGCAATAAAAATTTAAAGTATAATAATATACATCTTGCCGACAGCGGCATGTAATTGAAAACCTTATTATATATATATATCAATTACAACGTAATTCTTAGGCTACCCCCCATTCGAAAAAATGTCCCAAAAAATGTCCCAATTTTATGTAACGGAAAATGTCCCAATTTTATGTAACGTTTGTTATATTTTATAGAATTTTTGTAATTGTTATTTTACAAATGTCACAATATTATGTAACGAAATGTGTAACGAAAATGTAACGAAAAATATAACGAAAATTATAACGAAAAAATTAATTAATTTTATATAATGAAAGTTAAATTTTAGGATAGGATTTTTGTGATTATGTTATTCTTTTTGCGTTGATGCCAGTAAGAATTACGTTGTAAATTTTGATCATTTTATACAAAGTATAGAAGAGAAAGAGACAGAAATGAAAGCAAGAGGGGTCAAGGGGCACAGCCCCTTGCGAGGCCAAAATGGCCGAGTTATATATATATATATAATATATTTTAAGAATTTTGCGTTTTTCGTTTTACACATTTCATTATGAAATATTCAATAAAAATATATTCGTGTGACTTCAGTTTTATTTAATTCTTAAGAAGCAGATTGTAAAGGTTATTGGATTGCTGAGTTACATGAACACGTTCTCTCCATTGACAGTTCTGCAAGATTCTGTAATTTTTTGGTATGATCGTTTTGCAGATAGCAACTTTCGTGTTTTTTTCTTGGATCACGACATATTACATCCTCTTAACAGAATTAGGCACATCCACAAGTTGGCCTGTAATATGCTTTGTGTTGGATCGCATGCGTCAGATTATTACAGCGTTTTCTCTTGACAGCTCTCCGATAATTCTCGGATTTAGCAAACGCAGGAAGACAAATGAAAACATTAACAGTAGTTTTTTCATAATCCGATGCGACAAATATTAGTCTCGTTACGTTCGAGTTTGTAGATAACTGCGCTTATGTTAATGACAAAAAGATAACTCTATTAGGCACTAAATAGTATTTAAAATCACATTTACACTTTATTATTACTATTATTATTATTATTATTATTATTTGTTTTATTATGGCTATTTATTAATTTTCTATTATTTTTTCTAAAATTGTAACATTTTAATGAGATTAATAAATAAATGATTTGATCTGATTTGATTATTATTATTGTTATTACATATACAGCTTTGCAGTTATCAAGCCGAGCCTATTAAATTAACATAAATAGACTATTGTATAAATTACAGCGTTTTAGAAATAAAAAAGGTTGTTTATGTGGGAGCCGTTATTACTTAATAATTAGTTTAGTTTTGGTGGTAAATTAAACGTTTTAGGGAATTCAGATAAGTTATCACGACAATCTGTTTATGGAGTATGAAATTTAAGAGGACTTAAATGAAAAACTGCTTAAAAATTCATAAATTATCCCCCACCCGTAGCTGGGTAAATGCGAAATTCTAAGAATATATGACACAAACATGAAAAACACGGTATCGCAAAAAGTGAGACAGTTTCCGATAACTATTTGTGCACCGGAAACTTTAAAGTTGAAAAAAAAATTAATTTCTTCCCCGGGCACAGTGTATGTCAATATGAAACTTCCTATTTCAATTTTTTAAACGAACTTTTAAAAATTTATCAAAAGTTCTGAAAAATAGGGAAAAAAAATTTCTGCTCCTTGAAGACACGAGTGCTTTAAAGTTTTTATCATTCATTTCTGTGAGAGAATGTTTCTCGCGAAAAATGCTGCCGAACGAAACGGAATGCTTTTTATTTTCGACGTTAAATTCATTTAAATAGGGATTTTACTGAAATTATCATTAGTCGAAATTATTTAAAGTCAAAAATTACTCAAAATTTTAACCGAGATTTTGTTTTTAGTTCTACATTTTAAATTCCGGCGAGTCAACGAGTTGCAAATTTTTACGAACAATTTTTGAGGGTAATTTTAAATTACGTATATATTTTTTTGCTTTTTTTGCTTTTTTTACGCTTCTGAGCGCTTAAGAACCAAACCGGTCGTGTCCGAATACGCTACGTCTTTTCTGAATAAAAAGCGTCTTAGCTTACTATATTTACGCGCGTAATTTCATAATATGTTAAACCGTTCTTCCGCAGTTGGTATTTGTTTAAATTCGTTTACATCTTAATACGATCACGTACGTATAAAAAGCAGAAAAGTGAGGCAATCTTTCATACTAGAAGTAATTAGCGATAAATGTCCAAAGCACCTTTAGGAACGACTTTTATTCATTATAAATTACTTTGCCGATTTTACTCCCAAAAAAATTAGACGACTTTTGATCTCGCAAGCTGGGGTATTGAGGGTCTCGAGCGTAATAACTCTTGACGTGTCCCGCTAGGTTTCGAGTTTGTTACGAAATACAATTTTTTTTTTATTTTTATTTTTTATTTTTCGGGTTAATAAATAAATTAAACCCGACTGCAGAACGATAAAGTATGGTAATTAACAGAAAATTCTATTGTCGCCCATTAATCAAGTTGTAAGGAAAAAGGCGGAAAACTGGTACCCAAGGATCTTATAGCTGACTTAATTTCGTATTTTATTCGTTTACGTAAAACGCGATTAACAAAATTATGATTCTTCGATACTGTCAAACATTTGTAAATTAATCGCGCACTTGAAAACACTTTTTGTAGGATACGTTTACTATATCCGCCTAAATATATCTGTTATCTACAATAGCCAAAGTCAAGATGTTCGATCGAAACCAGACAGGTCACGATTTTGAGTCTCGTCGCGTTCGATACTTGCTGCTAAGATAGCAAAATTTTCTACATACGAGTAGGTAATTGTATAAGCAGGAAAAACCTGAGAAAAAAACTAATTACAAAAAAATTGAAAACACTTCACGCTTCGATAAAAAAAAAGTAGATTGCCCGTTAACGGGGAGTAAGTAGCTGAAATATTGCGTAGATTTCTTAACGAGAAACATTAATATATTTGCACCGTCTAACGATTAATCAGAGTGTCAGTTTAAAAAGGATAATAAAAGTAAGAATTACCAATATTGGTGAAATTTTTAAACTAAAAAAATTCAATAATCATCTAACACGCTGTTTGTTTGTTAAGTATTAATTATTGTAATTTGGAACAAAATACAAATATAACAAACAAACTTAAATGTACAAACGATATTATTGAAAATTATAAACGTTTTATCGCGCTTAGATGATCAGTTCCAAAAATTAATAACACAGATAAAACCACACAAAACAAACTCTAAAAACATTTTCCATATTGACTTCAGACACTTTATATGGCTTTTTTGTATTATTAATTTTTATAACTGATCATCCGAGTCCGATAAAAAGGTTTCCGATGAGTATGTAATAAAGTTTATACATTTAAATTTGTTTGTTACATTTGTATTTTATTCCAAATTACTATAACAAAAATCACTTTAACCTCTCTAGGTGCTTTTGTCATTCATAAATATTGACTCGATTTGTTTTCCCCGGCATTGATCGTCAAATACGAGTGTTAAACAACACATGCTTTTTCTATATGGTTAATGTTTGTCTACTGTTTTTCCAGTCGACATTTTCCCTATTCTCCGACTGCGCTATAACTGTTTGATTTTTACATTAATTCTACGATACGAACCCGGAATCAGTAGAGTTTGAGAAGAGTGTAATTATTTTCCGCGATGGGATGTTTAGCTAGTTTTCTCATCGATACTTGAACGGAATCGCGCCTACACTGGCTGGTATTACATATCTCGACATAACGCTTTCAGAGAGATCATGACAGCGCTTGTTTTTAAATAACGTCTAATTGACCAAGTCCTTGAATTTTTTTGATTTAATGCGGTTAATTTAGTAACTCTCGGCTACATTTTTTTTTCAAACTAGGCGTTGTATTTTACGAGCAAGTAATTAACAGAAAAAGGCGTACATTATTCCATTTAACAAATTGCACGACCACTGTAGGAAACGCTTTTCAGAGTACACTAAAAACAAATCGTTCCGGGTTAATAATCTAGCCTATTTCATAGCTGGGCGCGCAATCACGCGAAATATTATCGTCATACTAAAATTGGTACAATATATTTCGATGAATTTCAAAGAGCTGATTTTTAAACGTATTCGACTGCTCTCACTCTAATTTAAGAAGTAAAATTTTGCACCAAAAACGTACCAAATTCTGCGCTTGCTCAGACGATGCGGACGAGTTGTTATCGGTAGATGACCAAAAGTTGCCTTCTTCTAGTGCAGCACTGCCGTCGGTGAGCTGCTGATCGTCGAATGGCGACGAGGATACTTTCGCTCCGAACAGTCCTTCTTTATCGATGGCATTTTCGAAATGATCGACGTTAGATAAATCGGCCAGCGGCAATAGCTGCTCGTAAACCGCGTAATCAATAATCGAATCGTCTAAGTTGAAATCGAGACTGTTCTGCAAGTTATCGATAGTGCTCAGTTCGGATAATTCGAAATATAATTTCCACAGCAGTTCCTGCAAGTAACGCGAGAATAGTTAGCACAGCTGCCGCGAGTAAAATATACATTCTATTACCCTCGAATTGTCCAGCTACATTCTTATAGTTACTTCTCATCGCTGACACATTTTTTCCCGTCCCATCAACTTATCGATAAAATCCGTTTTAACCCTGTAACATTGTAACGAACGACTCCTCGATAAAAGATGGCCTCCCCATATGGCTCAGATTTTCTTGTTATTATTTTTTTCTCTATAATAAATATTCGAGAGAAAAAAGACAATTCATTAGATTTAAAGCAGATAACCCCAGGTTTTGAAGAAATAAAAAAGTATGTAAATGTAAAAATGGACTTAATTAACAAAAAATACGGAAAGAAAACAAATTTACCAAAAAATAAAAAAAAAAAAAGATTAAAAATGATGATTCGCCAGGACCATATAGCACCGGCAGAAGTTTACATGTAAACAAAAACTGCGACGCTTCATCGTGACGCAAATAGCCGAAAACTCTGAAGAACTCGAATATATTCACCTCAGAATGTCTATCCTGAATATTTAGATCACTGACCTTTATTTAGCTCGATATGTACGCATACGTTTAACGTAAGTGAGCGTACGTAAGTAGTACATGTCGCTCGCAATAAACAAAATGACTACCCTATCCCCGTAATTAAACCAAGCATTCTTTATAGCTGTCTAATGTGCAATCACACATTCTTCAAAAAAAAAAGACATATATATATATATATATATATATATATATAACTTACGACAAACAACAATTTTACAACTTTCGATACAAAAAATTGTAATAGAATTCTAAATATTTTATTACCATCAGCGTGAAAACGACATAATCATTAATTTATGTTCACTTCGCACACCAATAATTTATGCGTTATAAAAGATTTTCATTATGCTTTGCGCTTTCAAAATTTAAAATTTCGCTAAGCGTATGTTCTTTTTCATTTTAAAACTTCTTGTTTACATTTCAGCGGAAAAGTGAAAAAATCTGACTATAAAATTATTACCTTCAGAGAGCTTCCGGAATATGTAAAACCCACACTTCTCTTTCAGCTTTAATTGATAAAAGTATTTTCATTTTAAACATGCGATTACCAAATTTTATGTTTACATACGCACGTGTCTATGTATGCAATAAAGAAAAATGAGCTGGACCCGCGATAAAACTTTAAAGGGAATGGGGTAAGTTAAGCAGTGTTGTAATGATAATACTCGGTAAGTAGTTCTTCATGATCTGAGTTCAAATCAGATATATCCTATAGAGCGACGTGTAAGTACAAATCACTACCATATGAAAGCGAGACTTAACCAAAGCATACGACGCTGAGTGCATAAAAAACGGCAGGGAAAAAGACGAGCTTTGTTAACAATTGGCCGGAAAAACAACATGAAATGAATGACTTAAATGTTGCGTTCAGTTATAAACGGCAAATATTCCGCCAAGGAGTACTCTACTCTGAAAAAAATAAAAAAAGAACAGTTTTAATTATGAGCAAAACAATGGTTGATTGTTTTGAAAACCAAGTTATTATTTCCGAGCTATCGATGAATTATTCAAAAGGAAACCTTAATTATGTTTCTCGTTGTATTGGTGTAAGGAAATCAGTCGAGACCCAGAAAAAGAATCGCTCTTTTTTCTAGCCTCTAGAAACTAGCTGATCAAGACGTGTACATTTGATCAGCTGACGAAACGAAAACTTCGAAAACAACCGAGCATCAAATTAGACATAAAACGTTTCTGTTTTAATCGTTAACAATTTTTTTTCTCTTTTTTCTTTTTGACTAGTAAACTATGGACATTAACTCGGCGCACGACTATTCTTAATTTATACACAATCTGACCGAACGAAATACAGTCTAACCAACTACGCAGTCCATCGTATTAGTATCGTAATCAACATGCATTTGTTACCTCCTCAACCATTCTCCTGTTTCTTTATCTATTATTTTAATCCCCTACTCTCTAATAGCGGAATATATCAATCCAACTTATTAGAGTAGTACTAGTGTATGTTCAAATACTACCCCGGTATTTGAGTACTATCTATTTATTCGTATCTAAAAGAAACTATTCGCACTTGCCAGTCGGTGTGCTTTTTCTGTTCGCACTTTTCCTCCTACTTTCGATTCTAATGCTTTGCATTCTTTAGCAGTTTTTTTCTTCGATTAATTTGTACCATACCGCTTTTTATACATACAGACATATATATACATTAATCACGAATAACAGAGATAAATTATCGATAATTTTTATGCTCATCACGCAGAATTCGAAACAGTTACTCAAAGAGGCGAAATACCATTGGACTTTCCTAGTCACGCTTTAATATTTGGCATGTAGTTATTTTCCTCATAGAACTAATGCAGATTATTAATTATATCGATGAGAAATAGTTTCTCGAAATATAACACAATTTTCCATGTAAAATGAGTAAGACGATAAAATAACACTGAAAGCAAGCCTACACGTCGTATGACGCATTTTTTCAATTAAAAAAGGCGACTTAAAAAATCCTACAAATTAGGCTAAACAAAGTATAACGTTAAACATTTGACTTAACACGTAAAATCGAAACTCGCGTAACTATTAGATAATAAAGATAAATTTTTTACAATCGACCATATTCTACGTAAACAGATACATGCGCTCATCCGTTTATTAATAAAAAACTGCATCAGAAATATTCGAATTATATAGGTCGCCAATAAATCGTAGTAAAACAAAATCATTCTAACGAACGACAGTTAAGGAATAAAGATAGGCAAGGAAACGGTGGCGTGCAATGTCCATATATTTCCTAATGGCTATTCATCGTTGTAAATTTTGCAAACACACGGAATTTAAAAATAATTTTTTGTTCCTATATTTTTCTTAAAGTTACAGAGAATAATCGTCAATGAAAAAATATTAATTTTTTTTTAAATGTTAGACGTACGTAACCCAACCTTGATCAAGAGGTCTGCCATTGACCTCACCTTGAAATGTACGGTAACGATACTAATTAAAATTTAATTCAGCGGAAAAAAAAACAGAAACTACCGAATATGAAATTAATTTTCTAACTGAAATAAAACCCATCCTTTTACTAATCTAATATATCATGAGCAACCCCGGTTGCTTCCAGCGGTGAATCCACGGTGGTGGGTGCAGATATTGCCCCCCAAAGAACGAAAATCTTGATAAAAAAATTTATTACAACTGAGTAACTTAATTTATACTATAAAAGATTTGTATAAATGTTACCTACGGATTTAATAATTAATATTTAATACCGTTTTCTAGTAAAAAGATTAATGTTACGTTTTTATTCTGTTTTAAATGTCGTCGGTTTTTTCGTCTTTTTTATTTTGCAATGTGATTGAAAATAGTGTAATGGGAAATGTATACATTTTCTTTTACTTGCTCACGGATAAACAATTCGGGTCGGATTACTAACAAAAATAAAAAAGAAGTAAAGTCTAATAAAAATACTATCGTTCTATTCTTTTTAGTAATTTATTATTCAAATTCTAAACTACCATTTTTTAAATACAATTTTATAATTATTTTATTTTTCATCTAAAAATAAAACAAAATTTAAATTAAATTGTAATAGTTATGTAATTTTAGAACATTTGTAAATTTCTAAAGAGGTCGATATTTGATTTCCTTTATGAAACCAGGTATTTCTTAAATTTACTGCTTACCGTATAAGATGTAACACGATTATGTAATTTCCCTCCCCAAAATGTCTCTCTAGATCCGCCCCTGGTTACTGCTATACAGAATATTACAAGAACCTTAAAAAATAAAACGATGAAAATGTGTACATATATATATATATATATATATATATATATATATATATAATAAAAAAAATTTTCGCGATACCGATTTTCATTGTTACAGTCAACGGTTCTTTGCAAAGCGCATTTATTAATTAAGCGTGTGAATTTCGCTGTGATAAATGGCGACTAGTAAACAGTTTAGGGATTTTTTTAATTTTCAAAATCTTTTCGTCTGCCTCCCCTCTGTTCCACATTCATAAACCAATTAATGATTACCGTACTTTCTATTATTTTCATTTCCTCCTTCCTCTAAATTTTTGATTATATCCGACTCAACGACTACTATTCGGGCCATCTGTTCTCCTTGCCTGATCATTGTGTGACTTTATTATCCTCCGTATGCATTCACTTATCCATACTCTTTCTTCTCTCCATTCCATTTATATTAACATTTACTGTGGGTTACTAATCATTCGGGAATTTTTGGTAACGAAGCAGCGGAACCTTTGGTTCAGGTTGCTCCTTCTTCCTACTTCCTTTCTTAAGAAAAATTCCATCCTTTAATCTTCTTTCGCTGTGTAAAAATTTTTATATTTTAGGTTTTTGGTGTCGGATATGTCCCCTTCCTTTTTTTTCTAACAATTATTAGTTTCATCTGTCTGCTCAGCCTAGTCTTCCTGCTAATCCACAGTGTTCTTTTTGTTTTCTTCACTTTATAGTTCTGTTGTTGTCTTCATTATTCATCTGCGTTTTGGCCATACTCTATTATCTTCCTTCCGTTTTCGTTTTTCGTTGGTTGCCTCTCCCTATTGTCCTCTCCACTTGAAGAAGCGCAAGTTTGCCATGCTGATCACGTATTTATTATCATTTCTTTCAGTCGAGCATTCTACTTAGGATTCCAGTTTACTGCGACTTGGTCTTCCTAATCCGAATTGTGCCCCTTATATCCTGTTTTTTCCTTTTCACACATTATTCCCACTATTTATTCCTTCCTATTAACAATATCTGATCGCATTTGATATAATTGATTCCTTCACTTTTTAATTGTTTCTGGGTAAAGCTTCAATATAAAAAAAAAAAAAAAAAAAAAACAAACGAAAAGAACTTTTGCGAAAAAGTTATTACTGACTATTAATAATTTAAAAAAAAAAGATAAGAATGACATGGTCAATGGAACAACTACCAATATGGGAGTCCTGGGGTTTGTTCCTTAGTGAGATTTGAAGAACTGAGTTTTTTATATCATATTACCCTTGACGTAAGAATGAAGTTGTCATTAACAACGCTGTCCTTCTGAACCCGCCAAGGAGCAAGTCGATTCCTAAAAACTAGTTCTATGATACTTATAGAAAGATTGTTACTATTGACTACGTTATTCTTATCTCTTTTTTACTACTGAAATGTAAAATTTAATCTTTCTAATAACAGAAAAATTCGCGTTACAATATATCATAACTTCTTAAAGTGTTGCATATTTTATAACGCTCTTTTCCGGACAAAAAAAAGGAAAAAAACAAAGAAAAACTAAGACTCCAATAATGTAAATAGTATATATAGTATGTATATTAATTAAAACGTAATTCTTAGGTTAACCCCCATTTGAAAAAATGCCCCAAAAAAATGTCCCAGTTTTATGTAACGTTTGTTACATTTTATAGGATTTCTGTGATTATATTATTATATTCATATGGACCGATTTAGAATTACGTTGTAAATTTTGATCATTTTATACAAAGTATAGAAGAGAAAGAAATAGAAATGTAAGCAAAAGGAGTCAAGGGGCGCAGCCCCTTGCGAGGCCAAAATGGCCGAGTTTATATATATATATATATATATATATATGTGTGCGTGTAATTATATATATAAATATTAATTAGGGAGAAAGGGTAAGTGAAGATCACATCATTCTTGCACGAGGTAATTGTAAAAAAATCATTACGAAAAACTGTTGTAATACTAATCTGATGTTCCATTATGAAAGTAAATAAACACTTTTATATGAAATTTAAACTTAATAATAAATAAATTAAAAACACGAAACATACAAATAAAACAACAACTTGATCTACAATCGTGGCAGTGAATATCAGGGTTTAAAATTGCTACACAAACCGTAAATTTTTTCACTAAAATTACCCATGAAATTAATACACATTGAAATAACATATTTATGTATGTTTCGAAGCTTGAAGAATGCGTCCAAATTACGTGTAACCGTATATCATGTATGTTTTAAGAGTATATCGTGAGTATTCACCACGAAACAAAGGTATATACCTTTGTCTGCTTTCAATTTGTTATGTACTAAGGTAAATAAACATATTATTTTCATCATGGTAAATGAGTGCATTACTTTCTAATGAATACTAAAAAGTGATACGGACACTCGCTCGTTTAATAAGAGTTTCCATAAGTAATCAATCATTCGAAATCGTTAGAACCGTTTCTGAGAAACCAGTTTAAATAATTATATAAAAATATTCATGTATATTAAAGTAATATTTGAAATGCAAACGGTGTCATTTTTGTACATATGAAAGAAAATAATAAAACACCGTGTTGGTGAATACAGAAATTATTTCCGGAGAGGATTAGAAAAAACATAATGCGTGTTGGAGAAAATGAAAACAAGAAAGAATATTGTATGCGATGTCATGTTTAAGTCAAGCTGGTTAATTCGCGTAACAGCAGAGAATACCATATAAATAACTCTATTATTCTAAATCACGCGAATAAGAGATAACTTATATCATTTTTTTTTCTAAATGAAAAGTATTCGTTTCTTACATTAAGTTTTTACGGCGTATTTTGAAACGCTAAAGTATTTTGAAACACACAAGAGCGCTTAAAATATGCCCTAAAAATCTTGCAACTCAAGCTAGAGAATTAACGACACTTCCGCAAGAACGTCGACATCCCGTTAAAAGAATGAAGGAGCTACATTGCTACGATAACCGATGCGTGAACATCAGTGGGTACAGAAAATGAAGATGAGCGATAGACCAGAGTCACAAAAGAAAAAGAGTTAAATTCTCAGAAGGCTTACTAAGAAAATAGTAAAAAATAATTATATCATTTGCAGTATTGTGTGGAAAAATTAGGGAGACCTCCTTAGTCGGTATCGACTAGGAAAGGCAAGAAAAAGAAGTTTTCCTATTTTAACAGCATGACTGACTTGAAAATCCATAATTTCCCAAATCGCGTCAGATCGTAAAATCAAACACGTGTAATGAAAGCGTAAATAATTTCTGTATCCGAAAATTAACAGAGAATAAATAAAAGTTTAATGATAGTACGATAATTACAGATCTCGACTTCCCGCCGATAATTAAACGTAAAAATTGAAAGGATATCAATTATTCTTAAAAAAATACACGCGGCGATTAAAAAAATTATGGAATTAAAAACCAACTATTTTTTCTGCGTTTTTTTTTCAATTTAAAATGATAAAACGAGAATTCCCTCTGCAGCTAATTTTACCGGTTTAGAGTAAGGTGCGTAATGATTAATAACAGTGATTAGCTTCCTGACACACAAATTACAAACTACACCGCGCACTAACGCGTAGAATTATCAATGAAAAAAAAAAAAAAAATTAATAAAACATCGCAATATAATTTATAATGTTTGTGACACACAGAGCAGGTGGTTCTTTAATATTTATGTAATAGCAAATAGAATTATTTTACTCAGGACGTCAGCATTGGACATTAACCCAAATTGCAGAAATGAAGCGCAGCTTACAAAAAAATAACAGACGCAGATGGAAAAGAAAGAAGTAGCGAGTTTAAGAGTCAGAAGATTAGGGAAAACTAAATGATAGTTCAAAAACTGGCGGAGTCAAAAAAAACATAACGATAAAAGGCTAGTTTTGTGACGTCTAATTATAGAATCCATACACATTTCGCGGTCGTTTAAGATTAGAACGATAGTCATAGGTGGGCGTTTTTAAAAAGACATTGTAAATACCGGGACCGAAAAAATTTACAAAGTACGAATCCTTTGTACGCTGTTTATATATGTATTTCGCATTACGAATTACCGTAATCGGTTAATCGCGGGAAAATATGAAAAATGAAAAAGCTGATATTTATAAACTCCTGCGGACAGTTTTCATAATATAAAAGCTAGGTTAATGTCCATAGTTGACGAGCCCAAAAGTAAATAAATAAAAAAAACATAAAAAAAACAGTGAACATTGGCTAGTACAGAGCAATAGTGAAAATATCTCGTATTAAATGTTCGTTTTTACCCTCGTTGTTATTTTTTTTTTAAATTTAATTATTTATAATAATAATTTTTAATAACATTTCTTACATTTTCTACTAGTTGTTAAAATGATTAGATTTCCTTTACAAAATTTATAATCATTTTAACAAATATTACGAATAGTTATACTTTAAACCCAAAGTGGGATCTACATTAAACGTCGAAAAAAGAAAAGAAAAAAATAAATAAATAATAACAAAGATAACTTCTACCGCGCGATATCTTCATTATCTTTTTCAATTCAGTTAATTTTTATACATAAAAAAATAATATACGAATTTATTAATAAAATTATATACTTTTTCTTTATATAAATTTCTCTTTTTTTCTCAATCAACTAAATGCTACATAAAATGAATGTTTACAGAAATTTTCTACGATAAATCTAATTTATTGTGTTTGAAAAAATGAATGAGTTCTCTTTAACGTACATATTGAATAATAAATAAAAATTCGACAAATCGATTAATAACAATTCTCTATTCAACCATGCAATCGTTGTAAATTTCTCTATGCGGAAACATTTTACATTCTGAAATAATTAAAATTTTAACAATATTTTATTTTTTATTTTTATTGAAAATTAATACGTTTTATTTTGAACCGTTTAAAAATTATTTAAAACAATTGCGAGTTTTAAGCGATTGCTAATTTTATAAATCTATTTGTATTTCGAAAAATTCCATAAATCATACTGTGTTTCATTCAACCTTTTTCTGATCACATAAACAATTATGGAATTTTAAACATGCACGTTTAATTTATATAAAGAAAAGAACATGATCAAAAACATCACATGAATGTATCAATATTAGCTTGAAAACCGCTATAGCGACAATACCAGTACAACGCCGCCGATGCCGCTGCTGTAGATAATGCGTTATAAATAAAGTTTTTATGATTATTTTTTTGCTACCCTCAATATTTAATTTCCGTATATAAATATTTTTTTGTAGAAGACGAAAACATAATGTTATTGATAAAAAATTGTAAACATTAACATATATATATATATATATATATATATATATATATATATATATATATATGTGTGTGTATATAAAAAAATTTATTTGCCGTTCAGTTTACGTAGTATTCGATTTGTCAGGGTAAGAGAGTTGATTTTGCAAAGAGAGGATAATTTTAATTTTATTAGTCATTCTCATACGTATACGGTAGGTTTTTTTTTTTTTTGCTTGTTTGTTTACACATATATGATAATAATTTTTTTTCCATTTTTTCTTCGAAAGGGGGGCCCTCATTCAAATAAGCCCCAGGTCTCATAAATTCTTAATTTATCCCTGACGATGATATCAGAGAATATTAATTGCGATGATATTAAATGCAGCGATTAATTTTGACGAAATCTGTTGAGAACTCCCGCATCTGCGAAGCATTTGTCGGTACCGTAACATTATTTATAATACAGTGAAGTACCGATTATCCAAAATAATCGGGGATTGACAATTTCGGAAAAACGATTTTTTCGGCTAATCGATAATCGTTATAAAAGCATTACATGTATTTATAGTAACATTATAAACTACAGTAATGTAATATGTTTTAATGAAAAATAAAAACTCGAATGTAGTATCATGTAGGCCTATGGTACGTATATGTAATTACGTACGTACATATTAAAAATCTTAAATACCTTAAATATGTATTAAAAATAATTAAAATACGTTAAAACATCCATTTCGGATAAGCGATTTTCGGATAATCGGTACTTCACTGTAATTAGATACAGAGGAGGAGAAAAAACAGTACCGCACGCAATTTCTACGGTTCCCGAAAAAGATAAATACGACTATGTTTCGCTATTGTAAAAAAGAAAACATCGAGAAACATCGCCTGTCGATTTATATTTTAATGAACTTGCCTGCGGTCAAAGAGAACAACATCGCGAATGAATAAAATTAAAAAGGAGGTTTCAACATACACGGCCTCAGACACGCTATGAAAGAAAAGTGGCAATTTCTAATTTGTTTCTTCATCCGAGCAGTGTCTGGAAAAACGAGCCATACGAAGAAGAGAAAAAAAATGTTAACGTAATTTTTGACCTCGAACAATTAAAATACGTTAGTAAAGCAAACGTTGCACCGGTCGACTTAGTGCGCGCGCAAGCATATGATGTATCTTTTCTATAAAAAAATACTGCCATAGCATGTGACAAAGAGACTGTTGCATAACGGGGAATGCCGATTCATATTTTGAAGGCGAAGTGAAAAAAATGAAAACAACAGCGGAGAAAGACTCGAACCAGTTAAGAGCAACTTGATCGAGATAGCCCGATTTTGCTGGCGTATTACCAGTGTAATTATTATCGATTTAAAATGAATTTCTGATAGGCTCGCCATTTCAGCCACGCGCCTCTCGAAAGTCCAGCTTTGTAATTCAACACGTCTACTAAAATTCATTTCAACCAATTTTTTTTTCCCCTTAGTTTTATCAAATTGGTCAGGGGCGAACGATTACCGACCAACAGGACTAGCCCACATTGTCGAACGGTATCATCCGGAAAAAATCGAATTTTAACCAGCGTCGGACAGGAACACTTTTTTCTTCTCTGCTAGTAGAATTATTTACGACGCGACCGACAATAACTTTCTTAGTAAAAAAAATTTCAATAAAACAATTTTACAAAATAATTTTTATAAACCCGCGCGGTATTTCTTCGCCGGAATATTGAGAACTCGCTGAACTTCAGGCGGAAATGGTAGATTTAAAAAATACGAAAAAAAAACAATGAAAAATGTATTTTACAAATTACGCGATCAAACAAATCGGATATTAATCAATCATTTTAAGTAGTTTTATTATTTAACTATTTAAATTTTAATCTAATATCGATCGTCACTGCGCAATCACATTTATTTGCATTTTGTCGGCAACTTCCGTGGTCGAATATGAAATATATTTTTAACTTTTTTTTTTTTTTTTTTTTTATTCAATTAATGAGCCACATAGCTACACGAGGGCTTCACGGCTCAATTAGGAAGGGAATGAGGTTAAATGAGGTGGAAAAGTTTGACTTGTTTAATGAAATTTATTGTTTTATCTATGGAGTTGGAGGAATCATTAAGAGCTAGAACACGGCTTGAAGGAACATGAAGAGAGAGTCGGAGAGAAGCTGTCTTTAAACATGTGAAAATATGATCAACCGTTAAGCCTTCTTTGCCACAATTTATTTATCTTGATGAATAAACGACGTGTATCTCTTTATAAACTGATTAGTTGCGAAAATCGAGTTGTTTTTTAAAGATTCGTAAAAGCAACGATCAACAGGCCACGATAATCTGTAACTTATTCAATCATTTTCGATGCTCAGGAATCATTCACCAGAGCTAGAAAATGGCTATCGTCAATCTTATCTGTAAAAACTGTACAAATCGAAATTTCAACTTGACATCGCTTAAGACGGTCCGAAACGAAATGACGGAAAGAATGCCAAGTACCAGACTACAGGACCTACTGCCAACTAAAAAACTACCGTCGCACAAACAGGTACCGCTTAACAGAGCAACAACTAGCATTTCGAATCTACAATTTACGAATCACTCTCCGAACGTCAACAACCCGTTTTCGCAATAGTCTTTTCAAAGCATTCGGCACCATACGCTGGAAATCATAAATCAACTTATTCGACATCAGTCGTCCGATCCTAGCTTTTAACGATCAGTTCCATGAAAACGGAGAATTTTTTTCAGCTTTATCGCGTCCAGTTGTCACAAGAAAATAAATGGTGTATCGGAGGGCCCAATTATAACCCCTAGGCACTGTTACATTTAGCGGCATCATCGCTGAAATAGAACTGCCTCGATTTAGTCCATTCTATTCGCCGGTGATCTCTCGTTGTCTTCTTATTGTCACGAAGGAAGAAAGCGCGTACTAAGAGATGCAGTAAACCGTCACAAACAACAAAAAACCTCTTGAATTCTCTTACTTGAGAAACTATATATTCCAAAAATACACAAGTTGAGAATATCTTTCTTTCAATAATACTCAAAAACTTCCCAGTATCTCGGCCCCTCATCTTTCATTGGCAACTTGTGTGAAAAAAATACATAAGATCGACGTATTAAAAACAAAAAAAAAACCCTCACACATCAAACCACCCTGCTACGTATATGCTTATGCGAAACAAGTGCGACTACAGTATTCTTACCTACTTGCTAACATCAAAAATACTACTAACATCACTCGATGCTGAACAACGTAACGCTTACGGCCAACTTGCGGAACATATCGCATGACATTCCATTCAAATCTCAACTTTTCAAGTAACTTCTCCTGCATATATATATATATATATAGGAAAATGAAACTTTTACAATTCATTAAATCGCTCAATACCGAAATTTACTGCGTTATCGCAACACAACTTTCTGTCGCGTTCAATACACGGGAACAGTTAACTGAAACAAACACAAAAACGATCAAAGCGGAGCCCTTACTGTATATCACCGATGGAACAATCTGTCAATCACAATGTACACTTCGTTTTGAACGCTCCTTTGAAATATAATCATATCTCTTTGTCGGCACGAAGAAGTTATTCGTCTTACATGCAAATATTTCATCTGTAAAAAAGAACGACTATCCCTCACATTTCGCAGGGAAAATTTTCTCTGCAGCCAATAGCATTGTATTCCAATTTCTTGTCTCCCCTCTACTATAACGAATTTCCTAAACGATCTCTAGTCCCATTTTATTAAAACTGCATTATAACTTTTGAATTTTTCAAAATCTTTTAATCGGATTTACGGAACTGCAAGCCAAACACAATGCGAAATTATACTCACATTTCAATAATTTCCCATAGTGGTTGTCTTCTGCTGACTTCGCTTTTGAGCATCTGTTTTTCTTTTTCAAACAATAACAAGAGGTTTCGGTAGAAAACATGACTCCGTAGTGGTATAGCAAAGTCCTGTTTTCCAACTACATTTTTTATTTACAATAATGAGAGAAACAACCACTCAACGTAAACAACGCTTGGAAAAATCTCGTAAAAAATACCATGAGAAGACGGATAGAGAAAATAATAATGCTAAGCGTGTAAGATTAGAGAAACATAATCAATATATATATATATATATATCGAAATGGGGAGAAGTGCTGAAACGAAAGATCAGCGTGAAATCCGATTAGAACTTGATGGTCAGAAACATTTACAACTACGTGCAAATGAAAGTTACGAAAAGGTAAGGCTCGTTTAAAGGCTGTCCGCAATGCTGTCACCCTACATCGTGAAACTTAGAGCCAAACCAATAAAGAGGCTCATTTGAAGGCTGTTCATAAATCTGACACACAACATCCACCTCAAGAATGTTTAAATATAAGATCTGAATAAATTACTGAAACACTACACATGCCTCAACCTAACCCAATGGATATTCAGCATCAGGCTCAGCTATTGAACATAGGTTCAAACATCGGTAATATCTCCAATCGACTGTGTGCAGACGGATGTCGAAGATGTGTTAATGTTTTCTGATAATGTCAACGAGATCAAAAGAAAAACTAGGGATAATATCGTTAATACCAAGTACGAATTGAAAGCAGAAGAGCTTGCATAGTTTTTCTGTTTCCATATGGAATCAATGGATTGGGTGAATCTCGGGACCACAACATCAGTCCTCTAGGCTACTACCAATACAGAATTTTGGGAAGTAATTCACGGTTTCAGCGAAACGATTATCTGTTTTATGTGCTGTCATCCATGTTCGAGTATAAGAGAATCAAAGGAACAATACAGATTTGCTTGAAAAAACTCGTTGAACCAGACGGAAAGATCGAAGATCTTCATTTGATCACGAAAAGTTTGAGAGGATCGTCTGCCTATTAGCATGCAGTTCTCGATGAGTGTCTGGCAAAAATTCGATGCCTTGATCCGTCAACGTATTTTCTCAGCTTCAGTTGCAATGACTTGTATTGGTTCGACATGAAACGGGCACTAAAATGCAAGACACAACTGTTGACTACGCTGTCGTATATCTAGACTCAAAACTTTTCCCTCCAGGAAAGCGTACGTCAGTGTAAATAGAGTCGGATCTATTCATAGTCTTCAAATCGAAGAATTAGACGTTTCCAAATTGACTGGTAATAAACCTTGCAATGTTGCCGTTTTAAAAGAAGTGAAACGCATGAGATATTCTTTCCAGACATGCTTAACCTTCTGATGACAAACTTAATAAAGCTTTAATATTGTAATAGAAAAAAAAATTTCACACATTTAATTTATATATATTGAATAAAATATATATTATAACTGTAATAACTAGGTTTATGAAATATTTTGAAAAATTAATTTATAATTAAAAAGTATAAAACAAAAAAAAATTTAAAATTTTTTTTTAAAAACACACTTTTCCAAAAAATGTACCAAAAAAAAAAATAAAATAAATTCCTTAGACATATAACTTGAAAATATTTTCTCAACAAGTATAATAATTATGTGAAAAACTTTCTCATTAAAAATTAAAATGAAAAGTGTGGGCACTGACATGTCATTCATTGATACTTTTTTTTCTTGATAAACTCTTACAAAGTGTAGTCACATGTTCATGTGTACTAATTTAGTAAATTGTATTGTGTGTTGTGAATTTAATATTTTGTTTCGATTGATAAATTTTCTCGATTTGTAGTATAATATTTATCAGAAAGTTAGCATATATACTAGTTTGTTCGGTGTGTACTATGTAATATTTGTCGAAAAATTTTGTGCCAGCGCACACATTTTCTTTTTAATTTTTTACACAATTACTGTACTTGTTGAGAAACTGTTTTAAGTTATATGTGCTAAGGAATTTATTTTATTTTTTTTACTGAATTTTTTTTTGGTGCATTTGTTAGAAAAGTGTTTGTTAAAAAATAATAGTTTTTTTTTATTTTTTCTTTGACCCGGGCTCGTCAACTTTAGTAATTAACTCGACGCAACTTTTGCATATTTATTATTTTGTGCGCTTTCGAGTCCAACTCTGCTCGAGTGAATGCCTAAACTATACGTAGATAGTTGAGGCTTATTAGTCGCAAATAAATTTGTTTAATTTAATGCATTTACGCTTTCGAAAATTAACTACTGTATAAACAGCTTCATTATTGTTAATATTATTAAAAGTACTGTAGTACTATATACATATAATTTCTAATGAGCCTTGCGTAATAGACATCGACACAATTAGACTTGCAAATTGTAATATTTAACACCTAAACATAAACAGTTTTTTCAAAAAATGGTAAATCGTACGCAAAACATTAAATCTGTCGAAAACCAGATCAAAAAATTATTTAAACAGTTCGCCAGGAGAAAGAAACGTAATGATGTGATTGCCCCCTTTCTCAACTATGAGTATGGAAGAAGTAAAAATTTATATTACCCGCGAAGTGCCAACTAAAATTATGATTATCACGGTCGTTTCTAGTTTTTTTGTAGCTATTAAAAAGTCACCTCGGGGTTAATATATTTTTCCCGATTTCTAAATTCAGTTTATAGCTAGAGTTTGCTGATCCGAAAATAACCAGTTGATCGTCTAATATACTTTTAGCGTTCCTGTTTATTTACATGTATTTAATTTAGCTTCCATCTTTTTTATGGAAAAGTATTTTAACATTCTTCGAATATTAATCCGAGTTTTTTTTATAACTTTTTATTACTAAATGGAATTTTTGTAAGCGTTAAATTTAAAAATTCGTAATTGTGTGGAACGGAATCACACTATGTAATTCAGGTTTGTGTAACTTTTTACTACCAAATGGAATTTTTGTAAGCGTAAAATTTAAAAACTCGTAAATGTGTGAAACGGAATTATACTGAACATATCGATAGGAAAAAAATTGGTTGTTTTAAAATTATCGACAAAATGTATAACTTTTTTATTTAAAAAACATTTTCGCTAAATAAATGTTTTTCTTTTTTTTTCACAAAAATTTTAAACAAACGTTTCGAATAACCAACTGTAATGTAACTATTACTTATAAAAACGGAACCACAAAGTTTAATAAAGTATAAAGAAATTTGCGTTCAACCTTTGCCTTAATGTGTTCTCTGCACTCGGCATGTTAAAATAAGGAAACAATAAATAAATCAGATTATTATAAGTAGAAAATCCGACGAAAATGAAAATACGTCAAATATTATTTTAATTATGCACCTTTTCTTTTTCCCCCTTCACATCTAAAACTGACTATATAGTCATTTACTAGATTTTAATGCTAATAAGATCGTGAATTTCAAGATCTGCCCGTCAGCGGGGCCCCGAATTTATTTATCGAATAATCACGCTAGAACAATAACGTTCCTTCCTTTCAACCTGTTGCAACTTGCTGGTCGTTGTAGTAAATTCGTTTCAAGTGCATTTTTATGTCCTTTTAACTTCGACAAGTGATTTTTAACAGCCAGCTTTATTTCTTCTGTAACATATTTTACTTGTAAATCTTGATGTAGTGTTTTTGGTTGGGCACACATACCATGGTGCTCCTACCAGTGATCGTAGCACTTTATTTTGATAGCGTTGTATTTTGTTCACACTACTTTTGGAGGCGCATCTCCATAATTCAGCTACGTACAACTATATCGGTTTTAGTACCATGTGGTATAGCAATATTCTCTTTGCAATATGTAATTGGGAACGCGGTCCAAGCAACGAATGAAGTTGTCTCATTTTTAGATTAAGTTCCCTTATTTTTGTCTTGATATGATGAAGCCACGTAAGTGTTTCATCTAGGTGAACTCCAAGATATATTACGGATGAATATGCTTGTATTTGCTTGTTATTTACAGATATATGATATTTGTTACGTGCAATTTTTCTCTTTGTAAAAATAATGTGGTTACTTTTATTTTCATTTATTACTATTTTCCATTTATTCAGCCAATCAGTGATTTTATTTGTAAATTTTCTGTGGACTTTTCAGGGTTCTCGTGCGTTGGCATGATTTCCATGACGTCAGCGAAAGTTGCTAGTAGTGCATCATCTATTTCTGACATATCATAAGTAAACAATAAACACAAGAGAGGACCAAGTACACTTCCCTGAGGTATACCTGTCTCAATTTTATGTATGGATGATTCTGTTCCATTTACTACAACTTGGAAATATCTGTCTTGTAAGTAAGATTTCAAAATATTATAATACCGAATTGGTAGTATTTGTTTGCACTTGTAAAGTATTCCCGGATGCCATATTTTATCAAATATACCTGCTGTACATCAAGGAAGACAGCCGAAGTAACTTTTTTTTTTAAAAATGTTTCTTCAATTTTGTTAACTAGCCGGTGAACTTGTTATACTGTTGAGTGCCTAGTTCGCAAGCCAAATTGGTGATTTATTTCTTGCCTATAAGCTTTGGAATTCTCTGTTTGAAGAGTTTTTCAAAAATTTTGACCAGAATTGATAAGAGTGAAATTGGCTGATAAGAAGAGGCACTTTGAGGAGGTTTACCTGGTTTTAAAATTATCATAACATTAGAAAATTTCCACGATTTAGGAACATATTGAAGCCGTAAAATAGCATTGTAAATATAGATTAAAATTACTAACGCTTTCCTTGACAACTCTTTCAAAATGCGTCCCGTCATGAGATCGTACCCAGGTGCCTTCTTGTTACTCGGTTTCTTTATTACTCCATTAAATTCGCCTGGCGAAGTTAAATTGATTTTATTTGGTGGATTATTCGAACTTTGATTTAAATAATCATGGACAACGTTTTTGACTGGCGATTTTGTTATTATGACGATATTGTTTACATTTAGTAGTGTTCTAATTCAAGTCCATGTCGTAGTAGTCCATTTGCATTCCACAATACAATTTTATAAGACACTTTCTGTGTATCGTCAATCAATTTTTATTGATAAGAGTCAGACATGATAGTGTTGATTATATTACTGAACATTGTATTTTGTTGTTAAATCGTTTCTTTAAACAACGATGAATTTAAGATTTGCTTGATGCCACTGTTGGCGGAGATGACGGAGGCAGTATATTTTGATTATTTGAGACTACCTGAGCATAAGTAAGCTTATTTGGAATATTCTTCATTAGTTGTTCTGTCACAGATACAAATTGCAAGTTAGATTGATTTACTAATAGTTGCTGCACATGCGAATCGTTGGGTTGGGGGATCCGTTGTGAACTTAACGACCTATTAAGTGATTTGATTAGATTTGTACGGAGCTGTTGTAACTGTTTATATAGTAAACAACCTTTGTAGTTAGCCGGATGGTCATTTCCACAATTTACACAAGTATTAGGTGCATTTTTGTTTTTCGTACATTCGTGAGTAAAATGAGACCTCACGCATTTGACACAAGTGACTTGTCTATTACAATACTTTTTTGTATGCCCATATAACTGACAGCGTGCACATAGAACATGTGCTGCGTAATTTATTCGGTCACAGCGAACCGAGTAGTTAGTTTTTTATTCTCGTTATTTAAAAAATATTTAACAGTAAACAACAAACTTACAAAACCCGCTAATAAATGACTCTAAAATATGCCGGCTTTATAAAATATTTTAAATTCTTAACATATATATTCGAGAATTATTATATTTTATGTTTTATGTTTTTTTACACTAATTTATATTGGTACGCAGAAAATGGACTATTTTAATATTGATATTAATTTAAAAAGGGAGAAAAGTCAGTAAAACCAAGAGTACAACGCAAAAACCATACTCTAGTATAATGAAGGAATAACTTATTAATATAGAAAAGCGTAAATCGCAACATTAGTTAAAAATATTATTGATCAATCCTTTTTTCTTCTTCTTTCTCCTTCTTTGAAACACGAGAATATATACACTTAACACTCAATTTAAAAAACAGCAACAAGTTGGCAACGAACTATGATCGAAAAAGACCGTACTAATAGCTTTCCGATTACGTAGATATTTTCCGAAAAATGTTGTGTTTACTTAAAATATACATAGACGTTCACAAATAAAAATGCTTCAAAAAGATATTGCTTCACTTTTTTCAAAGTTATAGTCTACGTCAAGTTGAGTTTCACTATAAAATAACTATAATGTTTTTCTAGATTTTCTTAAACCACTCAAAGTCCTCTCAATGTATCGAATAACATGAAACAGCAAAATAAATTTTTGTTCCAGCCCAATCATGTCATAAAATTCTGTCTACCGCCTACACTAGAAGGTGCCAAAATTACAGATCACCAGTGAGAACATTTTGGCCCGCCGAAATTTAAAAGAAAATGTAATTTACTACGCTGCTTTTTCTGTTAATATAGATTACCAAGAAATTAATATTTTAGGAGAAAAAACTGAAAAACTCACAAAAAAATAGTTGCTCGAAGGTTCTGAGATTTTAGAAAATGGAAAAACCTCTTTGCTAGAAACCATTCTATTTACTTTCATAGCTGATGAAGCTTCTTACAAACTTCGAATGAACTAACTGAAGTGCTGAAAAGTAACTTTGATGTTACAGATGTTACTTATGGATCCTGAACGAAAGAAAATATCCTAATTTTAGGAACAACGTTGGATAAATGTCTGTATATTTTTAATGAAAGTGTAATGAAAATTTCCACTCAAACAACAGATTCATTTTTTTTTAAAATTATGTAGTCAATTGAAATTTACTCACCTTTGAGTTTTTAAAAAAGCCATCATCACAAGAGGGAAAAGTCCGAAGAATCGAGATATATGTGACAGCGAATAAGAAAAGAGACCTAGTGACCAAAACGCAATTTTTCAGTAGAGCAGTTTGAAGACTGATAATTGTTCATCTCAAAATTTCTTCTGTTAGGTATATCAAAAGTCTGAAAGAGCCGTTTAAAAGCGTTATAGCAAATTGGGACTTGTTCCATTCGATTCCTCAGCCTTTTTTTTCATACAATCCACAAAACTTTGATATTTTTTTGGCATATTTATGATCAAAGATTGTATTTGCACGAAGGTCGAATCCGTAAAAACTTAGGTGTAACATCCAAACTTTAAAGCTTGATAAGATAGCTTTTGGAAATAGCTAGAAACGTCGGACTTTTTTCATTGGATTCCTCGACAAATTCTTTATAAGGTACCATTTTAAACTCAAAACTCATTTTTTGGTTGCTAGGTCCCTTTTCTCGTTCGCCGTCATATATATATATATATATATATATATATATATATGTGTGTGTGTGTATGTATGTATATATATATATATATGTATGTATATGTTATTGCATGCGAGCGCGTATCTGGTGGTCTACTATGCGATTTGCAGTACTTAATCAAACCTTTAGTAAAACAAATAAGTCTAACCTTGACCTACATGGTGTATTAAAGATGCATCAAAATGGATGGTTCCGCAAATTCTAATCGAAGTTCCGGATGTTTTGAGGTAAGAATTCTAAGTTTTATCTTAATACGAATAGACACACGTTCATTGTGTAATGATCATCACTTAAATTTAAAAGATAAGTTGAACTGAAATCAATGTAAACGCGATAATAATAGCAATTTTACTTCGGTACACACGGTAGCAAATAATTTTGGCCCATAACGCCAGCCCATAAAATTAATTTTTTGACAAAACTTCTACAAACAAAAATAAACAACCTGACTCTCAGAAAATAATTCTCGTTTTCCGTCAGCCTATCGCTGGCATTAATGATGTTGATACCAGACTAACCATGCTCAACAGACAAATTTATATAAAATTTAATTTGTCGACCGTAAATATTTTACGGGCTTTCGAAATTTTAATAGGTAACGATTTTAACAGGATGTCGCTGCTGCAATTTTGCCGGAAGCAATGACAATGTACGTGTTATTCCGTTTCTAATGAATTTTAACCAGTTAGCGACCCAAACGCTCTAAAAAAAACTTGTTCTTTTATAAATAACACTTTACGTCTAAATTGAAATATTTAAAACCAGTCAAGCTAATTTATTTGAAAACTAATTCAAGGTCAAACATCGAAAAAATCAAGATCCACATAATTAGACCGACCAATTCTGCAGTTTCTGTCGACTTTTTTCTTTTTTTTATGCACACAACATCATCACTTAAAAAAGGAACACGTAAATATTTATATTATAATAATGTAAAAAATTTATCCTTTTCTAAAGTGACTGTAAATTTAAAATTTAAAAAAGGTAAACTGAAACTTTTCGCAGAACTAGATGCATATTCGCGGCGATCATTTCAGCCGATAAGACTTTTGTCGTCTCGGCTAGAGACTAATATTCAAAATAGCACACCGAAGTTAATGAATATTCAACTACATACTCGTAAAAAAAAACACTATAAAGTTTTAAAAAAATGAACTCAAACCGGTATATCGATATTAAAGAACAAAATTAAAAAAACCAATCAACTGCAAAACTGTTTATTATCATCTTTAGCACTAATCCGTAATTTAAGGTTATATAAATAAGTTTCCCAATTATAGGAAATTACGTCAAAATTTTACAGATCCTCAAAAGATTTTTTTTTAATGACTCAACAAAGAGAGAGTGAGAGGATTCTCCCACTACAAAAAAAAACACGTTAAACCGCATACATCTAAGCAATAATATAGCCCCCATTTCAGTATTTTAATTAACCGTCATCTTTTAATAACATCTGTTTACACATCAAACTTTCAAACTTTTATTCTTTTTTTGGGGGAGGGGGGCTCGTCACCCAGGGATCTTTACTCAGAAAAAATTAGAAAAGGAATGAGTCAATTATATCTTGATACGGTCAGATATTGTTAGGAGGAAGGAACAATGTATGGAGAAGGAAAAGGTAGGATATAAGAGGCGCAATATGGAGTAGGATGACCAAGTCACAGCAAACTGGAGTAGGAAACACAACACTCAGCAGAAAGAGATGAACACTAAATAAACACATGATCCGCATCGCAAACACGCTCTTCGTTTGAGTGGAGAGGACAATAAGGAGAGGCAACTAACGAAAAACGAAAACGGGAGAAGATAATAGACTATGGCTTAAGAACGCAGACAAATAATGAAGACAACAAAACGACAAAGTGAACGAAACAAAGAGAACCACATATTAGCAGGACGACTAGGTTGAACACACAGATAAAAAGAACTGTTAGAGAAAGAGGAAACGTACATTACCGACGAAAACCTAAGATGGAAACCTTTGCACAGAGGAAGGAGATTAGACGATAGGACTTTTTTTAAAAAGAAGTGAGAAGAGGCGGTAACCCGAGCCAAGGAGTCCGCCACTTCATTACCAAAGATGCCCTAATGACTAGAAACCCACAGCAAACCAATCTGAATGAAATGAAGGGAAAAACGATCGTGGATAAGTGAGCGTATGCGGTGTATGATAAAATCACAGGAATGATCAGGTAGGGGAGAATGAATTGAAGGACGATCATGAAGTCAGATATAATCAAGAATTTAGAGGAAAGGTGATTAGAGGAAATGAAAATAATGGAACGTAGAATAGTCATTAATACGTTTATGAATGTAGAACAGAAAGGAGGCAGACGAAAAAATTCTGAAAAGGCAAAGTGTAAGAGGATAAAAGAGGCAACGACACCACCCGGCCTCTTCGAACCATCTGTAAACGCGGCTGTATGCGAAGGATTGATAGTACTGTGGAATTCCTGTCTAATTAGGATCTGCGGAAGAAATTTGTAGAACGTACATATAGTAGATATATTTGGAGGATGGCAGAGTTCGGTGAAATTAAAAGAAAAATAAGGGAGAGGACTTAGAGGCATAATCATAGAGAAATGAACAGTAATCAAATTTTGAGCGGATGATGAATCTATATAGAAAGATAAGAATATGATGATCATCACCCCATTTGGTTGGAGATAGGGTCTTCAGCTGGTTTAGCCTTTGGCTGCCGAAGAGGAAAAATACTTGATGTGTTCGGAGAAGGATAATCAACGGTCAAGGAAGATACCAAGATATCAAAAACAATTAACACGAAAAAAGGATGTATTTTCTAGGGATAGATAGACAGGAGCAGAGTTATAAGGTCGCAGAGTAAATACGACACAACAAGATTTAGCAGGAGAAATAAAAAGGCTAATTGAGGAAAGGGAATGATCCAGCACAGAAAAAGACGAATTAAGTGCTTCCCTGGCCGATACAATATCATGAGATGAGGCAAAAAGTAGGAAGTCATCAGTAAAGAATAAATACGAAGAATTTAGAGAAAGGGAAGCCACATTGATAGTGTATATGTTGAAAGAAGTAGGACGCACAGAGAAAAACCCCAAAAAAATCTCAAAAAGCCGTTCTTGAAGTTTCAAAAGATGGAGCAGAGAGGTGGATAGAACGATTTAGCATGAAATCGATAATAAGGGAAGTAAACTCTACATTGGAACGTTAATTGCTGTCACCTTATCTTTTAGAGTGGATAAATGAACATTATCAAAGGTACAGAATACATCGATAAAGGAAGCCAAAATATAATGTTTTTGGATAAAAGATTGATAGATATGGGGAACAAAAAGACTAATACAGTCGGAGGGACCAATACCAGGCCAAAATCCAAACATATTGCTAGAAAATACATTATTATACTCTAACCACCAAACAATGCGCTTGTTTAACATACCTTCAAAAAAATTTCTGATGCAAAGGAAGAACTTTTTTTAGAAATAGGAATGGTTATAAAAGAATTCCAAGAGAGGGGAGTTATACCCCTGGAGAGGAAACATTTAAAAAGATCAAGGAGAAAGTTACTGTTCGGACAGATTTTTAAGGACAAGAAAAGGTATACCGTCAAGAATTGGAGTAGGGCTAGAAGATGTGAATATTAAAAGCAGAAGTTAGGAAGTGTGTAAAGGAATTATGCGGAAGTGGAGTTAGATACCGTTCATTAACGTTCGGAACATAAGCAGGAGCAACAAAGTCGATAAAGGATTCTATCAATGTGGCTTCTCTTCCTCTAAATTTTTCGTATTTATTCTTTACTGATGACTTCCAACTTTTTGCCTCATCTCATGATATTGTATCAGCCAGGGAAGCACTTAATTCGTCTTTTTCTGTGCTAGATCATTCCCTTTCCTCAGTTAGCCTTTTTATTTCTCCTGCTAAATCTTGTTGTGTCGTATTTACTCTGCAACCTTATAACTCTGCTTCTGTCTATCTAAGGTTGAGATTGGAGGGACGTTCAGAGGATGGGGACTGTGGAAAGTGCTCTACCCATTTTCCAAATATGAGAAAGAGGCGTATTCCTAGAGAATGAAGAACAGAAATTTTTCCAGGAGGACCTTCTTGAAACTTTAAGTATATTATACCTCGTTCTTGCGTTCGCTGGCTTATGAGCAAGAAAGTTTTCAATTCATATGTATGCTTGCAGTGGCAATTGGTGATTCTTTAAACAAAGAAATAAATTTTATTTCTTTCAAAAAATATAATTAATAAGTACTGTACTCACCTTCCTTTAAAGCCCTTTAAGTCAGATTTATTTTATTCTTCTGTGATACAAAATGGTTAATCAACCTTTTATTAAAATTTTTGGATATTTCAGTGAATAACATGAGCGCATAACCCTGTTCCATCGAATTTTTTAATACAATTTTAATCATTCTTTAAAAGCTAAAAATCATCGTTCACTTTCCTTTCACATCATACATGTCATTTTGAAAACACCTTTTAATCCTCCCTAATCTATCCGTGTTAATTTGCTGTAAGTTCTCAGTCACATAAGCATTGGGGATTTTTTTTTTTTAAAAATCCCATCTTCTAATCTCGTATCTTTATGTAAAAAATTCCATTTTAAATTTTAGTCAGATGTTTACTTGTTCTCCTTTCGTAACAATCGATTTTTTATCCATCCGTTCAACCTTATCCTCCTCTTTTACCTGGTTTTTTGAGTTTTCTTCACTTTCCTCTTCTATTGTCAGTTTTATCATTCTCCTGCGTTTTAATCATTCTCTTCTATCTCTTTCTCGTTTTCGCTTTTCCCTTGTTCCCTTTCCAAATTGTCCTCTCCACCTGAATAAAGCAGTGATTTGCGACTCTGATCACATCTTCTTTGAATGTTCATCACTTTGTTGTCTATATTCCGAACTGGTAAAATTCCATTCTCTTTATCTCCTATCTGATGTTCTGTCTTTCCCCTCTTCAACAATCATTCCCACTAATTGGTTTCTTCATACGGTCAATATCTAATCGATTCACAAAATTGAACTGACGATTTTTTCCGTTTTTTTTTTTTTGTTTTTGAATGCAGGTCCACGGCTGACCTGCCTAAAAAAAATAGTGCCCCCTTTTTAAAGACTTTTTTATCGTATTGCAATATCATTTCAGAATATCGAATAAATAATCAGAACTATCTTAACATCACACATTAACAGAAACGATTTAACATGTCACACAGATCTAAACTCCCTGGTACATGATAATCGCTTAGCCTACGATTAAACTTAATGGCGAAACACATAAATAGTTTTGTTGGAAGATTGAATACATTTTGATCGGAATCTGCAATTGACGTCAATATTCAATAGTTCGCTGTCGGTTTATACGAACAGAGCTCATTTCGTTGTTTTATTACTGTCGCCAAGTACTATATAATTTATATAAAAATACGTAAAAATCTATAATTAATGATGAGCTACTGAAAAATTCTAGAATTCAATTTGAGATAAATTATAGCAGTGACAGATAAAAAAAGAAAAAACAAAATTACTAGATTAGTGGACATAGTAAACAATTTCAATGGAAAAAAGTACTGAAGGTTTTCATCAGTAAACGAAGATTGCGATTCAATCAACGCTGGTTAATCCATCACTATTAGAAAACATGAAATGTGTTTAAATACCTTGTTATGTAAATCTTCAATTGCCCCTGTATACATATATATACATACACATATATACGCATGCACATAACATGTACGTCATAACATATAACGTAAATGTTTTGTATAAATTAACGAAACACACGAAGGAAAACAAAAAAATTACCGGGCATTTAAACGTAATATGGGAGAACATTAAACCATTAAAAAGTAAACTGCAGAACAATTTTATACCGTTTCCGTTTGCATTCGAGAGAAAATTTAAACTGAATCGAAAAAAATATGCAAATACATCGGTAAAAAAATTTCCGGATATCTCGTTGAAATATCGAATCTTGAAAATATCAAAGGAAGAAGAAAAAAATAACAAAGAAAGCAACAAAAATGAATAGCTCACCTCTAAAAAACTAGTTTTACTATTGACCGATATGTCGTCCAGAAAGTAGCACCAAAAAATATTGCATTAAATACACATTATTAAAATGCAAATCAAATAAAAAAATGAATAAAAGCTTTTATTTAACGGCACTAAAAAGTAAAATTATACAAACTTCCGGTATCAAAATTGATTTCATCCAACGCTTTTATTTTATTTATTTTTTTTCGTAGATTTTTATTTAACTATCGAATATTCAGAATTACTTATACAAAAAAGTAAAGCAAGTCTCTTGATAAAGTATCAATGATTGTGAAGTTAAGCTTTCCATAATGGTACTAAGCCTAATCGATCTAATGAGAATACTGCGGCCAGTTCCTTTCTACTTGGGATCCGCCTTTACTTTTCCAGATTTCTCTGGTAACCAGGGCCCATTTTAACCTGACTATTCCGTCAATTTGTTTTGGGTAATTCTTATTCCAGACTTTGAACCCGATATGAAGAATAAAATTCGTTTGAACGCTGTTTGCGTTTTTTTAATCTTTCTAATTGATTCTTCGTGAGATACCACGTTTCCGCTTCGTATGTTAGTACTAGCAAAACACACTGGTTGTACAATATGTACTTCAAGCTGTTGCTTATCCCTTTATTCCGATACGCATCACATAACTCCCCCAACGTCGTCACTCTTCTTCTCGCCTTCAACTGCATAACTTTCTTTCCTTCTATGGTTATTTCCTATCCGACATATATCTCTATTTACCTAGTAAATGTTTTCATTTTTAGTCCTATCTTTTCTCACTGTATTTTAAATTCATTTACCATTACTTACAGCTCCTCTTCGACGTGGTTGCCGAACAGAACGATATCATCGGCGAATCAAATCTTAAGTGATTTAGCATAGTCAAGTCATACGCAGTTATATTCAAGTAGCATAAATACTAGTAGAAAATTATTAAACTCTAGCCTGTAGCCCGCAACTTCGTCCGCATATATTAAAAATACCTATTTAAATTTCCATCAAACTAACAAAGTACATTATTTTTACCCTTACGACAGGAACTAATCGGATTTTTTTTGCACTTGATTTAGAATTTGTATTTGACACAGTAAATATTTTATTTATATTTTTTATTTTATCGAGTGTATTTTACTACCCCTCCTTGAAGCAGTGATCTTCTTTTCTTCTCTAAACGTCAGTTTCATTAATACAACCTATTACACGTACAGAACCTTAACTACTCGTACTTACAGTATCAGGGACTATGTTTTTCACCCCTGTTATTGTTCACACTTTAGTACACTTTGCAGTGAGTTTTCACACACATTATTTATTTTAAACGTTTTATTACAATTTGTTTTTGCACAACTACTTTTAAGTCACTGAACTCGCTGCTCCTTTATACAAAATTTAAAAAAAAAAAGATAAAATAAATAAATAAATTTATCTTTCCAGAGGTTATCTGGTATCCCCCCTCCCCTCAAAAAAAAAACTCCTTAAAAATCGTCATAATTCAGGTTAAATTACAGCAAAAACTTACAATTTATACGCTGATACTTTCTTCTGGGATCAGAGTGTCTGTTCGCTGATAAAAACCAGAACAAAATCGGTTCCAGAGTTTCTAACATTAGTGAAGCACACGTAGACAGGCAGACACGGGTAATTATTATGTCTATATGTATGTGTGTATCAGTTATGTAACAGATTACGTTCCACTAGAAAAAAAACCATCTCTAGAAAACATTTCTAATTACAGGCTCGGATCGCTGACTATGTAAAACGATAATTTAAAAAAAAATACTAAATAAATATAGAATATTCATTATTATATAAAACTACATCGTACAACGACGAAACACTCTAGGATATAGTAAATTATCTTTTCCTATTATCATACGCATTTTTTTAAATTTAGGGTTGGCTTAAAATCTATTCGTACTTTACGGCGGGTTTAGTTTTTTTGTTAATTACATTTTCTTTTTTCTTGGACTGCCAGCAAATTTAACCCTTATCGATAATTTTACTAGACAATGTAATATTCAAGCACATTGGTTTCACCGTGACCTTCCGAATCTACTGAATTTCCCTGAGGCGAGAAGGTGGAATTCATATATTAAAACACCGGTTCACCGTTCAATACCTTTCCGCGACCTCTGATCTGAACAAGTTGTAACCGAAAAGCGCTTCACTTTACACTGTCAGCACCTGTTACGGTTATTCGGGAACTGGAAATGTATAATTTTTTGCGATGTCCGTTCAAGGATACCGGCATATAAACCTGGCGCTGCTAGTAACCGGTAAATTCCTAGCCATCTCTAAGACGAAAGTGGAAGAAATATATAAAGAAATTCCTATCAAAAAGAAAGACAAGATAACCAAAATCAGTTTCGATTATGTTAGCGCGAACGGTATGCAGCGGATTAAAGGTGTTTTGTGAATAAATTACTTCGACGATGAATTCGCTAACAAAATAGTTTATCCGTGATATCGAATTCTCCGTACACCGCCTGGACTAATATAATTCTTGAACACGATATATCTACACAATCCACAGTCTAAAATAATATATAATTTACCTATTCGAAATCTACAAACTCGTATAAATAACATGCTTTGGAAGAAAGTATGGTGTCCACACTTCAACGTCCGTCAGAAAAAATCCAACTCTCGTCTATAAATTTAACTAACGAATTCTCTTTTCTTTTAATTTCCAAAAAGCAATCGGTTGATTTTTTTCATCGCATCATTGATGAAAATGTGCAAATTACGGAGTAATAATCGCGTAAAGAAATTTTATTATTCCACCTTTTCTCGGTAAATAATTATTGCTTTTTTTTTTTTATTATTACGTTAATAAATTATAATCATTTTGAGGCTTTTTCAATTTTTAACACATTCCACCCCCCTGAGAGTGGCGAGCAAATTAAACTTTAAATGAGTGCGCTTGTTTAACTTTGGAGCTACCATGTAAGAGAAAACAAATTGTCTCCAATAACGAAATTCGTGAAAATGAATAAAATACTATTGCCCAAAACGAAATAAAATTTAAATGAAACTGAAATTTAAATTACAGTGTTAATATCGTACAACAAATTATTGTTTTCATTAAATATTATAGCCTTGATGTTGTATATTGATGACTAAAAATTCCATATCTTATCAATTATCACTAGTTTTTAAAATTTAGCAAAAATGTGATTTTTAGATGATATTTCTGCGGAAACAACAGGACGAACCAATAAAAATAAGAATTTTAAAAATCAAAGAGCAAAAGATTAACAGCGAAACTTCTCAGACTACAGAATTAAAATTTGTGCTATAGGTTGCACAGATGCTGACTAAGAACGATTTTTTAATAAAAAAAAAATAATAATAATAATCATCATTTCGCAACTAGGCGTCATTAAAAAATGTCTATTACCACCTTGTTTGGTTTAAGTTTATACGACAGAATGCATAGCGGTGGCATGAGCATTAACGTTCGTGTTAACTTCTGCTAACAGCAAAAGTATCCTGATCCGACTCGAAAAGTTGCTTAATGTCCCTTTCAAAAGTGGCATTCAATTATAAATTAAAATTATATATTCTCTTCGATTAAATCATCTGTCTCTTCTTTGAAATCTTTTGGCCTATCAGTTCAATTTGCATGTATTCCACAGCCCATGTGGGTATATATGGGAATGAGGTATTACCGGCAATTGGGCTAGGAATGCGGCTGGTAATTGTAGGATGCTACGACACATCCCATCCGAGGATTTATTAACTATAATCAAATTAATGCATAAAGAATATTAGGAAGCTCTATGGTACAACCTGTACACTGACAAACATTCTAAAAACATCCAAAGGAATATCCTTGCCAAACCATGGGAATTCCGGTTATCATACTCGAACATCTAGAAACTTCTATATGGCAATCTGTGGTCACTCATTGGGACAAATATGATGCCTGCTTTTCTCTATAAAATCCGGTGGATTGATTCCCCATTCTGTACTCATCCAAGGAACGTAGAAAAAGTGACTGATGCGGATCACATGTTCCTATTTTACTTCGCACACTTGTGATCTCCATCCGGCGTTATTATTACTGACTTAAAAAAAAAAAAATTATAATTTATCATTTTCCAGATAATGTTGAAATAGCTACAGTTTCTCGGATGATATTATATGTACTCAAACGGGTGTGAATGCTACAATCAACTTAAAAATGGTTAATAAAATAACTTTTCATTTAGTATCTTATTGCTATGAAGCTTTGCTTTTGTTACCGAGTTTTAATGGGTTCGGGGCATTTTTTTAAAGCATTTGATAGAAAAAAATCTTCAAACCATTTAATAATAGCATTTGTGAAGAAATAGCGGCCGAAATGTTTAAAAAATTACGGAAACCGCGATAAAAAGAACAAAAAGTAGCAGAGCGACTGATCATGCATACTTATAGTTGTTAAAAATAAATTATTTAAAACATTAAACACGGATTTCACGTAAAAGGGGTAGTGTATTATGTGTTACTTCTAAACAAACGGTCGCACGCGTTATCCTGTCCTTCAGATAAAACAATATGCACATTATTTTAACGAATAGAGTAATAAAGGAAAATTTTGCAGTAATAAAAGTAAAATAACAACGATCATAGAAAATGGAAAATTTTAAAAAGCAAAAAAAAATTAAACGAACAAACGGTTGTACATTAATATAAGAACAGAAGAAAACCAGTTGAAAATTGTCACTGTCGTTTTTAGCATCACCAAACATTTCAAAGAGATACTCTTTACCTGTGTTCTTAAAAAAAAACCGTTTGTATTCGAAGCAAGTAGTGATGTGTAAAATTAACATTACCAACAATCGAATTAATCTTATTCCTGTGCGCGCTTGAAGCTGGATTAACATTTTTATAAAATATATTTCACCATACTCGTTCCTCTTCTATTTCAAAAAGACGGAAAAGAAAAAGGAAAAAAGAATCTAAGATAAATTGTTTCCAGTGTCCGCATGGTACAAAATTTCACAACGAAAATAAATCGTCTTAAACTAATACTTTTTTTTTTTAGTTCTTTTTATTTCTATATTAATGTAGTAAACGGTTTAGACGGTATTTTACGAACTATTAATTCCAACCTTACAGTGTAGGTAGCCCAGTGAAAAATATTAATGTACGTATATATCTGTAAATTCGGTGAAATAAATTGTTCTTACTTTTACTCGCGCATAATACTTCACAAAAACTTGTAACAGGTACAACATCTCTCAAATTAAAAGAACCAACATGATTTATCACTTGTGTTATTAAATTTTGATTAACAGATAACTTATGTAAACAGAAAATATGTTAATTTAAATAGCATATTTTCCACTTATGCGGGTTACTTATTAATCGGAATTTTAAAAAATCTCATTATTCTTCTCTAAAAGTATTTGGTGCAAATGCATTTTTCACGCATCTGTAAAAAATTTTAAATCGCTTATTAAATACAAATGCGTGAGAGATTTAATTAAAAATTTGTTCGAAACTATTTCAGTTATTCGAAAATGTTGTAGAAACACCTCTATACTGTCGGTGCCGAGGTAGGTATAGGTGTAAGTGTAGGTGTAGGTACAAGTGTAGGTGTAGGTGTAAGTGTAGGTGGAGCCTGTGGCTAGTCCTCAACGCCCTTTGAAGATCCTCCACATCTCCACATTGTCAGACAAAACAATAATTGTTCGGTTACAGATACAGAATTATATGCTTACAGAATATTCTCTAAGCTCTATATAGACCTTACAAAATGTACTCTTCGTAAGCGACCCAATCAGTTCTCCGAATCTTATTTGTAACCTCTGCGACCCGAAAATGTTCACAATTAAAGTATAAAATGCGAGGGCGGTGGGGGGGTGGGGTGATACTATGCACCGATTTCCTGAAATCAACTAATGTGTACGATTCTAGCCACACTAGATTATTTGGCAAGGTTGCCACTCGCTCATCTTTCTTCTATGTCAATCTGCTGGCCGTAGTACTTCTACATGATGGAAGGCCATCAACTAAGGAAAAGAGAAGTAGTCCCGACCGAACATGCTTAAAACGAAACTATTACGTCATTTGAAAAGTAAATCAAGAAGGAGTCTAAATATTTAATTTACCAATAACCGGAATTCTCGTTATCATTAAATGGCTTAGCGGCATTTAAGCTTCCACAGCTCTCCTTATATCGGAGACTGTTTGCAGAGCTTACTGAAAAATTACGATCCACGCAGTTTACGGCTCGGATGAAATCCGACATACCGTTGTGTATCGCCGATTCCCTTCTGTCCAAATCCCTTTCAAATCTCTTTTTTTCAGTTATTCTTCCTCTTCTTCTTCGCACTTTCTTCCGTTAAGCATAATTATTTTATCCGTTTCTTATTCGCACGCAAAAAGCGAAAATTATCTGCAATTATATTAATTGGCTGTCGTAAAAACTTACACATTTTCTCTCCGCTATTTTACTGTTATCATTACTGTCATTACTTTGTTGTTAAACTTCTGCGTTCGACTCTTGTAATTACAGTTATCAACACATACCGTCGTTTCGACAATTACGAAATCGGAAATCGGCCGAACGCAATAATCGTGTTCGCGGTAAACATTCGCTTGCACTGCGCGTAATCAAGGAAATATTGAGGTCGGTCGATTAACGGCGTATCTTTTTTTCCTTTTTTAGAAAAATAGCAACACATATTTCTATAATCACTGGAAACATTAATAATAATTATCACTTTTTCTATTTTGAAAAATTTTCAAATCATAAAATTACAAACTGGCCGCTGCTTCGGGCAGATCCAATTTATCATAACGTACTCTACCGAATCGTGCACGAGAATACGAAGTAATAAAGTTGTCGTCTTTTAATTCGTTCGCATTCATTGAAAATATGAATAATTATTATTCATTTAACGAAATGTCTGCATTAGAACGGTTTAACGTCTCTCTCCCTAGTAAAGGTCACGGCTGTGTTCAAACATCTATCATAAAGTAAATAAATTACACATTTCGTTCTTTTATTTTTATAGTAAACTGAAAATAATTTCGAATCGTGAACCGGAAGTGTCCGCTGAAGCGGCGCTTATACGCCTACAAGAGTATACATGCACACGTACACGCGTACGTTTCTTGTATAAATAATTAAGCGACCCAAAGGCAAAATTATTTTTAATAGGTGTTGTAAAACTACATACTACCGGTGTATTAAACGTGTCCCTAGAACCTAGTAACCTAAAATAAACGACACTTAACCTAATCCTCGTGATCGTTTAAATACCCGGAAACCGCTACTGCTAGAAAATTCTCAATGAATACAATGAGTACCGAAAAAAAAAAACCCAAAATCGAAATAACACGTATTTTTCAAAAAGTCCATTAAACAGAATGTGAAATCCTCGAAAGCAGTCATTTCATCAACTACTAGCATGTCCGCCATGGACTGCCTCTTTTTGATTCCGATTTTCATCGCTTAATAATCGGTTTAGACAAAATATCGTTATACCAACCTTAGGAGTGTGTCTATTCACCATAGAATAAAAAAAGGATCAGCTGTAAATCGACACTGAATTTCCCCCATCTTACACTGATATCGTTTATATAAGCGCTTAATAAAATAGAATAGTACTAAATTATAATTCGAACCAACAATTTGGTCAATATCAATAAATAAATTCGTACGCGTGTATCGCGTGGCTGTCAAAGGAAAAGGCACAATACGAGGTGAATTCCGATTTGCAAAGTATCATTAAGGATCGCTTAATTCTGGAACAGTATCACTTTTTAAACTCTTAGCCGAAGGTAGACTTATAAAAACCGCGCAAACTGACTGAGAAACGTCAAGATAATAAAGAGTCTAACTATAGTCAAAGTGCTAAAAGCATAAATCAGGCAAAATTCGCTGAACCACCGTCAAAACTATAAATTAGATAATTCCGTGTCGACGATGACGACGATATGTGAAAATACCTTGGCTAACAAGCTATGAAAAAGCTAAAAAGATAAATTAATAAAAACTGATCCTTCTCATTTTATACATCCGCTGCTGAGCATTGCTCTTTTTTTACACTCGTCACTTTTACTGATAGACCTCCTTCAGCGCGTCTTTCATTCCCGCTTTTTCTTCTCCATTTCGCTTCATCAGCCCCGTTAATCCTTTCTGCCCGCTACCTTCGATATGGTGTGTAAAGATCTGATTCTAATTCCCTTCTCGATAGTTACCCATTTTCTCTAATGTCTAGATTCTCTTTCAGTCTCAGATTATATTTATATTTTCTAAGATTTCTTTCTTCTTCTTCTTGCTGTCCCGACCGATCTCGATGATGGGTGGCCATTTAGTGAAATCTTAATGATATTTTGGTACAGCTCTCTGTCGTACGCGGAGTGTACCAACCACTCTGTATTTAATCCTGTCCACGTCTTGATATCACAGAACCAGCCTCCGTCCAACTCTTCTTTTATCTTCAATTTTTCCCATCAAAATGGTTTGTAGCAGAGTGTACCTTGTCCCACGGATCAAGTGTCCAAAATATTTCAGTTTCCGAATTTTTATTAAATTAATTAATTCGTGGTCTTTTTTCATAATCCTGAATATCTCCTGGTTGGTCTTCTTAGCTGTCCAGGGTACCCTCAAAATTCTCCGGTAGCACCACAATTCAAAAGCTAGTAATCGATTCAGGGTATTTTTCTTCAAAGTCCACGTCTCACAGGGAGTAAGATGGACCATATGTGACATTTTAAAATTCGAACCCTTAATTCCAAGCTAAGATCGTGGGCGGTGTCAAGGTTTTCCTCTCTTGTTGAATGCACTTCTTGACTGCTCAAACTGACTTTTGATTTCCACTTCAGATCCTCCTGTAATGTTCAGCTGCACATCTAGGTATTTAAATGATTCGACTTTCTCCAGGTTATCTCCATTAATGTGTATTCTGGGACTGGTGTTATTTCCAATGACCATTATCTTTATAATATTCCATACTTCCGACTAATCTCCTCTACTTTTTCTATGATCAATTTTAGTTCTTTGACACTATCAGCTATTAAAACTGCGTCGTCCGCATAACGAATATTATTGATATATTTTCCATCTATTTTGACACCTATTGCACTCTCTTCCAGAGCTTCCTTGAAGATTTGATCTGCGTAGATGTTGAACAGAATTGGCGACAAGATACATCATTGCCTCACACTCCGCGGTTAATATTAATTGGATTCGAAGTAATATTTTGATTTAATGAAATAATAACGTTCTGGTTAAGATACGGGTTTTTGATTATTCGACGATCTGCTGGATCCAATCCAATGTCTTCCAATATATCGAACGGCTTTTGATGCTGGACCTTATCAAAGGCTTTTTCGAAGTTCATAAAGCATAAAAATAGGGGTTGTTGGAACTCTAGACACCTTTAAATAAGTACATTCATGCAAAAGATCGCTTCTCGGGTACCTGCTCCGGATCTAAAATCAAATTGCTCTTGGCTCAGATTTTCTTCGCATTTCTTTGCAATTCTTGCGTGTATAATTCGTAACAGTATTTTCAGTGTGTGACTTATAATGCTTATCATTCTGAATTCATGGCAATATTTTGGGTTTGCCGCATCATAATGAATCGTGATTTCAACCAATCTTTTGGTAAAAGACCCTTCTGATATATTTCATTAAGAATTTTGACTAGAATTTTTAGGTCATTATCATCTAACATCCGTAATAACTCAACCGGGACTTCATCTGAGCCTGTGGCTTTGTGTGACTTTGCCGACTTTAAAGATTTTTTCACTTCACTTGGTAGGATTTCTAAGCAGTTAGTAACGTCAATTGAGGTTTGATTACCACACGTATCATTAAAGAGCTAACCAATGTATGATTCCCATTCATCCCTGATATTATCTTCGTTTGTTATTGGTCTACCGTGTGACTGACCTTATCTGTCTAAATAAACCAGCAGCCTACTTAATTTTTTTATGAAGGTTGAATAAATCGTGTTTTGTTTTTTTTTGTAGATTTTCTATCTCTTCGCATTTTCGCTTAAAATTTTCCGATTTCGCTTCTTTGACTTTCTTCCGGATTTCTCGATTAATTTATCAATAGTGTGCCCGGCAACTCTCTTCACATTCCGTTTTTTCTCAATCAATTCCACTATTTCTTCATTAATCCAATCCTTCTTCGCTTTTGCCTCTGATTTAAGATGTTCTTTTGCTTTACTTAAAACTGTAGTCTGAAAGAGAGTCCACTGATTATCGATAGACTTGTCCTCTTGTAATTCATCACGTCTTTTCTTAATCTCCAATGAAATTAAGTTTTTCAAGGGCCAAACTGGTCTTTATATCCTTCAACTTTTTATAATCAAGGTAATTACTCTTTGGTCCCTTTGTATTCTTCAAACGAATGACCATTTTAGCCACTAGAATGTTGTAGTCTGAACTTATGTCCGCACTTGGGTACGTTTTGGCAGATGTAATGGAATTCCTGAATCGTTGGTTAATAAGGATATAATCAATTTGGTTTCTCATTACTCCTCCCCCAATTAGGAAATAAACGATTAATACTAGGTCCCCCTTAAATATTCCGGTAAACTAATTTTTGCGTTAATCTGTACTTACCTTTTCTATCTTTTCTGCTAACGAAAATGAGATATATTCTTCGCGAAAAAGCCCATTACTGACATAAATTAATACTCGTTTACCGCTTTTGTTATTTTAATTTTCATCTATTTTATATATTTTCTATTTACGCGTGCAGAAATTGTTCGGTTACCTTAATATCGCGAAGAATATCAACGGCATTCGTTATAAATCGTTCGTTCGTTACCAACAATTCGTTATGAAATATCTTCAACAATCCGTTATCGGTCATCTGAAACATATTATTATAGTGTGATACATTATATATACATTAAAAAAAAAGAAAAAAAAACAGTAACCTATTAACGCTAAATTATAAATTTGTCTCATTAAACAGTTTGATAATATAAAACGTAAAGAAATGAACGAGAAAATCTGTTCAGGGTGTTTAATGAATTGTTTTTCAAAACGACGATATAATTAACGATACGGCTATTAGAATCGTATAAAAAAAAAAAAAAAAAAAACACGATAAAATACAGCACAAACAGCCTAAAGAAATAGGCGGACAGATTAGTGTAATCCAGTTATCAAAAGGGAAACTTGCCTAAAGACCGTTCCACTAACGAACACAACTCGTACAAAATGAGACGTACGACGGCTAAATTATTACACTGGTTATTAGTTACGTAAAAACCAAACGCACGACATAAATAATAAATGCTTTTTTAACGTGCCCGAAATTGTTAACATACACACATACATGTTGAAGCCGGAGATATAAAAAGAGTGTGATCATGAAGTACGTGTTTTTTTTTTTAACTAACTTATGAAAAACAGATGAAAATTATATTTTGCCATGGGGCGTATTACAACCGTTTCACGACACAAAATGGTTCTCATCGATTACGACATAATTTTATTAAGAGCGTCGGGTATGGCTCGTGCCTTACGAATTCAAAGAATAGAATTTGAAAAGGTATAAAGTTGACTAATGTTAGGAGAAGGTGAAAAAATCAAAACGTATTCTATAATCCGTTCCGCTCGCAAAATACAACAGTGTTCGTTAAACTGACGAGATCTTTGCTATACGTGTTGACACAACTTTTCAACTTTACTTTTTTTTGTTATCAATTAACGTGTAGAATTCAAAATTGATTTTGACGCATCACGTTGTTCCTAAATAATTCAGTCACGCTATTTCACAGAGTGATCGATAATAGCAGTGAAAGTGACAAATACGCTCATGTGTCACTGGCGTTAAAAGAATATGCATAGTTTTACACGAATTACTCCACTCGCTAAAACGCCTACTTTGTTTTCCAAAAGTACCGGACAGTAAATAATAAGAAGAAATATGATAAGTTTGCGCGATTAAATAGTCTACATTTCCGCTAAATACAGTCAATAGTAAATTTCTAGTATAGAAGATGGATCATTATTTAATTTTTAGCAAAATGATATTCATAAATTCTATCCATTACACGATTTAAGATCGACGCTGACATTAAAGTACTATTACAAAATTAAATTATAGTTCATGTAAATATATATTTGAAAATTGCAAAAAAGCTTTAGACTATTAAATTTATAATTGTCATAAAAATTGTATGCTCTTTTATCATTAATTTGCCGTTGGACTTTGTACATTGTGAACCTTAACTTCACAATCCCCGACGCCCTGTCAAGGGTGCGGGACTTACTTTACTTTTTTATGGTTTATATAAATATACACGGATGTGCGTCATTATGCGTTTAACTGGAACATTTTCCGGATGAAGTTCAAATAATTCACGCTCGTTAAAGTTGAATGCCTTCTTTCTAAAATATCGCAACAGTACCGGCTTCAATAATATTCCTTTAAAACGCTGCATTTAATAACCCCTTTAGATTCATGTACCTGGGATTCACATAATGTCATTATTTTAAAATTTTGCAAACACGAAAACGGTAGTTAAATTAAGCAAATGAACACCAACTGACCGAACCCTAAAGACGACAGCGAAGTTGAAGATGTTTCAGCTCACGACACTGCTAAAACTGTTTTCAGCTCGTACAAACGTAAACGTTTCAATTGGCATCTTGTAGTTCTTTATTTTTTCCTCGTCTGATCCTCGCCCTTATTCATTATAAATAATCTATCTCTAGCGATATAGTTCAGTAGCGTTTGTAAACCATTCGGTCAACGATAAACATTCAACCAACTCGTACCGCTACCAACCAATTTAATCGATCTGTATTTATTAATTAAAAAGTTATTTTTCTTCTTCTTCTCCAAGTCTTTTCCGTTCGAGGTTGGGGACGATCATCTATTACAGGCTTGCATGTTGCAGCCTCCTGTAATTCTTCTGCCGAGCATCCCCATACCATTTGCGCATGTCAGCTGGCCACGATGTTTTTGTTCTTCCTGGCCTTCTTCCACCTGCTATTTTACCGTTAAAAATAACCTGAAGTAAATGAAACTTTTCGGGATGTCTAGAAATGTGTCCAAGTATTGGAGTTTTCTAGATATTGTGCAACAGCTCAGTTTCTTTGGACATGCGGCGCAAGACTTCACAGCGTTTATGACGTGGTCCCGATATGATATCTCCAGCATGTACCGGTAAACATACATTTCAAACGCTTCTATCTTCCTTTCCAACATTTGTGTAAGTACCCAGCTCTCCGTGCAATAGAGCAGCACTGACCAGACATAGCAGCGTACAAGGCGCAGTCGCAGCTGTAGATCAAAGTCCTTCCTAGTTATTAAGTTTTTCATATCTAGAAAAACTTTCTTGGCTTTTTCTATCCTTGTACGTATTTCAGTTGACTGATCGGTTTCTTCATTTTAGGGTACAACCGTTTGCTAGTAACTTTTTCTTCTTAATAATCCTTTCTTCGGTTTTTCTGTGAACTATCATCCATTTCGTTTTATTGACGTTTATCTAGAGGCCGTTATTACCCTATCTAACATACTCTGGAGTAGATCAATGTTGTCACCGATTAGAGCAAAGTCATCGGCATACCTAATGTTTGATACTCGATCTGAATCGATTTAGATTCCATCGTCTTCAGTGGGTGCTTCTTTGAAAATCTCCTCCAAGTATATGTTAAACAACAGAGGCGACAATATACATCGTTGGCACACAGCTCTTTTAATTGGTATTTCTCTGGACAGGGCTCCTTCGCTGCAGACTACTACTGTCTGATCCCAGTATAGGGACCGAATCAGACTGTAGATCTTATGACTTATACCAATATCTTTTAGGATCTGCATTAATTTTCTGCGTTTGTCGCAATCGAAGGTATTTTACAGTAGTCAGTGAAATAATAATAAATATTACGGTTCACATCACGGCATCTTTGAGCTAAGATATTCAATGACTGCTTCTCGTGTGCCAAACCCACTCCTGAAATCAAATTGTCGCATCTTTTATAGATACGAAAATGGATAATCTTGAGAAAAATTTTCAAAATGTGAGACATAAAACTTATTATGCGATAGTCCTTGCACTCACTGGTCTTCTTTGGCAGCGTGATAAACGTGGATTTCAGCCGATCGCTCGGGACATTTCCAGTGGACAAAATTGAATTGAAGAAGCTGACTAAAAAGTTTCACGCAGTGGGGTTGGTTTGAAGAACATTCAGCAGCTCACCCTGCATCCTGTCAGGACCAACTGCCTTTCCATTCTTTAGATTTTTAATTGCATATTTAACTTCCTCCGTTCTAATCTCCTCTCTAGAATCACTGGCTTGACTACAGAGTTTCGACTGGTGTTTTCAGCTAAGTTTTGACTAGAGTTTTCATCTGGATAATTTAAAACAACATTGATAACATCATCGTAAAACATTCTTTGTCGACGCAATTATTTTTCTGTACAGAGCAATAACAAACACACGTTGAAAAGATTACTCCGGAATCTTGAAAAAATGATATTTAGAGAAAAAAACGTATTCCCCGAAAAAGTATCACAGTGATGTTACCTGTTCGGATAGAACATCCCGCTGTTGCACATGTAGGCTTCTTGTAGTTGATGCGTCCAAAAAAAAAAAAAAAAAAAAAAAAAAGAAATATAAAAAGTAAGGTAAATTCTTAGTCGTGGAATTTTTTGTTTTATTTACTTTTTTCTCTCTTTTTTGGTGGTCGCCAGCAAGGGACATTAACCCAACGACTATTCGACTATTTTTTGTCTTATAGCGCGTAACAATTTTTAAAAAAACTTACGACACTTTGTTGCTTCTAAAAAATTTAGAAAACCCCGATCATAAAATCAATGTTAAAAAAGAGAAGAAAAAAGGTTTGTTTTTTTTTGGGGGGGGGGCGTCAACTAGTGAAATTATTAGAATGTGCGGCAGCGGAATATTCCATCGGAACAAAATAGTACCGTAAGCCACGGTGGTTGGCTGACAACAAAATTTCTACTTACCATTTTCGGTGTATGGCGATATATGTATTAATGAACAAATAAACACAATACAGAAAATAATCCCACTGTTACGACTACAAAAATATTCGCAGACACCCCGACTTCTTTCCGAAAAGTATAAACTAAGTCAATAAAAATTTAACAGGATCAAATATGTATTAATTTAATAAGTATAGAATCTATTATCGATGATATATCAGCTTCTTTAATATATGTTACATATCAAGGCCGGGTCCACGGGGGGAGGTTTTGGAGTTCAAACCCCCCTCCATAAGAACTAAAATGGTTTTTATAAATACACAAAAATCTGAAAAAAATCGAAAACTTAAAATAAATATTAATGATTTTTTAGGGTGTTCTTACCTGTAAAAGAAAAAAGAAAAAATATGCTCCATATTTTAAAATGCTTCATTAATATTTTATGCAAAATTTTTTAGTACGAGTATAATCAATAACATATGTGTAATTTTTATTAATGTTTATACGAGGTAATTCATTTATGTAAATTATTAATATAAAAATCAAAGCGATAGAAATTTTATTAATAGTATAAATATTACTGAAAAATGTATTGTTATTTATAAAATAAATATGTGAAGAAAATTTTCAAACCCCCCCCTTTAAAAATTCTGGACATGGGCCTGTTACATATAATTTTTACTATAATCATATTAATCATATAGCGCCATTATGATTTTATGTTGCACTTCGAAACACACGTGTATTTTGGTAGAAAACAATTTTCTTTTACTCGGCCATTAAAAGTTCTTTATTCTTATTTAATTGACAAAAACAAAAAAAAACAACGATTTTCGCGTACGTTTAAATGACAATTGCTTGTTTTTCGGCAAGGTTCTGTCGAACATGGCTCACAAGATTCAATCGAATTCTCTAACGTTTAGCGGAAAAGGTGAGAAAACAGATGCGAAAAAAAAGTGTTTAAAAATTACGATAAAGGGAACACAAAAATTGCAATGAAAATATAAATCTTAGTCTGCCGAATAAAATTGTATTTAGTAGCAGTTAGAAAGAGACAAATAACTTCGGCCGGTTAAAAATAAAACGAAGGCAAATGCGTTGCAAGCGTATGGTAATTAACCGTTACTGAATGCGGCAAGTTTAAACAAATAAAAAATTTATCATTTTCATTCTTGGGCGAATAACTCGGATCAATCGAAGAAGAAGTCGCATTTTATTTCTTTCTGTATACATTGGAACGGTTGAAATAACGTCGACCGCGATCAGGTTAAACGGACTGAATTATTTGAAACAGTTCGTAGCACGTGTCTCACAATTAGATAACTCCATACCGCTGAAGGCTAAGTCAAGGTCCTCCCGCGCACAGATGATAATCATCGCGTACTCACGATTATCATCGTAATTAGTATCATTTTATCATCATTATTTTTATTGTTATTTACATCATTATTATATAAGTATTATGCGAATCGTATTTATTGGATTTATTTTATCGTTTTTATTTTTACCGTTATTATTACTATCATTACTGATTAATTATATTGCCATCTTCCCGATGTCCAGACCTAAACTAATCTAAAGAATGCGGTAGTTATTAAAGGGGTAAGTTCCTGTTTAATTAAAAGTCTCACATTGTACATCAAATTTCCCGTTACTCGGTAGAAAGTTGCGTAGTTACTGTTCACTACAATTAGCGTGTCTCCATTAGTTTCATTTTGATCGATAGTTTATTACTCTAACACATAAATCTTCCGAAATGAAAGGCACTGTAAATAATAAAAAAAAAACGACGAAATCGATAACGCTTTGTTTTCTCATTGGCAGGAATCTTGTTTTCAGGTAAAAACCAATACACAAGGTGACGATATTCGGGTATGAATTTAGGCTGTTCGGGAGGAAATTGAAGGTACTGAAGACTATAAGGAAATAGAGTGCATGGAGATTGAAACGTGTAAATGAAAAGCAGTTTTAGAAAAAACGATGACTTCAGTTTACACATGTCATCTTATTCTATTATAGGTGAAGTTTTCTTGCTATGAAAATATCAATTTTTTTTTTTTTTTTTTTTTTTTTTTTTTTAATATTTATTTTTACTGGAAATCATATTATTTAGAGCCCCCTCGTTCGTTGATACACATTATTATAATCAAAAATTGTGCCATGTTCACACTTAATGACATAAGTCCAATAACATAAATATCGTAATGGGGGCCGTCTGCGAAATAACGCAACTGTTTTAAACAAAAAGTTCGCAAGCCCAATTAAGAAAAAGAAAAAAAAAATCTGTACCATTAATTATTTTTCTAATTATAAATCGAAAAATTTTCCGAATTTTAAGAACAAGTTAGTTTTAGAGCTATTAAGTATCATTGAATACCTTTTATTTAGCATAGTTGTATTTTAACCTTTTTTTTTTGTTAATTTTCTCTTTCAATCGCTTAAAATGTTATGGAAAAAATGTTAAAATTTTCCTTAAGTAGTCCCATCCTTATTCATTCGCAATTAGCCGGTAACCTTAATGTAATGCCCAACCACTACCAAAGAAGAGATTTTTAACGACGTAAATATACATTTTCTCTTTAATTAAATAAAATAAAAATCGAATCGAATTTCAGGGAAATCAAAAAAAAAAAAAAAAAAAAATAATCTTTCAGTACTTAGACAATTCATGCTTGTCCCGGATTTTGCAAATAACTTGAAAACGATATCGTTAGAACTACCGATGTGTCTCGTAACGCGAAATTAATAATTCCATAAAGGTCTAACGCATTAACCAAAAACGCTACGGCAAAAGGGTATCACCAAAAGAGAGATTAAAACGTCCAAATAATAATAATTTTTTTCATTTCTATTTATGAAATTTATCCGGTAATCCGATTAATTTCTTCATTTAGGTTCGAAAGGTCAATCGACACGATAAATTGCCCGAATACGTGTGTATTACCACATCTGAAATAACGTAGACATGTCTGGACTGGTATAAAAAAATGTTTACTCATAAACCGATGTCTAAAGGAAAATAAAACGAAATAAAAGTTATCCACATTCCGGTTGTGCGTCGTACGATAAATAAATCACACGTGAAATCCGTTTATTAGCGCGCCCGAGAGAGAAGAAATATTGCTTGACGACTACTGCTCAGCTGTCAATTGTACACATATTATTCGCGTGACCCAAAAATACAGATGACGGAGCCACCTATTGAACGTGATACTGCAAATCTACTTGTTGTTTATGCGACTAATTACAATGTTATAATAGAATATAGAGAAACATAAGCCAAACGACCTTAAACTATTTTTAAGATAGAAAATTTTATAGTTTCATCCAGAATTTCTTCTAAGAGCTGTTATTAAAAAACGATTTTGCGTAGTACAGAAGTAATTAAAGCGATTTTCCAACGATGATTGTGGTTAAAAGTTTAAAAAAAAAAAAAAAAAGAAAAAACAAAACAAAAAACGATCTTTTAAAATATGTAGCTAAAATTTTCTGAATCATTCTTTGTATCATTAATATATTAACACGGTAAATATTCTCTTTTCGCATCTTTTATTCCCTTTCGTTTCCCGCAAAAATCTTTTCCACAGATACCGGCCGTCAAATTAGTCAGCCCAGAAAAATTTTTCGGCCATCCGAGGAATTACTCTCATTTCACTATACTTAAATTTGTAAACGCAGCAGGAAACTTTTTCGTCGGATTAATGTAAATATACAACGGCAACACGTACACTCGAAAGTTATTAGACACGTTGGCATTACTGATAATGTACGAATATCAAAACACGTATTAATAACGTCAAGCGCCACTAACAGCTGTCCTATTAATACGTTTTCACTCTTTCAACTGCTATAAACCGCGTAACAGGTTCTTTTTACAGAGCAGCAAACCATCGCTTCCTTTCAATTAGTGTCTTTTATGCGATATAGAGAGTCCGATAGGCCTTTAACAGAGAACACTGGAAATGGCCGAGTTAAACGGCGGTGTACATTCAGTCTAATGATACAAAAAATAATTCTATAGTAAGCTTTCTCTTGGAACCATCTGTACTTTCTGTTGAAATACGATTGTAGTCGGAAACGAGTTTTAAACGTCCAAAACCTCAAGTTTCGTTGTAAACTACCTAAACGCTAGGTTCCGCAAAAAGGATTGTTGCTTATTCGTAAACTTCCTCTCCCAAATGTTTCTCGGGACTCAGCTCTGCAACATTATCTTTATTTTCCTTTTGTTCTTGATATAAACTGCAAAATCGATTTGTTTCATTTCTGTCTTTTCTCGTTTAGTACTCAAGACACACGCGCGCATCAATATATATATTTAAAAACCCCAGCCTTTCGGACCTCGCCAGGAAATACTCTGAATCCCCAGATGATATTTTACTCTGATTCTTATAAAAGAGACGGTTTTTACTGACTACGCCATTTGTCGCAAAATGAAATAAATGTCGTAAGCAGATAAAACAAAAAAAAAAAAGAGTTACAAAATAAACATTACAAATTTTGTTACAGAATATTCGGTTACACATAATAATAGTACAAGATCTTTTACATTATCGCCGGAGTAAAAATGACGCAACCATTTCCGTATGCAAGATACTATCTAGATTTTTTGAGACAAATATATACGTCATATTTGAACTATATATATTTATCTTCTATCCATTAAATACCAAAATAAGATAAAATGTATTAAAAAAAGTTAACAAACAAAAAGTTACGAGTTTAGTGTGCGACAGTAACCGTTCTATATCGGGCTTAGAGTTAGTTCATCCTAGTAACTATTTTTATTTATCACGCCTTTACCTTCTGTTTTACTCGATTGTTCATCCCCATATAGAACAGATGTGAAAACCTACAAGGGCAATAAGCTACTCGCAGTGATTTTCTATTTTGCCCGATGCAGTGCACACAGTATAGTTTTACAGTGTGCTAGGTCGATAAAGTTCTTAGGACATATTTCAAACCATCACAAGACTAGAGTGTTTAACTATACGAATTGTGTCCTCCGGTTGTATTTTTATTCCGATATCTTGAAAGGTAACCGACCATTAACTATCAGCGGGTTTCTAATATCTTCGTTCGATATAAACACTTACGCAGTCTCGGTTCTCTCGAAAAGACTCATGTGTATGTAGAAGATACACAGTTCTAACTTATTTTTTAATGGCTGATCACTTGTATACCATTTTTTATACCGTAGTTATTGATATTTCGATATGACTTTTTTATGGTATCGTATCTAATCCGTCGCTGTTTTATCTGAGTGACAGCAGATGAGGAAAATTTGAAATAACTTTGCACACGGCTTCCGAGAAATTATGTAACGCGCGGTCCGTAATCATTATTACTTTTCGACTAAACGAATGCACAATAAATTTCACTAAGCGGTCATCAACAGAACTAAAAGTTTTCTATCAATTTAAGCAACAATAAAAAGCACGGTTTTTTCCATTTTCCGCTAATTTTCAAACTCAGAGCCAGTTCTAGTAACTCGGCTATCGTACCGGGTATTATTTATTGTCCTTTTAATCCTTCCGTTGGTATTTGTTCAGAAATTTCCCGTGTCATCAGCATCAGTTTAAACCTGTTTGAAATTAAATGATCATAGGGAACTCCTGTTTTTCACAAACGGCTTAACCAGAAAAACGGAAAATGTAAGGAATATATATCCGTTAATGAAATATTCAGTCCATTTGTTTTTAATTAGATAGAAACCGGACGATTAATATTCGCAAAAAATTAACGTAAAAAATTAAACAAAAATAACAACCGATCAAAACTATCCCTTTAAATCTAATATAAAATTTAAGAACATGTATGAACTTTTTAGAAATCTACTGCTTTAACCATTAATTTGATACGGTGCCGGAAGATTCTCTACTAATACTTGCGTAAACGAAAATTGTTATAATTTTTCTTCAAAATTATTAATAAAACTATTCAACGATGATTTTTTTTCCCTTTTTTTGTATATACTAGAAAAGAAAACAAAAAATAAAAAATAATATAAAAAAACATGAAAAAAAGAAAATTGAAAAATAAAAATATATTCTAGAAGTTTCTTTATTTCATAAGCATTTTACTTAAAAATACGGCACTCAGTATGGAAAAAACAAAGAATATTTCCGAGTGGTTAATTTTAATCGGAACAGTTAACAAACTGGCAAAAAAAGGGGTTAGAGGGAATCAATAAAAGAAAAACTCAATCGAAAGATATAAAATCTAATCAAAAAAGGAAACCGTTTATACAATACACTAAAATAAAATGAAAAAAAAAAAAAAAATTGCTGATCTCAAACTGTTGAGTAGAAAAACATTAATAAAAATATCTACTCTCATAATCACTATTCATCAAACAATATTTAATTTTAAAAAAAAACCTTACAATAAATTCACCCCACCATCGCCTGATACGAATTTGGAGTAAATATATAATAATCAATATTCGTTTCTAAAATAATACTTGGCGTAAATTATCTATTTAATTAAAATGCTTTTTAAATTGTAGAACAATCATCTAGTGACAACTACAACACAATATAGAAGTTCTGTAATTTACTCATTTCCTAATAAAAAAATAACAAATACTATTTAACTTATGTTCAGGAGCCATTCAGCGTGAGAAATCCGTGATAATAATTTTAATTAATGAAAAAGGTCAAGCGCTAAACTTATTCTCGGTTTTATTGAAAAAAAAAGGAATAACAAAAATTTAAAAAAGAACAATTAACACGTTACCTACTCTGTTATTAACTGTAATTTAAAGAAAATGTTTACATAAATTATATCTTACCAGTGTTAGAACTTTATGAAATAAATCCAACACATCTTTAACTGCTGAAGACAACATTTTTAAAAAAATGAAAAATAAAATTAACGGCTGAAAATAAAATACTTCTAGTAAAATTACATGTCATTTAAAAATTTAACAAACAACACGGAATTATTTTTCAAATTTTCTACGAATTCATTGATAGATTTAAAAGTACCTAATATTTTATAACATTTCATCGCTAATCGCAATAAATAGATACTGAGACATGTATAAGAATTTTCTTAGCGGCAAATTTGCGGTATTTCAAGCGCGAACTGTTTTCCATCGAAGTAAGAAGTGTAACTACTGTAGATTATGAAAAAGTTAAGAGTTATAAATTATTTAAATTGACAATTATTTTTTATTCATTACTTATAAAATTTAATTTTTAACTCAAATAAAATTAGAAAAATATTGTACGTAAAAATAATTAATATTTTGGTCATACTTAAGTCATTAAAATTTTAATTTCAATTACATGTTTTAAATATAAATTAGTATGTTCCATTTTTTTCGCTGTATTTAATAACAAAATATTTTAAAAACCTTTTAATGGCAAATCATTAAATAGGCTAAAAAAATCTTAGTATAAAAGTTGTAATCACGTTAAGAGCTATATCATTTGAGAAAGCCGTGGTGACGCAGCCAGAAGCGTAGCCATGACTACCACATTTTTCTTGAGTCGCCAAGAGAGTTGCCAAAGTAAAGAAGCTAGTTAATTATTTCGAAATAGGTGTTGAAGAAATTACTCTTAAGGTAAAATACGTTTAATAACAATAAACCATTTATATGTTTCATTTTTTTGCAAAAAATAAAAACATGAAATATACTATTATAATGGAACACCTACAATTGTAAGCAAAAAATTATGTAATTTGGCCAATGATAACCCGTCAGACCTAAACTTGGCAAACTGCAGTTGCAACGTAGCCAGAATCGAAACGCAGCCAAACGTTGATATCCGCCATATAATTATCGGATACCTGTTTGGCCACGCTTCCAGCTACGTCACATGGCTACCTCGTGTGATATAGCCTTAACAACGGATAATAAATGTATATTTTTTAAATTAGATTATTTAAATAACATATCGCATACTTAAAATCTTATCATTTCAATGTTTTGATGTATCATTTTTTTTTTTATGTCATACCTGAATTATGTATGAATTGATATCCAAAACTAGTTAATAAATTAATATATATGATTTATAATTATATTTTTTGTTCTAAAAATATTTATTATCTAATAAATTGTAATAAAGATGAACATAAAATGCCTGGAAGTTTGATTAAAAATGACAAAATTATTTTAAAATAAAAGGAAACACAAAGAACAGATGAATGCATTACAAAAGTAATAGAGATAAAATTTTTGAAGATTAAACATGCAGTAAGGTATGCGCAGAAAGAAATTCAAAAAATAGAAGATACGAGATACCATCAAAATTAATGATTGATTTTTTATTAACAATTTCAAATTATTGTATTTACTCCTCAAAATGTAAAGAATATTGCTGGAAAAGTAAAAGAACTTAATTCTTTTTTAGTAGCAGCGGACGAAACAAGACTTTACCAACGCAAAATAATTGACCATTTTTATTAGGTACAGCAACTGTGATAAGTAAAAAATTAAGATCAATTGCTTTTAATCCTTAAAATATCACTTTAAGCAAACCTAATTTCGACTTTTCAGAATATTGCTCAATGCTAAAATAGTGCAAGACAGAATGAGAGACGAGCGCACCTTATCTTACACACAGTGCCGTCTTTACCCATAAGCCGACGAAGCCCTGGCTTAAGGCCCCCATCTCGAGGGGGCCCCTTAAGATGGGATAAAAAAAAATTAATTCAGAATATATATATATATATATTCTGAATTAATTATATATATTAATTTCATATATATATATATATATATATATTTTTCCATAGGTCCCACAAGGAGCAAGAGGCCGCGTTGCTGTTCTTTCGCGGTCCACTAAATCACTAGCGCATTTTTTCCATTCCAACCCGAAATTCAAACTCGGGGCCCCAGATGGTTAGACTGGCTACGCAGTTCAGAATATTTAAAAAATAAAATGTAAATACTTTATTTTAATAAACCAATAATTGTGAAATTGAAACTATTGTCAGTATGAATAAAATTCCATGATATTTTACATAGTGTTTTTGAGCATAATATTAATGTTTAATTAATAAAGACACAATTAAAGGAGTTTTTATTACATTAAAAAATACAATAATTTACAATTTTCTTCTGCATTATTTTAGTGCAAATTCAGGGATAATGTGTTCAAAATTTATCTTTGCCAAAATATTTGATCCAATAAACATTATTTCTAAACTATTTAGTCTTTTATCAAGCATTGTGCTTCTACACTGATTTTTTAGAAACTTGAGTGCTGAAAAACTTCTTTCCCCAGTGCAATTTTTAACCATCATACTTAAAAATATTCGAAAGCATATTTCTATATTAGGAAAGGAAGAAACTATAAATTCTTTTTTTATTCGGGTGTACAAGTCCATTATAGATAAATTGCTTTTCTTTTCTGATGATTCTAAGTAAAATTTAAAATAAATACATTTAGATGTTAAAGATTCCGTATCCATATCAATATCATATTTTTCAGAAAGTTTCATACAATTTTTCTTTATTATATCATCTGCCATATCTTGTAAATGTAAAAAAACAACTAAAATTTTCATGTACGTTATCATATACTAACTTTCGTTTTTTAATTTTAACGCAAAAAGAATCAACAATGGGATAAAAAGTTTCAATTTCAAGTTTATCTATTTCGTTAAAAACAGCATCATCGCTTTTTCCCTCGAATCTCGTTAATCTAACTCTTCGTGCTTTCAGTCTATCGTTTTTTTCACTAATTGTTATTTCATTTTTTTCAATAAATGTTTTTGTTTCGCTCATATAATCATCGAACTAGTTTCTCATATTATGAAGATATTTTTCTAGAAAATGGAACATGTTTATAATTACAGCTAAGTCTACATTTTCTTTTTGTAAAGTTTTGCCAGTTTAATTTATTTTTAATAATATGTCATCCCAAACAATAATTTAAAAAATATCAAACTAAGTTAATTTATTACATGAACTCGAAGATTCGAGTGTAATTTCACTTGATTGCGATGTATCACTCAAAAGTTGCGAAAGAACTTTTAAAATACTGCAATAACTTCCAAGAAAAGAACTGATTGCGTCACTTCGGGTTGGCCATCTGGTATCGAATAATGATTTTATCGGTTTCTCTTTACTATTTAAGACAGGAACTAATTTTTGCCACTTATACGTCGAAGCCGAGAAAAAGGTATATAATTTTTGTACTTTCTTCTTTAGGTGCCTGTATGCTACATAGCGCGTTGGCGCAACCTATTTGTACACTTTTAGTTGTACCGATGTAGGTTGTGTACCAGGCAATTATTATATGCAACGCAGGTATACACACGCGAGACTACATTCGGAACTGATAATAGCCGCTTGTTATCGCGCTACAAGTGCAGTCCCGTATGTGTCTGCTGTGTACTGACCTAGCGCGCATATTATGTTGTACGTGGTGATTTGCCATTGTTTTCCACGTGATTATTAGCGAGTATTTTAATTTTAATCTTTGTAATAAGTTCTGTCGTCGCCCGGGATCAAACCCGTGACCTCCGTAACGGAAGTCAAGCGCTCTAGCAACTAGGCTATCGCGACGACAATTTTTGCGCTAGATAAAAAAAGATTTCGACTAGATTATTACAATCTATGCTTTTAACGCCGATTAAATTTAAAGGATGTCCAGCGCAACGCACATATTCAGCGTATTTATTGACTCTTAACACCTTTTTCTTCCCAGAACTATCAATCTCCTGTGTTGGTAAACGGTGATTTTTGTTGGAGTATACTCTTTTCCGAAACATACTCCACAACTTATTTTATATAATAATTTCTTCTTTCTTTTTTCAGAGTTGTTTAATCGCGTGTAAGTGTTGCGAGGGTGCCATATATTTTAGTGTTGACATAGTGCCCATGGTCGCCACGCTGGTAACTTAAAAAGCAAGACGTTGAAACTTGATCAGGCTGATTCTCGTGTTGATTGCAAGTTCACATTTGTTTTTTAAACGAACTAAAGCGCCACTATGTTTAAAGATGGCGGAACCAGGGAGGGAAATCCAAAATTTAAAAAAATCTAGTCTCCGCTGACAAACAGAAGGTATGCTCTTGTCTTCGGGAGAGAAAACAAGAATATGCTCTTTGCGAAGTTAGCGGGTTGGCAACTCGGGCCAATGAAACGTCGCGTTACTTCCTTTTTGTTTTGATGGAGCTGCACGTCGATCGTCGTGCTGAAATTTGTATTTTTGCATAAAATCGTTTTCTTTAAATGGGCCCCCAACCGGCGAGACTTATGGCCCCCTGACTCTTAAAAACGGCACTGCGTACACACGTCCAATGCTATACTCACCGTTCAAATTATGTTTACGCAACAATTTTGTATTGTCAAGGAAATTAAATAATTTTTTTACGAAACGTTTTTTTTTTTTTTTTTTTTTTTGGAAATTTGAAAAAAAATAAAATAACCGACATTGTGTTTAAAGCGATCAGTTTTAAAATGATAGTATAACTGCTTTACTACAATTGGTAAGATTTGACAACAGTTTTTCAAAAAGTTTTGCTGTCATTGAAGATGATACCAAAAAAATGAAACTGAAAGTACCGACATCCAATCTTAAATGAAGAAACACAGTTTTAACTGTTTATTTTATGCAATAGAACTTGTTACGGGTGTAGCACATTTACTTCCTTGTCAGCTTTAGGATTTAATGATTCTTCAATATTTGATTGAAAGTACTGGAAAAAAAATGAATCGAAACAAGAAGTTACAGGAAATACAAAGAATTAGAGTAAACGGAAAATTCGCTTGCCAGAGCTAACAGGATAGAATAGACGATGACCGAAGCTAATAATAAACTAGAAAGAGTACAAAATCCATTTTAACGTATCAGATACAGTTACAGAGGAATTAAACCATCAATTTGGAACAAGGAAACATTGTGGGAACAGCAGAAGCATTTCAAAAATTAAAAATCTTTTTTTGATGGCGAAGTTTTTAAAATATTTTGTGAATAAAGTAAGCTTTTCTAAATACTAATTTTGAAAAATTAGATTCCTGTGCCTACAAAATTCCTTTACATCGACAATTTCTCACATTACATTGTACACTTAATGAGTGTACGAAAGCTTCCAGTGGTGTACTCTGAGGATATTCATTTATTAAAAATTTTTTCTGTGTTATCTATTTCTGTAGCCTCCAATGAACCACCTCTTTTTTTTTATTAAATAGAGTAAAAAAGTACCAATGGTCAAATTAGAAGATCGCTTAGCCTTGTGAACAGGCCCGTGCCCAGAATTTTGAAGGGGAGGGGGGGGGGTTAAAATTTTCTTTGCATATTTATTTTATAAATAACAATACATTTTTCACTAATATCCCCATACTACTTAATAATTTCGATCATTTTGATTTATATATTAATAATTCACATAAATGAATTACCCCGTATATGAACAATAATAAAAATTACACATATGTTATTGATTATACTCGTAATAAAAAATTTTGTATAACATATTAATGAAGTACCTAAAAATATGGAGCATATTTTTTCTTTTTTCTTTTAAAAGTTGGTAAGAACATCCTAAAAAATCATCAATATTTATTTTAAATTTGTGATTTTTTTCAGATTTTTGTGTATTTATAATAACTATTTCAGTTCTCGTGGGGGGGGGTTAACCCCCCACCCCCCGTGGACACGACCTAGCTTCTGAATAAATTTAGCTGCGAAGCAAAGAAGGAAATTTCTTTTGACCACCTAGTTAATGATTTTGCAAAAATTAAACTATGATTTTAGCCTTTAACATACATTAATTATATTAATATAGTTTATTCTAACTCAAATTACTACAGCTATAACTTTTATTTCGATTTATACTGTATGTATATATATATATATATATTATTTTTAATATCAGTAACTTTATATTTGCATATTTTTTTTAAATAAATGTTTCTTTGAAAATATATGTAACTTTTTGTATGACTAGAAAAGTCATCTTTCTTTCGGCCAATTTGTCTAACTTTTTCATTGGTTCATTTTAAGAAGTTGTATTCGGATTCTATTTTACACTACAATGTTTAAATTTTGTAGAAAAGTAACGATTCTCCTATTACATATGATTATTAATCTGTAATATTTTTTTAGATATATCTTTATTTTAATTCCCCTTTTCTTTTTTCTTAGATTTTATAGTAAATTGTTTTATTTTAATCGTGCAATTAAACATTTTTTACTTCAATTTTTTGTTTATGCTTACATTTGCATTTGATTCTATAATAAAACGAAATTCATAGACTTACAAATACATGGTGTAAAGAATTATAAAAATAAGTTATATAGTTTATTTGTAACAATTAAAGATAGTATTCCTAAAATTTGCCCCCAGAAGCAAAAAACGAAATGTCGTACTTACAGTAACTGGATTTCTGCTTATAAAGCTATAGCAATTCATTGCACATAATGTCTTTACAACCTTCATTTACTACTACCGTATCACAATATTACAATAAATTCCAAAAATTTAGGTTAATTACATTTAAAGCTACATACTTTCAAAATAATACCGATTACAGGACTTTCTCATCATTTTTTGAATTTAAAAATATAATTTTATTAATGTTTTTTTGTTTTTTTCGCTGGAAGTCGTAAACTATTACAATCACACAAGTCATAATATCTCTGCTTTTAATGTGCAGTAGCGAAATTGTTTAAATGATTTGTACTATTCGATTCATAAAAATATACTTCGGGAAAAATGCAATTTTGATTTAAAATTCTTTACACTTTCCATTGAATAAATAATATCTTCGATTGTAAAATATGTCGATTTTTTTTTCTCTGAAAACCAAATTAACCTAAACCGTACGTTCCCAATTAATAATTAACTCAGTTAACTCCTCGTTAAAGTGCAATTTAAAATATAGTCCTCCTGTTTGCAGTAAAAATAGTACTTTTGGCAACATCATCTGCGAGAGAGGATCAGTAAGTTACACACGCGCGTAGTTTCTACCTAAATTAACGTACAACGCCCACTCCGACTTAAACGAACCCCAATTTCATTCTCTATCACCTCGTGAAAGAATGAAGCCGGTATCCTGTTTGATTCGTTTACTGTGTCTGTTTGAAATGGAACGTCGTTTAAATTGTTGGTCCAACATTGAGAGGCGAAGTGTAGTGCGGTTTTTCTGGGCAAAAAATCATTATCTCACCGACAAATATGTGAAATGAACGGTAGCAAAGAAATGTCGAAACCCATGTTGTCCAAATGGTGCCGTATGTTTGAGGAAAAACGAGATTATGTGAAAGATGAAGCGCGCAGCGGTCGACCGTCAACTTCGCACACAGATGCAAACGTTAAGCACGTCCAAACTTTCATTCTTTCAGTTCATCCATAGCCCTGGAAGGAGAGCGTTTCGCGAACGACGAAAAAGTGAAGAATTTCGTCGTAAATTGGTAAGCCGAAATTGAACGGATGTTTTTCAAACAAGGCATCCACGAAAAATATTGCTTCTACATTACAAATGCTTGAATATTTTAGGTGAATACATCGAAAAATAGAGAAAAAATTGTGGATTTCAAAAATATATTTACATCTTTTTTACGATTTTTTTCTTTTTTTATCGCCAAGTGTAGCTTACTTATTGATCGTCCCTCGTATAATGATGATAATTATTAGTTTTCTTTGAAAAATCCGTTAAAAACTATAATGCATTCTTGACATGTTAAAAACTTTTACGAAAGACTGTGTTCAAAACCTAATCAAAAATTTAGTATTAACGGACGGCTTCAAATGGATTTTACGTGGTATCCAAGCAGGTTTGTAATAAAATTTTTTGTTGAAAATTTTGAGATTTTAGAGTGTTGTAAAGTTAATTACAACGATGGAATAAACTTTTAATGAAAAAAAATTCGAGTAAGATTGATTTAAAACTTACTTTTATATAATTTTTGTAATTTCTATAAATTAATAATTTTAGAATTATTTTAATCTAATTTTTAAATTTAAAAATAACTTAAATAATTCTAAGAACCTAAATATATAAGAACCAATTAATTTTTACTTCAGGAATATATAATTTTTTCAATCAATATATAAAACCTTTTATTTTTTTTATTATACGCTACGTTATAGTCAATCCTACAATTTTTATAATTCAGAATCAGAATAATTATGTATAGTTTTGTTACATATTGTTTGTTTTACATTTTTTCTTTAATAAACAAAAAATGGTAAAATCCATCGTTATCTAATGATTAATGATTTACATTTTCCAACTTAACAAATTTAATTGAAAAATTATTTGATTTTCCGCGCCAATTTTATTAGCTTTATAATTGCTCTTCAAAATTAAAGGAATGTTTAGTTGTTAAGGAAATTACATATTTTATTTTTCTGTTTTTTCGCTATATTTTCAACAAAAAACAGCACCAGCGATTCCGCTGTTACAACGATAATGTTAGAAAACATAGTGAGTCAAATTTATTTCATTGAGTTTAGAAGGAAAAATTTTATAGTAAGGATATAATTAAAAATATTTAGCTTCGTGATTAGAAATGCCCATAGTATCTGATTAAAATGTATAACATCCAAAACTTAAATACTACAGCAAAAAGGACAATTAAGTATAGCCCATAAGAATCTACTTCAAAATATTTAAATCCAAACACTATGACAACGATGCAGCTAAACACTGTATGTAATTGACTGGTTAAAATTATTTCAGGAAAAGGACCGATAAAAATATTGTTCGTAGAGTTATGAAAGATGGAAAGTTCAAAAATTCGTCAAAAAAATGTTTAACAGTAATTGCTTTTAAGTAATATGAAGAGTGCCGAACACTATTTTGTCCGTTTTAGTCATATTTTTAGATTATCCAGGAGAATATCAATATACATTTCATTTAAGTTCAAGTTTGTGTTTTTAATTTTAATTTCTCAAAAGCACCTCCGGTATTACTAAGAATTAAATTAGAAACATATATTGATACGACACATCGTACAAGGAACAATTGATTGCTGCCTTTGAATCAACGCGAGATTGCATCTACTTGTTCATCCCTGGTCTACTCAGATTGTACTTCTTTCATATCAATGCTATGATTATGAATTTTCTTTTTTTCAATTTTAAATTTAACATAAACTTTTTCCACATTAGAAAAAATAGTAATTTAGCACGTGCAGAAATTTTCTTGTCTGCGTAAGATAAAAGATAATACAGTGAGCGGGATACAAACCTAAATACTCAACTGTTCGCTCGCTCAATTTCTAATTTATTTTTAATATAGGAAATGTGAAAAATCTATTTCTAAAAGTCATATGTTGACATTTTTGTTTAGTACATTTAATCTTTCAATTTTTGTTCCTATTTATATTTTATTGATATAGTCTTGAACAACCGGTATATTGGATAATTGTTTGAAGCTAATATAGATTTATCAAACGCGTAGTCTGCTAAAATGGTTTGATTTATTACAAACAAATCACAGTTATTAATAAAGTAAAAAACCGGTCCGAGCAGGCTACCATGTGAAACTAAAGCTAAAACTTTTCTCAGCCAGTGAGTACTGCAACGAAGGTACAATTTTATAAATAAAATAAGAAAAGCAAGTACAAATCCGTTAGAAAAATCTATCTCAGCTTATGAAAAGACTCCAAATGCCAAATTCGATTGAACGCTTAAATGATACCCAAAAAAACAGTACAGAAATTTTTTTCTTCCAAAAATTAACGAGATCACGCAACCAGTTTATGACGTCGTTGAATATTAAAATGTTTTGTTCAAAATTCAAACTGATAATTTGACATAATACTATATGTTAGTATCGGATACATTCTCTGTAGAATTAATTTTTCCAGAATTTTTAATAATAAAGTAATAAACTGAAAAGCCAATAAGACAATAATGAAGCTTAAAGTTAGCTACTTCTAAGATAAGATAAAAATGTTAACGTAACATACATTTATAAATCCAACATTTTAATTTTTGCCATTGTGCGGTTGAAAAGATAAAACCATTATTTTCACCCGGTTCGGAAAAAGAAATATGAAATGAAGGTGGTAAATTTCCATATATTCATGGATAAATGAACATAAATAAATTATTCACCATTAATATACATAACCCCATCCCCTTGTAAAAAAAAAAAAAAAAATCTCACAAAATATTATTATAAATTCCCGTAAAATAAATTCGCATTGATAGTTTTTAAATATGAACAGAATAATATAAAATAAATATAACAATTTGAGTAACTCATATAAATTAACTCATTTGAAATTATTTCAAGTAAAAAACATCCATGTTTAAATTAAAATTTGAGCAATTTTCTACATATACACTTTATAATAAATAAATATCACATTTCCTAAATTTTTACATGCGTATAATTAAAATTTCGTATTCAATTTTTCACCTTACGTATCTAATAAAATCTTCTGAATTTTTATTAAATTGTGTATAAACACTTCTTTGGAATTACTACTAGATTCAGGAAACTGCAATTTCACATATTACGTTAACGAACATTCATGATGTTATCAATGTAGGTGGTAATGGATAATGGAATTACGATGCGTATGTTTTTATGCAAAAAAAGTGCTAAAAGTAATTACTTTTAAAAAATAACAGTCGCGAAATTCGTAACGTCGCAAGTATAGAAGTGATAAAGTAAGCGTAGACGTTCTGGAACTCTTCTAGCAGAGACAACTATTGTATATTTCATGGTTAGATAAACGCAACGACGTCTCAGTGCTCGAAGAAATAAAGAAACCAGAAAAAACTGCGATGGACAGTCATGTTACGTATTTTATACTGCATCAGTCACATAACACAAATAGATAACATGGGAACTCTCTGGAGAATGCGTTACAATTAGAAAATTAACAGACAAATCATTGTGACAATTTGTAGGGAGTGCAAGGAGTCAAGATTAACGGTGAACGGTAATAAACCAAGTCATGATTTAAATTCCTGGTCACAATGCTCATTTAAGAAATACGATGACTTGCTAATAATAATTATTTTAGATTAAATTATTACTAAATTTAGGGAAATTTAAAAATGAGTAAAATCCAATACAATAAAAATTTCAATTGTCCACTTATTTTTTACCGTACTATAGAGCCACAGAACTCATAGCGTTGAATAAACCGAATGATAATAAAACAAATTTCAAGCCGATTCTGCGTCTAAATCCTCATCACTAACCGACCCATAAGGTGTTACTGTTCTTAGAACTAACTGTAAGATAAATTATAATTTGATTACATTAATAAATTTATGGCAGTATGAATAAAATTCTAGGACCAAATAAAAATTCTCTAAATACATATTTGTATATACATTGTATACTCTGCGATTATATGTAGTAGTAACTCTATTAGTTACCTATAAATCATAATGAAGAAGATAAAAGTTTGTCATTGTAAACATCTAACAGTTTCGAAAATTTTATAAATATTAATGAAAAAACAATATAAAAATCTGAAATAAATTAAAATTAGTAAAAAATAAACTTTATCTCAAATTAGCAACAAGTTTACACGATAAATAAATTAACTAAACTTGTTGACTACGAAAAATTCGTTAAAAATATTTATTTAATTTGTTAACTTGAAAACATAATTATAATTTTATTAATTATGGTTTTCGCAATCTAAATTAAATTTAATATTATACAGTGACCAGATAATACCATTCGGTACACGATTTTTACTTTTACACGTCCCTAATAACAGCTAGGTCCACAAAATGGTAAAAGACTTCAATATTAACATTAATAAACGTTCAACAAAATAATCCTTTAAATAAAGTATAATTATAATTAAAAAATAAAAAAAGAAAATAAACCTTACTTTCAAATGACTACCGCAGATGAAACAGAACATCACAAAAAATTAGCAATAATATAAATATCCAAAAAACTGCGTAAAATTTTACCTAGTTATTAATAAAGAATACTCTAAAAAACAAAAATACACGCAGTGAATAATAACAGAAAAAAAAAAAAAATTAATAAATAAATAAAATAACCCACACCGAATATGGTTTCAAGCAAAATAATGTAAAAAAACTGCACAACAATAACAATACTCGACTTTATAAGCAGATGTAAAAGAAATTGTTTCATGCAAATCTATTTATGTATTTCATGCAAACTAGGTAATATCCCATTTCGCACTGGCTGTTAAAAAAAGTAACATTATTGTCTATTTGCTTTAAACATATATTAAAAAACAAAACGAAAAATGTACAAATATATTTACATTTTTTTTTTTTTTTTAATTTGGTATATTTAAAATTATTAAATTTGGCATAACTTTTCCCATACACGCAAACTTAAATTATTATTTTAGATTATTTTTAGAATCAACTAATGATCAATTCGCAAAAATTCTGTAGCCATTAACAATTTTAAACGCATTAATTACTATTTTTAAGGTTTAATATAACATAAAAAAGCATCATTATTAATTTTCACTGAAAACAAAATATTCATTTCTGAGCACATAAAGCAACTGCGATTTTCATTAATAAAATGAACAAAATAGCATATTCATCTCTTACGCGACAACACAAATATAAATAAAATAGTACGTTTCTATCACAAAAACGAGTTTCATGATGATTATAAATTGTAAAAGCAAATTAATCAATCACCAATTTAATGTACAAAAAAAAAAAAAAAAAAAAAAAAAAACGTAAAATAAAAATATATGTTTTGATGTTTTGGAAAAAACACTTTTAACACTTATTCCCCTTTTAAGTAAACATCAGTATACGTATTTATTTAAAAACGTATAATCGTTTACTAAAAATATAAAGAAAAACAACACAGAAAAATCATATATAAGTACAAAAAATACATACAGAAGAATAAAATATAAGTAAAATCATTTAAAGCAAAAAATAAAATTTAACTATAATTTATTTTAATTATTAATATAAAGTATACAATAAAGTAATGCAACCAACATTATATTGCTCTTTTGCAATATATATATATATATATATATATATATATATATATATCATAAATGCAAAAATACATTGGACTGATATTCTTAATATAAAAATTAAAAAACAATCGCGGGCTTATAGATTATATGAAATTCAACTTTTATTATAATTATTCTTATATAAATTAAAACATCGTAAACATCAAAATTGTTAAATTAGGTAACACGCAAATTCGTAATCCATATTTATTTTCAAATTCAAAGTGCTGTAACGAAAACAAGCATCATTAATCTCCACTTATTTTACGCTTTAATTTATAATAAATAAAATAATCAAGGAATTCACTAATTTACGACGAACTTAAATGGCATAATTAAATTAAATGTATCACTAAAAATGGAATGCTGATACTACAAATACGTAAAAAGAAACGTTTACCTTCCGAAAGATCATTTAATTAATAAGTTTAATTGCTTCATTTTAACTTTATCGATACTATTCCCGATGTAATAACACATAAATTCCTAAGCAAGCCAAAATACCATACTGAAACAAAACATCATTTTAATTATTTCATTTGGTAAATATAATTCTCCAATTATTTTTTGTTTATGTTTTTCGTCTTGAAAGCAATTTTTTTTATCGTAATATTTTAATTAACTTATAAGTCGTTAAGAAACTTTGCAACTACGAAGTAGTTCATAAATAACTAAACTAATATTATTATATAGTGTACCTTAATTTTTGGATATTCATTCATATATATTGTGACTAATCCGACATATGGAAGAAATCCTCGAGCTCTTCCAACAACATCTTCATTCGTTAACCACAACTGACCAGGTGCATATAATCCTCTGTCATCAACGCTATTATTATCTCCTTTAGTTAAAAATTTTACTGTTCCGTTACTTCTGTAAGGAAAAAAGCAATATACGGTATAGAATTAAAATTTACTGCAAAAGCTTACCAATGTTACTAATGTGATGCGTATAAATAGAACTTACGTATTTGAGTTATAATTTGACGCATTAAAATTAATGTTACTTTACTAATTTATAATGTAGGTTAATAAAATACTTTCACTTCAAAACGATGAAGGCGTGATCATCATATTTTCGTAATTCAATATTAAAAAAATGTGAATTCCGTCGTAAGATGTATTTTCTTTAAATTAATATAGACTCAGTGAAAATACACGATTAATAACCAAAACCGCGTTAAGGACGGTATGATTCGTTTATCGATTATAAAAAACTTTAAAAAATATCACAACAATAACTGCAATGAAAATTATTTATACATACTTTTCGTGAATTTTCAGAACTCGATGTACAATCGGAATATCTCTTCCGTCTACACGAAATACAATAATTTCTCCGGCTTTAATAGGATCTTCTTTATAATTTGTTAGGAACAAGAGATCTCCTCTATGAAAAGCTGGTTCCATGCTACCACTGTTGAAATATACATACTAATCATATCTACATACTAGTACTTTCATGTAATGTTATGAACATATCAACTTATGAAAATTTATTTTTAAGAAATACCTTAATACAACTACAATCGGACTTTCACTACCCGTGAGCACCATTAATCCTTTCCATAACATTAATGCAGATGATACTATCATGCCAAAACTTAGTATTTGATAAATAAACTATAAAAGTAGTAAACAAAATGATTGTAAGTAACGTTGAAACGTCATTTTGAAAACTTATAGATATGTTTAAATTAACAGTATTTAACAAGAATTGAAGTAAGTTTTAAAAGACAACTCAAATTTTACAACTATATTGTAACATACGGCAATAGATTATAAAATTGAATTATTCGCTTAACTTACCTGCCGTTTATTCATCCGTTTTATTTCATCCAACATTTGAGCAATCATTTTGTCAATATTATGATTTATTTTCTATGAACTAAATTAAAACTACGGAAAAACACAAAATACACCGTACATTAATACGTGCACCAATAGAGATATGAATCGTCGTGTATCGTAGCAGTTTGAATATTTTACAAGCGGTTTTATTTACGAACATTTTTTGACTTTTAACTTGTAATCCATATAACACTATGTGCATAATATTCACGTATTTAATACGTGTTGTATTCCTACTGTTTTCATCACCGCTAAAATGAGACAATTCTTAAAATTACTCCAATCGATAATTATATTTAACTAATAAATGAATATTATTCGTTCAAAACAAATAATTATTACTCCGTTCAGTGATGAAAATACTGAGCGGCATTATAATCATGTAAATAAAAACACTTGTATACTGCATATTTAAAATACATAATCTCTTACAAAACCCTTCAATTTTTTAAAATTTTTTTTCAACAATTTTTAAAAATTTGATTACAATAGTATTAAATTTCCTGTATTTTAGCAAATTTTTCTTGCAAATTTACTTTGAGCTATTTAAGTATTTTTATTTATTTATTTAATTTTTAATATTTCTTTAAATTAAGCACAATTAATTATTTTTTAAAAAAATCAAAAAAAAAAAACATTCATATATCAAATAAATATACTTCGGTTTTAATTTTACCAAATACTACAGGAAGGCAAACAGGTTGAGGAAATATACAACTTTATACATATACGCCGATTACAAATATTTTTATTTTTTTTTAATTTGTCAATTCGGTATTATAATTTATATCGCTTAGATTCCTTTTATGTTTCAGTAACAAAAATTTCATATTTTTAATCATTTGGCCGAAACCAAAATTTTAACAGAAATTAAAAGAATTAAAACTCAAATTAATCTAAAACTTAAATCAACATTAAACGTATATTTCAATTTTTTTTTTAAATATCGACTGAACAAATCATTTAACGAGTGAGACATTTTAACAATACAGTCCTGAAGGTAAACTAGAATCTTTCAATATCGTATGTGTTATAGAAAGACGATTATGCAAGAAATCATTTTTTAAAAATTTACTTCTTCAATAGCAATAGCATAGCTACAATTTTTTTCCAAATAAGAGATTTCTAATTGGTGTCAGTGCATGATTAAAAAATTTACATTATGGTTTTATATAAAACCACTCTCAAACATATATTTTTTTCCATATCTTGACATTACTTAGTAAAAATAAATCAAATAATATTTACAAATTTTGTTTTTTGAAGGAACAATATAAAATATTAAGTATTAATTCAGTAGCTGAAAAACTTGATGTTGTGCTTTTAACATGTTTCATTCTTATGAACAACTAGATGTGTTTAGTACTTGGAAATTAATAAAAAAAATTTTGTTTTTTATTTCAAATTTTTAAATATATAGATGTATATGTTATAGTGAACATATTTTAAAATCTTTAATTTATTTTATCACGCTTTTTTAGATTTGTTCATCCTTTGAAAAATATTCATTAAAGTCAACTCAGTGACATTTCTGGAGGTCTCATAACTTGGCCCATTGCTGCTTCGTCCTGAGATGTATGCGTAGAATCATAAATTTATTATAAATCGGTAGTGATATGTGTTTTATGAAATCATAAATTTATTATACATCGATAATAGTAACATGTATGTACATAAGAACTCATAGATCGGTAATAATATGTGTTTTGTGAAATCATATAACGACTGCCCTTGACCTTTGTTTATTGTAATCACGAAAGCAAGACGCACAGGAAACTAGTCGTTTAAATGTGAAGGACAAATCATTTGGAATCATTGGAATTCACAGAATTAACACATCTTCTCCTCTTTATTTGCGTTAATTATTATTGCTTCAATCACATTCGGCATCAGTTTTTTCACCACCAGAAGTCTGGTTTCATTGCACAACTTTGGCATGTTCAGATTCCAAAAAAGCATTATTGGTGAGCCAATTTTTAACGTTAGTTTGTGTGGTGAGATTCCAGGTGTCTTCAATAAATTGAGAAATTCGACTAAATAATTGACAGCTTCATCCTCTTCTGTAACTGTATCAATAGATTTGTATTCCGTAAGTGTACCAGGAATTTCCAATTGAATCTTATTATTGATTCGATTGACGTCATCATTTTTCGGGACTAAGATAGGACGCTCGCAAAGCCATTCGTGATTTCTGAAGTTAATGGCGATGTGCGGGAAAACCTTCTTCTCAAGATCTTCAATTGATGATTGAAATTGAAAAAAGTTCGGTGGGAACCACATATCCTGTGTTACAGAATCAACCGGAAGTTCTAAAAGTTGCCTGGCAAATGTTTGTGCAGAATCATCTCTAAGTAAATGCACACGCATATTTATCGATAGTGTTATTTTCTTCACACGTCTCCAGAGAGACAACGTGTTTTTCCGATAAATCTTTCAAATCCGAAGGCGTACAGATTGTCAAAATTATAGCGAACAAAGTTCGTATTTGGCAAGCATGACATGTTTCAGACGCTTCTGACAATGTGTTGTCCCAATGTTGATAATTTTCAAGCATACCAAGTTTAAAACGTGCTCTTCTCTTCTGTATGCCTGACACTCTTGACCATTGACTGCTTTGATTGCTTTAAATGATGTTGGTTCTCTAATCACGCGAAGCAACATTTGTAAATAGTGGCATTCAGCATTATTTGAATGAACTCGTTCTAATGTGGTAGTAGAAAATATTCCGCTTATTAAAGAATGTCTTGCGCCTCATTTTCTTTTGCAAAATTTCTTCATTGACTGATTCCAAGTGTAATACTTCAGGATTTCGTGATACAGTCACGTTTTTGTGAATTCATCAGTTGCACACAATTGTAAAAAAGCGATCAATGTTGTGTTTGTTGGATCTGCAGCTCTCTGGAGTGCGTCCTCTTCAGTGAAGTAGACTCGTTGACCGTTTTCCAAATGAACACTGAAATACATAACAGCAGGGAAGCGTTCATGAATGTCGAACCTCAAAATTCGCCATACAGCTTCATTAGTGCTAATATAACGTCGCATTTGAAATTGTTCGACTTCATTGACGGGTGCAATGGGATCTGCAATCCCGAAAAGTGCCATATCACTTCCTTTATTCACATATTTACATATGTATTTGATAAACTTAACTGAATTACAGTACTCCACATTGATATGTGCATTAAATGATTTCGAAAGCATAGAAGAGTAGGGCACAATCTGTTGGTTATCAATTTCAAAATCAACGTTATTGATTTTGATAGTTGTTGTGTGGCCTCCGTCATCAAGTTTTCGTCGTCTGTACATCGCATAACCATTGCCACCATTTGCGTTTCTTTCAACAGCCGTCGTGGATACTTTTTGTTGCATTTTCTGTCTTTCATACATGGCGAATGTGGGTTGTGTAGTCCACATGGTACGTGAATCATATTGTTTTTTTTTCGACAACTTCAAATAATTCTGCATGTTCTTCTGGGTTGGGTAGTTCAACACTAATAATATCATCAATTTGAGTTGGAACCATCTTTTCAACTAATCAAATTAAGATATAGGCATGTGGTAGACCTCTTTTCTGCCGTTCAATGGAATACATTCAACAGCGAGTTTCTCCATATATATGGTTCTTAGTGATGATATGCATTAACATATCAATTTTTGTTTGAAAACTATCACTATTAAGTCATGCCTATGGGATGGTTGCTGGTCAGGCAGAAGTAAGTTTTTGATTTCGTTCCAAGATGGATTACATGTAAATATAATAAAAAGATCTGGACGTCTATATTTTCGAACATATATTAGAGCATTTCGAACATATTCTTGCATATATATATCTCGGACTTCCAGTATACGAAGCCGAAAGTATAACCATTTGTTCATTGTCAACGATTTTTTTATCATTCGCGATTGTATCTCTCAAATGAACATACTCTTCAGCTCGAAGCTTCGATTGATTGTAACGAATGTAATTCAGTCGTTCGCTTTCGACTTTAGCGTGCATGTCAACGATGCATTGTTTTGGAAAAGTTGACAATACTTCAGAATGTGGTTGGATTATTGCTCCCGAATCATAATACAGTGTGCATAAAAATCCATATAACTAACTTTTTTCGTTGTCGCAGCACCTGTGGCACAATTAATTTCATACAATTCCAAATGATATCCGTCATCTCTTCTCAGAAACAGTACTGGATATTGAAGTGCGTCATATAATCGGCGTGTTTCAGCAATATGTTTCTTAGTTTCATCTCGTCTGCTGATAACAATATCTCGCCTAGTAATCTTTGTTTCAACAATTACAGCTGCCACTTCGGGAGTCACTGGATCATTAAAGCGTCTTTCATGCTCATTTAACGGCGTTTTGTCTGCCCTGATAATGATTTTAAATTATCAGCTCTCATATTCTCCAATGCAGATTTAAAATCTCTGACCATCTGTTAATAACCCAGATGAAATTGTAAGTGAAATTAAGATTCTTTTCACAGAAGTTTTAGGCTGTATAAATTATTTAATGGTTATCACAAGACCAGATATAAGTTGTTCCGTTAATTTTTGAACTATATTTCAAGATAAACTTAACGTAGAATTAATTAAACATTTAAAACATATATTTAGATACATTAAACGTACTAAAAAAGTAAGATAATAGAAGGGTTCGCTGCGTTTTTTTTCCACGTTCAAAAAATACAAATAAACTAGATCTTTGATATAATTAAACGTACTAAGCTGCTCAATCAGAATAGTAATGGTCTGGATAATGAAAAGTGACAAAAAGGAACATACGCTTATCGTACTTTATATTCTGATGAAATGAATTTATAATTTCACATTCACAATTTGTTACGCAGTTAATCGTTTATTTGCTTTATTTTTAATATTTTATACGTTTTGGTATATTTAAAATGTATCCTTTGTTTGACCTTGTTTATGCGTTATTGCAAACGCCACTTTCCTTGTGGAAGACTGAAAATGAAAACAACTTATATTCAATTTTAGTCGTCCGACCAGTGTCGGATTAACTGCGTAGCAATTGCTACGGGCCCCGCGTATCCAGACCCGCCTCTGCCTGAGCGTAATTTTTTAACTGAAACTTATTAAGTCATGGTATATTGGATTTACTTGATGTCACTAAAACGTGAAACGTTACACCTTTTTCAACCAAGACAATCCATTGCAGACAATTGATAACCGATTATTTCGTTGGCGAAAATAAAACACATAATTTCATGAGGTAAACATATAAGTTCTACAAAAAGTCGCTCGTATAAATGTACAGAATTTTAATCGGCCTGATATTTGGCTCTACAAAAAGTCTGGCGTGTGCGAGCACTCTTACTCGGCACTCAGTGTGGATACATAGTAGAATTGAAATAGCTCGATTCGAAATGTTAAAATTGTCTATTTATTTGTAAGACTTACAGTTCACATTATTTTTATTATAATTTAGCAATCATATACCAAAGAATTATTTTCTAGTAATAAGTCTATGTAAGTTATAAAAGTAATGAGAGATTTCCTGCAATTAAATTTCTCATAACCATTTCGTATTCCTGACATAGTAAGATCGTTACCAATTTTCTTCACTAATAATTTGCGGTGTGCTCGGTTTAAACTTTTAGAACTGATTGTGACACGTTCGCTCATGGTATTAAAATAAGCCAATTTTTTTTTTTTAATGAGATAAATGTTTTTTTTTTTTTCTTTTTCGAAAAGAGCTCTCAAGGGACATGTTCTATTTTGATATTAAAATAAGCTGAATATTGAACCGGATTCGGCCGCCATGACCATATATGATCACGCTGTCTAAGTTAGAAAATAATGATAATAATTATGATAAATTCCAGACTAGGTTTTTTTGAAAATTTCCCAGGAAAATTATTTCAATTTCTCAGGCTTCCTCGGGCAGCGTGCAAACGTCAATTTGTTGTAAAGGCACGAAGAAAGCACCCCGCATAGAAAAGCTATAATTTCGCTGTTAAATCGCAAAAACAAGAATGCATGTGTCGATTCTCAACTTGTGAGCCAAATTCAGACTGAGCGAAATTATTGGCAAATGCTTTTAAAACGAATTATTGCAGTAATAAAGTTTTTAGCAGAACGAGGTCTTACGTTTCGGGGTAGTAATGAAATTATTGGTTCAGCACATAATGAGAATTACTTAGGTTTATTAGAATTACTTTCCGAATTTAACGTTTTTATGGCCCAACATATTCCAACTTATGCCCATGAAGGAAAAGGACACACGTCATATTTATGTAAAAAAACATGCGAGGAATTTATTAAATTAATTGCATCAAACATGCTGGATCAAATTATCTGGGAAATTAAGAGATCCAAGCACTATTCAGTGTCATTAGATTCTACTCCAGATATATCGCATGTAGACCAACTGACTCTGATAGTGCGCTATGTTCTACCACCCGGGCCAATTGAGAGATTTGTTAAGTTCTTAGAAGGCCATACTGCTGAACAACTTGCCCAAAGTTTACTAAATTTCTTAAGTAAGAATGGCAATGATATCAAAGATTGTCGTAGACAAAGCTATGATAATGCCAGCAACATGAGCGGAAAATACAGCGGCCTGCAAGCACGAATTAAAGGAATAATTAAGTGTGCAGAATACATTCCTTGTCTTGCACATTCATTAAATTTAGCCGCCAAGTGCGCTGTAAATTGTTGTACAGAAGCATTGTTTTTTTTTCGATTTTATCGAAAATCTTTATAATTTTTTTTCTGCTTCTACACATCGTTGGGGTCTTCTTACGAAAGCTCTTACTTCGAAAATTCCGATTTTGAAAAAGTTGTCGGTTACTAGGTGGTCCGCACCTTTTTATGTGGTTTTTATCAAGCAAGTTCTAGATGACCTTTACAATAACATAGATCAAAAGGCAAAGTGTCGTAATCAAGTTTACGGACTAGTTTCAAAAATGAATAAGTTGGAAACGGGAATAATGGAAATTACGTGGAATGGTATCCTAGAACGCGTGCAAGCTACTAATGCGTCGCAAGACGACGCAAGCGAAACACAAAGTATGACCATTTTAGCGGTTCTAGTACACTTGACGAATTTGTTGAAAATGAATCACCTGGTAAACAGTTTGAAATTGAGGTGTTTGTTGTCATTATTGATAACACACCTATCTGCTTTAGATAAACGCATAAAGCATACCGAAAACTTAGTAGTGTTTTCGGAATATTTCGACAGTTAAAATCTATTACAGCAGAAGAGATTTTGGAAAAAACATCAATTATGGCCAGTGCTTATGCAAATGATTTGGAAGACAGTCTAGACGACAAATTAGTGCAGTTTGCCGAGCTACTGAAAATGGATGTGGCTAATGCGATTGACAGTTCAAAAAACGAAGCTCTGGATATTCAATATTATAAATTCCTAGTGGAAAATTTATTAGAATCATGTTTCTCCAATTTAGAAATTGTTTTGCGCATTTATTTGCCTCTCGTGCTGACTAACTGCAGTGGCGATGAAGCGTATAAAAAATGAATTAAGGTGGAACTGAGTCAAGAACGTCTGAATTGTCTATCTTTGATGAATATAGAATATTTGTTCAGAGAAATTCGATACGAATAATCTCTAAATTTTTAACAAATAATAAAAGTTCGTTGTTATGAATCGTCAGTTTTAAAATGTTAGTTTCTTATCAAAATTATTCTAAATTGCCAGAGCAATCTCAACTCTGCCTTTTTGTACTTGTCAAAGGCCAACAGGGCCTATTGTAATCTACTTTACTATTAAACACTAACATAATTAGTAACCTATAGATAGAAAATAAACATATGTATTATGTATTGAATTATTGTTTTACTACTTTATACTTAAGAACTCAGTAGATCAAAGGCCTCTCGATAGAATTTGCTACGGGCCCCGCGCTTGCTTAATCCGGCACTGCGGCCGACTGCTTTATATAATAATCGATATATTGTTAAATTTCGATAAAAGTATTTCAAAATAGTCGGTATATAACTCATAAAATTCTATTCCATCTCCAGTAAATATACTGCTATCCCTGTCTTCTATTTTCTGAAAACTTTTCCACGGGACTGGTTTTGCTAGTACAGTTAGTTTTCATCGTGATTTTCAAAGCGATTCAATCGAATATATTTGTTGTATTTATAAGGATATCTACGCAGTTTATAACATTCTAATTAACACAATAATCGATATCTACACTAATATATAAAACTGTATTGTCTGTCTGTGATTTGGGAATATTTTCACTATAATCACTGTTTCGGGCTATTTTTATCGCACATAAACAGAAAATCAATTTTTTTAAATTTTTGTCTGTCCGACTGTTCCGATTTAACTCATGAACTATTACAGCAATAGTGATGAAATCTGCACAGCCTATAGCTTATATTAACGGATTCGTTATACGCTTTGTTTCACATTGATATCACAAATAGTACAGAAATTACAACAATTTAAAGTTTAAAAAAGAAAGAGATAGCGACATCTCTGTTAAATCGTTTAAAATTTAACAGCCTGCTAAAATCGGAAAACAATATATTTATTAGCCGGAAGACCATTTTTAAAAAATCTCATCTCCATTCCTTTCTGGATTTGTTGCTTTTGTGTAATTTAAATTTTAAAAAAGAAAGAGACAGCGATGTCTGTGTGAAATCGTTTAAAATTAACAACCGGCTATTGCCTAAAACATAAACAAAATCGGAAAATATATTGTTCCTGTCGTCGAGTAAAACGTAAACATCACGCGCTAATAACACATCATATATTCATGCAGTGTGCGGTAGCCAAATACGATAACATGTTTATTAGTGATATTTCAATTATTAGCTGGATAAGTACAATAAACAGAATTTTCTTAATTGTTACTAACACAAGTTTTTGATGTATAATTTGTGTGTGACTGTGAATGTTCTATTTAATATATATGTAGCAGATACATAGATTATGTATTAAAAAAAATAATTACACGGGCGAAGCCGTGGGTAACTTCTAGTTTCTAATATAACGAAAAGGACCAAACCTATATTATTTAAACAGCATAACAACGGTTCATATATCAATATACGTTACGTTATTTATACTTAATAAAATTACGTATGGTAACTTAACGACCGGCACATACAGATCCACATTATCGATAAACAAGTTCGAGAGTTAAATATATATATATAACACCTCTCAATTTTATTAAAGAATAATACATAATACACCAGGAACAAACGAAACAACAAAGTAAATAAACATTACAACTTAGTATTATATAAACAACGATGTATAATATTTCTCAAATATTACTTTACTTACGTTCTTCGTTATAATATCTGCTATTTGATATTTTGTAGATATATGTATTTAATTACGACTTCCCTGGAGTCAACTTACTCCTTTAAGAAATAATATTTAACATCGAAGTGTTTACTTTTCTTGGTGCTTTCTACGTTCTTACTAATTTGTATGGGCACTTTGATTACCTTCATATATTGCTATATTAGTTATTTCTTTTAATAACACTTCACTTAATAGATTCTTACACCAAATACCTTCTTGTGTTGCTAAGGCCGAAGATATATATTCAGATTCAGTTGACGATAACGCAGTTATTGGCTGCTTTTTAGCACACTAACAAACTATATTATTAAATATTTTAAATAAAAATCCACTAGTCTATTTTCTATTAAATTTATCAGCCGCAAAATCTGCGTCAGCGAACCCTTCTATTATCTTACTTTTTTAGTACGTTTAATGTATCTAAATATATGTTTCAAATGTTTAATTAATTCTACGTTAAGTTTATCTTGAAATATAGTTCAAAAATTAACGGAACAACTTATATCTAGTCTTGTGATAACCACTAAATAATTTATACAGCCTAAAACTTCTCTGAAAGGAATCTTAATTTCACTTACAATTTCATCTGGGTTATTAACAGATACTGTGGGAACCACAAACTCCTTCCTGGTCACACTGATCAAAATCCTCTCCTCTCCCCAACAGATCTCGGACGAACCGTGATTCTGTGTCAACTCGTCCGGGCCAATATTAGTCTAGATAATGATATGGTTTAGCATCGCACGTTTTTAACGACGGTCTATTCGATTCGATGTCGCTTCGTCCGCGCTTTTACGAAATAAATTTCTTTTGCCGTGTACTTTTGTTTTTTGGAGTCAACAGAGGTTATGCGACAAAATTGGTGACCCCGACGTGATCGAATTCGGTAACACCTTTCGATTTTCAAAATTTGTGCGAATTTTTTACTTTTACTATGATTTTTTTTACGGGCGAATGTGTAAACCGCTTTACATATGTCCCCCCAGCCGCGTACCGACAGGCGCGGAGACGCTGGATTCGTAAACACGCTGTAGTCGCTTTACAGTACGTCCGCTCGTTGAACGGCGCCACGATGACGAGACACCGTTCGCCGATCAACCGCGTGGTCGAATACTGTCGCTAAAATCGTGTAATAAACCGTACAACGCGTCTTCTAAATTTTTCGTTGTCTCCGCACTTCGAAACGAACATACTATCCTTTCGCGGTAGCATACGACCACGACCATTAAAATCGAACTATTATTCCGATGTAATTTTGTTTTACTTTCAATTTAATTTTTTGATACCCTTTTTCTCGTTACCGTATTTTAATTTTTTTCACGTTCTTCAACTTTATCGAATATGGCGAATAGTAACGACACTTCTTTGCCGAATCAAACCGTTAATTGTCCAAATCACGCCAACTTCCCCAGTTTAATACGATTTCCACCCTTTTCAAGACGAGATCCTCAATTATGGTTTATCCAAATTGACGCTCAGTTTTCCATCAACAACATAGTTGATGAAAAAGTAAAAGCTGACATCTTTATTGCCAATGTAGATAGCGACCTGTTACATAGTATTCGGCACGATATTAAACGTTTGCCTACCCACGACCAGTATTCTTATATCAAATCCATTGTTTTAAAATTATACGACCAGCCGGACCATACTCGCCTTCGACGACTATTAACCGATCTTAATATTGGAGATCGTTTGCCGTCTCATTTGTTGTCAGAAATGTTAGATCTTGCTGGGAATCACTTAGACGAAGCGACTGTGAAAATCATTTGGGAAGAACGATTACCATTTAGTATTCAATCATTGTTGACTACCCTCCCTATAAATACGCCGATCGCTGAATTAGCCGCAACGGCCGATCGCCTTATGTCGCTACATCGTTTTAGGACATCTTCGAATCCATCTCAAAACTATTCTTCCAGCTCTGGTACCGAATATACCAATGCCTTATCCTTATCTCCGAGTTCTTCGACCTCAATCAGTTATCATCCATTTAAAAAACACAATCGTCCACTCAATCAAGCACACTTCCAGCCAAGCTCTACTTCCACTCCCATCCGTCGACAGTCGCCACCATTTTCTTCCGATAAGATACCGCGACTAGATTCCTCAACTTTGTGTTGGTATCACGATACCTACGGAAGAGATGCTCGCCAATGCCGCCCACCTTGTAGTTGGGATGAAAAACCCAGCCGAACAACCATGAAAACGTCAACTACACATGCCTCAATCGAATTATATAGACTCATTATCAAGGACAAAATCACTGGATTTGACTTTCTCATTGATTCAGGCGCGCAATGTTCGGTTCTCCCAATTAAGTTAGTCACGAATTACAACAAAATGTCTTCGGGCGTTTTAACAGCAGTTAACGGTACCGATTTCAAAATATTAGGTAGCAAAAGATTATCTTTAGATTTTAACCTTGAACAAAATTTTATCTGGACCTTTAAAGTAGCAGATATCGCCCAGCCAATCATCGGCGCTGATTTTCTACGGTATTTTGAATTATTAGTGGACGTCGCGAATAAAAGATTACTAACTCGTAATAATTTGCAATCGAATAAACCTTCCGCGAGCGACGTGACTCCTGCCGCTTCATCTATCGCTACCCTTGCTATTAAGCAAGACTCAGTTACATCCATTGTAAATAATTTCAAAGATTTATTTTCCGGAACTTTTTATAACACCTCTCGATTATCCCCTGTTCAACACCGGATAATTACTAACGGGCACCCCGCTCACTCGAAGCCTCGCCGTCTACCGCCAGAAAAATTTCAATATGCTCGTCGTATATTTAATGAATGGATGGACCTTGGATTTTGTCGTCGATCCGAATCTCCCTGGGCTTCACCTTTAACACTCGTCCCAGAAGGCGATGGTTGGCGTGTATGCGGAGATTATCGTCAGGTGAATCGCATCACAATCGCTGACCGATATCCTATTCCACACTTACATGACATGAACTCAGATCTGCATGGAACAACCGTGTTTTCCAAGCTTGATCTCGAACGAGCCTACTACCAGATTCCCATGTATCCTCCGGACATCGAAAAAACTGCTGTCACGACGCCATTTGGGTTATTCGAGTTTCAAGTAATGCCGTTTGGTCTAAAAAACGCGGGTGCCACCTTCCAAAGAGCCATCGACCACGTATTGAAAGACTTGCCATTCGCGCGCGCCTACCTAGATGATGTTTTAATTTTTTCCGCGGATCCAAAACAACATATGTCAGATTTATACGCCGTGCTCAAACAGTTATCGCTTCATAACTTGAAGCTGAGTGAAAATAAATGTATTTTCTCTGTACCCAAAATTACATTTGTTGGATATGAAATATCTCATGAAGGAATACGTCCCGACCCGAAACGTGTTGAAACGATAGTAACACTGCCACGCCCAGTCACTAAAAAGGATTTGAGAAGTTACCTTGGCGTTATAAATTTTTATCATCGCTTCTATAAGCAAGGAGCCGAAGTATTAGCCCCATTGAATTCCCTCCTTTTGGGGAGCAAGAAGAAAGATTTGACGCAGATTGCATGGACTGAGGAACTCGATAAATATTTTCGATTATCGAAGAAACTTATAGCTGAGGCCGCAATACTGGCGCATCCGTCAGCTGACGCCGATATCGTCATCATGACCGATGCCTCGTCTACCGCGATCGGATCAGTCATCAACCAGAGAGTTAACGATTTATTGCAGCCTATTTCGTTCCATTCACGTAAGCTTTCACCAGCAGAACGTAAATATAGCACTTACGACCTCGAGTTATTATCAGTGTACGACGCAATTCGGAGATTTAAGGATCTTATTGAGGGCCGCAGAGTCACTGTACTTACTGACCATCGACCGCTTACCCACGCATTACATCAGCCCGCGGAGAAGTTGTCCACCCGTCAATCGCGTCATTTGAGCTTTATTGCTGAGTATGTCGAAGACATTTGTTACATAAAAGGTGCAGATAACGTAGTCGCCGATTATTTATCACGAATCGATGCGTTCATGTTAGACGAATACAGTTTCGATACAAAACAATTTCGGACCTTACAGGAAGGAGACGAGGACATAACAGCGATACGCAAAAATAAGTCGTCTAAGATTGAAGTATCTGAGAAAGCGATCGACGATGTTATGATTTACATAGATCAGAAGGAAAGACCAATTGTGCCGATATTGTTACGCCGAAAGATTTATCAGGCAATTCACAACATGGACCACCCGTCTCCCAAACGTACGCTGTTCAAAATTAAGCAACGATTTGTTTGGCCGCATATGTCCACAGATATTAGACATTGGGCGCGTACTTGTAATTTGTGTCAGCGCAACAAAGTTTACCGACATATGAAACCACCATATGGCGAATTTCCCCCAAGTTCTCGTTTTCAACATGTACATTGCGATTTAGTTGGACCTTTACCTCGTTCAGGTGAATATCAATATATCCTCACGATTATTGACCGATACACCGGCTGGCTGGAGGCTGTTCCAGTCAAAGATATATCAACAGATACGATTGTAAACATCTTCATCGAAACATGGATTTGCCGATTCGGTTGCCCTTCGATTATCACAACAGATCGTGGAAGCCAATTTACGTCACAGTTATTCAAGCAACTCGTACAACGATTTGGTATAACCCACATCAATACGACAGCTTACAACCCAAAATCGAATCGAAAAGTGGAAAGAATCCATCGTACTTTGAAAGCCGCTATCCGCTGCCAGGAAACTGAGCACTGGCACGAAGCCCTTCCGATTGTATTATTCGGCATAAGAACTTCGATCAACCACACTGGCCATTCGCCGGCCGAACTTACATACGTCACTCCGCTATCGCTACCGTGCGAGATGATCGACGCTTTACCGCCGGTCGAAAACGAATCGAATCTAATTAATAAATTATCCGATACTATCAACAATGTTTTCCTAAAGCCAGCACGCATTAATAAACGCTCAGGATTTTTGCAAAAGGGCATCGATAGCTGCACTCATGTTTACGTCCGTCGAGATCGACATCGGACAGCTTTACAACCTGTCTACGACGGTCCGTTTAAAGTTATAAACCGTTACCCGCAATGCTACGAATTGAAATTTGGCGCAAAAATTGACAGAGTTAGTCTGGATAGACTGAAGCCAGCATTCATTTTAGAAGACAACTCTGAAAATGACGAATGGATTGACGCATCACCCTGCAATGATCCAGACCTTCTATTAACTGATTTCGATTGGCCCATCGACACGATACCTTCAAGCAAAGATATGGACGATTCAGTTTCCGATTCCGATTTTTACGGCTTTCCCGATGATGACGCCTCACCTTCTGACGATCCCGAATTCCTAAATAAGGATGCCGATTCCGATAAGGAATTATTTCCGACGATATCGAAATCACGGTATGGACGCCCCATCAGGCGACCAGTTCGCTTTGATGAGACCGTGACCTTCATTTATTAGTTTCACAGATAAAACCGATTCCCGATTTGGTACAGAACTACACTCGAGTAACGCCGACAGGTTTTTACTATTTTATGCAATTAATTTTATTTTTGTTACTCGAATAACGTATATCGAATCACACTCCTCTATTCATCTCTAGTACTACTATAATAATTTTTTTTGAATTCATGCCGTGTGCGAAAGTAATATTTACTTTTTCCAAAATTGTAAGATCGTAAATTTTTTGTTTTTATTAGTTTAGTTTAGTTTAGTTTAATCATTTTTCTGGATCGTTGTTCAAAGCCGTTTTATTATTCCCTCTTATTCTGATCTCTTTAAAATAAAATAAATATCCGTTCTTCTTTAGATTGGCGCCTATGTCCTCTCCCACTTTCATTTTGCACTCATCTCGCCTGAAACTTTTACGTTACTTCCGATCGATATAATTAGTCTACATTCACTTTCGAGCATTCCAATTCCGCTAACGAAGCAACTCTCCGACCGAGTTTCATCCCTCAATTTTGTCAATTATGTACACTCGTTACTCCTGCGATTCCAATTTCGTCTATCCCTCAAACTCATTTCGCTCCTAGTTCCTCTTCCGACCTCCTCATACTAACGATTAGGTGCCATTCTGCCATTTTAGCATGATAATTTAGTTTACTTTACCTACACCATTTTTATTATTTCGCATAAACGACCTTATTATGTGTTAATTTTTATTACTTTATCTTCCGTTCATACTACGTATAATTAATATCCATGTAAAACTTTTATTTTTGCTTTCCTTTGTTTTATTCCGCAACTTCACCCCACTGGGGCTCAGTCTCCAAGAGGGAGAGCCATGTGGGAACCACAAACCCCTTCCTGGTCACACTGATCAAAATCCTCTCCTCTCCCCAACAGATCTCGGACGAACCGTGATTCTGTGTCAACTCGTCCGGGCCAATATTAGTCTAGATAATGATATGGTTTAGCATCGCACGTTTTTAACGACGGTCTATTCGATTCGATGTCGCTTCGTCCGCGCTTTTACGAAATAAATTTCTTTTGCCGTGTACTTTTGTTTTTTGGAGTCAACAGAGGTTATGCGACAATACGTTCGATTTTAAAGGTGTTGCTGCAGGTTTTCAATCCCCCCTATATTGAATCTCTTCAACATTTTCTCAATATAATCCGTTTGATTTAATATTAGTTTACCGTTATCGCGTTCTATATTTATACCTAAAAATGTCTTTCGTTCACCAACATCGGACATTTAAAAATTTTCACATAACAGTTTTTTTTTATAAATTCAATTGTATCGCGATTACCGATAATTAATAAATCGTCTACATATAGTAACACATAAACGAATTTATCATTAACACTGAAAAAAAAAAAAAAAAACTTTATCAAACTTTGAACAACTAAATCCATTCTTAAATGAAACACTATTAAATTTTTGGTTTCAACATTTTGATGATTCTCTTAATCCGTAAATAGATTTATTCAAATAACAAACCTTTTCTGTACCATCATTATAACCTTCTAGTTGTTTCATATAAACGAACGATTTTACTTCACCATTTAAAAAGCGGTCTTAATATCCATTTGAATGATATCGTAGCGTAATGTTATTTGCAATAGATAACATTATCCGTAATGTATATATTCATGCCATCGGTGAGTATGTTTCACACACACTTCTGACACATATTCTTGTTGGAATTCACAAGCTACTAACGTAGCCTTATACTTCTTGCAACTGTCAGAGTTCTCTTTGGTATTAAACACCCGCCAGCTATCAATCGTTTTTACATTATTCGGTTTTTCACACAAAGTCCACGTTCCATTACGTTCCATATTATCTATTTTTTCCTTAATAGCTAGCTCTATTCCAGTTCTATTCGTCTTCTCTGCCTTTTATATCATTATATATTTTTGGCACGTTTTCTAACGTTGTAAACATTACCGATAAATCGTAATGCTTTAAATATTCTGGTAGTTTCCGGGATCTCTGGCCCCGTTTATGATTTATTTCTAAATTAAAATTTGGTGAATTTTCAGATTCCTTTTTAATGCTTGTTAATTCATGTTCTTCATATGTTTCCATAATGATTCCAGAGTTGTTTACCGTTTCTATATTTTCTTGTTTTCCATGCCAACATTTATAATTTTTGTCCTCATCATTAACTATAATTTTATTCTAGTCTGGGTTCCATAATAAATAACCCGAGAATCTATGTAACCAATTACTACGCCCAATTCACTTTCACTTTTAATGCCAATTTATTTCTATTACCTTTTTTTGGATATGCTTATATGTGTATGATCCAAAGATTCGTAATTGTCTTAAATTAGGTTTTTTACCATAAAACATTTCCGCTGGTATTTTGCCATTTTTTATAGTCATTAATTAAATATGTTACCGTCATTGCTCCATATCCCCAAAAGTTCTTTGGTAGACTTTAACTAAAATTCTAGCTTTCTCGGTTACTGTTCGATTAAATCTTTCCGCTACGACATTTTGCTGTGGTGCATACCCAGTAGTGTACATTATTTGAATACCTTTTTCCTCGCAAAAACTACGAAAGAATGTAGACGAATATTCGGTACCATGATCGCAACCAAATGCGGCGATTTTCATATTAAAACGCGCAGTGTTACGATAGCTTCGTATAATTTAAATTTTTCTAATAATTCATCGTGATTGTTTATTAACCATAATCATTCAAAAATGTGTACAATCATCCATGAACGAAACGAAATATTTTTCTCCATTACGCGTAATCAGATCGATTGGACCATATATATCACGATGTATTAATTCTAATGGTTTCTTAGATCTATTATACAGTTTTCAATTATACGAATGTTCTATTTGTTTACCGAAAATACAGGTTTCGCAAATTTGTTCTTATTTAGTAACTTCTTTAATTTTTAATCTTTCAACTATGTTCTTATTAATTAATGTGTCCATCGCATTTTTACCGGGATGGTCCAACAGACAATGCCATACGTTAACCGTCTGCTAGGTATTTTCTGTTACGTTAACCGTATGTAATTTTTCAAAAATAACATCGAAATCAATTTTATATAAATTATTTCTACATTATCCTCATAAAATTCAAAAACCTTTTTGTATATCGGCCGAATCTAATTTTGAAATGGACAGTAAATTATGCCGTACATTTGGAACATACAATACATTCTCCATACTCGCAACTCTGTTCCCATGCAACAGTATCTATCTTAACTGTTTCAATAGCATCCGCGAATAAATCTTCATCCATTTTTGCTGATATTCTTAATTGATTTTTTAACGTACTCTTCACGTAAAAATATGATATGTCGCTTAACATGTAATCGGTAGCGGCACTATCAATATTGTCATGAGCCTACAGTGAGTAACGTAAATAAAATATTGATTTTGTGTTTGGAATTCTGGCTTTACTATGCTGTGGGAAATGAAAAACATAGATTAAATTTTATATTCCTTATTTTATTTATTATCGATCAACACAGCATAGTATTTCGTATATAATTCTCTCGTAATGTTCGAACCGAGTAAAGTAAAGTAGCTGATTAAATGGTTCGAACGGTTGGGAAGTTGGAATATAATTCCGATGCCGTACCAACACAATTATAATAACGTAGAATTAACTAAGGCTAGACGCGGATACACTGCCCGACTAAAGCGACGTAATTTTGCCAAAAATTACGCGTTTGATAAGCATGATGTGTCGTTGCGAGTGGTCGGGCAGTACCGACAGCTGATCGACTACCTGGGTTTTCGCAAGGCTTGCGCTCGTTCGTCAAGGGGGAGTATCCGTTTTTGCTCTAAAGAGAGTTCTCGTAATTTGAAGCGTTGCGTGGTCAGTGGACCCGCATCAATTTTTAAATTAAATTATTTGTCCGTCGACATAATAATCAATACGTGTGAAGAATTTTTAATATTTTCATATTCGCGTTGTTTATCTGTTAAATGTGTCGATCACCTGCTTTGTTCCAAAATACTCTAGTCACCGACGCGTGGTCTAATTGTGTGAATATATCTTTTTATCAATAATTTGAATTTATTCGCGTCTATTACGTGACACATAACACGAGCCCCCAGGCTTGGTTGATAGTTAGGAGGACACGGCAACCCGAGCCGCGGTGCGATAGCTATTTGTTTAGCTTGGGTGGTCTCCGTCCTTTTATTAATCTAATCGTGAAACTGGAGGAGTTTGGAGAAGCCAGAGTGACGTGACATCAGAATTGAGCACACGACAATATACATAGACAATTTCTCGGTATTTTGACATTCCATGCAATAAGTACTTACATACATCGATATGTTCCTGTTCTAATCTTCCATTTCAACCGTGCTGGCACTATTTAAAAATCTCTTCACTTTGAATATGCATTCAAATTTCTTATGCCTTTGCTTTCCACAGTTATAACAATTATATCGAAAAAACTTTCCTTTATTGTAATCTTTTTGAATATAATTTTTCTTACCGGAATTCTGCGATTTAATTTGAAACGCTGACGATTCTGCGGTATCTTTCTTTTCATTTCTTTTTAGTTGATAGTCTAACAATTTACTCTTAACAAAATTAATGGTAATCTTCTCCTTTCCCATAATGTCTAATGCAGTAATAAGCGGGTCGAAATGGAGGATTTCGAATTTACTTTCCTATTTGCAGCTCTCAAAAAAATGTTTAAAATAGTCGAAGTGCATTATATCATATCTTGCAAATATTTTGTCTATATATCGGCTAGTGTTTGCAAAGTATTTAGGGTGATTCAAAGTTTCTCACTGAACTTCGATCGGATAATTTTTTTACATCTTGTTCGAAAAAAACAAAAGTATAAATGTTGAAAATTAATTTTTTTAAAGACGATCGTTACGTGTGGGAAGAAAGATGTGATGCGAAAGCATCCATGGATTTAAACTCAAAATTATAGATCTCATCTTACATGAAACACGCGACCGGATCGCGTTGTTGCTGAGCAAATGAAATTTCTGGTTCTCAAATTTTGCTTCATATTCCACCGAATTTTCGAGTGGAAAAGCTATTAGAACGTTATCCGACGTTTTTTTACGCAAAAAGTTTAATGTGCACTGAACTATAGATCAATAGATAAGATATATCGACAGTTTTTTAAAGAAACAAGTGTGCTTTGCTGTCTTTTTGCATGTTGTTCAAACGTTTAGTAAGACTTGGTTTCCTAGTGTTTTCATCTACGTTAAATTTTTTTTTGGAAAAATCTTCACACTTTATTTCATTGTTCAACGAACGAAGACGATGAAAGGAAAATTTTAACTTTCATTCTACAAAGAGTTTTCTTGGTTACACTTATTATATATTTTATATATATATATATATACACAGCGCGTCCGAAAAGTTCCGGGACTAATGCGATTAAAAATCGAAAAATAAAGATAAACAATTTTACTTTCTAAGGCACTCTACATAGTCTCTATGCAACATAATACACTGCTGAGCTCGTTCTTGGAGCGCCTGGAAGCTCCTGGAGGTGTTGTTTTCAATGCTGTTCAATTCGCGTGTCACTACTTCTTGGATGGCTGAAATATCATCTAATTGGGTCCCTTCCAAACCGGTTTTGAGCTTGGAGAACAGAAAATAGTCACACGGACTCAGGTCTGGAGAATAGCGGGGATGGTGCAACACGGCGACCTGTTTTTTCGCCAGAAACTGGATGACAACTCCTGCCGTGTAAGCTGGCACATTGTCGTGCAGAAGGAAAAAATCTTTTGATTCCCAAAGCTCAACCCGTACGCGTCGGAATCGTTTGCAAAGTCGATCCATAACTCCCAGATAGTAGGCTCCATCCACTGTGGCAGCTGGAGGCAAAAATTCTTTGTGTACGATGCCTTAAGAGTCGTAGAAAGCGATCAACATCGTCTTGGTTTTCGATTTCACGAGGCAAACTTTGGTTTGTCACGGCAATCCTACGCCCAACCAGGAACTCGACTGACGTTTCATGGTCGAGTTATACTGAAACACCCATGTTTCATCTCCAATGATGATTTTATTGAGCACAGAAGGGTTTTGTTGAACCATTTCAACGAGATTACGGCATGAGTTGGAGCGCTGTTCTTTCTGCTCGTGCGTCAGAGAATAGGGAACGAACCTTGCACACAGCTTGCGCTTGCCCAAAACGTTTCGAATGAGTTCGTGGACGACTGTTTTATCAATATTCAACTCGTCTGCTATCATATGGCACGGTAGGTGATGGTCGTCGGCAAGTAAGGCCCGAATTCGGTCGACGTTTTCATTGGTTTGAGCTCGTTGACGGACGCTCCGGTTTGGATCGTCTTTGAGAGACTGCCGGCCATCTTTAAAACGCTTAAATCACTCAAACACCTTCGAACGTGATAAACAATCATCACCATATACTCGTTTCATATCCGCGAACATTTCGATAGCAGTTTTACCAAGATTGAAATAAAATTTAATAACTGCTCTTTACTCCATTTCGAAAATAGTGACAACAGATTTTGAACGCGATTACGCGAAACCGTTTCTCACCAAGAAAAAATCGCACTACAAGCCAACAAAAAATCATGTACGATGTCGAAACATAGTACTACGTCGCTCAAATAGTTTCGAACAGATAGCGTTAGTAGTTTCTCTGGAAAAAAATCAGTCCTGGAACTTTTCGGACGCACTGTGTATATATATATAAAAAAGGATATCCAAATATAAAATTAAAGTATTCTCATTACATTCAGCGATAATACAACAGTATCGCCTTAAAATAAAGACACAAAGCATGCAAATAGTTCAATCTAAAATCATTTAAGTAAAATGCAGACTTGGATTAATAGCCGGAGGATCAAATTTAATTATCAAAAGTGCTGGCATGTTAACCTTATAAATAAAACTGCTACACATCAAAAGCTATAACTTACTTGGACTGATTGTGTACTTGGCGATTTCACATTGCACCAACTTGTAACAAAATTAAAATATATGCCGCTAAACTGATACAGTTTTTATTAAGGGAGAAAAAAAAATTAATTTAAGCCGTAAGCTAAAACAATATTAACTTCTCTGCAAACCGCATTTAATCAATGAATAAGTAAGAAAAAATACTGTTTTTTAATATTCTCGCGGAAAAACTGTTTACTGCAGCGTTATACCAATAAATCAAAATGATCAATAATAGCGTTTTAGCACGTTTAGCAAATGAGTTCCAAAATATATCAACACGACTGGCTAGAACTGAGTTTAATTGTTCACGGTATACTTACCGAACTGTTGTCTTAAAAACTGCGCCTAATCGAAATAAAAAAAACCTTTCGTGTCAATAAATGCTACTAAAAAACAAAAAATCAATTCGTCACTAATTAAATAAAATGCAACAGACCGTGTTACATTCGAGTTGTTAAACTGTTCAAAATTTATGATTAACGGTATATTTTCGACTTTTTGAAAAAAGTAAAATTCTGTATAAAACGAAAATAATGCTTTAACGATCATTAAACACGACAGCAAAACATGTCGATGTAATTTACTCTTTTATACATATCTGCTGGTATTTTTGTTTCACCACATTATGAATGACTTTACTTTTTTACGCGATTAAAAGACTGAAAATGATACGCTATTTTTGCTTCTTTCGTCACTAAAATATTGTGTATAAAAGGTTGTCAGTCAGATTTCCTTGAAAAATGAAGAATCCTTTTTCCCTCCATAATACACTTAATTTTCACATGAAACGAATTATTCTCGTTTTGCCAGTATTAAAATAAAATATCGTATATGAATAAATTAATATTCAATTTCAGGCAAAGTTTTCGCCATATCGTTATTTTTTTTTTCGATGAATGTGAACAGAGTGAAGATGATGTACATGTTTTATTTTTGAGTCCATTATTCAAGAGCATAATGGCCACTCAAATATGATTTTTAAATTCCCGGTCCAAATCCTCCCGATTCCTTGGTTACTAAAACTGTGCAAGAATTTACACAAACGCTTTTCCGCTTGTATAAAAACAAACCCAACAAATTGAAGTGAGGGCAAATATCAGTAGAAACAAAAAAATTGCAAATTTTTCAAATGTTTTAAAATTGTTTTACTCGCATTTTAAATACTTTACCGCTTTATAATGACCACTAACTAATTTAAGCAATATGTGCTTATTTTAGTATTACGGAAGTTAATAATAAAGTTTATAACAGTTTGATTGCAGTACATCTTTTTACCATTTAAATAGTTCTGACATAAACATTTATTCGATGTCTAAGATTCATATTTGTAATCATGCATGCTGACAATGGTTTGCAAAGCTCAAGCCCCTTCAAGTTTTACTGCGGGGGTTCAACCATCCCAATAAACTGAAATACGCAATAAAAAATTTTTTATGCGTTTCGTTAAAATATTAATTAAAATGTACCAGCAATAAATATAAATATTACTCACCATGAAGATAGACCTGCCGTTATAGAAAATGGCTTTTAATCCAAAAATTAGAACCAAACTGTAAAAGAAAAATAGAACTTCTTCTTTTGTTATTAATGATAACGTTTGATCACCCCACAGCATATTTTATATAAATAAAAAAGAACTTCCTAATTTATTACCAAGTTAAGTATATTAAAAAATGAACTCAAATGATTGATTTTTTTTACTTTTTTCTTTTTTCGGTTTTGCAACAAAATTCCGGGCTTATTCCCCGTTGGGTGGCCGCCCTGCAGAGTAAGTTCGTTCCGTAAACAGTACTAGATGTGATCAAAAAGTAACGGGAATTTTTAATTTTTTCAAAAAGTACTTACCTAATCTTCAATGTTTATTTCGTTCTCTTTAAAGTAGCTTTCCTTTGATATTATGCACTTATGCCACCGTATATTTCCAGTTTGCGAAACACTTTTAGAATAGTCTTTTAGATATGGTCTTGAGCTCACCCTGCGATTTTTCCTTTATCCCATCTATTGTTGAAAAACGTTGTCCTTTGAGTGTCTTCTTGAGTTGGGGAAATAGGAAAAAGTCGCAGGGTGACACATCTGTTGAATAAGCTGGTTACGGAATTACAACGATATTATGTTTCGCCACGAACTGTTGGATAAGCAAAGCGGTGTGCGCCGGTGTGTTGTGATGCAAAATCCGCGAGTTGCTTCTCCAAAGTTCGGGTCGTTTTTTTCGGATTGCCCTACGCAAATTGCGTAAAACTTGCAGATAGTACTCCTTATTGAGTTACGACCGGTCGGTAAAAATTCGTAATGAACTATTCCATTCCAGTCAAAGAAAACGGTTAGAAGGATCTTCACATTTGACCGAACTTGACGCGCTTTTTTTCGTCTTGGCTCTTCAGAAAGACGACTGAGCCTTCGTTCCGACGTCATAGCCATATACCACCGTTTCATCACCAGTTATAACACGTTTGAGCAAGTCTCGATCGTCAGTAACGTCATTAAGCAATTGTTCACCGATGGTTACCGGATGCTGTTTTTGTTGAAAATTTATTAGCTTCGGAACAAATTTTTCTGTCACTCGTTCCATGCTCAAAACATTCGTATAAATTGCTTCACATGAGCTATATGAAATTCCTATCTCTCCAGAAATCTCTCTAATAGTAATTCTTCCATTAGCAAGCACAATCTGTTGAATTTTTGTCACTGATGGACGTGTTAGGTCGCCCAGACCTCGTGTCATCTTCTGTGTCTTCTCGACCTTCCTGGAAGCGTTCGTACCATTCATAAATTCCTGTTTGTGACACATGTCGCCAAAGGTCTTTTTTAACATTTTGCATACTTCGCTGTACTTAATTCCGTTTTTAACACTAATTCTCTGACATTTTGCCACAAAAAAAAAATCGCCAAACACAATAAAACACCTGTTGCTTTTTCGCTTAGTAAGCACAAACTAAGCACCGCAGCTGTCTGATATTTGACACGTACGTTACTAATAGTGTAGCCAATACACAAAGTACGACTCAACTCAATAAACAAGATGCAGCGCGCGTAATTACAAAATTCCCGTTACTTTTTGATCACACCTCATATCTGCATCGTTGCCTTCGATGTCAGAGTGGTCAGGAACCCATAAAAAGTCAATTAGGGTAGAACATGTTGAACGCAAGTTGGAAATAAAAACACAAATGGAAAAAATAATACTATTAGAGGAATAGAATGGAGGTGAAAAATTAGCCCGAAGGACAGATTTGAGGTTAGAAACAACGAGAAATTTTCAGATCCCATTTGTAAAAGAAATAGAGGAGCCAGCACGGGAAATAGAGATTGCCTCAGCTGAAAAGATTAAGCAGAAAGTAGGGACTCTGAAAGATTCCGAGGGATTGAATGAGAGGACGGCAAAAGCACCACCAATTCCACTATCAGACTTGGAACCATCAGTAAAGATTTTTACATAAAAGGGAAATGAAAAATTTAACATGTGAACATATTCGTTAATCACTAAACTATGGGAAGTAAAATCAATGTGAAGGTGGGGAAAAACAGACGGGCTGCCACGTGTTGTTGAAGTCAAGAGAAAAGTAAGGAAGCTTATTGGAGAAAATTTAGAAACTCGAGTAGCTATATGAGCTAGAATTGGGATTTTATGAGGAACGAAACGCCAGTAATTTTATATACCAATAGGAAAAAATCAATTTGGATGAGGAGATCGGAAGACATTTTATTAGAACGTGATAGATAAGCAGAGACCTGCGGATAAAAAGGGGTTCAATACCGAATCCAAACAGAAAAACAAGAATGGGAGAAGATTTTAAAGCTCCAATACAGAGCCGAAAGCAAGAGTTCTAGATTTTATCAAGTTTAGAGAGGAGAGAATTTGAAGCAGTGCCATATAAGAAGAAGTATTATTTTTCATACTTCTTTATTTATTTATTTATTTTTTTGTTAAAACCGCAGAATACTTTTTTGTACCCCATCATAACAACTGACTAGGCAAATTGGTAAAAATATAACGACCAATGTGTATAACCGGATGTTGCAAGGTTCAAAAATTGGGGTTTCCCGAGTTCATTACTAATTTTTATTTGTTTTAAAGATTTAAATTTAATATGAATCCTTCAGCCAATCAATAACAAATTTAAACGAAATAAAATTAGATTTACGCAATAACTACTAATTTGAAATGTACCCTTGTATTTTAATTTTATAGCTTCCTTTTTCTTTTCTTTTTTTTTTCTGAAATATATAATAAAACGAAACTATAAACGATGTTTTTTAAATCTGTCAAATATCACACAAGTTAATAAAATTTATGCTCAAAATTACTGAAAATGACCGTTTTAAATAAAAAAATTTAATTAAAAATAAAATTATAAAATCCGAAAAAATTAAATAATGAGAAAATTACAAATATGCAAAATATAATTCGTATCATTCGCTACTCTCATTAAACGTTATTCTTTCTTTCTTTTTTTTCCTGCTGGTCCTTAAAATAGCATTTCCACGTTTGAACGATATCATTTTTTGCAAATTTGAAAATGTTTACAAAATAAATAACGAGGGAGGGTTCAAAGGAAAAAAAACAACGAATCGCATATAATCTGTTTCGATTAAAATCATTTAAAAAGTTCCGGCGATTCGTGAAATTACCTACATAGGCGCAAATGGCAGTTATTTAACGAGTATTGTAGATGACTATGCAGATCCCTATTAGCTGATATGGCTACCGTCAGTGACAACGGTATCGTTATCGTCTGCGATATTGTTTTTAATCGCGAAATATTTAACGAAACTGTTGCGAACTTGAAAGCCAGCATTAGTCGCATGACCAGTACTTCGGTTGACTACATCTACCAGCCGAAAAGAAGATACCTCATCTTTGCGATAACCTTCGTGAGTGATGGTAAAATTGTGCAAAACGCATGCCGCTTTTATAATCATGCTAGCTGTTTCCGGTTTAAAAAGTACCGGAGCTGTGAACAATTTCCACCTACCGAACATTATAGCTAAAGTATCATCAACGTGTTTGAACACTTCGCTGAATTTACTGTTAAAGAGCCGTTGAGCTTTCGTTATTTGACTCTTCTTTATCTGGTACGCCTTGATCACATTACCCTGTAACGTAAATTGTTTACCAGCCAGAAATACGAACGGGACTTTTATTACCGAAGTGCAAGTCTGATCCGGGAGCGAACACTGATCAGGCAGGTTCAGCGTGTTATTTTTCAAGGACTTACCTAAATTTAGATTATACAGCAGATTACCGTCTAGTTGATCGTAATCGGCCAACTCGACGTGAATGAATTTGTACTCGGGATCGACTAGGACGCAAAGCATAAAGTAGGTATTCACAAGATTCCGTTTGCTCACTCCGATTCTAATGGATTTAGCACTCAAAACTCCTAAACAGTTCGGAAACTCAGTTTTAGCGTAGAACTTTTCCGAGATATTCAACCATTCATCCTTACTCGGTTTTGGCATGTAGGTTTTCTGCAAAACTAGCCAAACAGCACTTGTAACATCTTTCAAAATGTGTGAAATCGTCGAGGATCCTATCCGAAATTCAGCGCCTAAACTTTTTAACGAATTTCCAGTTGCTAAATACCTTTGGAAAAAAATAAAAAAAAATACGTTAATCAATTGAACATAAAAATATTATTCGGAAAATAAAATATTTCAAAATAATAACATTAAACCACAAAGATAACTCTTACTTATATCATCTTCTAACGTATATAAAACTACCAACATACTTTAGAATGACCTTAAGATAACGCATTTAAAACTAACGATATTTTTCAAAATAAAAACTGGTGTCCATTAATCATAAAAAATTAACAACAAAACAAAACAAACGTGAAATATGTTTACTATAATTAACTACTGTAACGAATTATATATAGTCCAATCAAGCAGAAATTTTAAAATAAGGCACTCTGAGCATATTAGAGTAAGTGAAAAATTTCAAATAAACCACTCCATATTTATTGAACAAATAAATAACCGTAATGCAAATTATAATTTTAACCTTTGTTTTAGATACACTAAAAATTACTAACAATTATAACCCGCTAATAACCTATTATTTACTATTAAAATATAAATTAATTCTTCTTCTTCTTGCTGTCCCGACCGATCTCGATCACGGGTGGCCATCTAGTGAAGTTTTAATGATATTCTGGTACCGCTCTCTGTCGTACGCGGAGTGTACCAACCACTCTGTATTTAATCCTGTCCACATCTTGATATCACAGAACCAGGTACGTTTCCTCCGACCAACTCTTCTTTTACCTTCAATTTTTCCCATCAAAATGGTTTGTAGCAAGGTGTACCTTGTCCCACAGATCAAGTGTCCAAAATATTTCATTTTTCGAATTTTTAATAAAATTAATTAAAACAGTCTAATTTTAAGTATATAATCGTGGTATATGAACAAACTTGATTTAAACTATTCCAATATCTATAACCGAAATTACAATCATAAAATACATGATTATGATGCGTTTTTAGTCAATTTTTAATTTTAATTACTTTAATAATAGTTACATGTTTTTAAGATTTTAGTACTGGAATTTTAATGATTTTTTATATATGTATAATATACACCGTTTGTCCGAAAAGTAAGGGGACTGATTTTTTTCTGAAGAAACGAGTGGCGCTATCCGTGGGAACCTATTGCAGTGACGTAGTACTATGTTTTGACATAGCGTATGATTTTTTGTTGGCCAGTAGTGCGATTATTTCTTGGTGAGATACGGTCTTGTAATTTGTGTGTTCTTTCAACGTGTCACTTTTTTCGTAATGGAACAACGATCGGTAATTAAATTTTACTTTAAACTCGGTAACACTGCTACTCAAACGTTTAAGGATTTAAAAAAAGTGTATGGTGATGAATGTCTAGCCCGTTCGAAGGTATTCGAGTGGTATAAACAATTCAGGGAGGGGAGAGAGTCGGTGCAAGACGAGCCAAGAAGTGGGTGGCCATCGACGACGAGTACCGATGATAACGCCGACAAAATCCGAACCCTTCTCGCCGCAGACCGCCACCTATCATGCCGAATGCTTGAAGATGAGTTGGGAATACCCAAATCAACCGTTCACGAGCTGATTCGAAACGTTTTACATAAGCGAAAGATCTGTGCTAAATTCGTTCCTCATTCTTTAACGCCGGAGCAAAAAGAACAGTGCCTGAACTCGTCGCAGAATTTCATTGATTTGATCGATGAAGACGCTTCGCTGCTCGATAAAATTATTACCGGTGATGAGTCATGGGTTTATCAGTATGACCCTACCACCAAGAAGCAATCGAGTGAATGAGTGAGCAGTGGAGAGCCACGGCCGACGAAGGTTCGCGCGACAAAATCGAAAACTAAGACCATGCTCATCACATTTTTCGATTCTCAAGGTATCGTACATAAGGAATTCGTGCCTCCAGGCACCACCGTGACTGCCAACTACTATTTGGGAACCCTGGATCGCCTTTGCAAACGGATTCAACGCGTACAACCAGAAAGATGGGAGTCCCGAGATTTTTTCCTGCTCCATGACAACGCGCTAGCTCATACCGCCGGATCAGTGATTCAGTTTTTGACCAAAAAATGTATCTCAGTGTTGCATCACCCGCCCTACTCACCGGACCTGGCCCCGTGTGACTTCTTTCTGTTCCCTAAATTGAAATCTGCCATGAAAGGAATCCGTTTTGACGACATTCCATCGATTCAAGCAGCTGTGACACGTGAATTGGGAAAGATTCCAAAAGAAGCGTTCTCCAGAAGCTTCCAGTGGTTGTACGAACGATCTGAAAAGTGCATTATGGTGGGGGGGATTATGTAGAAACTGGCCGAGAATAAATTTTCCTATCTGAATTTGTCGATTTTTTATAGCATTAGTCCCCTTACTTTTCGGACAAACGGTGTATATATATATTTTTTTTAATCTTATAGTTATTTTTCTAAATCTTTAATTTGATCAGTTGTGTTCAATTTAACTATTTCTTAAAAGTTTGTTGATCCAATAAGAAAAGATGAGTAAGTTATTTAATAATTAAAAAACAATAAAAATAAACACTTACAACATGGTTTTAGTTAATCTTTGCCATTCTTGCCGATTTTGTACTTGTTGCTTCCAATTTTCTTTTTATTTCATAATCTTATCCAATTTTTATGCTCTTCTAATTTTTCTTGGATACCAGTTAGGTAACTCTTGCAATCCATCTACCATCTACTGTCCAGGGTTACATAGCCTGCCTGATCATTTTAATGATCTGATTCTGTCCATAATTTTATAATTTTTATTTGATCCCATACCCATTTTATAGTTTTATGGTCTCATTTTGTTACTGTTAATATATGCCTTTTCACACTCTTTGTGCTACTCGTAAAGTGTTTACATTAGTACGAAAAAAATGCCCTTTCGGCAGATGTCATTATTGAACACTGCGAAATATGTTTCCTCCACCATAAAGACAAAAACATATCACAAAAATCATGAAATAATGAATCCTGCAAACCATAAACCTACCAAAGGGTCTTTTAATAAGGACGCTAGGGGTTTTTAAATGTAAACAAAACAAGTTGTGCGTGAGATATCCACTCTTTTTTTTTTTTTATTTGAAAGAATATTTTATGGCGTTAGGTATGGAATATAAAGTTGTTCAAATGTTCGTCACGGTTTTGCTTGGTAACATGTATTCAGGAAGTCTAATTTTCGATGATTTTGTCGCATAAATCTGGCTGAATTTGCTGGATGACGTTCGTTATATTGACTTTGAGGGCATCAATTGTTTACAGTTTACGCGCATAGACCTACAATATAAGAGAGCCCTAAAGGAGGAAGTCGAAAGACGTTAAATCATACGATCTCAGTGGCCAATTCACATCGCCGCTGCGCGAGATAACCATGCCTTCAAATCGGTCATGCAGAATGTTCATCGTGACTAAGGCACTGGCGCCGTCCTGCTAGAATCATGTGTCATCGGATATCCATATCAACCAGCTTACGCCACAAGAAGTTGCTTATCATCGATCTGTAGCGCTCACCATTAACGGTCATAGCAAGGCTAGTTTCGATAGGTTTTGATAACAGTTCAATAATAGTATCAAATATCAAAGGGGATTTAAAAAATTAAAGAAAACAGTTATCTACATAAAAAAAGAACTTCTTATAACAATTTTATATTATAATAATCCTTTAGAACACATCATTTAGAAATACTTCTGCTAAAAAACAAACAATTTTGAAGGAAAAGTTGAAAGAATTGCTGTAAAGCTTAAATAAGACTTGTTGGGATATAGGCAACATTTATTCCTAAGTGCCAACTGTGGATAACTAAGTGAAAGCGAGAACACAGTAAGCTGTAATTTATGTAAAGCATTCAAAGGAAAAAATTGGAATCAATACTGATTTATTTTTTTATTTACTTTTTTCCGGTTTATATTAAGTACACAATAATATTACCATTCGTAAGGTTTGTTAGCTGAATACAAATAGTAACTGTTCTTATTATTTATTGTACGTTTTGTTAATATGTATAAATGGCAAACTTAGAAATTTATAAAAAGAGAAATTAATTTAAAAAAGATAAAATAATTATAAAAAATATTATATATAGGTGGTCCAATGGTCAAAAAAAAGTATTTGGAATCGCTGAAAAATTTTTTTTTTTCATTTTACCCTGGTTGGGTTCATTTTTTTCATTTTTCATTTTGTTTTTACATAATATATTCAGAAATGCTTCTTCTATTCGTTGTCAAAAAAAGTGGAATTAAGAACACATTTTTTTTCTTATTTTACCCGTTAAGTTATTGTTTTACAACAATATTCAAATACTTTTTTGACCACTGTGTATATCGTTTTTTTTATTTATTTTTTATTAGTTTTATTAAGCGTCAATTTGGATACATAAAATGTTTATATTATCATTTATTTTTGGTTCTTTAATACATCTGGCAATTATTCCATTCTCTAACGTTTTTTATTACTTGCACAAATAATTTTAACATCTCCATATACATTATCAACCTGCATAGAACCACGTGAATTCACTCTTGTTTTAAATTAACAACCCCTGCTCCCCCTCAAAAAAATGTGGCTGAGACCACCAATGAATGTACCCTAATATATAAATATAAGAAAAAGGAATATGTCTTATAATAAAGTTAACCTTAACGAAATATGATCCGTTTTTAATCAAAATTAAATGAAAATAAAAAACAAATTACAATTGTATTCGTAATAATATTACCAACCAGATTACAAAAAAAAATATTCCTCGAATTATTTAGCATCCTATAATTACTGTCATGGACACAAAAATTCAAAAGTTACTATATTAAACGGTTCAAAAAATGTTCAACTCAAAAACCACAATTTAACATGAGAAAGTCGTCGCGGACTCTGTTGAAATAATTAGTTTAAAAAAAAAAAAAAAAATAAAATTAAAAAAGCAATAAAATTACTAATTTACCTTAAAGTAACAGAAAGCCTTTCTTCAGCACTGATGGCTCTACGCATAATAGTATCGCATTTTTGAATGTATTTAACAGTCAACGAAAACAGTTTATCAAAGATCGAAATTGTTACGTGAAAAAATGAATAGAAGTCGTTTTCATTCGATCTGAGTTTCATGAACAAAGTATCGAAGTGTTCATCCAAAAATCGATTTTCGTTCTGTGGCAAAACCCAGTATTTTCTTTTTTTCGGTTGTTTCTTTTTATAATGCTTTTTCAACAAAAGCTCCCAACACATGTCTTCTACTTCAGAATCTGCCATTGAAAAGTAAAATATGTTACTAACATTAAGACTCCGGAAACAATTTTAAAACAATAAATAAAACATCCTTGTAATTAAAATAAAGTTTATGTTATTTTCCAGTAAATTTGCTGTTCACCAAAGCAGATTAAAAAGAAATCATAAATTTATAAAAATGAAAATATTTATTTTTCTTTCGTTACGTAAGTTATTTACAATTTCAGGAGAATACATCTCACTTCATTGTTTGTTGAAACAGCAAAAAATACCCCCCCCCACATGTTTTCGATCATAAAATTGCTAAATACATTCTTAGATTTAGTAAATACAGAAATAAGAATAGAAAAAAGGGCTTTACCTAAATCTGTTGTAAGTACCGGCAAATCACGAGGCGTACTGGAATCGTCACTATCATTATCCTCTGAAACCTGCTCAACTTTATTACTAGTTGTAGAGAAATGTTCGTACTTCGACTCCGACGTAGAAATCTCAGAAGAAGGGTAACGTCTGATGTAATCCATCGTCGCCGAACTATCGTTAAGGGAATCACTTTGCAGTTGAGCACATATTTCTATCTTTGGTTCTAATAAAATCGTACTATCGTACTCTGATGTAGTTTGGTCATCAATAAAATCGTAATCTAAAATAACCTCTTCGTCACAATCATTTTCACCTAAATTTTTTGAATCCACATCGACGACAGAAAATTTGTCACTATGATTGTTACTACAATTATCCAAAAAATGTACTTCGCTGCTTATGCTACTTTCTAAATTCAACTTATCGTGTTTCGTGGCGGAATTTTGTTCTATATCGCACATTTTTTCGATAGAATCAATAAACAAAGATGTTTCGTTATTCATGTCGTTGATAACTACTGGTTTGGACTGTCTGTATTTTACCACATCGTTATTGTCACCTTCATCCTCAAACTGATCTACCATTTCAATTTTCATAAACAAATTATCGTTTAGGCTTGGTGAAGAATTATCGAAATTGTCATTGCAACACGTTATATTAGTTTCGCTGTCATGCTCTTCTAACGATATTACCGAACTGTTAACGCGACCGTTGCAGACGAGTTCCCTTTCGTCTTTGATCAGTAATAATTTTTTATTTAGCAATACGTTGTTGATGAGTTTAATAGCTTTATCGCGTTCCTCTGAAGCCATATTACGTAATTTCGACGCTACATCCAATCCGAATAAGTCCAAAACATCGCTGCAGCTATCAGATTTATCGTCTGACATTGTTAAACCAACAATTTCTGCGTTCATATTACGACATTCGTTTATCCCTTTTTCTTTACGTTAAACACCGGTCCACAATCGTGGCCCATTAATGCCCATATTTCCGTCATTATTAAACTATTTTCCTACACTGGAAACAAAATTACGCATTTTTACTCTGTTATTTGGCGTGGTGAATAACAAAAATTAAAAAATATCATATAATCTATTTTTTTTCTATTAAATTTACAGTATAAGAGAATATAATTTAACGCATTAGCATTTACTTAATAAAATTTCTACAAATACCTTTCGGAATACAGATTTATCATGAACGAGTTAAATATTAATTCTTCACGCCTTATTTGTTTTTGATATTGTAGAAATGCAACTAATACGATGAAAACTGGCATATTATTATTAAAATCGTATACGTTTTCCTTTTATTTTTTTCAGCATAAAGTACGAAAATTTTTCTCTGCTCAACTTTCAATAGAATCAGTTTTTATAAAAATTTTTTTGAACAATTTAAAATATACGTTTTCCTTTTTTTAAATCTTAATAAAATTTTTATCTCATACTAATAAATAATTAATCAAGAAACTCCGAAGAAACTTCATCTCTACTATTCAAAACCAAACAAATAAATTGCAATTAAATTATTAAAAAATTTAATTGGATAAAGTGGAAACTGAAAGAAAAAAAAAAGGTTCACTACAAAATTAGTAATAATATATAAGGCAGTATTTGTTCAGCATTTCATTTCCCTTTAATAATACATACATTATTTTTAATATTCATAAGGTATTTTCAATTTTGTCACAAATAGGGAAAAATTGCAGGAACATTGAGAGAATGTTTGTTTTTTGTTAAAGGATTAAATTAACCGTTCTATTCTAATTAAATTTTGCTTTAACAGCGTTCGTTACAAAATTAACCAACATACGTAGTCATTGTTAATTAGGAAATTCAGTTTACTTTTAATCCATTTTAATCTGAGCTTTATTTTGCTCCATTTTTAAAAAAAATTATTTCGCTATAATAATACAATTTATACTATTATATTTTTACGTAAAATCAATTTTACTTGCTTAATTTGTTTCAGTAGGTTACTTTAAATTCAACATATTTGTATCGGGGATATAAATTATATTATCATTCGAAAAATTTCAAACGTGACAAAAATTATATTTAATTACAATTGCATTATATCATCTGGAGTTTTAATTGTGAATCAGCTCTGCGCTGTTAGTTTAATAATTTATGTATTTGACAGATAAGTAAATTTTTACATTTTGCCGTATTTATTCATATTTTTCCTAATTATAATTAAAACTGACAAAAAAAACACCTTTGTCAAACTGCACCTACAATTTAATTAGAAATACATATTCTTACATTAATGATAATTTAAAATATAATTTCAGAATCAGAATTTATTTCAGTATATGTACAATGGAACTTAAGTATATAAATTAATTGAGGATAGCCGCGAATGCGCTCAATTAGCGCGAGAACATATAATCTACCATAAACAAGAAATATTCAGAAATCAAAAATATATTCTATGATATAAATAGCTTACTTGAAACAAATTGAAGGGCAACATTCAAAGTTTTCCCATTTCCGTTACATTAAATAAGTCATTAAGATTTTTGTGAAAGAACCGTACCATTTTAAACATTATACCTGATAATAATATAAAATAACTTCGCAATATCAGTAATACAAATGTTACGGAGGTTTAAACATAAAAATAAATCATTTCAAAATATAACTAGTTTCTTTACTATTTATTTTATTTTTAATATAACAATATAATTACTTAGCTCCACTTCCAATAAAACAAAATATACCTCCGAAGATAAAAATAAACATATCAATTATTCCTTAATTAAAGAATCACCAGTTCCACAAAGAAGTAACAAAACAAATTATCTTCTGTTCCTAACAGGACGTTAGATTTCCAAATTGCGTGAAGAGGTTAAGCCTAATGAGGAAGAAGCAGAATAGCGAAAAGAACAGGTTTATAACATTAACAGTTATTGAAGTAACAGGGAATAACAGTATTTCTTTATATTACCTAATTTAGTTAAAGAACGAAATACTGGTAATAAAATAGCAAAAACTAAATTTTATGCTAAAAATGCAGTGAAATTTCTTGGTTATGTGGTTATAAAAATTTATCAAAATTCTTTTGTTGACATTGTTTACTACAATGGAATTTTTCTTAAGAAAACCCTACGAAAAAAATTTAGAAAAATTATTGAAATAGTTAAAAGTAATTATGTACATCAAAAGATAATAGATATAATTACTTTTTCACCACTTTAAATATTATTATTTTGTAATAAAATTAATGTAAAAATACAATAGATGAAGTTCTAGAGAATTATTGCATTTATTTGCAAACAAATAATGGGCAATTACAAATTTATTTAAAAAATCATTGTTCTTAGTGGAGAATCTGCAACAATTTCGAACTATATAATTGAAGTTTGCATTGAACATCTAATACAAATAAATAAAACCAAGTTTTAAAGACAAAATTTGTTGCTATTATTGTTGATGAAGATGTTTTTAAAAAATCACAGATTTCTATAATTTTTCGTTATGTTAATAGTGCAAGTGGCGAGGATAATTAAACGACTGATCAAATTATAAAATGTATTCTTGCCAATTTAGATGAATTTTATTGCAGTAATAAGTTAGTAGCCAAATGTGTCATGAATAGTCATGATGCATCTGTTAAAGTAGGGAAAAGCAATGGAATTACTGTTGAAGTCCGGGAGTTTATAGGCATTATTTGCAGCGTGTTATGCATAATTAAATTAAAACTAGGTAAAAAATATTAAACAGTGTAAAGTATTTTTAATAACGCTGTTCGTTGTTGTTTAACTTATCAAAAAAATTGTACATTCTTGATGAAATTAAGAAAAATTGCTACCCTTTGGTAGCACTTACCAGATGGTTGTATAATAATTGTTTTGATAAAATAGTTTATATTCCCAGGAAAAGAATAATTGTTATTTGATTTTATTTTCAAAACGTAATACCACATTCAGCATTGAAATATGTTATTTTGCAAAAGGTTTCCATAACAACTTTTTTGATTTTAAATTGAATTTTATTTTATGAACTAATTAATTAATTACGTCCTGGAGAGTTATTTATTTTAAAAATTCATTACTATTAAAAATATCTGTAGTATGGTGATCAAAATATACAGCAAGATAAGAGCATATGAATTTCAGTTCGAAATAAATAATAATAACAACAATAATAATGTAAGTATATGTTAAATTTAATATTTATTAGTAATTATAGATATATAAATGCTTTTGTTTATGCTTTTATAAATTTTATGAATAATGTAGGTATGCCATCTGTGTTTAAAGAATTTTAGTAATAAAATGAATTTAAATTGATATATTACTTCAGTTCATAAAAAACTGAAACAATCGTATTATTCTGTAAGTATAAATGGAATTATAAATGTTAATTTTTTAAACAAATAATAAAAAATTATATATGTGTGGTGCACATTAAAAAAAAAAAAAGGCGAATAAAAGTTTATTATGAAAAGAATAAATTTTGTTAATATTTTATTATTATAGTGTATTAGATGTAGTAGAAGTTTTACTAGCAAATGGAATTTGACAAGACATTATAAAAATAATGAATGTGGACATAACAAAAATGATAATGTAACTTTCTGATGCGAAGAAAGGTGTATTTCGTGAATTCCACAGTTTGTGAATTGTTTTGAAGGTGGTTATCAAAAAAATGTCACATTAGAACCTTATTTATTATTCTGCTTTTATTTTATGATGTAAATATATTATTTAAAAATATATATATATATATAAACACATGTATCTTAATAACACCCAGCTAGTTTTCCTAGTACACTACCTATATCTGTACAACTGAGATGTACAAATAGGTGTCGCCGATGGTCAGAAGCTGAGTATGACACTATATAGAAAGAAGTTTTCATCTAAGAACCTAAAAAAAACAAAATTTAAATTAAATTATAATAATTATGTATTTTAAAAACATGTTTAAATTTCTAAAGAGATTGTTATTTTGATTTTCTTTATGAAACAAGGTATTCCTCAAATCTATTGTCTACCACATAAGACGTGTAGTTATAACCCTCCCTTCGCCTATACCTATGAAAAACTCTGGAATCACCCGCATGCAAATATGATATAGTTATACTTTTATAACTTTTACTTACAAATATATTACCATTTTTGTTGTGTCCACATTCATTATTTCTATTATGTCTTGTCAGATTCCATTTGCTAGCAAAACTTCTACTACATCTAGTACACTATAATAATAAAATATTAACGAAATTTATTCATTTCATAACAAACTTATTTACCTATGTATTTTTTAACACGCACCCATATATAATTTTTTATTATTTGTTAAAAAAATGAGCATGTATAATTCCATTTATACTTACAGAATAATTCGGTTGTTTCAGTTTCTTATGAACTGAAGTAATATGTCGATTTAAATTTGCTTTATTACAAAAATGTGGCATACCTATATTATTCATAAAATTTATAAAGCATAAACAAAAGCATTTATATATCTACAATTACTAATAAATATTAAATTTAACGTATACTCACATTATTATTGTTGTTATTATTTATTTCGAACTGAAATTCATATACACTTATCTGGGAACAAAAAATAAAAAATAAAAATATCTACAAAATATAAATTGATACATTCTTATTAATATCCAGTGGATCCAGTAAGAAACGCAAGAAATCTCTCTGTTATATTAATCACTGTTAGTATGATATTACATTCTTTTCGCTATTCTGCTCCTTCCTCATTAAGCTTAACCTCTTTCCACAATTTGGAAATCTAACGTCTTGTGTTGCACACGAGACGGTTGGAGCAAAACCGAAAAGCACACGTTATAATTAAGAAATCGCTATGTTGCACTTTGAAAGAATAATTATTTAATATAAGTAGTACAGTATAATAGATGTCTAAGATATCTCCCCATCTTTGAAGAACTAAGACATACCTACGTCGTAGTTAATGGTATCATCAAAATCCATTGGTTTGTTTTTGTTTACAGTTTGTTAACAGTTTCATACAAAAATTTGTATTCGTTTGTATGGTGTTTTCCTTTTATTTATAGCTTTTTTTATAGAAATATTGTTGCATTTTATATTTCTAAATATAAAATTGTGAAATCTGTAATAAGGACCGACTGCAAGGTGAAATACACTTGATACAATAAAAAATGATTTGAATAAAATGTTTGCCATAATAAATATAAATTTTGAATTTAAAGAAAGATATACTAATTTGCAACGTGAGCAAAAACCGGAATGTTCTTATTAGTTGGATAATAAATTTTATTAATTCATTATACCAATAATCTTTTTTTTTTTTTTTTTTTGCCACGCCAGTCGAAGATGACTACTATTGGCACTGCTGACCCTATACTAAAAAGAAAAACAGAAATTTAGAATATTATCTCTTCTCCCAGCGGATCAGAGACAACAGCGAAACATACGATAACTATTAACTAATGCTGTCTTAAATAAACGCATAAGAAAAATTTGTATACATTAATATGTAATGCTAATCGATTATGTGGAATGCTACATGACGACGTATCTGCTGTTGTAAATTTTCCATAGTCATCCATTTGCCAAAACGTCTCTACACCATGTCCTTCTCAGTTTCCAGTGTGTGCAACCCGGAAGGCTCATCCGCCACATGCTGGCTATATTTGGGTTATCGTTAACTGCCAACTTATTGTAGAACTTGATATATAGTTCTTTGTGCACATCTTTGACATACGGAACGTTTAGATCCTCATGGAGGGTTTTATTTGACATGTAATACAGAGCGTTAACCATCTGCCTTAATATTCGTGACTGCAGTTGCTGTAGTCTTCTGATATTGCTCACTGCTGAAGTTCTGTATACTTCAAGCCCATATCTCCAACATGGGGCTACAACCGCCATGTAAACTAGTTTTTTACGCCTTAGGGTGACTTTAGATTTTCTATTAAAAATACACCCTAGCGCCTTTATTCTGGCAATGACTTTTTGTCTGCAGTTTGCAACTTGAGCTCCCCAAGTAAGTCGACGATCCAATACCAATCCTAGGTATTTAACGGTGTTGCAATTAGCGAGCGCTTGCCCATTTAAGTATAAGGGAGGGCAGTTCCCTCTATTCAGCGTGAAGGTAACCTGTTGACTTTTTAAATGATTAATTTTAATTTTCCATTTACTCGCCCAGTCCTGAATTTTATTCAGGTGTTCTTGGACTAGAACCGAAGCGCAAGTCGGATCCTCATGCGCTCCCAGTATACACGTGTCATCAGCAAATGTTGCGGCTACTGTTGTTGTTAAAGCTGGAATATCTGATGTGTAGATCAGATACAGTAGTGGTCCTAAAATACTGCCTTGAGGAACAGAGGCTCTAATAACAAATTTGTCCGATACAATTGAGCCAATCCTAACTCGAAAAGTTCTGTCCAATAGGTATGCTGACATTACCTGGAAGATATTTGGTATCACTAGTTTAAGTTTGAACAGCAGACCCTGATGCCACACCCGATCGAAGGCCTGCTCAATATCGAGAAACGCTGCACAGCAATACCATCCTCTTTCTAAGGTTGCTGCTATTCTATCAGCTATTCTATGGACCTGATGAATAGTAGAATGGTTAGTGCGAAACCCAAACTGGTGACTTGGAATAATATTTGCTCCTACTATAGAATTTAATATCCGCTCATGCAAAATCATTTCGAATATTTTAGATGAGGTATTCAATAGACTGATCGGTCTATACAAAGACGGTTCGCTAGGAATTTTATTTAGTTTCGAGATTAAAAGGACAATCGAATCCTTCCAACATCTAGGATAGTAGCCCAATCTTAGAATGGCGTTGAAGATATAGGTAAGCATAAGAATTCCCTTATGCGGCAACTTTTTCAATATTTCACTAGTAATCATATCCTCTCCTGGGGCTTTTCTTGCCGGCATTTTTTTAATAATAGCCTGTACCTCACTTGGCAGAATTCGTTTGGTCGGAAGCGTTAACTGCATGGGTGTGCATAGGCTGTCACTAACTATTTTATCATTATTACCATTGCCTATGTTTCGATGCGGTTGGAATGTATTATATAGATGTTTGCCAAACACCGTGGCCTTTTCCTCATCCGACTTAGCCCACTCACCATTTGACTTTTTAATCGGGCGCGACTTTTTTAATTGTCTGAGGTACGATTTTGTCGTTCTCCATAACGATCTATCTTCCGGATTAAGCGAAGAAAATAATTCAATGTATCTATCGTTTTTATACGCATCTATTTCGGCTCTTAATTCCCTATGCAATTTATTATATTCCACCTTATAAAATGGTGTTCTATTGCGTTGCCATCTAACACGAGCATTCCTAGTTTTCTGTATTAATGATCTTATCTTCAGGGGTACATTATATACATATTTTGAGGATGCCCCTGTTTGAGCTGGAGTAGCTACACTACAAGAGTTCTGGATATTTAGTGCAATAGCCTGGACAGCTGCATCAATGTCGTCGGGACATTTTAGGCGCACGTTTAAATCTATAGATTTATTTACTTCGTCAGCAAAAGTTAACCAGTTCGTTCTAGAGCTTGTAAGTCTTGAATGCTGATGAGCAAGCATTTGTTTCACACCAAAACACGCGATGACTGGAGCATGGTCCGAATTTAGCTGCGGCTCCATTTTGCAGTCCACATACAAGTGATCCAATCCCTTTGTTATTATAAAGTCGAGGACGCTTGGCAATCTATTGTTGTGCGCAGGCCAGTAGGTTGGTTCCTCTGGCGCAACTATATGTAAGTTGTTGTCTTTAATTACTCTATTTAACATAGCTCCTCTCCGGTCATTTTTGCTGCAGTTCCAGCTTGTACTTTTGGCGTTATAATCGCCCCCTATAATGACTTTGTCATTTAACCCAAGTATTATATGCTTAACTCTTTCTTTAGGTAAAAAAACCCCAGGGTGACAATATATTGCTGCAACTGCGCAGTCGAAGTTGCTAGTCTGCAAATTAATAGCCACCAACTGGTAAGCAAACGTGCTTTCAGTGTGGGTTAAGAAATGTTTCACGTTTGATCGAATTAGTATAGCCGCTCCTCCGTGCGCCGTCCCATCCGGATGTGACGCTCCATAACAAGTAAATCCTTTAATACTTAAGTTAACATTATTAATTAGGTGCGTTTCACTTATCAGCGCGATATCTATCCTGTTCCTATGTAGGAATATTTCAAATTCATTGATTTTAGATCTGATTCCATTAGCGTTCCATACCATGATTGCTGAGGTATTATTTATTACATTTTTAAGTCTCATTAATTTAATTTGTCCAATAGTTTATTTAAAATACTAAAGAGCGGATTTATTAGTAGTTTGAAATCGTACATTAATTTGTCCAATGTGCTAACCATGCGCATTGAGAGTTGCTCCATTATCTTAATGCTACTGCTTTCTACGGCAACATTACTATTTTCATAATTTGGGCTAAAATTTTCGTTATTTACCTCCTTTCGCCTTTCATTAAACTAAGGATTTACTCTTCCCGCATTTTGTTCCAACGATGGGAAATTCTGCTGATTGAAAAGTAAATGATCGTTAGGTCGCTTACCTAGGCGCTCTGCTTTTTCTTTATTTAGGCGCTTATATTCCGGACAACCTCTGTAGTTAGCCGGATGATCTCCCTGACAAAGCGCACATATTGGCTTAGCGCAATCTTCTTTGTTACAGTCTTTGGTGTTATGTCTATTGCCGCATTTAACGCAGCGGAAGGGTAAATTACAGTAATTTTGGGAATGCCCATACAGTTGACATCTCTTGCATTGAATGGCTTGACGTTTATTACAAATTTCTTGAACTTCGACTTTAGCATACATTAAGCCAGTAAGAAAGAATATATCATCATTTTTAGGAGAAGGATTTAAGTCTACATAATGCATCGGTAGCTGCTGTTTAGTTTTGGGATGAATTACGTTAACGATGTTACGAACACTGAAACCCTTCCTTTCAATTTCGGATTTGATTTTAGTTAAGTCCGTAGATGGATGGAGATTCCTTATTAGCACCCTAAATGGTTTATCTTCTGATAATTGACAAGTAAAGAAGAAATAGTTTTTACTTCGTAGCAGATGAACAATTTTACGATAACTCTCGGCATTCTCTGGAGCAATCGTTACTCCAGTAATCGTTGATTTTAAGGTAAATTTAATATCCGTATCTGTCTCTAAGTCATTCCGTAAGATTCTGATATCTGTAATATTCTTCACTAAAACGTGGGGAACCGCTTTTTGTTTATTGGCGGGGCTGTCGCTCTTTCTGTTTTTTGAAAAAGAATCGATAGCTGGGAGATTTTCACAGTGCGAGTTTATGTTGTTTCTACTGTTATTTATAGCTGTATTCTCGTTGTTTAATTTAATGCTCTCATCAATCTGCATTTGATTATTCACTTTATTTACGTTATCCTCTTCTTCTCCATTCTCGTCCTCTACTGATAAAAATAATTATGTCACAAAGAAATTCTAGTATAAAGTGCATTGTGTTAAACGCTAAAATAATGCATTTAATAAGAAATAATGAAAAAGGAATAAGGAAAGAAAAGTTTGTTTGAAATGACTCATTCTGTAATGACAGTAGATAGAAAACCTATGTTCTAGGAGATAAGCCAATCAGGAGCCAGTATTTAGTCACGTGACCACGCCCCTTTTTACTTAACTAATCAAGAGTCAATACTTAATCATATGATCACACTCTTTCCACATCATTCATCACTGCACCACTATGTTCTACTCCAATTACACTCTTCTGCTCGCCACATCTTCACTGTTACAAACCTAAATCCATATATCTCAATGTCTATCACACCCCAAATCAACCACATGCTTTCTCTGGAAGTACCTGCATATGTTCTCCCTCACTTAGTAACACCACTCGACCAAAACATGGATTAGGGGAAAGGCTTTAACCAGCCACCTTTAAATTTTTTTTTCTAACCCCTACTAAGTTGCTTTATGTAATCATTCTAGTTTTTATGTGCGTTGATGATATATTTATGGTTGCCTAACGAATGTAATAATTTGTGCTAACTGATACTAGCTGTTCATGATTGTGTATGCTTTGAGAAAATGTTTTACTATTGACTACCCACCATTAACTCTTTAACCCCAATACCAATTCTACCATTTTGTGTGTGTTTATATGTTTGTTGATGATGCATTTACTACTGCCAAACCAATATAATAATTTGCTAAGATGCTTGTGTGTTTCTATGTACGTTGATGATATATTTATGATTGCCTAACTAATGTAATAATTTGTGCTAACCGATACTAGCTGCTCATGTTTGTGTATGCTTTGAAAGTGCTTTATTATAAACTACCCAATGCTAATACAACTTGCTAACCCAATATTATTACACCTACCACACTTGTTCCAACAAATATGTCTCCAAGAATAATTTAATATGTTGATTAATTGAAATTGGGATAATCCTTGCTACCAATGCTTGTTTGCATGTATATAATTTGATATATGCCCAACCAAAATAATTGTAATAACAACATATATGTGGGGATATATCTCAGCTCAGAGATTTTTTTCTTGGGTGACCATGCACATGTATGTGTACACTTTCTAATGCAATGAAGCAATATCTATACCCCCAAATTTTATTATTTGACAGATATAATCGCACTCCCAAGAATTCCATAATGCACATATTCCCAACCAAATAACACCACCATCTCAATAACTCACCTAAGCTGCTGCACTACCACTTGCTATACAAACACTAGATTAAAAACCTAATAATTTTTTCTGCAACATAACTCCAAACATCATAAACAGGAATTAAGATAAGTATTATATCATAGAAAGAAGCGCTCAATTTAAACTAAAAGCACTCCATTCATACAAATTACTCCATTTAGGACAAAAAATAGCCACATTTAGAAAAAACATCAAATTTTATATGAAAAAAGACCATTTTACACAAAATATCCTCATTTTAGACACAAAAACAACAATTTTATAGTAAAATATAACAATTTAGTATAAATGGTACTATTTTAGACAGAAAGCTCCAAATTTTAATGAAAAATGCACCATCCTAAGGAAAAGTATTAAATTTTTACTACATACACACTATTTAATTAGAAATAACATAACCTCTATACACTATGACTAAATACAAAATATTTTAAGCTCCCACACATTCTTAGATCTAACAAATTAAAGAAATAAATACAATTGTTAATACAAAATTTATTACACAATAAAAACAAAATATACATTGGCTAATATTACACTTAATAATAATACATAGCTCCATATAATCATGCAATATATATATTCTTATCTAATATAAATGCTCTTAGTTCAGCTAAAACAACATTAAACTTTCTATGGAATTTATTATACATTGAGTTTCCATAAGCTATTGTATCTACATTATTACTACATATTATTCTTTTATCATCACTACCACTTAATACTACTTTATTCTGCTCCAGGGTATACAGTATATGTTTATGACTTTGAATATTGTAATATGTCTTATAATTATCACTTAATTTACCACACACACCATTCACACAATTATAATAATCAATAAAATTAAGCTCTTTCTTAATTATAGAAGACTGTACACCTTTACATTTTTTAATTTCTCTATTATCTACAATACTTATAGAATACATTTTTGGACGCAATCCAACAAATTCACTAATTGGAATACTATTTAATTCATCCTTAAATACACCAAGTTTCTTTTTATTTTCTAGTGAATAGCATGGATGACTTTCAGGATAATCACTTGTATCAAAATATTGAGCATTATCTTTAATATCTTTATAAAAATCAAGTGTTTTAAGTTCATAAATAAGTGAATCAGTGTCACAATATAAAAGATTAATATTCTTATACATTTTACACATTACATTATAATGAAAATCAAACATTTTTACTTTGCTAATATCTAAAATAGACATCCCAATATAAATGGGTTTATTAAATTTAATTGTTGAAGGATTTAAATGTACTGCAGCCAGAAATGGTCGTTCATTGAATATTGTTCGATCTTTAAAATTACTTTTACCAACTAGTTTTGTAAATTTTACTTTATTTGTAATAAGTTGTATATTAATTCTATGTCTAACGTTTTCCATCATTTTACCAAAAACACTATTATTCATAAGCTTCCAAAAGTTCTTCTCAAACTCATTAGTAGCCCGTTTCCGCTGTAGAGTGTTCAAATCAATGTATGACTTCAACCATGCCGACTGATTGAAACAAATGACTCGATGCACACACAGAAGTTTTAACCCTAATGCAATTGCTTGTTTTAAATTTCTATAGTGAATAATATAATTATACTTATTTTCTAATGTATTAACTAATTTCACACATTTTCCAACTGATTTAGCCTCAGGACATAGAGGTAAATCATTATGCACCAAATGTAAACTTGTAGGATACTCCAAATCCACCTCGAGCACATAGCCAATGGACCCATCATCAGCTATCTCCATAATATTTAATTCTCTTATTTCTTTTTGGCTAAGCCATCTGAAACCATTCATAGGAAGAAGTTCACTCATAGCCCAACCATAAAGGTTATTTGCATCTAAATATGTTATGAAAGTGTTATCTACACCACTGCTACTACCACAATCATCATTACTACTGGAATTATTATTATAACTATTGATGTATGGATTTTCTGCCCTGGCATAACGCTTCACACACTGACACATCCCACCACGTATCCCAGCTTCAAAGAATAAAACCATATCATAATCAGTTAAGAGCTCCAATTCAACCTTTGTTAACTTTAACATTGCCTGGAAGGCTAATCCAGGGGCTGTAAAACTCCATGCAGGATCCAATTTGTATATGTTATAACAGACACTTCTAAAGTTTTCAAATACATCTGCTAATAGAAGCACATCTGTCTTTAGATATATATCACTATACTCCCCAAGTGTTTGAACATTTAATGTATTCCACACATTCACTGCATGTAAGTAATCTTCATCACTAATATCTGATTTTGTAAGGGAATTATAGAAATACTCCTTTGCAGGCAAACTTGTTTCATCCAATTTTTCCCATGATGACACATATGAATAAGGGAAAACACCCTTTCTACGAAATAAAGGAAGCAAATCAGGCGACGCAATGTTCCTGATGGTATGATGAAGTGAACTATCAGGCAAATAACTGGCTAATTTCTCAAGACTTGACGCCATAAAACGGAATGTATCTATGAATCGTATTTTCATTTTTTCTGAAATACGCTTTGAGAATGATATGTAGCGTTCTTCACTATTTGGTATTACTTCAATGTCCTGATCATCGCATGCTAAATCCCTGATGAATAAATGAGCATCATATCCACTCAGATTATGTATGAATACTGGCACAAAATTCGGGAGTTGATACTCTAGGTTACATTTTGAATGTGCTGCACCTCGAAATTTTCCTGTCAAATGATTATGGTCTGCAACTTTATCATCATGTAGCACCCCTTCACAAATGTGGCACACCAATGAAGCATCATATTTTTCCAAATCCTCAGGCGTCCACTGCAACGGAGTGTTTTTCTGATAAATCTTTTCTATTTTTTGAACATCTTCCACTAACCATTCATAGAATATTTTAGTTGCATTAGGACCTTGATACATTTTAGGCTCCGATGTAAAATTAAACCCAACACCTTCTTCACATCTTGATACAATATAATAGCAAAAGCTAAATGCTTCATGCCTCTGTATGGGGATAGTACTAGATGATTTTTCGGACCTGTTTTGATTACCAGTGTACGAACCATCTTCCATACATTGCCGCTTACAATTTTTCATATTTCCACCATGTCGCTGACTTTTTCGATGCATACCACCAATTTCTATATCGCCATCATCATTATCACTAATAATTTCTCTATCATTGACATCACTATCACATGATTCATCATTTAGAGGCTTCAGGATACACTCGAAGTCAGCAAATATGACAAATGGTATAAATTCTTGCTGTTTATACTGTTGGAATTTTAATATTTTATTCTCCTCTGTTGGCATAATAACTGTTGCAGGAGTATTATTAGAGCAGCGCTGTGTATGAGCCAGGTACTTAGAATGATCCTGGACATACCATAAACAGCGACGGCATATAAATATACGATAGCAATCCTTAGTGATCTGACTTCTTACAAGACGCTCCAAATTTTTTATCCAACAATAGTGTGATTTATCACCTTTAGTTATAAGGAGCAAATCTGTATGATCCACTCGTTCTTCTTTACATATACAAACTGGATAGACAATGTTTTTCTCATCCAAACCATAAACATTCACAGATGATTGCAGGTTATTCTTTTCAAATGTACTTATATCATCCAATGATGCAGGGAAAGATATGCCACTCCAGTTGTATTTCTTTAACAATGATGTATTCCGCACATAATTGCTTGCATATTCTGGATGATTCACTTTAATATATTTCTTCAACATTGAATATTTGAAACACATCTGATCAACATTTTTCACATTAATAACAGCCTTTTTCGTTGCAATACAGGATGGTAGTGGAATATATGATGATGCACGGCTTAGAACATTCCGATGGTTGACACGAATTTCCAGATATTCGATTTTCTTTAATCTCCAACCAGATCCTGTCGCACGCTCAAACTTATCAGCAAGACTAATAATTTTTCCACATTCTGCCTTATACCATGCAGAAATATTCTCACCACGAGTGAGTAAATGCACATTAGTTGGGAAGTAAAACTGGCTAGTGACCCAGTCTACAAGCCCAACACCTTTAACAAATAGACAGCATAATGACAAATTAACTTTTATTCCAGTACTAAGTCTTCTCTTAATTATCCTGATCACTGTAGGAGTAATATCAACCAAATACTTTGCAATGTCCATCTGGCATTTATTATTGTTTACAATACGATATGTTGCCAAACGCTTACGATAACGCTTGCTAACATTTTTAACAGAAATATTACGTTGAACACCCACTGACGACATCTTTATAAATATTAATACAATTACAAATTAAAAGCAACAAAAACTTGAACGCAGGAAAACACGTCTAACAACTTAAAACACATAGACAAATCAAATAAAAGCCCATCAGACCTCATACTTATAATAAAATGCATACAAAGTTCATAACGCGAAGTAATTTTAACTATTTCAAAAAATTATTTAAAAATAAATAATATAAAAAAATTTAAGTTTTAAAAATAACGCTGGTAGAATTACTATACTTAAAAGCCAAAAATACTAAAAAAAAAAAAAAAAAAAAAATTGATGTGTTACTCATGTGTAGCAATGTGTACATACACAGCACAATCTAAATATTCCTTATTTGATGACAATAGGAGGCGATGATGGCCGAACTAACAAAAGATTTTCTGTGAATTAACATATAACATAACAATTTCTAGCAGACTAACATTAAAAATTTCATCAAAACTCACATGTAAATCTTCTCTATATATACATTTCACAATCTATTTTGATCACAGAGAGTTAATGCCTATTCATCAGCACTAATTTATAGAACGTTTTAAATATCTAAAGTAATAATATAATGACACTCATATATCTAAATATCTACATATATATCTACATATCTACATATATATCTGCATATATACATATATACATATATACATATATATCTACATATACATACATATCTACATATATACATATATATATCTACATATATATATATATATATCTACATATATACATATATATATCTACATATATACATATATATCTACATATATACACATATATATCTACATATCTACATATATATCTGCATATATACATATATACATATATATCTACATATATACATATATATCTACATATATACATATATATCTACATATATACATATATATATATCTACATATATACATATATATACCTACATATATACATATATATCTACATATCTACATATATATCTACACATATTCATATATATCTATATCTATACATATATATCTACATATATATGTCTTAAATAATTAAAAATATATCATAAGAATAGACAGAAAAAATATAAAAACATACTCATTTAAACAATTATTTAAAAACATACAAAATTAATACATCTAAAAGATAAATATTATATAAACTAATTTAACAAAATTTACTAGAGAAAAGAAAAAAGTATCACAAACTTCAAAGGAGTAATCAAAAGAAATGTATGATTCAATTCAAAACACAATTTTATAACAAACCAGTAATGAATTAGCCACAATATTATATCTACAACCACCAATGAACAATAAAATAAATGCATGAGATTTAAAATATCTCCTTCCAAAAATAATGACCACAACACACAAAAAAAAATAAAATGAAAACATGTAAAGTAATGGAACAAAAATGAACTGGAAAATAAGAACAAAGCAGGGGCACAATCAAAATTAAATAATAGAATATAGCAATACAAAAATTAAAGAGTCAATAAAAGACGGGCAAATACACAATAGATGTAAAGAAACTATGATTTTCAAAGTAAAATATAATCAATTACAGATTATTTAATGTATCCAAAGTAAAAATCAACAAATGGAAAATAAAAAAATTAACAATAACACAATAATAAAATCAGATACAAAACTGACAAACCATAATAAGAGAAGAAAACCATACTCTAAAAACTGGATTTATCAATGGAAACAGTAAGTAGAGTGATTATACAAATAAATAAATAAAAAAAGTGGAAAAGTAATAAGAACTTGAAAATACAATCAATTCAAACATTCTAACAAAATAATTAAAAAAAACAATAAAAAAGCAATGAACCATGGAGAGAGCACTTTGAATTAAATTTAAAAAAATTAATAGGCAAAGTTCACAAGCTCCAAAGATTATAGCTAAATATGATTAAAGAATAATTAAATATATGTCATAGGAATCCTCAGAAAAATATAAAAACACAGTCCCTTAAACAGTTATTTAAAAACACACAAAATGAATACACCTAGAAGGCAAATATTAAACTAATTAAACAAAATCTACCACAGAAAAGGAAAAAGTAACATAAAATTCAATGAAATAATCAAAAAAAAATATATGATTTGATTCAAAACACGATTTTGCAACTAACCAGCATTGAAAATAACTGCAGAATTAAATACACGACCATCAATGAGCAATAAAAAGAAATACTTAAGATTTAAAATACCTCCTTCAACAAATAATAACCGCAACACACACAAACCTAAAATTGACACATCTAATGTAACGAAACAGAAACAAAGTAGAAAATAAAAAAACAAAAACAAAGGCATAATTACAATTAAATAAAAGAACATAACACAATACAAAAAATTAAAGGATGATACAGATCGCTCAAATATATAATAAACACAAAAGAAACCCCTATTTGAAAAGTAAAATATAATAAACTACAGATTATTTAACACACTAGAAAATAAAAAGCAACAAACGGGGAAATGTAATATAACATAACTACATTGGAAGAAAAAACATAAAAGTGTAATGAATTAGTAATAAAAAATCACTGGCTTAGAGAAAATAATTTAAAACCATTAAAATCTCTATTAAACAGACGAAAATAACACATATATTAAATTTATAACAACTAAAGATCGCGTCCCTAAACACTTCAACTACATACAAAAAAAAAAAAAGATCGAAAAAGAGTGATATAAAACGGCCAAATCGGAAAAAGCATAAAATTGTAATGAATTATCAATAAAAATAACTGGATCAAAGAAATTGATTTAAAACCATTAAAATCTCTATTAAACAGACGAAAATAACAAATATATTAAATTTATAGCAACTTATAAAGATCGCGTCTGTAAACACTTCAACTATATGCAAAAAGATCGAAAAAGAGTGATTAAAACGGCCAAATCGAAAGAAAAAAGCATAAAATTGTAGTGAATTAGTAATAAAAATCACTGGATCAAAGAAAATGATTTAAAACTATTAAAATCTCTATAAAACAGACGAAAATAACAAAATATATTATTTAAAACTGATCATAATTTACTTAATAACAAATATATTAAATTTATCACAACATTATAAAGATCGCATCTGTAAACACTTCAACTACATGCAAAAAAAAAAAAAGATCGAAAAAAGTAATACAACACGGCCATATTGGAAGAAAAATATAAAATTGTAATGAATTAGTAATAAAAAAACACTGGATCAGAGAAAATGTTTTAAAACCATTAAAATCTCTATTAAACAGATGAAAATAACAAATATATTAAATTTATAACAACGTTATGGCATCTGTAAACACTTCAACTACATTCCAAAAAAAAAAAAAAAAAAAGATCGAAAAAAGTAATACAAGACGGCCATATTGTGAGAAAAGAGCATAAAATTGTAATGGATTAGTAATAAAAAATCACCGGATCATAGAAAATGATTTAAAACCATTAAAATCTTTATAAAACAGACGAAAATAACAAAATACATTATTTAAAACTGATTATTATTTACTTAATAACAAATAATTTAAATTTATCATAATATTATAAAGATCGTACAAAATAGAAAAAAGATTGCAAAAAAAAAAAAAAAAAAAGATCGCAAAAAAAAAGATCGTAAAAACATTACGCTTAGATAAAATACACTGTTGCATAGAAAAGAGAAGAAAAACAGCGCCGGAAGACAAAAATAACAGACCAAACCGGCGGAAACAACCTGTTTTATGTATTTACACAGCTGCTCACTAACACAAACACACTAAAAAAAGTAGTCGATAAATGCGGGGAATTGGGTTACTTTCAGACATTAATTAATATACTTATGTTAATTAATGATCAGTTCGGTTTATCGGAAACGAGCGGGGCGTGTACAGGGAAAATTTGAGGAATTTTGAGGAAATTTTGAGAGAACGGGGTGAATTTTCAACGTCGGAGTATAAAATTGGGTTACTTAGGTTAGTTTCAGCCCTCTGCACACGTTTAGGGGTTCGGATTACCGGTTTGGAGTGCCTTTTGCTGTTCGGTTTAGTGGATATGCACAGGAACCGTCCAGGGGAAACTCGGAGGAATCGGGGGAAACTTGGGTGAATTTTGACCACCTGGACATGAATTGGGGTGAATTTCGTGTTCGGATTACCGGTCTGGGGTGAATTTTCGACTCCGGGACAGGAATTGGGGTTCGGATTAGCGGACCTTCCAGTCCCCGCTTTTAATGACTACTTTTTTTAGTGTGTTTGTGTTAGTGAGCAGCTGTGTAAATACATAAAACAGGTTGTTTCCGCCGGTTTGGTCTGTTATTTTTGTCTTCCGGCGCTGTTTTTCTTCTCTTTTCTATGCAACAGTGTATTTTATCTAAGCGTAATGTTTTTACGATCTTTTTTTTTGCGATCTTTTTTTTTTTTTTTTTTTGCAATCTTTTTTCTATTTTGTACGATCTTTATAATATTATGATAAATTTAAATTATTTGTTATTAAGTAAATAATAATCAGTTTTAAATAATGTATTTTGTTATTTTCGTCTGTTTTATAAAGATTTTAATGGTTTTAAATCATTTTCTATGATCCGGTGATTTTTTATTACTAATCCATTACAATTTTATGCTCTTTTCTCACAATATGGCCGTCTTGTATTACTTTTTTCGATCTTTTTTTTTTTTTTTTTTTGGAATGTAGTTGAAGTGTTTACAGATGCCATAACGTTGTTATAAATTTAATATATTTGTTATTTTCATCTGTTTAATAGAGATTTTAATGGTTTTAAAACATTTTCTCTGATCCAGTGTTTTTTTATTACTAATTCATTACAATTTTATATTTTTCTTCCAATATGGCCGTGTTGTATTACTTTTTTCGATCTTTTTTTTTTTTTGCATGTAGTTGAAGTGTTTACAGATGCGATCTTTATAATGTTGTGATAAATTTAATATATTTGTTATTAAGTAAATTATGATCAGTTTTAAATAATATATTTTGTTATTTTCGTCTGTTTTATAGAGATTTTAATAGTTTTAAATCATTTTCTTTGATCCAGTGATTTTTATTACTAATTCACTACAATTTTATGCTTTTTTCTTTCGATTTGGCCGTTTTAATCACTCTTTTTCGATCTTTTTGCATATAGTTGAAGTGTTTACAGACGCGATCTTTATAAGTTGCTATAAATTTAATATATTTGTTATTTTCGTCTGTTTAATAGAGATTTTAATGGTTTTAAATCAATTTCTTTGATCCAGTTATTTTTATTGATAATTCATTACAATTTTATGCTTTTTCCGATTTGGCCGTTTTATATCACTCTTTTTCGATCTTTTTTTTTTTTTGTATGTAGTTGAAGTGTTTAGGGACGCGATCTTTAGTTGTTATAAATTTAATATATGTGTTATTTTCGTCTGTTTAATAGAGATTTTAATGGTTTTAAATTATTTTCTCTAATCCAGTGATTTTTTATTACTAATTCATTACACTTTTATGTTTTTTCTTCCAATGTAGTTATGTTATATTACATTTCCCCGTTTGTTGCTTTTTATTTTCTAGTGTGTTAAATAATCTGTAGTTTATTATATTTTACTTTTCAAATAGGGGTTTCTTTTGTGTTTATTATATATTTGAGCGATCTGTATCATCCTTTAATTTTTTGTATTGTGTTATGTTCTTTTATTTAATTGTAATTATGCCTTTGTTTTTGTTTTTTTATTTTCTACTTTGTTTCTGTTTCGTTACATTAGATGTGTCAATTTTAGGTTTGTGTGTGTTGCGGTTATTATTTGTTGAAGGAGGTATTTTAAATCTTAAGTATTTCTTTTTATTGCTCATTGATGGTCGTGTATTTAATTCTGCAGTTATTTTCAATGCTGGTTAGTTGCAAAATCGTGTTTTGAATCAAATCATATATTTTTTTTTGATTATTTCATTGAATTTTATGTTACTTTTTCCTTTTCTGTGGTAGATTTTGTTTAATTAGTTTAATATTTGCCTTCTAGGTGTATTCATTTTGTGTGTTTTTAAATAACTGTTTAAGGGACTGTGTTTTTATATTTTTCTGAGGATTCCTATGACATATATTTAATTATTCTTTAATCATATTTAGCTATAATCTTTGGAGCTTGTGAACTTTGCCTATTAATTTTTTTAAATTTAATTCAAAGTGCTCTCTCCATGGTTCATTGCTTTTTTATTGTTTTTTTTAATTATTTTGTTAGAATGTTTGAATTGATTGTATTTTCAAGTTCTTATTACTTTTCCACTTTTTTTATTTATTTATTTGTATAATCACTCTACTTACTGTTTCCATTGATAAATCCAGTTTTTAGAGTATGGTTTTCTTCTCTTATTATGGTTTGTCAGTTTTGTATCTGATTTTATTATTGTGTTATTGTTAATTTTTTTATTTTCCATTTGTTGATTTTTACTTTGGATACATTAAATAATCTGTAATTGATTATATTTTACTTTGAAAATCATAGTTTCTTTACATCTATTGTGTATTTGCCCGTCTTTTATTGACTCTTTAATTTTTGTATTGCTATATTCTATTATTTAATTTTGATTGTGCCCCTGCTTTGTTCTTATTTTCCAGTTCATTTTTGTTCCATTACTTTACATGTTTTCATTTTATTTTTTTTTGTGTGTTGTGGTCATTATTTTTGGAAGGAGATATTTTAAATCTCATGCATTTATTTTATTGTTCATTGGTGGTTGTAGATATAATATTGTGGCTAATTCATTACTGGTTTGTTATAAAATTGTGTTTTGAATTGAATCATACATTTCTTTTGATTACTCCTTTGAAGTTTGTGATACTTTTTTCTTTTCTCTAGTAAATTTTGTTAAATTAGTTTATATAATATTTATCTTTTAGATGTATTAATTTTGTATGTTTTTAAATAATTGTTTAAATGAGTATGTTTTTATATTTTTTCTGTCTATTCTTATGATATATTTTTAATTATTTAAGACATATATATGTAGATATATATGTATAGATATAGATATATATGAATATGTGTAGATATATATGTAGATATGTAGATATATATGTAGATATGTAGATATATATGTAGATATATATATGTATATATGTAGATATATATATATGTATATATGTAGATATATATGTATATATGTAGATATATATGTATATATGTATATATGCAGATATATATGTAGATATGTAGATATATATGTGTATATATGTAGATATATATGTATATATGTAGATATATATATGTATATATGTAGATATATATATGTATATATGTAGATATATATATGTATATATGTAGATATGTATGTATATGTAGATATATATGTATATATGTATATATGTATATATGCAGATATATATGTAGATATGTAGATATATATGTAGATATTTAGATATATGAGTGTCATTATATTATTACTTTAGATATTTAAAACGTTCTATAAATTAGTGCTGATGAATAGGCATTAACTCTCTGTGATCAAAATAGATTGTGAAATGTATATATAGAGAAGATTTACATGTGAGTTTTGATGAAATTTTTAATGTTAGTCTGCTAGAAATTGTTATGTTATATGTTAATTCACAGAAAATCTTTTGTTAGTTCGGCCATCATCGCCTCCTATTGTCATCAAATAAGGAATATTTAGATTGTGCTGTGTATGTACACATTGCTACACATGAGTAACACATCAATTTTTTTTTTTTTTTTTTTTTTAGTATTTTTGGCTTTTAAGTATAGTAATTCTACCAGCGTTATTTTTAAAACTTAAATTTTTTTATATTATTTATTTTTAAATAATTTTTTGAAATAGTTAAAATTACTTCGCGTTATGAACTTTGTATGCATTTTATTATAAGTATGAGGTCTGATGGGCTTTTATTTGATTTGTCTATGTGTTTTAAGTTGTTAGACGTGTTTTCCTGCGTTCAAGTTTTTGTTGCTTTTAATTTGTAATTGTATTAATATTTATAAAGATGTCGTCAGTGGGTGTTCAACGTAATATTTCTGTTAAAAATGTTAGCAAGCGTTATCGTAAGCGTTTGGCAACATATCGTATTGTAAACAATAATAAATGCCAGATGGACATTGCAAAGTATTTGGTTGATATTACTCCTACAGTGATCAGGATAATTAAGAGAAGACTTAGTACTGGAATAAAAGTTAATTTGTCATTATGCTGTCTATTTGTTAAAGGTGTTGGGCTTGTAGACTGGGTCACTAGCCAGTTTTACTTCCCAACTAATGTGCATTTACTCACTCGTGGTGAGAATATTTCTGCATGGTATAAGGCAGAATGTGGAAAAATTATTAGTCTTGCTGATAAGTTTGAGCGTGCGACAGGATCTGGTTGGAGATTAAAGAAAATCGAATATCTGGAAATTCGTGTCAACCATCGGAATGTTCTAAGCCGTGCATCATCATATATTCCACTACCATCCTGTATTGCAACGAAAAAGGCTGTTATTAATGTGAAAAATGTTGATCAGATGTGTTTCAAATATTCAATGTTGAAGAAATATATTAAAGTGAATCATCCAGAATATGCAAGCAATTATGTGCGGAATACATCATTGTTAAAGAAATACAACTGGAGTGGCATATCTTTCCCTGCATCATTGGATGATATAAGTACATTTGAAAAGAATAACCTGCAATCATCTGTGAATGTTTATGGTTTGGATGAGAAAAACATTGTCTATCCAGTTTGTATATGTAAAGAAGAACGAGTGGATCATACAGATTTGCTCCTTATAACTAAAGGTGATAAATCACACTATTGTTGGATAAAAAATTTGGAGCGTCTTGTAAGAAGTCAGATCACTAAGGATTGCTATCGTATATTTATATGCCGTCGCTGTTTATGGTATGTCCAGGATCATTCTAAGTACCTGGCTCATACACAGCGCTGCTCTAATAATACTCCTGCAACAGTTATTATGCCAACAGAGGAGAATAAAATATTAAAATTCCAACAGTATAAACAGCAAGAATTTATACCATTTGTCATATTTGCTGACTTCGAGTGTATCCTGAAGCCTCTAAATGATGAATCATGTGATAGTGATGTCAATGATAGAGAAATTATTAGTGATAATGATGATGGCGATATAGAAATTGGTGGTATGCATCGAAAAAGTCAGCGACATGGTGGAAATATGAAAAATTGTAAGCGGCAATGTATGGAAGATGGTTCGTACACTGGTAATCAAAACAGGTCCGAAAAATCATCTAGTACTATCCCCATACAGAGGCATGAAGCATTTAGCTTTTGCTATTATATTGTATCAAGATGTGAAGAAGGTGTTGGGTTTAATTTTACATCGGAGCCTAAAATGTATCAAGGTCCTAATGCAACTAAAATATTCTATGAATGGTTAGTGGAAGATGTTCAAAAAATAGAAAAGATTTATCAGAAAAACACTCCGTTGCAGTGGACGCCTGAGGATTTGGAAAAATATGATGCTTCATTGGTGTGCCACATTTGTGAAGGGGTGCTACATGATGATAAAGTTGCAGACCATAATCATTTGACAGGAAAATTTCGAGGTGCAGCACATTCAAAATGTAACCTAGAGTATCAACTCCCGAATTTTGTGCCAGTATTCATACATAATCTGAGTGGATATGATGCTCATTTATTCATCAGGGATTTAGCATGCGATGATCAGGACATTGAAGTAATACCAAATAGTGAAGAACGCTACATATCATTCTCAAAGCGTATTTCAGAAAAAATGAAAATACGATTCATAGATACATTCCGTTTTATGGCGTCAAGTCTTGAGAAATTAGCCAGTTATTTGCCTGATAGTTCACTTCATCATACCATCAGGAACATTGCGTCGCCTGATTTGCTTCCTTTATTTCGTAGAAAGGGTGTTTTCCCTTATTCATATGTGTCATCATGGGAAAAATTGGATGAAACAAGTTTGCCTGCAAAGGAGTATTTCTATAATTCCCTTACAAAATCAGATATTAGTGATGAAGATTACTTACATGCAGTGAATGTGTGGAATACATTAAATGTTCAAACACTTGGGGAGTATAGTGATATATATCTAAAGACAGATGTGCTTCTATTAGCAGATGTATTTGAAAACTTTAGAAGTGTCTGTTATAACATATACAAATTGGATCCTGCATGGAGTTTTACAGCCCCTGGATTAGCCTTCCAGGCAATGTTAAAGTTAACAAAGGTTGAATTGGAGCTCTTAACTGATTATGATATGGTTTTATTCTTTGAAGCTGGGATACGTGGTGGGATGTGTCAGTGTGTGAAGCGTTATGCCAGGGCAGAAAATCCATACATCAATAGTTATAATAATAATTCCAGTAGTAATGATGATTGTGGTAGTAGCAGTGGTGTAGATAACACTTTCATAACATATTTAGATGCAAATAACCTTTATGGTTGGGCTATGAGTGAACTTCTTCCTATGAATGGTTTCAGATGGCTTAGCCAAAAAGAAATAAGAGAATTAAATATTATGGAGATAGCTGATGATGGGTCCATTGGCTATGTGCTCGAGGTGGATTTGGAGTATCCTACAAGTTTACATTTGGTGCATAATGATTTACCTCTATGTCCTGAGGCTAAATCAGTTGGAAAATGTGTGAAATTAGTTAATACATTAGAAAATAAGTATAATTATATTATTCACTATAGAAATTTAAAACAAGCAATTGCATTAGGGTTAAAACTTCTGTGTGTGCATCGAGTCATTTGTTTCAATCAGTCGGCATGGTTGAAGTCATACATTGATTTGAACACTCTACAGCGGAAACGGGCTACTAATGAGTTTGAGAAGAACTTTTGGAAGCTTATGAATAATAGTGTTTTTGGTAAAATGATGGAAAACGTTAGACATAGAATTAATATACAACTTATTACAAATAAAGTAAAATTTACAAAACTAGTTGGTAAAAGTAATTTTAAAGATCGAACAATATTCAATGAACGACCATTTCTGGCTGCAGTACATTTAAATCCTTCAACAATTAAATTTAATAAACCCATTTATATTGGGATGTCTATTTTAGATATTAGCAAAGTAAAAATGTTTGATTTTCATTATAATGTAATGTGTAAAATGTATAAGAATATTAATCTTTTATATTGTGACACTGATTCACTTATTTATGAACTTAAAACACTTGATTTTTATAAAGATATTAAAGATAATGCTCAATATTTTGATACAAGTGATTATCCTGAAAGTCATCCATGCTATTCACTAGAAAATAAAAAGAAACTTGGTGTATTTAAGGATGAATTAAATAGTATTCCAATTAGTGAATTTGTTGGATTGCGTCCAAAAATGTATTCTATAAGTATTGTAGATAATAGAGAAATTAAAAAATGTAAAGGTGTACAGTCTTCTATAATTAAGAAAGAGCTTAATTTTATTGATTATTATAATTGTGTGAATGGTGTGTGTGGTAAATTAAGTGATAATTATAAGACATATTACAATATTCAAAGTCATAAACATATACTGTATACCCTGGAGCAGAATAAAGTAGTATTAAGTGGTAGTGATGATAAAAGAATAATATGTAGTAATAATGTAGATACAATAGCTTATGGAAACTCAATGTATAATAAATTCCATAGAAAGTTTAATGTTGTTTTAGCTGAACTAAGAGCATTTATATTAGATAAGAATATATATATTGCATGATTATATGGAGCTATGTATTATTATTAAGTGTAATATTAGCCAATGTATATTTTGTTTTTATTGTGTAATAAATTTTGTATTAACAATTGTATTTATTTCTTTAATTTGTTAGATCTAAGAATGTGTGGGAGCTTAAAATATTTTGTATTTAGTCATAGTGTATAGAGGTTATGTTATTTCTAATTAAATAGTGTGTATGTAGTAAAAATTTAATACTTTTCCTTAGGATGGTGCATTTTTCATTAAAATTTGGAGCTTTCTGTCTAAAATAGTACCATTTATACTAAATTGTTATATTTTACTATAAAATTGTTGTTTTTGTGTCTAAAATGAGGATATTTTGTGTAAAATGGTCTTTTTTCATATAAAATTTGATGTTTTTTCTAAATGTGGCTATTTTTTGTCCTAAATGGAGTAATTTGTATGAATGGAGTGCTTTTAGTTTAAATTGAGCGCTTCTTTCTATGATATAATACTTATCTTAATTCCTGTTTATGATGTTTGGAGTTATGTTGCAGAAAAAATTATTAGGTTTTTAATCTAGTGTTTGTATAGCAAGTGGTAGTGCAGCAGCTTAGGTGAGTTATTGAGATGGTGGTGTTATTTGGTTGGGAATATGTGCATTATGGAATTCTTGGGAGTGCGATTATATCTGTCAAATAATAAAATTTGGGGGTATAGATATTGCTTCATTGCATTAGAAAGTGTACACATACATGTGCATGGTCACCCAAGAAAAAAATCTCTGAGCTGAGATATATCCCCACATATATGTTGTTATTACAATTATTTTGGTTGGGCATATATCAAATTATATACATGCAAACAAGCATTGGTAGCAAGGATTATCCCAATTTCAATTAATCAACATATTAAATTATTCTTGGAGACATATTTGTTGGAACAAGTGTGGTAGGTGTAATAATATTGGGTTAGCAAGTTGTATTAGCATTGGGTAGTTTATAATAAAGCACTTTCAAAGCATACACAAACATGAGCAGCTAGTATCGGTTAGCACAAATTATTACATTAGTTAGGCAATCATAAATATATCATCAACGTACATAGAAACACACAAGCATCTTAGCAAATTATTATATTGGTTTGGCAGTAGTAAATGCATCATCAACAAACATATAAACACACACAAAATGGTAGAATTGGTATTGGGGTTAAAGAGTTAATGGTGGGTAGTCAATAGTAAAACATTTTCTCAAAGCATACACAATCATGAACAGCTAGTATCAGTTAGCACAAATTATTACATTCGTTAGGCAACCATAAATATATCATCAACGCACATAAAAACTAGAATGATTACATAAAGCAACTTAGTAGGGGTTAGAAAAAAAAATTTAAAGGTGGCTGGTTAAAGCCTTTCCCCTAATCCATGTTTTGGTCGAGTGGTGTTACTAAGTGAGGGAGAACATATGCAGGTACTTCCAGAGAAAGCATGTGGTTGATTTGGGGTGTGATAGACATTGAGATATATGGATTTAGGTTTGTAACAGTGAAGATGTGGCGAGCAGAAGAGTGTAATTGGAGTAGAACATAGTGGTGCAGTGATGAATGATGTGGAAAGAGTGTGATCATATGATTAAGTATTGACTCTTGATTAGTTAAGTAAAAAGGGGCGTGGTCACGTGACTAAATACTGGCTCCTGATTGGCTTATCTCCTAGAACATAGGTTTTCTATCTACTAATGACTGCTGCTCGAATCTCGATACTCGAATGCACACACCCACAAACACACTCGTATCCAATAGAAAGAGACTGTGGGAAAGAGAAGGAGAGTGAAGGTCACCTGGAGGACGCATAACGCTTTTTTGTTCGATGACGATTTCCACCAGTTTACTCCTACCGACAAGCGGAATAAAAGAACTTCGTTCCAAAAAAATAATGATAAAAATTATTTAAATCGCCCCCTTCAGGCAAATACAGCAAAAAAAGTATGTTCACGTGAGCAGGTGCGGATGGGCTATAAGGCTACTTGGAATTTTTCCCAGTGTGCCGAAAGGATGGCGTTCATTATATGAAAATAATGCTGATATGGAAAATTTACTTCTGCATGAAAATTTGCTTTTACGACGATAAGTGCAATTTAAATGAGATGTACTTTTACGATTTATCCGTGTCGTTAAATTAATAGGTAAATATGGTATAGCCTACCATGGTTACAGAAATGAGGCTGCCTATCTTCTTGAGTTGCAGCGAGTAAAAAATCACACGAGATGGTAATAAAAAACGAACTGGTTTTATAACTAATATCAAAAACTATAGTAAATTACATCATTTTGAGTATTAAAACATTAATGCAAAGAATGATATCTGATAAAATCAATAAAGCTGGCATGTATTCAGTGCAAGTGGACACAATACAAGACAATTCTGTTACAAAACAATGCTCCATTGTAATTCAATATGTAAAAGATAATGAAATTAAAGAACGGGTAATAGATTTGATTGATTGCGACTCTACAAATACAAGTGGTCAAAATCTATGTGAGCAATTCAAACAAGTTCTTATTGAAAACAAAATGGATGTAAAAAATGTATAGGTGCGGCAACTAATAGTGTAGCCAATATGAAAGATGTTTACAGTGGTTTTACCGAATGATTGAAGAAAGAAACCAAAATATTGAATGTTTGGTGTTATGCACATGTTTTAAATTTATTTATTACCGATATAACCAGAAATACGACGCCTACAATTAATTTGTTTGGACTTCTTAACGAAATCGCCAATTTTTTTAAAGAATCATACCAGAGAATGAATGTTTGAAGTAAGTACAGCGGTAAAAAGACTATCAAAAATGTAATAAATAAAATTCGCTGGAGAAGCAAACATGTGTCAGTGGAGAAAATTTTTGGAAAGTTTGATGACAGCAAAAAATCGTTATACATTTCCGTAATACAATCCCTTATAAAAATCGAAAATGGTGCCTATTTTACAGCCGATGCACGTTTTAAAGTTAATAATTTGAAAGAACATTTATTAAAATTTGAAACCATTCTAATAAGTCAAATATATTTGAGAATTTTTGAAATATATCAACTCTTTTATCAAAATATTTGCAGAATTCCAGAGTAGATTTTATGAAATGGAATTGGTAAAATATTTCAAAAACAAAGTAACTTCGTTTTCAAGGAACTTCAAAAAAGTTCAGGATTCTTCCGATATGTTTGTTGAAAAAAACGTTAATGCTTCTGTTGAGAGCGAACTGCCAATGAAACGAATTAAAAAACGAAGAACAAGTGATGATGAATTGCCTTCGAAAACCTGTAATGTAACAAAAGACGATTATGAAATGTATAAAATTGATACCTATAATGTGATATTGGATACTGCTGTAACCAGTATCAATGAAAGTTTTGATGAAAAGATGTACCATGATCCCAGAAGTTTCGCTGATATAAATGACAAACTTTTGTCAGCAGGGATGCTTCAGCCCCTCAGCGACTTTCTGAAGAAGTTTAATGAGGAAGCCACAGCAGAAAATTTAAAAAGTGAGCTACTACATCTCGCCGAAAATTGGTCCACTTAAAAGAAAAATTTGCCAGAATATGTAAAAAATGTTTCAACAGTAGATTCGGACGACAATTTCTGTGACGAAAAAACAGATCCAATAGATTCAGAATTGAAAGATGAAACTGAGATTGATTTCAAAAAATGGGACTCAAAAACAGCATGTAGAAATTACATTGTATGTTATTTTTTTACATTGGAAAAATAGTCTTTTAACAACATCTTATTCAAATATAGGCTTAGACTAGTGATGCACGATATATCGATAACGGTTATAAATAACTGGTTACTACAAAATAACCAGATCGTATCGATATCACTTTCAGCTGAACTGGTTACTGGTTATTTTGGTTATTTTGGTTATTTTGGTTATTTTGGTTATTTTGGTTGTTATTTTGGTTATTTTGGTTATTTTGGTTATTTTGGTTATTTTGGTTATTTTGGTTATTCTGGTTATTCTGGTTATTCTGGATATTTCGGTTATTGTAACTTTAAATCGTATTCAATATTTTGGTAGTATTTGAAATGTTTACATCTGTTGTGTTATAATTAGAAATTGTTAGTAATTAAGTTGTATTGTACTAAATTGTTTTCTTATATTTATAAGTTATTTAATTAAGGTAAATTTTAAGTTACTAAATCTAAAAAACAATATGCTTTTATGTATAAACTGATCCTAAAATTATGATTTTAATGTAAAATATGAACCAAAATCTAATTTTATATGAAATATTGCTTGATTGAAAATACATTATAAGTGTTAACTTTGTTAAAAAGTACAATAAATGAAAACATTATGGAATAATTTATTAATTGAATTTAATTTAACCTAGTTGTTCTTAATATTTTAAATTGATTTTTGATATAGTTTTCACTATTAGGTATGATTGTTATTAGGGCCATATTTAGACCAAAATTTTGTGGGAGGGCGAAAATATTTTTATAATTATACATACATACATACATTTATTTATATATATATATATATGTGTGTGTGTGTGTTATAAAATATGTTTATTTATAAATGGTACAGTAAAGCCTTGTAGTCAATTATTGTATATGCAATATTTGAACACTATAATAAAAACAAATAAAAAATAGTCGTTTCCATAGAATTCATAAAAATTTTAATTTTCTTTTCTTTTGTTAAACATTGAAAAGAAATAAATTTATTATAAATTTCGGTCCATTTAATTCAAGCAGTTATTATTTCGTAGACATTTCAAGGGGAAGAGTTTCACTTGGAAAACCCCCCTGGGATACAGCCCGGATTGTTATATTTTGTACTATTATAATAAAAATTGTTTGTGATAAATTTTTAACAATCTAAAATTTTTTTTATTCAATTTTTAAAAATTATATTTTTTAAATTAAAGAGAATAATGTTTGGATCTATTTATAATATTACCTACTCCTTTCAATAGGTTTAATGAACAAAATATAGTTTTCATGTACTTTTTCATGATAGGTGTTTATTATGGAACAATCGTATAAAAGACTCAAAAGAAGTGATTTGTGGTCTTTTTTCACACCAACAGAGGAACAATTTATTGCCAGATGTAACATGTGCAAAAAACTGTTATCTTATAAATCAACTAATTCCAATTTAAGAAAGCATGTAACATCTGTGCACTCAACAGTTTCAATTGGATCTGAAAGATATAAAGATGATAAGAAGAAAAATGAAAATGAAAATGAAATCGATGATCCTATATGTTTAACCTCTCCAAAAGTACAAAGTAGTTTAACATCATTTTTACCAAAAAAAATAAATACCCTCAATAAGAAAGAAATAGATGATAATCTGTTAAAATTATTTTATATTGACCTGCAACCATTTAGTATTGTAGAAGATGAAGGTTTTAAAGACTTTGTGAAATCATTAAACCCTTCATATAAATTACCCCACAGAACTTATATAACAAATACATTAATTACTGCAAAGTATGAAGAAGCTGTTAACAAATGTAAACAAGTGTTAGAAAATGCAAAAAAAATGTTTGACAACTGACTGTTGGACATCAAAAAATAATGAAAGTTATATTGCAATAACAGCCCATTTTCTTAATTCCGAATTTAGAATGAATTCTGTTTTGTTAAAATGTACAGTTTTCGAAGATCGTCATACAGCAATAAATCTTGCTAATAAAATTAGAGAAGTAACTGATGATTGGAAAGTTACAGATAAGGTAATACTGACAGTTACAGATAATGCTCCAAACATGATAAATGCAATTACAGAACAGTTGAGATGGAAACATTTTGGTTGCATGGCTCATTCAATTAATTTAATAGCAAGAAGCAGCTTAAGTTCAGGCACTGAGATTGGTCCAATATTAGAAAAAGTGCGAAATATTGTATCACACTTCAAACGCAGCCCTGTATCGAATACCAAATTATTAAAATATCAAGAGAATGAAGGTTGTGAGGTGTTAAAACTAATTCAGGATGTTGCAACCAGGTGGAATTCCACTTTTTATATGTTACAAAGGTTTATAAAATTAGAAAAAGCTATCAAGGGTACAATAGCTGTCATAGACTATAATCTTCCATTGTTACATAATAATGAATGGAAAATAATTAATGAACTTTGCAAAATACTTCAACCGCTTGAAAGTGTTACAAAAGTTGTTAGTGGGGAAAAATATTGTTCTGCTTCTTGTATTATACCATTAATAAACGGCACCATTAGGGTTTACAGTATACTAAAAAAAAAAAATTATAATTCTTGTATAGAATCTATATTAGAACATATAATTAAAACCATATCAAATGAGAAAACATCGAATATAGCTCAACTTTGTCTTCAGCAACTTTGTTAGATCCACGTTTCAAAATGGCTGCATTTAGCTCAACAGTTGCAGCTGAGAAAGCTAAGCAATCAGTAAAAAAGATGCTTATTGAAATAATCAGTAAAGAGCAAGATGAAAAAGATCAAAATATAAAACTCCATCAAGAAATTGGTACAAATGAAGGCGATGAATTGTCTATATGGGGGCACCTGAAGCAAAATGTATCTTCCCATCAAAATAAATGTAAGGGTACATCTACTTCACGAGCACTTATTGAAATACAGAGGTATCAAGAACAAGAAATCTTAGATAACGAAAAAGATCCTTTAAACTGGTGGCAAGAAAACAAATACAATTTTCCTTATTTGAGTTGTATTGCCCAAGAAAAATTAAGTGCTGTAGGTTCCTCTGTGCCTTGTGAAAGGTTGTTTTCAAAGGCAGGTCTAATAGTATCTGACAGGAGAACAAGACTGTCTCCTAAATCTGTGGAGAAATTATTATTTTTAAATGTATTTAGTAAAATATAGGATAGTTTTTTTTTTTTTTTTTATTATGCTTTTGATTTGTTTTATAGAAATTTCAAATATCTATTGTAATTTTTTTTATATTCAAGTTTTTTATTATTTCCATTTATTCTTTATTCATGTTTTTTAGAATAGTATCTGTTTTTTTTTATCTCATTTTAGTAAATATTTGCATAAATTTAAATCTACAGTAAACTCTGATTTCTGCATCGCCATGGACGCATTTATTCTAGTCCTGCTGTCAGTCTGAATAGTGAATCTGGTCTCCTCCTTGTCTACTATAAAAGACTAGTCTTATCACCCAACTTTCTTGCTTCTACTCTGAACATTCCTTTTGTTTTGTTTCTTTTTTCTTTTTTTTTTTTTTTTTTTTAATAATAAGATTTATAGTAATACAAATTAAGTGTAAATAAATATATTGCCATAATTTCTTAAATATCTTATTAAAATTTTTTGGAATACCTCATATGACAGCATAGATAATGAAATTGAAATAAAATAGCCTCGAACGCCGAATTTCTCCATTTTGATCTTTAACCCTCCTATTCCAGCCATTCGATCGCATTCTGGCATCTTCCCACTGGATTGATCACAATGATTATAGTGTTATAAAGATTTTTTGTGTGACGATCCAATTTCCGAAATTATTTTTTCTTTTTTAGTCAAAATTGTTTGGTCTCACAAAATTTTAAATAAAATATGGCAAACATGCCAAGTGTTTAAAAACTTGTTTGTATGTTACAAACATGATTTACCAAATATCTTTTACAATTTTCTCTACATAATTATACTTTAGTTACAATTCTTTAAAGTGTATTTACATACATTTTCAAATTTTAAATAAAATACAGCGGTCGCGCAAATGTTTAAAAACTTATTCAGTATAAACATCTTCAACTTTAACACAAATATTTACAATTTCCTTGACGTAATTTTACTGTAGTTACGATTTTAAAAAAAAAAAAATGTATTTAGATACATTCACAAATTTTAAATAAACTCCAGCAAACATGCAAAGTGTTTCAAAAATTATTTGTTAGATAATGCATCATTATAAATTTGTAACATTGTTAGCAATACAGAACTCTATTCTAACTTAGATTACAAAAAGCATGATTTTGTTCTAGAAATTCTAATTTTAATTCAGCGCAAAATTAGTTAAAACGTTTTAAAATTTAGATGTTTTTCAAATGTTTACTTAAAATAAAGCAATCGCAAATTTATTTAAAATGTTTTAAAACTACATTCACAAATATTGTACATTTATTAAACTTAATTAATTTTGAGTATTAATTTTCTTAGTAAAAAACTGAATTTAATTCAACTAATAAGTTAACACAACATTTATTGATGTTGAAGCGGTACGAAGTTCGCCGGGTCAGTTAGTTTAAATATAAATATTAAATCCCATTTACTGTAAGTGTTTCCTTTAAACATAAAAAAAAAAAAAAAAAAAGAAACTAAATAAATTTGAATCTCCATTTTTACATCTCTACTGGCGTCACTGTAGTGCACAGATTTATAATTTACCTAAATTGCACTATCAGTAACTAGTTTATTCAGTTAATCTAATAGTTCTAACTGAATCGAATATCAGATATTAGAAATAACTAGTAACCAGTTAAAATAACGGTTATTCAAAAATAACCAGATTCAAATAACCGGTTATTATAAAATAACCGATAACAACATCACTAACGGGAGTAATTATAATATAAATAATGAAGAACGATAACTACATTTAAAATTAATAGAAAATGGTCGATATTAAAAGTCGATATTGAATAAAAATATAAAAAGTATAAAAAATGACTAATAAATTTAACAATGAAAATGGTAACAATTTAAATGATAAATGAAGATTTAAAAAATTTAAAAATTACAAATAAATATCAAAAATAAATAACTTATAAATATGAAAAAATATATAAAATGATCGTTGTATAGTAATAATGTGTGCATAAGGAAATTAACTATATTAAAATTTGACGGTTAAATAATGGATTATCTGTATTTGGAAAGTTATGGTTTATGCAATTATTTTTGAATTTATTAATATAATAATTTTCAATGAAATTTAGCATATTTGGTTATTTATGTATTTTAAAATTTCTAAATCTATTTCGATGTTATGCGTTAATTTGTGTTTATTAATGATAATATGTTCTGCTATTGTTGATTTATTAATATGTCTGTATTTTATGGCGTATAAATGTCTGTTGTATCTTATTTTGAAATATCTTCTAGTTTGTCCTACATATATTTTCTGGCAAGTATTGCAAGTTATTTTATAAATTCCGGCTTGGTTAAATTTATTATTATTCTTATTGTTAATGTTATTATGTTAATTATTTTATTATAGAAGTTATTTTTAGTGGTATATGAAATTTTGAATAATGAATTGAAGTTATTGGTTATTTTGTATGTGTTAGGGGTATTGTGGGTAAATTTTATCCATGTTTTTTTATTTTCATTAAATTGTTTTTTTAGAAATTTTGAAATACATAAATAACCAAATATGCTAAATTTCGCTGAAAATTATTATATTAATAAATTCAAAAATAATTGCATAAACCATAACTTTCCAAATACAGATAATCCATTATTTAACCTTTAAATTTTAATATAGTTAATTTCCTTATGTAGACATTATTACTATACAATGATCATTTTATATAATTTTTCATATTTATAACTTATTTATTTTTGATATTTATTTTTAAATTTTTTAAATCTTCATTTTTCATTTAAATTGTTACCATTTTCATTGTTAAATTTATTAGTCATTTTTTATATTTTTTATATTTTTATTCAATATCGACCTTTTTCTGTTAATTTTAAATGTAGTTATCGTTCTTCATTATTTATATTATAATTACTCTCGTGAACATGAAGTATTTGCTTCGAAACGCGTCGGGGATTTAAAAATTATATATATAATTGTTTAATTAAATGTTAAAAATTTATTTTTGTTATAACTATGCCATAAAAATTGACAGCTGAGTCGAACTACTGCACCTCACGATCTCCATTTTTGTGTAAAACCCTGTTTGCAACTTGCTTATCTCATGCAAAAAATTCTGTATACACTCTGATCAGCAATATTTGCATTTTCTCCTGTTCCAACAAATTTCGATCTATCTATTCAACCGAGTCTTCCTGTTCGCTCCTGATTTAACGATTTCCCTTCACTACACCGTTACACTATAGTCTCTATTATTCGTTTACACCTTAATCATAATTTGCTACTTTCTTCGCACGTTCGTTTTCGTTTTCGCTTTTGACTCCCCCCAAAAACTATCATCTTCATCCTAGCTACTTAGCAATCTTTAATGTTAACCACATTTTTTTTGAATGTCCACCTTATCGACTGGCCTCCATTCTGTATTCTAATTTGATGTCCTTTAGTCATACCCAATCCTTATAGCGTTTCTTGCATCTTGTTTCTTGTCTTCCTGTCTGTTAATCCATTAGTCTCTTTATTCTACCAGTTTCTACCCCGATTAATATGTAACTGATTTTCCCCTTTTAATCGTTTCGAGGAGGAGTTCCAGTGTTGACGTGCACAATGAAAGGAAATAAACAGAGTGTTTTTTATTTCTTTTAATGGACTCGTTGAACCTGGAATCTCCATCCAGGGAATTAATGGAGTACTGAATTAGATTATATTTTATTTTCGGTTTTGCTAAGAAATAGATTGCTTCCGCAATACTTTTAAAATATTCGTTAGCAATATGCCTATGGAAGACTTAAATCATGGACGTTTCGTACATTCTGAAAACGCCGACCTACATAAAAGATGTAGTAATCGTTATCTTAATTGACTAAGAATTGATCATTATTTTTAGTCCTCTCGTTTTCGATTTTCTCCAGCACCTTCTCCTACTAGCTCCTTCACAATAACGATATTTCTCATATTTGTGACGCTAACCAGGTTTCTTCGAATGCTCTGTACTAGCAAGGAAACAGTTTTTTTTGTACCTCCAAATCCTAGCTACAGGGCTTCTATTTTTATACATATCTTCGTTCCTTTTTGCAGGTCTTCCTTCTTCTTACAATACGTCCTTCTTCCCATTTGTCATTTTATTGCTTCTCAACCCTTCGTGCTTTATTTTTCCAGTCAACTTTACCATGAGTAGTGAGTTTTTGCCAGTTCTAGATACTCTGTGACGTAACACTCAAAAGCTGTATCTGAGGCTGAAAATAACCTAAGTATGTGATGGGGGAGGCTAAAAGTAACCCAATTTATTGTTCTGAGGACGGAAATTCCCCCCAAGTTTCCCTGAAAATTCCCCTGAATTCCTCCATACAGTTCCGCTGGTATTTCCAGTAATTCGAGTCGATTATTAATTAACATAAGTATATTAATTAATGTTTGAAACACACCCAAATCCCCGCTCGCCGCTGCTGCCGACTGTGTTACCGCGATTTTTCAAAATTCAGAGCGTATGTATAAAAATTCCGAAATTAACCAAAGTATAATATTTAAAGCGTAAAACTAACCCCAGCTCCCCGTTCGCCCCCCTTTTACCATTCGTACATATTTTTTATTTTTTTATTTTTCAGCGCGCTCATATATCTAGCGTAGCGTTAACTTCCACGAAAGCGCACGCGTCGATCCCGCACATGTGTTGATCGATCATAGGCGCTACCGCGGTTTTTTAAAAATCCAGAAGGTAAGTATAAAAATTCCGAAATTAACCCCGAGTATGATATTTAAAGCGTAAAACTAACCCATGGTCTTCGTTCGTCTCCGTTTTTTCCATTCGTACGTATTTTATTATTTTTACACCCTCGCTTCAACCATCGTGCATTTGATGTTGCATGCGCACACTCTTGCTATCTGAGAAACCGGATCTTAACGTTCTTTTACTTTCTATTCGAGTATGTGCCTTTGCAGAAACACGTCTTACATGTACACGCACTAACACAAACACACTCATACTCTTATCCTTGACTACTTTGTTCTTGTGCACATATGTAACCAACTTTCTCCAGTCGAACGGCATTTTCTGAAGCAACATTTTCACAGCCACACCCGATTCAAAGGTAGTTAAAGTGGTAGACCATTGTACGGATTCACTTGTTCGCTCACTATTTATTTCTCGTCAATTTCGTATACGTTATCTGAGCAGTGTTCATCGCACGTTTTAAGATTTTAATAACTCTTTTTGATTTCTTTTTCGTTCTTATAGAAATTATTTCGATATAATCATTATGAATACCGATATTGTTACCGAGAACAATTCGACACCAGTAAATACCGCAGAATTTATACAAAATTTTTTTGAATACATTAACGACGATGTTGTGCTGAGCGGTTTTCCGGATACACATATGCCACCGCCGCCGCCACCACCACCAGCACCAGCAGCAGAAACATCATTACAAGTATCATTGCAACAATCATTTTCAGATTTTCTTCCAATGGCTACATCATTACCTTTAACATCTACAGTAACATCTCAATATTTGCATTCACCACCGTTAACGCAAATTCCGCTACCACCTGTATCTGAAGATATTAGTCCGTCAAAGGTCGAACTTCCGAAAGAAATAATCAATCGACGCGCTGTAATCTACGTAAAAGATGTGAACGATACGGAAAATAAAAATAGTTTTCTGTTTGCTGTTCTGGCTAAGTTTACGAAAAATCCGTTCTCGATGTGGCAGTATAATTTACTACAGAATGTGTACGATTTCAGCTTCATACGAATGCCTGTACGTTCACTGGCAGATATTGAAACCTTCGAACGGATGAATGGTGTATCCATTAATTTATACAAATTAATAGAGTCCGATGGTACCGATACTGCAGCGTGCAAATATAAAATTAAAGTCGTTTTCGCGTTCCGTAAAAATCATAGTATATTAAATCATAGTAATCATACGAATATATTGTACTGGGGTTCGAATGGTAATTTCCAGTTTGCGTGGATTAAAAAATTTAGTCGGCTCATGCGAATTCAATCACCGAACGCTAAATTCTCGTGCTGGGGATGTCTCGAATCCATGAAAGATGAATTTGAACATAACAATAGTCTTCGTTGTGACGCGGTCAGCTGGCGGAATATGTATTGCATGTAAGATATTAAAAATAAAGACATACATTTTTTTCTTTTTCATATTTTTTTTATTTTTCAAAATTCTTTTTACAATGTTTTCTCGTGAAATATAATGCATGTAAACTTTATTACAATATAATATAATATAATAAATAATTTCATAATTTACATTTTCTTATTTCATAAACTTAAAATTAATTTAAAATTTTCGATTTTACTATCGTTGATAATATATTCCCAACTCAAGCTTGTATTGATGCCTCTTGATCATTCTGTTGATTAGTCGAATCAGTATCGTGTAACCGTTCAGGCATATTATCAGTTTTTGCAGCTACTGGAACCGTATCTGGGGACACTCGAATTCCGCACAAAGCACTAACACAGTGACAAGTCACAGACGAATTCCGCACCAGACCCGAAATAGCCCACCCGCTGACAACTCGAATTGCGCACAGCCTTTAAAAAAAATACTCTGATTTTATAAAATCGATGAAGGAATAAAATGAGTAAAAGTCGCTCTTTCAGTGACTTCCAAAATGTGTTATCGTAATGAAACGTTTACTATTTGGAATAATAATCGAACTACATTTCAGTCGATTAAAAAAGCCTTTAATGTTTGCGAAAAATAGGCTACTATCCTGTTAGCAGTACGATTGTTATTCGAAATATTTTTAACAATCTAGAAACGTACATATTTAAAAAAATGTTACATAAAATAGAATAATTTTTGCATGAATATTATATAAAATAACGTAAATTACGATAATATTTCTAACTGAATATGTAGAATTTTCAGCGCACGGTATATTATGTTTCATGAAGCTTCTATTTCACATTAATACAAAATACTTTCATATCAACTGATTAATGTACATAAAATATAAATGTGACTATGTAAAATTTTCGAGTTTGACAAATTAAATATGTTATTATAATATAGAGTTACTTAGAGTTTGAGGGAACCGAGTTTCGGGAAAGTTTCAGTTCAGATTTTATTTTATCCATTAATCAGTGTTCAATCTCAGTTATAAATTGTTATTTGAATTAAAACCAAATTTGATAAAAATCGTAATTTTTTCATTTAGTGTACCATCAAACAATACATAATATTCTACTTAAATTTTAAATGACAACGCAAAAATTTACCATTAAAATAAAATCCTATTTAAAACAATTTAATAAGAAAACTTACAATGATAATAATTACGTAAATAAATAGTGTTAGTACTACTACCTTTTTTCTTTAAATGTTAGTTGGATTTAACAAGATAATTTTCCTTCGTCAAGTTTTTATAATTTGTAGTTTATTGTAAATTAAATAGTTTCTTATCTAGATAATAGATATTTTTACGCACATTTGGTCGGTATTAATGTGTTTTGTTAGATAAATGATAAAGAAGCAGAAGTTTAAACTCAAATTTATGTTATTTATGAGAATAAAAAAGTAATTCTTAGAAGCAACACTGAAATATGGTGTCATTACTTCTGTGTAATGTTTTCCATTAATACAGAACATGCCCGGGAAAAAATTTTTTTTTTGAACTTTTAAGTTTCCAGCACCCTCCGGTAATTTAAATTTAAAGCTAAAATATCGTTATATTTTTCTTTCCAAAGTATCCGTTTATATATTTTCGAAAACTACATTCGTTTGCCGTTTTTAGATGCAAATGGGGTTTAAATTAAGTGCTTATTGGAAATGTTTATTGCGATGCAAAGTTTTTGTTGTTTATTGTATATTTTAAATTTCAGGAATAATATCGGTTGGTGATTCATGCATTTTGAAGTAATTTTTAGATAATTTTAAATTTGTCATATTACATATTCTTAACTCGTTGCGCAACTTTTAGCGCTCAGGGGTTAGAAGAGTTGTTCAAACGTTAGCATTTTCTGAAGGAGCATTTAATACTATTTTTGTATATAGCTTTACATTTTAACGTGTAAGCGTCATAATTTTTCCTCATAAAAAATAATCAAAAATTATCATCCGGCTTATAATAAGTACATAACAGTAATTCGACACTGTTTAAATTACTGCTCTATTTTTAATCATGGAAATAAAATGATGTTTCAAAATTGTTATTTTACAGGGGCTTTGTAGAATTCAAACTGTTCTAGAAATATTTATGCCCATGATAAAACTGTTAACACTGATAATTTCTTAACATTAATGGTAACACGAAATTAACATTAACGTATATATGAAAGTGAAATATTTTATTAAAAATAATAACTTCCAAATAAGGAAAAATTTTAGCTGCCGCTATGTCAAGAGGTAGTATACACGTGTAATCATAAATATAATTCTTTTGAAACTAGAAAGATAAAAGAACACAAATGTAGACAATTACGAGGAAGCAAAATTACTGAAAGTTGAGCCAACTGGTAAATTTCAAAAGCCGGAATCAATTTTTAATGATTAAAACATAAATATATCACAGTTATTTATCGGAACTACTTGTTTAAAAAAAAAAATGGAATTAAAAGTTTAAACAATTACGTATATTTAAAATTAATCTGGCGTATTCTCAAATATTTTTTAATAAACCGTTATACAGGAATGATTTTTAATACATAGACAGGTGTAGAGTATTTTTCATTAATAGATTAAAAATTAATTGTTAAAAATAGGATATGTAAAAATGTTGAAAGTTATCGAACATTAAAAATATAGTACGATCAAGCGCCATCAGTTTTGGAAACCCTTAGTCCAGCGAACAGCGATTATGGTCCGAGCGTCGTTTTCGTTTGTTTTTTTATATTTCATACCTGCAAACTTCCGGTGCGCAATTCGAGTGTGGCCCCGTATCTACACCACGTTGTACTTTTACTTTTCTAATTTCACCACGAACTTTTGAAATCACCTCCTTAAAATGTTTTTCTATTTCTTCACGCTGTTTTTGTATTATTTCCTTAAGACTTTTTTCCATTTCTTTCACGTTGTTTATCAATTATTTCCTTAGTAATCTGTTTTATCAGTCAATACGCTCACTTTTGCACTTAACTCGTTTATTAAGCCTCCGAATATTTCAATTGTAGCTTTCACATCATTTTCATGTTTTGAAACGCGTGTAGGTAATGCTGAAAGATCACTCGAAACCGTATTTAATTTATCCGTTAGTTTTTTAATTTTATCTTCATACGTTGAAAACTTAGATATCGTATCATCTTTAAATTTTCCCGCGTCTTCACTCACCATATCAATATTACCCGTATGAATCTCGATTTTCATAATATTATCGCTAATTTTTTTATCTAAATATTTATGCGAAAACATAATTTGAGCGTGTAATGCAGCATTTTTTCCCGTAACAAACGAATTCAACTGCTCTACTTTTTCACGTACATCACGTATTTCCGCAGCTGTGAGAGTTTTCATCTGTTTGTAAGATACAACCTCAGACTCTGATGGTTCGCGTTGTAACATACTAACGTTCAATAACCGTTTTCCTTTAAAATTATAATTTCCATTCGAATCTAATTCAATCGCTGTTGGTGTTCCAGAACCACCTTCTGGCATATATTTACCGCTCTTATGAAGTGGCATTACGTTGTCTGCTAAATATTTACTAAAACGCTATTATCGATCCAGGAATTTTCCGAATTCGGGAATCCTAACCACTTAACTAACGATTTTCCACCCTGTCGTCTAATAACACGTTCAATTAAATACACGTCGGGGTAAGATGTTTTTTGTAATTCTTCCGCATAAAAAGTACCAACTAACAATTTGCCGGTTCTATCTTTTAACGTATACGTCGTTGGAAAAGTAGAATTCACTGTATTTATAGTAAATAATTCTCCGGTCCAGTTAGGAGTATAACCTTTCTCCAATAATATTTTAACTTTACTAATACGAACTATATCATTAACTTTAAATTTTTTCGATCTGCTCGTGGTAGAGAAACGATCGGCTGCTTTACTACATTCCCACGTAATATTTTCAGCAACTTGTCTTTCAACCGTCTTATTTACATCGACAGGTGCAAATTTTATCGTCCGGTGTATTTTCGCATTATATTTTCGGGTAAGTTCAGGCAAAACTTGTAACCAGCGTTTATTACGATTAACGGTAAATTCTTTCCAAATCCAATTCTTTATCGTACGATTAAAACGTTCTACAATAATCGCTTTAAGCGGTGAATGAGTACTATATAGATTAATATTATATCGATTTAAAACGGCTCGTACTTGAGAATTATAAAATTCAGTACCTTGATCAGTTTGTAAATGTTTAGGAGGTTCAACGCCTCTTTCAGTTAAAATTTTTTCAAACGCTTTAGCAATTATCGGTCCGCTTTTTTTCTTTAAAGGAATGGTCCATGCAAATTTAGAAAATGTATTTATTACGGCTAATATAAATTTATTTCCTCGATTGAATCGAGCATATTGCGCCATATCGATCAAGTCAGCTTGCCATAAATCGTTTAATCCTAAAATCCGTACACATCGTGTCTGATAACGTTTTCGGGCAGGTTTATGAAGTTCATCGGCTATACCGCGCTGTAATGACTTCGAAGCAGATGTTTGTTTTTTCGACATAATTTTTTTTTTCTTTTTTCAATCAGTATGGTAGTTGAATGTATCCTTCTTCAGCCAACTCTTCCTCGATCGCTAAAATTTCGTTGTTTACACCGGTATTACCGTTTTGTTTAGATGCATGTAGTAATTGCAATCGTTCAACTAATTCATTCGGATCATTCCAGTATTCAATGCGATGATTTCCGAGACTTACTCGAGCCTCAACATTGTTATATATACGTTTACTCTTTACTTTCAAATGATTTTTGTAATAGCCTTCTCCACGGTGCTCGCTAATTCGAAACATTGGTCGAATTATATTCTTATATTTCATAGTGGGAAGACCTTTCAATCTACCATCAGAACGTAAATGAGCTCCCGTAAATTCCAGTAATTGTTTATATATTTCCAAATCATCGCTAGTATATTCATTCTTATCTACTTGAGTCTCCAATAGTAAATGCATTAAACCTTCGGTATAGGGGAATTTCATACTGTTATTCCCTTTTCCTAAATATATTTCTCCATGATTTTTATTCCATGAAATTGTTGTTGTACCCAACATATACTCATTGGTAACAGGATTATACTTTATTCCGTAAAATAAGTCTCTAGGCATCGGATCATCTCTATCAATACGAAAAGAACCCATTTCACTTATATTAAATGAATCATATTTTCTTTCCTGGGAGTACTATGCATCAATTTTTGTTCTACAACTGGAGAATCAGTTATTGTATCGGCATCCTTTATCTTTCTTTTTGATTTTTGTAATGTTTTTCGAATCTCCGACAATGGTTTCGTAATAGGTTCAAGCAGTACCGCTGAAGTATTTGTAATGGATTTGTTTTCAGACTTTAACGTATTATATTTATTCATTATATCAGCACGTATTTTTTCCAATTCCGTTTTAAGTTGTAATTCATCTTCAAAATTTTGTTTAACGCTATTCATCGTCATCTTTTTCATCTTCAATCACTATAAACTCATCGAAACCACGACGAAACCGTCCTTTATATAGTTCGCTCTCCTTATCAATCATTAAGAAACCGTGTTTATTCTTCCAACATGTTTTACCAATTTTTTTAAAAGTCTTAAATGGACACATACCATTAACATGTTCATCATATATATATCGTATATTTATATCATCTTGAGCAAATGCAAGTATGAAATTTGCATTATCTCGTATCATATGTTTAGGAATCATTACATATGTTTGACACAAGTAGAAACAATCTACGTTTTTGTGTCGACCCATTGAAAAATACTGTTGTACAACAGGCTGAGCTCTGCATGCCGGTATATCATCAAATATAAATATCGAATTTGGACTAATCGTGCCAGGTGTTATTAAATTTAGATCATCTGCAAATGTTTGATAACCAATCTTAGGCGTGGACTTGTATATCGCATCTAACAATTTATATTTCAGTTGATATAAAGAAGTACTATATATGTATACATTTTCATAACGCAATCCATTCGAATGCGTTAATAATGTAAATAACGAATTTGTTTTTCCACATCCGCTCGGACCAATAATTAAACATCTTATATTATTCGGAAACAATAAACCGTGTTTATTACGCGCCGACGCGTCACTAGGTTCCACCAATGACAACGCGTTATTTATAGGCAATATAGTTGACTGCTTTTCAATTTTCATTATAGCTTATTTATTCACTTCACTTAATAAACAATGATAATAACACTAACTAAAAAGTATAAATACACGTTTACACACAGGTAAAACTCGTAGAATTTAGTGAAAAAAAGTATATATATAGAAAAATAATTTTGAAATGGCGAGAAAACATAGAAAACAACGAAATGTTAAAGTGTTAAAAAAGAATAAAAAGTGCGGCCGTGGTCTCGGTACTGTATTAAATAGAGTTATAGATAAGCTTCCGTTGCAATTACATTATCCGGGCTATAATTATTTAGGACCAGGTACAAAGTTAGATCGTCAACTAAGTCGCGGTATAACCGGTGTAAACCCATTGGATGAGGCTGCTAAAGAACACGATATAGCATATAGCAAATATTCGGATAATAAAAATCGTGCAGAAGCGGACAGAATATTAGAAAATAAAGCCTGGGAACGCGTTAAAGCATCCGATAGCAGTTTTGGTGAGAAAACAGCTGCTTGGTTAACAACCAACGCGATGAAAGTAAAACGTAAATTAGGCGGTGGATATCGTCGTCGCGGTAAAAAACAAGCGGGGAAACGAAAAACCAAATCAAAATCCTCAAAAGGAAAAAGTTTATATTTCAGAGACGTGTTAAATGTGGCACGGGAGGCTGTTCGTAAAGAAAAAACCCTCCAAGGACGAATGAAAAGAGCGATTAAAGCGGTTAAAAAATTAAATCCTACAATAGCTGATAGTGAAAATGTTCGAATTATCCCGATTAACAAAACCGGAGGGGCTCTACCCCTTATACCGTTATTGGCTGGTATTGCTACATTAGGAGGAATCTCATCATCTGTATCATCAATAGCAAAAGCGGTGAAAGATGTAAATGAGGCTAGAAAAAGTTTTAAATCAGGCAAAGGTCTACAAATTGATAAAAAGATCGGGAAAGGTCTTTATTTACGACCATATAGAAACGGACTTGGTTTATATTTAGCTCCATATAGCGGTAACGCGAGACGTAATCAGTTTTTTCGAGGTTAACTCTATACCTAGCAATAGAGCGTTATCAAATTTCGATATTTTATTTTACACGAAAAAATTACGAGTTCCAAATTTTAGAGGAGTTTATGATCGAGATGGGCTGCCTGCCAAACCTAAAAAAAATGAGTGCGATTGTTAATATGGATTCGTACAAAGGCCCAGGAACTCATTGGACCGCCTACAGAAAATACGGTAGTCGTGCAGAATATTTCGATAGTTATGGAAATCTATCTCCCTCCACAGAGGTAGTTAAATATTTACGCAAATACGATCCAAATATCGATATTCTATACAACAGACGTACGTATCAACGTTATAATTCGGTTAATTGTGGAGAACTTTGTTTGGGATTTCTAACAAATACGTTACCTGCTCCATTTGGTGTTCAATGATGTCTTCATTAGTATATAAGCACATGTGATTATAATTTTTTTTCGATTATTGTAGATATTAGTTTTAATTTTGAATACAATATTTTTTAAAAAATAGTTTGCGTTATTATTATTTTTGTTTGTTTCAATTTGTATAAACCGATCCGTAATGTCATACTTATTTCAGTTAAGTGGTAAAAAAGGTAATTTGACCAGTAATGTGTATCCACCATTATTATTAGCAAATAATCGTCAATGAAGTATCGGGCTAGTATCGTTAACAACATATCATTCTATACATAATATTACACCGGAATGCAATACATTGTATTACTACGATTCTGCGTTGGCAGTTAAAACAAACGAATCTCTGAAATCTATTATATTACCTAGCGGATGTTACGAAGTGAACGACTTGGAAGAATATTTACGAGAGCATTTAGATGATAGTATTATTATAAAAGGCGATGAAAGAACGTTAAAGTGTGTTATACAGAGTAAATATTACATACAATTTACAGGACCGCGAAGTATTGGTCCACTATTAGGTTTTGATGGTGTGACAAATGTTTTATCCCCACAAATGAATCATACAAGTCCTAACATAGTACAGATTACACCAATAAATATATTAAATGTGTATTGTAATATAGCAACAGGCGGATATACAAATGGAACCTCGTCTCATCTCATTTATAGTTTTCCTTTAAATATAGCGCCTGGATATAACATTTCTGAAAATCCGAAAACGATCATTTATTTACCTGTAAGTACGGATCATATATCGGAGTTAAATGTATATATAAAGGATCAAAACGGGAATATCGTTGATTTTGCTAGTGAAGATTTAATTATAAATTTACATCTAACTAGTTCCTCATCTTAATAAAGGTATATTAATATCAATTTAAAAATGCCGTTCATATACACTAATAGAAGTATATATAAACCTGTTCAAACACCGTTTCGAGCTGAAGAAAAGTATATAAATAGAGGAAAAAAGAAGAAATTGTTGAGTAGAAAAAGTATTAGTGTACTAAAGTCGTTGGGTTACAATGTGTTGATTAAGTAAGAAAGAAAAAAACATTAGTTCGATATAGTGGACAATGGAACATATATTGCAAATTGATTCTGCAAATGCAGTTATTGATGAAACAATAGCGGCCTACGAAATACATACACATAAACCATACGCAAGTTCAAGATTTGGTTCTGGCGATGAAATACGTATACCTGTTCAGCAAAAAGATGTTATTACTTTACCATCGGAAAGTTATTTACTTCTACAAGGTACAGTTTCACCGTCAGTAGATTTTTCAATGAATGGACCTTTATTTCTATTCACAGAGCTGCGCTACGAAATTAATGGAACTATCATAGAATGTGTGCGGCAACCGGGGATTACAACTCTTGTACGTAGATTATTATGTTCGAAGAATATCAAATCAGATTACAACTACAGTACATGCGCTCTAAATACAGAAGAATTAAAAGTATTTACACGAGAAATTACCGATACATCAAGCCCCTCAACATCATCGAGTGAGGGAACCAAATTGTTGGAATTTCAATTTATTATTCCTTTACGCTACATATTCAGTTTTGCAGAAGATTACAAACGTGCAATTGTACACGCAACACAAGAAATTATTCTCATCCGTGCAAACAATGATAAAAATGGATTTACTGCAACAGCTGATGCGACAATTAATGTAACATTTCAAACCGTTGCTTGGCAACTACCCTTTGTTAAACTGAGTGATCGTGCGAAAATATCTTTACTTAATCGAATAAAGAAGATAAAACAAGCATCTATGCAGTTTAGAGCGTGGACTCTTTCGCATCAACCATCTCTGCCCACTATTTCCGAGCATAGCTGGGTTATCAAATCAACTTCCACTGTAGAACGTCCTCGCTTCATCATTATTGGTTTCCAGACGAATAAACAAAATGATTTAACCAAGGATGCATCTACATTTGATCATATTAATGTTACTGAGATTTGCGCGTACATAAATTCAACAAGATATCCTTATGAAGTGATGAATTTAGATTTTGAATGGAAAAGATTTGGTAATCTATACTTATTATATGCGAATTTTCAAACAATGTATTATGGAAAGGACCCACCGCAGCCTGCAGTTAGTGTGGATTCATTTCTCAGCAAATATCCGCTGTTTATTATACCGTGTAATTTTCAAAATGAACTCTTAAATGACGGTAGTCCGCTACAGATTAGAGTAGATTTTAAGACCCGTGATAACGTGCCTGCAAACACCTCATGTTATGCTGTTATAATACACGACAAATCAACCAGTTATAATATGCTGGAATTGTAAATGAGTGTATGCTCGATATTTTTACTTTTAGTATTATGTTGAATGTGCTTGAGTAATGTTCCTTAAAGTCTAAGTTAAAATTTTTGTTTTACGTGATTGTATTTATAGGGTGGGCTAAAAGAGTAATCCTCAACATAGACCTTTCCATTTTTCGTTTATTAATTCTTATTTTTTGTTCCATTTTTTTTTTTTTTTGTTAATTTCCCTGTTTCGCTAGCATATGTTAAAACTGGCAGAACACATTGGTCAGATACTTTTTTTTCAGACTTAGGGGTGTTGTAGTGTCTTTAAGCATATTCTGAAGTTTTGAGATCACCATCCATATTAATTGTATTCTTCTGGATACTTAATTAAGTTTATACATAAATATATACGCATATACGTGTTCTGTGTGCGTTCTGCGGGTGTGTATAAGTATAGGGGCGTCTAAAAGAATGTTGCGTAAAAAACATTGCCGATATTACGGTATTATTTTTTTTTTTTTTCGAATTCAGTACTATGTAAACGTAAATTATGTCTTAACCAAACATATACGGGGAATTCTGAGCACTTAAAATATCGTTTTTCATTGATCTTCTTCTTATTCTTATTCTCTAAAAAAGCTTTAACCGTATGTGCATTACGCTTTGCTCATGATGGACTTAGGTCTAATTTATATGTATTTTTAATTTAATAAAGTTTTTATTTCATAAAGTTTTCTCCTTTCGTTTTTCCGCTGCAATGAGTAATATGTGCGATGTTATAATCGATTTTCAATGTTTTAAAAGTAATGATAACGCGTACATTATTAAAGAACTTGCGATATTAACTTTAGACTGGGAAATACAATTTCATCGTGTTTATAAACCTCCGTTCGATTGGAATATATTATCCATTAGTAAAAGACGTTCAAATTTTTGGCTCACACGAAATTATCATTCCATCCCGTGGAATGCTGGAGATTCCAGTTATAGAAATATATCTATCGATTTGGAAAATGTTTTAATTAGTTTACAACCGTTAAAAATTTACGTCAAAGGAGATACCAAAATTGAAACAGTATGGGAAAAACTGGTGGTTACGTCGCTTATGGATTATGAAATAATTAATTTAGAAACGCGTTACGGTATGCCAAATTTGAGAAATTTAAATAATAAGTACGATGCTATATCGAGTACTGTAAAATGTGATGCACACACTGATGGAAGAATTAACGTATGTTCACTACAAAACGTGCATGTGATGATGAAATGGTACGATACGAACGTTAGACCTATTTTATCTGCAATAAAGTATCCTATACAACAAACGTTGCAGAAAGTTACTGCAGAAGCATTAATTTCAGAGTGCCCTGATAAAATTTGTGATTTTTACGATAAATTACCTGAATCATTGAGAGAAAACGAAAATGTTAAAAAATGTTTGCCGTGTTTTAAACATCACAGATTCGATATACCGGATTCATTGCAGCTTAGCGCAGTTCATCCCACCTTAATTAAAGATTGTAAACAGTGCAGACGGAAAAATGTAGCAGATTTTTTGCGGGATATGTGCCCAGAAACTTTAGGAGAAGATTTTAATAATGAAGATCAAACAATTTTAGAAGAAAATATAGTTTGCGATTGTGATGGTTCTGAACCTATAACAATTCCAATTTCTGCTCATAAATTTTTTGACATATAACTTTTTAATTGTAATTTTTTTATATTTTAGTTGTAAATTTTTTTAAAGAATATTTTTTTTTTTTTTTTTTTTAATTTTTTTTTATTTTTATTTTTATTTTTATGCATGCAATCTGTAATTAAACAATAAGCAGCAGTGAGGAAATGTTATTATCAGAAATAAAGAACTAGAAAGGAGGATAGCCTCCCAATGGAAGCTGATCCTATTTTTTGATGATTACTAGTTAAATTATATGATTAAAGACTCAGGATCGATGTTGAAGCTGCAATGGATGGAATCTGTGAATACGATTGAATTTTGTGCAGTTAGACAGCAGATTCTTTGCTAATATGTTTAAATGTTGGTTAAGCCTTTCCTTGTATCTTGCACTTGAGCTGCGAATCTCTTCTTTAACCGAAATGACCTTCAAATCCCTAGAGATGTCGTTGTTTCGTACAAACCAAGGAGCGTTTACAATCCTATGCAGGATTTTTGCTTGCGTCCTTTCTAGAAGGGCTTTATTGGAGTTCGATGCAGTGCCCCATAGCTCAATGCCATATGCCCAAATTGGCTTTATTATTGATTTATAGACTAGCACTTTGTTTTCCAGTGAAAGGACCAAATTTTTTCCAATCATCCAGTCCATATTTCTCAGTTTCAGTCTGATTTGTGTACGTTTGGTGGCTATGTGTTTATTCCAAGTCAATCTCTGGTCGAGATGCAACCCAAGGTATTTCGCACTACTTGCTGTTGGAATTTGCTTATTGTTGAGGTATATCGGACTGACTGTTCCGGTTTTCAATGTAAATAAAACATTGAGGCACTTATTTTCGTTAACTTTTATTCTCCACTGATTGAACCAGTTTGTTAGATGGTTTAGATGATCTTGAACGTAACTGGCAGCGGTACCAATGTCATCGTGTATTGCTAAAATTGCAGTATCATCGGCAAACAAGGCAGTTGTAGTATTTTCATTTACCGGAAAATCACTGGTGTAAATCTGGTACAAAGTAGGTGCTAGAACACTGCCCTGCGGAACTCCTGCCTTGATTGGAAATATGGATGACCGCGAACCGTTAAAATTAACTTGAAAATATCTTTCTGAGAGGTAAGATCTTATTATTAGGTAATACTGGTAAGGCAGCATAAGCTTTAATTTGTATAGAATACCTAGGTCCCAGACTTTATCGAAAGCCTTCTCGATGTCCAAAAATGCGGCAGAACAATATTTTTTCTCCTCAAAGCATTTATTTATAACCTCGACTACTCTATGAATCTGTTCAATGGTACTGTGATTATTTCGGAATCCGAACTGGAAATCTGGAAGTATTGAATATTCAATGAGTAAAGGCTTTAATCTTTTCAATGGCAGTGTTTCGAAGAGTTTAGCTAAAATTGGGAGTAAGCTAATGGGTCTATACGATGACATCTCCTCAGTTGGCTTACCAGGTTTATGTATCACTTTAACTACTGCAAATTTCCATTGCGCCGGGAAGTAAGATGTCCTGAGGATTGCATTGAACAGATATGTAAGAAATACTGTAGCTTTCCGGGGTAGTTGTTTAACCATACTGACTGTAATAGCGTCGTACCCGGGGGCTTTCCTTATATTTAACTTTTTTATATGGTACTTGATTTCTGTAGGAGAGAAAAACGGAATCGGGGGAGACATCTGATAGGGGCTTTGCAGGAACTTGTTTATTTCCCCTTCAATGTCAGTGGTCGCATTGTTTTCGTGCGGTTTGAAAATATCTGAAAAGTGTTCCGCAAAGGCGTCAGCTTTATCTTGGTTATTCCTTAACCATTCAGAGTCTTTCTTTACCGGAAAGTTTTGGACCTTATAGTTCTTTTTTACTTTTCTTACTGCCTTCCATAATGAGTAGTCTGATGATGCAAAAGGAGATAGATTTGCCATGTAATTTCGGAAAGAGGAATTTTTTATTTCGATTATTTTATTTTTCAGGGCTTTATTAGCTTGATTTAGCGTCCTCTTATCCAACGGATTTCTAGTGTAATGCCACTTACGCCTTAGCTTTCTTTTTTCTCGAATCATTTCTCGAATTATTTTCGGTTGACTTACGGTTTTGTTGAGATCTTTTTTCCACGCTGATGCAAACAATGCTGAGTCTCGAATGTTTTTGTTAAGATTTTCTATTGCAATTTCAATGTCTTGTTCTGTTTTTAATGGAATATTCAAGTTTATCTTACAATCTAGTGAATGTTGGAATTCGCACCAATTAGTGTATCTGTTACAGAAAACTGTTTCTGAGTCCGTACTAATAGTTATGGCGCTCACATTTAGTATTACTGGTGAGTGATCACCAGAGCTGTCTAACAAGGATTCGGCGAGGACGTTGTCATTGTTTATTCCACAGCAGACGAAAAAATCGAGTAAGTCTGGAATTCTGTTCGGGTCCGTCGGCCAGTAAGTGGGATCTCCTGCCGATATATTTTCATAGCTGTTTGATCGGATAGAATGTAGTAACTGTTTTCCTCTCGGTGTTATTAGTCTTGATCCCCAAGCAGTATGCTTGGCATTATAATCGCCCCTGGAAATAAATTTTTGTCCAAGTGAACGGAAGTATTCGTTAAAGTGTTCCTGTTTTATATTATGTTTCGGTGGACAGTAAACAGAAGAGATAACGATAGGACCTAAAGTCGATTTTATGCACACAGAGGTTGCCTGTATGTGCTCTTTACAGAATTTGTTAATCTCGTAGTGCTTTATCGAAGATTTGATAATTATTACCGTTCCTCTGTGAGCAGTGCCGTCTGGATGCGGAGTAGAATATATTGAATAGAAGGGAATTTTGATGAAACTTTCGGCTGTAAAATGCGATTCGCTGATTAATAAAATATCTATATTATTGTACATTAAAAACGGTTCGATTTGATGATAATGGCGCATCAGGCCGTTGATGTTCCATGTTGCAATTCTCATGATTTGATTCATTATGGCAACAATTTATTTATAATTTGTGATAAAATAGCTATAATTGTATTATTCTGTTCGGATAATTTTTTAAACATGTATTTAAATTCATTGAGAAAATCTGTGAATTGATTTGTGTTAGACGTATTAATGTTATTATAGCTGATTTCGTCAATATTGTTATTTGAATCATTTAAAGATTTGTTATTTTTTGTACTAATCGATGCAGGGAAGGGTACACTATGGTGATTTTTATTTCCATTTTCTGTTACCTGCGCATAAGTTAAGGAAGACTTGCTCGGAACGCGAGAGTTGTTATGCCGGTGCGTCATTGGAAGGACGTTTTCCGACACTTCGTTTTGTCTTTGGTTGGAGACAAGATTTTGGAAGCGTGGGATATAATTTTTGCTTCTTTGCATGAGTATTTGTTTGTATACTGTTCACCCCTTGTAACTTGACGGGTGACTTCCGTCACAGTGCACGCATTTAGGTGGGACGTCATGTGGTTTGCTACAGTTTTTTGACGGATGGTACTCTCCTCATTTTATGCAACAGTATGGTAATGTGCAATAGGCTTTAGTATGACCATACGCCTGGCATCTGGTACATTGAAGTAGTCCTTTATTTTTAATTGGCGGTACCACTTGGATCTTCATGTTAAGTAGATATTGAAGATCATATATTTTTTTATTATTTTCGCTAGGCTCCAGATCTACAAAAAACATCGGTAGCGGTTGTTTAGTTTTATATTTTATGATGTTTGTTATATTTCTTGTCTGGAAGCCTGCTTCCTGGAGCGCCATTTTAATTTCCTCTATCGGCATTGTATGGTGAATGTTTTTTAATACTACTCTATACGCTCGCTCAGTTTTTAGTTGATATGTATGATAAGCTATATTTTTATCTTTCAAATTATTTATTGTTTTCCTGAAGTTTTCAATGTTGTTTATTTTTAATTTAACTTTTTAATAAAGTCATGTTCAATAGTGTAGTATAATATTCTGCGTTCATTTTGAGATAGTACCCACTAACGAAATTTTTCGCAGCTATCTCTGTCTATTTCCTTATCAGTGGCGCGTATATACAACCGCTACCGCTAGCGGCTCGATAGACAACGTGATATTTTTCCCCTCGCGCGCGCGCGCGTGCGTACTCCTCTACCATGACTACCAGGTCGCCGATACCCGCTCGCCGGCAATTAAGTCAATTAAATCAAGCAGATAATAATCGGTCGACAGATAATTCTAACGATAACAATGAAGCCGAAATTAACAATGGTGAGTCCGTTCCTTTTTATACGATCGATACAAATGATATTATTACATCACAATTATGCAATCGTTCTTTAAACGAAAACGCAACAAATAGCAACACATCGGAAACGCTTTTAAACTCCGATTTAATTCATAATTACTCTAATACGACAAATACTCAAAATGCGAACACCTGGCAAGTGATTAAATTAAAAAGAAAAAGATCGAAAACAAGCAATTCTTCCGGCAATAGCTGGGAAATCGCAAATAAAATAAGTACTAGAAATAGATTTAGCCCACTACAAACTACAAACAATGCTGATATGGACGTTACGGTCCCTGATAAACAGCAAAACTCATTTGTTAAAAATTTGCAAAAACCTCCGCCTGTATACGTCGAGGGGGTAGTTAACTTCAGTGCTATGTTGGCTGAAATAAAAAATGTTTTGACTATAGAACAATTTGAAACCAAAACTTTAACGAATAATAAAGTAAAAATAATAACAAAGGATATAGACTCCTATCGTAAATTATGTAAGCATCTTAATGATAAAAATATATTTAGATATACTCATCAACCAAAAAATGAAAGGGCGTACAAAGTAATAATTAGAGGCCTGCACCACTCTATAAGCATCGCTGATATTACACAAGACCTAGCCAATTATGGCCACCAGGTCAGAAATGCTATAAATATTAGACATAGGATATCGAAAGAACCATTACCACTATTCACGGTTGAATTAGAACCAGCGGAAAATAATAAAGACATATATCAACTGAAATATCTACTTAATGTTAAAATTCAAGTCGAAGCTCCAAGGAAAACTAATATAATTCCTCAATGCATAAGATGTCAGCAATATGGCCATACAAAAAATTATTGCTATCGTCCTTTTGTGTGCGTAAAATGTGGAGAGGGACATGATTCGAGATTCTGTACTAGGAAGCGTGATGTACCGGCTACATGCGCCTTGTGCGAAGGGAACCATCCAGCGAACTACAAGGGATGCGAAGTATATAAATCTCTATTGAACAAAAATCCTAACTTCAGGGATAAAACAATATCGAAAAAACGCATCGACCAGTATATATCTAGTGAACTACCTCCACCTGCTCCTCCGTGTGTCGAATCCGAGGCAATCCGATCTGCATATGCAAATAGAAGATCATACGCGCAAGTTACATCACAGAATGAGGCAACAGCTGATAGTGCAAATGTAGCAACTCTTTTAAATACATTTGTAACTCGTTTCGAAAACATGTTCACACAACTGATAAACCAAAATAACGTAATAGTCAATATGCTAACTCAAGTTGTAACAAAACTAGTTAAATGACCTCTCAGTACCTAAGAGTTGCACAGTGGAACGCAAACGGGTTATTAAATCATACCCAAGAAATAATATACTATTTAAAAGAGGAAAAAATCGATATACTTCTAATATCTGAGGCAAGACTTACTAATAAAAGCTACTTTTATATTCCAAATTATGTATGCTATTACACGCTACACCCTTCCGGCAATGCGCATGGGGGTACTGCGATAATTATACGGGATAATATAAAGCATTATGAAACGGACAAATATCAAACTGATGAAATACAGGCCACAGTTATTATAGTGGAACAACCAAGGAACCAGTTAGCCGTAGCTGCAGTATATTGCCCTCCGAGACATACGATAGAAGTCAGTAAGTTCAAGGACCTGATACTAAAACTAGGACCTAAGTTCTTAGTTGGTGGTGACTTCAATGCGAAACATGTACATTATGGATCGCGGTTAACTAATACAAGAGGTACAAAGCTATACAAAGCAGCTAATGAACAAAAATGTAGATTTCTCTCAACGGGCGAACCGACTTACTGGCCTGCAGATACTAATCGTACTCCTGATCTATTAGATCTGTTTCTGATTAAAGGCATACATCCTAACTGTACATCAATACAATCTAGCTATGATCAAATTTTCTCCGATCACTCGCCAATAATAGCCACGCTAAGTGCTGAGGTAAAACACACAGCAAAAACAAGATTGCTACACAATAGGAAAACTGACTGGGAATGGTGTAAAGTTCTCCTACAACAAGATACTGATTTATCAATTAAATTAAAAACGCCTGATCAAATCGAGCACGCAGTGAGGCAGTTTACTGAACAACTGCAGACAGCCGTCACCAACTCTACTCCACATGAAACAAATGTCCAGACCCACAGCTATCCAAAAATTATACGTGAGCTAATAAATCAGAAAAGGAAAGCGCGTTCTCTATGGCAAAGGAATAGAACATTAGAAAATAAACACCAATTAAATATATTAACCAGGCAAGTTAAATACACCCTAAAAGAATTAAAAGATGAATCATTCTCTAACTATGTAGCTACGTTAACCCCAACCAAAAATTCTGAATATAACCTTTGGAAGGCAACAAAAGGAATGAACAGACCGGTAATACGAAACTCACCCTTGAAGCAAAATGATGGACAGTGGGCAAGAAGTAGTAAGCAGAGGGCTGACACGTTTGCTAAATACTTGGCTAACGTTTTTAAAACAGACAACATAACCACCAATCTAGTATTCCTGGAAGTACAGCTAAATAATACAAAAATTAGAATGTTCTCTCCTACAGAGGTAAAGAAACATATTAAACATTTAAATAATAAAAAAGTCCTGGATTCGATATGATAACAGCTAGGATGATAAAAGAACTGCCAAAAAAATCTGTAATCTTGCTAACATACATATACAATGCTATTATGAGAACGTCATACTTTCCAGCCCAATGGAAATTTTCCCAAATTATTATGATTCTGAAGCCTGGAAAAGATGGTACTCATCCGGCATCCTACCATCCAATATCACTGTTATCTACTCTTGCTAAACTACTTGAAAAGTTAATATCTGTCAGGCTAACCAAAATAATGGAAGAAAGAAAAATTATTCCACAACATCAGTTTGGCTTCAGGAGCGCTCACTCCACTGAACAACAGATACATAGAATTGCAGAAATAATTGAAGAAGGTATTCAGAACAAAAAATATACCGAAGCCTTGTTTATAGATTTCACAAAAGCATTCGACAAAATATGGCATAAAGGATTACTATATAAACTTAAAGCAGCATTCCCTATACAGTATTATCAACTCATCAAGTCGTACATAACGAACAGAAAATTTCGCGTCAAATGTAGTGATGACTACTCTCAGCTGCATCCAATCACGTCTGGCGTTCCGCAGGGTAGTGTATTAGGGCCGATTCTGTATAATATCTACGCAGCAGACCTTCCCACCGAAGGAAATATTGAAGTGGCTACATTTGCCGATGACACAATGCTAATTTCGCAAGACAAGAGGGCTGATATTGCAGTTGCTGAGCTACAAAAAAGCGCGAATACGGTTCTACAGTGGGCTCAAACGTGGAAACTCGAAGTGAACCTGGAAAAGTGTAGTCATGTATCATTTACCAAGAGAGCTGAGCACCAGCTCCACCTAACACTGGGTGGTAACACTATACCAAGAAGCAATAGTGACAGATACCTAGGAGTTCACTTAGACCGTACCTTAAGCTGGAGGACACACGTACAGAAATTAAGGAATAAGCTTGATATTAAATTAAGATCGCTATATTGGCTAATAGGATATCATTCGAACCTCTCCTTAGCTAATAGGGTCTTAATATACAATGCTATCCTTAAACCTACGTGGACTTATGCAGCACCAATTTGGGGCTGTGCAAAGAAGTCAAACAGAAATGTGATACAGCGATTCCAGAATAAAACGCTACGGTTGATATACAGAATGCCGTGGTATGTTACCAATGAGGCTATTCATCGAGACCTAAGAGTCTGTACTGTTGATGAGGCTATAAAGCAACGCGCTCGTAGTCATGCGTTACGCCTCTGTGGACATAGTAACGAGCTAGTAGCTGCCCTTCCGGACAATGCAATAACAAGAAGACTGGAAAGAACTAGGATCCGTGATCTAGTATAAGAGATGGGCTGAATACATCAATGGATGTATTCTCCACTCAACTGAATACATTGAGTCCATTCGCAGATAGCCAAATAGGCTAGGCACGAATCGGCAGAAGTAGAAAAAAAAAAAAAAAAAAAAAAAACTTTATTGTCATTAAGCGTTTGACATATAAATTGTTCTTTGTGGAGGAACGAGGATAGAAAATTTTCCATTTGTTTATAATTTATTATTCCATATAGAAATATTGGTGGCGGATTTACTTTAGTTTCTGTAAAGGAATTTTTACTTATTGTATTTGCACACATCTCGTTACTAGCTTCGGATTCTTTGATATCGGAATCGGGATGATCAGAGAGAAGCCAAAATCTATTAGATTTGTTATTATGTATTTCGGGAGACGTAGTAGGAGTTTGTAATCGCCTTCTTTTTCTATAAGGTACGACCTGCCACGAGTTAGATGAGTTTTGAATTAATGTAATAGGAGGAACAGTGTTTGACGTAGTCGTTTCTACATCAGATGAATACGGTTTACCAATACGCACGTATGAAGAAGAGCATGGAACGAACTCACCGGTTTTATGCAGCTGAGTTGGATCATTATCTAAATCGCATGGCGTGTTATCAGCGGTGTTAACCGCAAGTGCCGGGATCTTACTGGTAGGGGTGATGGTGGAGGCGGCGGTGACTGGAAGGGTTTGAATTACACTGGCGGCTGACGAGTTGTCGTGCGCGATAAACGGCTTATCATTGCTTCGCGACGGCGCTTTATTTTTCTCTTTGTCTTTCTGTTTTGATGGGATCATTTCTGTCCTCTCCACGTGTGAACGACTCGGTGTATCGCATGTAGGAGAGGGGAAAGTAACTTACATAAATTACTAGCGAAACTGCAGGAGAGTAGGAATATGTTCGATTAAACAAGCAATGCAACGCGGTAGAACGAACTGAACACTATGATTAATAAGATTAGAGAAAGAATATATAATTTTTGAAATGAAAGGAGTATTTTTCTTCATTACTACAACTGCCTGTATAGTACTAAAACAAACAAACGTATATTTGTACGCATAAGAATAATAGTAAATTGAAATAAACACACGTGATTAAATAAAAAGTAAGAAAAAACAGTATTTATTTAATCAAAACAAAATATTTCACACGAGTATAATAAAAAATATATCGAAAACGAATACAAAAGCGAAACAATGTTATGTCAGCGAAAACAATTTTTAATAATAACATATTATGAAAGTAAATACGAAAGTAAATAATATTAGGAAAAAAAATAAATAAATAAAATAAAACACGAGATTTGTATTTTTTAAAACATACTACGTTTTTTAAACTCATTTTTTTCTCCTTCTAAAACTTAAAGGTTACCACTCTACACATTCACATCTAAGTGGGTCACGTTCTTTACAACAAGGACTAGATGTAAAAGGATATAAGATTATTTCCAATCCAAGATCTTTTAATCGGTATTTTTTGTGTATAGAGAAGATTGTTTTAGCTCTTAGACCCCGATAATATATTACGATTATTTTCACTTTATTATTACAGTATGGAGACAAGGGGTTATTTTCTATCTGCGTTTTAGCTATTTCATCTATTCTCTCTATTACAATTCGTGCACGAAAACCATGAGATATTGCACTAAAAAACAAAACTGTGTCTATCCGAGGTGTTAAAGATATTTGTTCTACGTCGTACACTATTACAACATGTTTACCGATTTCGCCTTTCAATATTTTATTCTTTTTTTTTTTACATCTAGAAAATATCACTAAATCTTTTGCTATTAGATAATTAGATATATACAGAACCATTTCTGTTAGTAAATTTGAAATATAGTCCATCACTTTCTGTAATATAGAAGGAAAATTTAAAAAAAAAAAAAAAAAAAATTAAAAATTAAAATAAAAATTAAAAATAAAAGAAACAATAAAACAAGTTTTATATTTTTGAAACCTACTCTGTTTTTAAATTATTTTTCATTCTAAATTTTAAAGGATACCACTGTTCACATTTACATCTAAGTCGGTCACATACATCTCAACATGGATTAGGTGTAAAAGGACATAATATTATTTCCAATTTAAGATCTTTTAATCTGAATTTCTTCTGTACATAGAAGAATGCTATAGCTCTTAGACTCCAATTATTTAATATGATCATTTTCACTTTATTATTAAAGTACGGAGACAAAGGATTATTTTCAGTCTGCGCTTTAGCCATTTCCTCTATTCTCTCTATTACAATTCGCGCATGAAGACCATAAGATACAGAACTAAAACAAACTGTATCTATCCGTGGTGTTAAATATAATGGCTCCGGAAACATCCATGCAAATTCTGGTTCTATGCCGTTCACTATTATAACATGTTTTCTGATTTCGCCTTTTAATATTTTATTCAGTCTTTTGCTGCATCTTGAAAATATCACTAAATCTTTTGCCATTAGATAATTAGATATAAGCAGAACCATTTCTGTCGGTAAATTCGAAATATGATCCATCACTCTCTGTAATATAGAAGGAATATTAAAGAAAAAAATAAATAAATAAATAAAAACAGGGAGGAGAAATTCACGCTAATCTCACAAAACTATACAAATAATAAAAAAAAAAAAATGAGGAGAAAAATGTACATGGAAAGATTAGAAAACTGGAGGCAATGAAAAAATGAATATGTTTATACATACAAGATAAAAAAAAAATAATAATAATAATAATATAAAGACAATATATACAAATTTAATTTAATCTAATACGTTTTACCTCCGGTTCAGACACATTGGCAGAATTATTATTATTATTATTATTTTGCAAATTTATGTGACCTAATGCAAGCGTGTGCACGTTATCTTATAACACAACACGTTTATCATCGAAGCCATTGATGGCTAACTTGGTAGAACGTATTGTGTATAATATATGATTGAAACTATGAATCATATTCGTGGTTCGGTAATTACTATCGTTAATATTATTATTATTGAAAATACATGCTTTATAATGATTAAAAGTGATCTCATTTTTAGTGATATTGTACGGAATGCCCTTACATTTGGTAATTATTTTATTTGAATCTACTCTAATACTGTACACCTTTGATTTTAGTCCCACAAAGTATGCATTGGGACTGCATTAAGTTCGTCTTTATATTTCCCTAATACTTTTTTGTTCTTGAGCGAATAACACTTATGATTTAACGGGTAATCGGATGTATCGAAATAATTTAAATTAAACGCAATATCGTTATACAAATTTTTGGTAAATACATTATAAATAAGGCTATCCGTGTCAGTATACAATAATTCAAGCTTATTATTATAAATTCTACGCATGACATTGTAATGGAAATTGTACATTGTATGCTTACTTAAATCTAAAATACACATTCCAATATAAATAGGCTTGTTAAATAATATTTTTTTAGGGTTCATACGAACAGCACATAAAAATGGAGACTCTCTAAAAATAAATCTATCTACAAAGCGTGGGTTTGCAACAAGCTTGGTGATTTTTTTTTTACATGCCACGAGTTTTAAGTCCAAGTGCCTTTGGTTTTGCAAACACTTTCCGAACACACTATTGTTAACCAATTTCCATAAATTCTTTTCCAATTAGTTTGTTGCTTTCCGACGCAACTCAGTGTTTTTGTCAATGTATTTCTTCAACCAAAGCGATTGATTGAACGATACACCCTTGTAAATTTTTTTTAAAATTAACCCTAAGCTTAAGGCTAATTTAAGATATTTCACATGGATAATACATATAATTTTTTTTATCATAAAGTGTTGCAACTAATTTTTTAATGTTTCCTTTTTTGGAAACAATACAATGTTCTGGGCACAAAGAATAGTCGTTGTGTGTGTTATGTAGACTTGTAGGATACTCTAAATCTATTTCCAAAACACAGCCAACTGACCCATTTTCATCGTAATTTAAAATGTCTAATTGCGCAATTTCATTTTCGGTCATCCATTTGAAACCTCCTATAGGAAGAGGCTCACTCATTGCATGACCATACAAGTTGTTAGCATCTAAGTATATTAAATAATTATATTCTTCCAAAGCAGAGGAAGAAGAAGAAGAAGAGGACATAGGTAACGAATTTACATTATTAGTAATATATGGATTGCGAGCTTCACAAAACCGTTTAACGCACTGTGTAAGACCGCCGCGAGTGCCTTTTTCAAAAAAGAGGTACATATCGTAATCAGTTAGTAAATCCAGCTGAATACCAGTATTTTTTAGCATAGCGTCGAAGCTAAAACCGGGTACTGTAAATGACCAAGCGGGGTCAAGTCCATAAATTTTATGACATACGGTACAGAAGTTTTCGAAAATATCAGTTAAAAGCAGCACATCAGTTTGTAGATATTCGTCGGAATATTCTCCTAAATTCCACACACCAAGGCAATTCCACACATTTTGCGCATGTTGATACACTTCCTCCCCAATAGTTGACTTTGACAGTGAGCTATAAAATGCTGAGCGGGGAGGCAACGTTTCTTCCTCCAATTTAGAGTCATCTGAGCAATATTCATATGGAAAATACCCCTTTCGACAGAAAAGAGGGAACAGACTAGGGTCACGCATGTTTGCTTGTGTATGAATGAATCCTTCATCGGGTAGATAACTCGCCAATTTCTCGAGACTGGTGGCCATGAAATTGAAACTATCTACGAACCAGAGCTGAAATTTACCTGGCACTATTTGTTTCGACACTCCTTTGTACCATTCTTGGGTGTTAGCTAACACGTCAATGTTTTTTGTATCATAAGCTAATTTGCGCATTATAATATGGCTATCGTAGCCAGTAAAATTGTGTATAAACACAGGTAGAAAGTGTGGAAGACGCGCTTCCCGATTACACTTACTATGCGCGGCACCGCGGTATTCTCCGGTTAAATGGTCATGATCGCGAACTTTGTCCCCATTTAACAGTTTAGAACACATATAGCATGAAATAGCATTTTCGAATGCTACATTATCGACGTCGTTCATTTCAATCGGTTTGCAGTTTTTATAAAGTTCATAAATTAATCGAGCGTCTTCGACCAAATTTATCATAAAATCTTTGCCGATATCACGTCCACGTTTAAGTTTTTGTTCATGTAACGATTGTGGAAGAATATTTTCACCCACTCGCGACACAAACTTGTACGAATAACTCATGGGCACGTGCTCATGAGTTTTAATTGTATTTTGTACGTAATTTTCAGTCTGTGTTCTACGAGTTGAAGCATTTTCCACTGAAATTTCTTCTTCCTCCTCGTCGCCTGATGGGGGGTTACTCTCTCTCTGTTGCACGACGAAATAAACAATGTAGCACAAGACTACATTTTGCACCTTTTCAGACGTTTTCCACAACTAATTTAGTGACTGCCTGTTCCACCATTTCTAAAAATTGTGAGATATCATGTAACTTCGGACAATCATTCATTATCCTGAACGTGCTTAATCTTTTCCTGTAATGTTTCGATACAGTTTCAACATGGTAAGAAGAATTAGATGTCGAGGATGAAGCTGCCATGATGATCTCGAGAAATCTAGACTGAGCAATATCACAAAAATTTTTTAATACATTGGTATTGACGATGTGGAGTGTATTTATACTTTTTTTAAAAATCTCAAAATAATTTCAGCACTGAATATACTATGTCTTTAGAATAGAATAGAAACAGGCTTTACCCATTTCTTTAGCTCAAAATTTACTAGAAACGATTATTCTCAATTTAAATTAGTGCGTTTTATAACAGGCTATTTTCGTTTAAATGTAAATAAGATCACGAAGGTACATATATATATATATAAAATATGGTACATACACATATATAGTAAAATAACATTGTACACGACACGAAATAATATCAAAATACATATTCATTAATCATGTTTATACAAAATTACGAAAATTTCTTCTATATTTATGTTTTTTTTTTTTAAATTTTTATTTTTGAGATATCAACACATGTAAAGAATCAAAAAATTTGCACAATTTTAATTAAACAAAGGTCTTTCAGAAATAAAGTTTAGATTAATTTTTTCAATGAAAAAGTCATCGAAAATATATACTGTTTGCGAGTATATAAAAAGTATAGCGATCGTTTGAGAAAATTTAGAATAGAAAAATACTTCAATCAGTTGAAAATATGTAATTTTTATCCAGAGTATGAAAAATTTGAAATTGAATTAAAATCGATTTTTTTTTTTACAGATTTTAAATATAGTATATTAAAAATGTAAGCGAAATAATTTCAAGTACTTACTGGTCTGTATAATCTTAAAAATTTGAACTTTAATTTTCGGATCGAGGGCCTTCTTGCTGATGCCTCTTATCTTTCGGATTCTTGGTATATTTTAGAATACCTCACTACTCGTGGGCTCTATCAGAGAATATATGTAAAAAAAAATTTTTTCTAAGAAGACTGCTCCTTGTCCAAACAACAGAAAACTTGCTAAAGAAACAAAATATAAAATGTGATTCGTATATTAAGAATAATTAAGAAAAAAGTAATAACTGTAAATATATAAATTTCATTCAGTTTCAAAAAATAAATAATTTCACGTATGAGGATTGAAAAAAGAGATTCTAATAGAATAAAAAATAATATAAAATTCGTGTGTAAGTGGTAAATTAGAAATTTCCAATAGTTTTCAAAATAATCCCACATGGGAGTGCTAATAATTTTTTGTAACGTGTAAAAGTAATTTATTTTCTTAATTTCAAAAATATTATGAAAAATCAATTTCTTTTTCATGGAATTCATATTGTAAATCATATATAGACAAAAACACAGGTACATCATTTAACAACATAATACATAATAATAAAAATAATACATAAATAGTAATAAATTAAGAAATGTAATTTCGTTTGAGTATAATATTGGAAAACATAAGAATAAGAGGGACATTGAGTACAATTTAATGAAATTATTAAGAAAAGAGGACGAAATTTTTTACTAAAAATAGTGAAAAAAGAAAATAAACTGATAAAAGTATGAAATCCTTCCTAATATTGTTCTTTAATTCATTAAAAATTAATACTGTTGAAAAGGATCTTTTCGGGATATGCGACAATCAAGGAATATAAGAAAAATAAGAACGTTTACTTACCGATATTTATTTTTATCTTTGAATGAAAAATTCTTTTTAAAAATGTCACGATACAGTTTGACCGTTCGAGAAAATATATTCCGCTCACACCAGAAAATTCTGGATACACTACAGAAAATATATTGCATGGAGAATTAATATAACGTAAAAATAAATATGTGTAATTAAAATATTCATTCATATCATGTAAATAATGTTAATAATAAATAAAGAAGCATAAAATTGTATTATATATACAAGAGATAGACTAGTCTAGGAAAAAGATGAAGAAGAAAAAAATAAGCACTATATTGCATTAAACAAAGAATATTATAATGTATGAGAAATCTTTGAAATATTTGGGAAATAAAAAAAAAAAAAAGTAAATAAAAAATCATAATGTGTAATAAGAATACAGAAATCATTTTTGGAAATAAAATTTTTTTTTTTTTTGGATAAATTATTGTGGAAACAAATTAATAAAATAATTACGAGCACATATAAAAACGAAATATTTAAAAAAAGAATAATTAAATAAAAATATAAATGTATTATATTACTTACCAAAATAAATACAGTGAATGAGGAAAATGTTTGTAAAAATTTGAACTTTACAAAAAATAAAAACTCTGAAGAATAAAATCTTGAGGAGAGCAAACGATGTACACTCTAAGACTTTTGAGTTTCAACTGATCATCCTGCTCAAATTTGCAAATGTTTTATAACTAAAAAACTTCGTGATTTTCATTATTATTATTATTATCTTCAGCTAAAGCGGTTTTCAATAGTAGACTTGGAAATCTCATTAAAACGACATTTATTAGAACTGTTTTTAGGTATTCAGTGTAAAAGCACGTTCCAGTATCTTCGATTCTTGGTACCATGCATTTATCGGTAGTGTTTCGACCACCCCTTTAAGGATGTTTGACCGTTTTTATGGTTCAACACAATGTTGCGGCTACTAAATTACCCACCTGTCGTGACATTTAAAAGGTTGATTTTAAACGGAGATTTTTTCGCGAAATAGCGCTTACCCATGGTGAAATGTCATTTACTAGATCTGTTTTTTAGGTATTCATAGTAAAAGCACATTTCGATATTTTCTATTGTTGGTAGTATACATTTCAACAGTAGTGTTTCGACCACCTTATTAAGGATGTTTGACCATTTTTCGGTTCATCACAATGGTGCGGCTACTAAATAAGCTACCTGTCATGACATTTAAAAGGTTGATTTTAAACGGAGATTTTTTCGCGAAATAGCGCTTAACCACAGTGAAATGTCATTTACTAGATCTGTTTTTTAGGTATTCGTAGTAAAAGCACGTTCCGATATTTTCTATTGTTGGTAGCATGCATTTTAACGGTAGTGTTTCGACCACCTTATTAGGGATGTTTTACAGTTTTTACGCTTCATCACAATGGTGCGGCTACTAAATTAGCTACCTGTAATGACATTTAAAAGGTTGATTTTAAACGGAGATTTTTTCCTGAAATAACGCTTACCCACGATGACCGTCAGCCGAACAGCATTTGTGTCAACCGTTTTACCACACACATCGAATGTGTAAACATATATTCCTGTAGCTATTCATGTTATTCAGAGAGTTTTAAACTAATTTTTCATAATGTTAATGGTTATTTAATGACTATTAGTGAATATCAATGGATATTCAAGACTGTCACTGTCGTAAAAAAGTCCTGCTATAACGACATACACACGTGCTATCCCTGACATGCACCTGTTATCGACATCCAAAGGTTGATTTATATTAACGCTTTGTATATTTCAAATGAACAAAACGCATACACAACGCTACGCTAGATATATGAGTGCACTGAAAAATAAAAAATAAAAAATACGTACGAATGGGAAAAGGGGGTGAGCGGGGAGCTGGGGTTAGTTTTACACTTTAAATATTATACTTTGGTTAATTTCGGAATTTTTATACTTACACTCTGAATTTTGAAAAATCGAGGTAACACAGTCGGCAGCAGGGGCGAGCGGGGATTTGGGTTTGTTTCAAACATTAATTAATATACTTATGTTAATTAATAATCGACTCGAATTACTGGAAATACCAGCAGAACCATATGGAGGAATTCAGGGGAATTTTCGGGGATTTTCAGGGAAACTTGGGGGGAATTTCCATCCTCAGAACAATAAATTGGGTTACTTTTAGCCTCCCCCATCACATACTTAGGTTATTTGCAGCCTCAGACACAGCTTTTGAGTGTTACATCACAGAGTATCTAGAACCAGCAAAAACTCACTACTAACATGCTAGGTCAATAAAGCTCAGAAAAAGAAAGACTGAAAATATTCTTTTCATATTCTTATCGTATACGTTGAAACGTTTTATGGCGACCTTCTCTGATATATAAATGCTTTGTAAATTTTCATAGAGCATGTCCCTTACTTTTTACTATATTGCAGTCTAAATTTCTAAAAGCCTGTCGAACTAACCTAATCTGCACATCATGCTGAGCCCTTGCCAAGAAGATTTACATTCGAACCTAACGGCAAACAAATGCATTTATCAGAAATATTTTTACTCCGTCATTGCTGGTACTCAAGGTATGAAAAAAAATAAACAAAATATCTAGTTACACAGTTTCATATTTGCGCTGGATATATAATAATTTTCGACAAAAAAAAAAAGTATATTTCTTTAGAGTATTTCAAAAATTAAATTCCGGCGAAATTGTGAAAAAGTTATAAAGTCCACAAAAGTGAGGTAAGAACATCGCGTCTGAAGAAACATTAAAATTATCGAATTAATCGTTCTTACCTAAAATTTCAAATTTACAGTATTTAATTTATAATCACATGGAAAAATTTCTAATTATTTGCCGCGATTTTTTCGAGTGTTGCGAAGACGTACGTCAGTAAGGTCATTAAATCGTGAATAAAACGATATATAGAAAAAATTAATCAAAACTACCGAGCAGGAATATTTAAGATATTTTTTTTTTTTTTAAAGGGACAATCATTAACAATAGAACCCACAAAATCATCATATTTATTATTAAAAAACGTTTAATTAACACATGATACTTCCAAATTTAATGAATTCCATTTTGAAAACACGGATTTTAATTTCTACACACTGAAAACAGTAATAAGAATTTTTTGAAACTTTTAATTAAAATATAATGCGTTTATCCCGAATATAAGCGAATTAAAACAATATGGAGCCAAAGCTCTCATCTACTAATTTCTATGAAAAAGAATCGCGGAACTACATTTAATTCATCTCGAATGAATTTATGATTTTAATGCAACCTCTACGTTAAAACCAATGACTATTGTTGAGATTCACGTCTGCATTAGTGTATCTGTTGTCGACGAATATTTCATCCTTATACTGAATGACAATATTTCCACACTGGAAATTATCGGAACATAGGAATAAATGTAAACAGTGGGCGCCTCTAGTTGTGCCGATGTATTTGAATGCCACAATTAGATTAAAAAATTAAAAGTTCGTCAAACTTTGAGCAGACACTATTAATATTAAGCGTGAATAATTTAATTTTTGAACTCATGATTGAAAAATATTATAAATTATGTAGTACCATGCAAGCATATAGAAACCAAAGGGGAAATATGAAATTAGTTATAGCGAAATTGACAACCACATACCAGCCAAATGATAACAGGAGAAAACGAAAGAATCAGAAATAATTAATTTGAACTGGTAAGCATATGCAATTCTATTAATCATATTATAAGAGTATCAATATAAAGTCGGTACAAATGTCCGCATGAAACCAGAAATAGTTAAAAAGGAAAATATAAGAAGAAATAAAAAGCAAAAATAATGTACCATAGCCTGAGATAAGTATAACAGGAACAGAAGAACAAAAACAAACATGCAGCAAACAACCAAAGTGCATGCACACACGTGCAACATATACGCGTTCACTCACACACAAACACTTGTAATAGTAAATGAACTTGAAGAAAAAAATATACACATAGAGGCACATGTACAAATGTAAATAAAAAAAAAAGAAATACAAATATATCTGAATAACAGTTTTAAGTAACAGTCATGTAGAAGCAGGTCTGCTATTTGCTCCATTGAGAAGATTTTAATAACTGGTGCACCTTTAATAGGTCTACTGAAAGTTCTGCCGTCTTATACTCATATGTAAGTTCAGTTTGCCGTCGATCGAAGGGATCTAGCTGCAATGTAATGTTTCCAGCCACTTTGCTCAAGCATCTAGCAACTCAGCACTAGATCGAGACTTCATACCTATCAAAAATTCCTACGATATTGCCACAATAGATTTCTCATCAGACAGCTCCGAACCATATAACTGTCTAATTACCTATAAAGAACTTCAGCAAGTTATCCATCCTAAAAAAATTGGAGCAATAGGAGCGGGTAGCTTTCATTTACAAATGCTTCTTTCTATGCCGGAAAAATCACTTCCCAAATTTTAAGACTGTTCAACACTCTTTGGACAAATAACCACTTTCCAACCTGCTGGAAGACTATCATAATTTTGAGGACACACGAATTGCGCACCAAGCACTAACACAGTGACAAGTCACACACGAATTCCACACCAGGCCCGAAATAGCCCACCCGCTAACAACTCGAATTGCGCACAGCCTTTAAAAAAAATACTCTGATTTTATAAAATCGATGAAGGAATAAAATGAGTAAAAGTCGCTCTTTCAGTGACTTCCAAAATGTGTTATCGTAATGAAACGTTTACTATTTGGAATAATAATCGAACTACATTTCAGTCGATTAAAAAAGCCTTTAATGTTTGCGAAAAATAGGCTACTATCCTGTTAGCAGTACGATTGTTATTCGAAATATTTTTAACAATCTAGAAACGTACATATTTAAAAAAATGTTACATAAAATAGAATAATTTTTGCATGAATATTATATAAAATAACGTAAATTACGATAATTTCTAACTGAATATGTAGAATTTTCAGCGCACGGCATATTATGTTTCATGAAGCTTCTATTTCACATTAATACAAAATACTTTCATATCAACTGATTAATGTACATAAAATATAAATGTGACCATGTAAAATTTTCGAGTTTGACAAAATTAAATATGTTGTTATAATATAGAGTTACTTAGAGTTTGAGGGAACCGAGTTTCGGGAAAGTTTCAGTTCAGATTTTATTTTATCTATTAATCAGTGTTCAATCTCAGTTATAAATTGTCATTAGAATTAAAACCGAATTTGTTAAAAAATTGCAATTACTTCAAACCGATACATATGTTAAAATTAATAGTTTTCAGCAAGGAATAGTTCCAATAAAACATAAAAAAATAAAGTACAAACTGGATTTTATAACTAAGAAATTAGCCCAGTTGCAATCTGGGGAAATAGATAGGTTGCATTTCGTAAAATGCTGTTCCTATAAAGCAGCTGTATAGCTTCCCTATGCCATAATAATTTATTTGTAGTTTTATTTAAAATTTTATAATAATGTTTATATTTACTTATTAGGTTAAATTTAATTCACATTTTTATTTATCATACAGTAATAAAAAATCTGATGGGTTCATTCTATTTATCTGTTCTTTTATTCATATTATGATTGTACACTATTTACACAGTTTTATTTTGTTCTTGAGGAAATATTTTTTTTGAAAGTTTTTTTGAAGTCGTCGCAAACTTTGAAAGTTTTTTTACGAAACTAAAATATGGTTTCATTACTTCCGTGTAATGCTTTCCATTAATACAGAACATGCCCGGGAAAAAAATTTTTTTTTGAACTTTTAAGTTTCCAGCACCCTCCGGTAATTTAAATTTAAAGCTAAAATATCGTTATATTTTTCTTTCCAAAGTATCCGTTTATATATTTTCGAAAACTACATTCGTTTGCCGTTTTTAGATGCAAATGGGGTTTAAATTAAGTGCTTATTGGAAATGTTTATTGCGATGCAAAGTTTTTGTTGTTTATTGTATATTTTAAATTTCAGGAATAATATCGGTTGGTGATTCATGCATTTTGAAGTAATTTTTAGATAATTTTAAATTTGTCATATTACATATTCTTAACTCGTTGCGCAACTTTTAGCGCTCAGGGGTTAGAAGAGTTGTTCAAACGTTAGCATTTTCTGAAGGAGCATTTAATACTATTTTTGTATATAGCTTTACATTTTAACGTGTAAGCGTCATAATTTTTCCTCATAAAAAATAATCAAAAATTATCATCCGGCTTATAATAAGTACATAACAGTAATTCGACACTGTTTAAATTACTGCTCTATTTTTAATCATGGAAATAAAATGATGTTTCAAAATTGTTATTTTACAGGGGCTTTGTAGAATTCAAACTGTTCTAGAAATATTTATGCCCATGATAAAACTGTTAACACTGATAATTTCTTAACATTAATGGTAACACGAAATTAACATTAACGTATATATGAAAGTGAAATATTTTATTAAAAATAATAACTTCCAAATAAGGAAAAATTTTAGCTGCCGCTATGTCAAGAGGTAGTATACACGTGTAATCATAAATATAATTCTTTTGAAACTAGAAAGATAAAAGAACACAAATGTAGACAATTACGAGGAAGCAAAATTACTGAAAGTTGAGCCAACTGGTAAATTTCAAAAGCCGGAATCAATTTTTAATGATTAAAACATAAATATATCACAGTTATTTATCGGAACTACTTGTTTAAAAAAAAAAATGGAATTAAAAGTTTAAACAATTACGTATATTTAAAATTAATCTGGCGTATTCTCAAATATTTTTTAATAAACCGTTATACAGGAATGATTTTTAATACATAGACAGGTGTAGAGTATTTTTCATTAATAGATTAAAAATTAATTGTCAAAAATAGGATACGTAAAAATGTTGAAAGTTATGGAACATTAAAAATATAGTACGATCAAGCGCCATCAGTTTTGGAAACCCTTAGTCCAGCGAACAGCGATTATGGTCCGAGCGTCGTTTTCGTTTGTTTTTTTATATTTCACACCTGCAAACTTCCGGTGCGCAATTCGTGTGTGGAGATTACAGACCTTTTTTTAACCTTCGACTCAGGTAAATAACGGTGCGCAATTCGAGTGCGGCCATAATTTTACGTCTGATTAAATTGGGAAAAAATCCTACTCCAGCTGATAATTATCGCCCAATCTTGTAACTTTCGGTACCAGGAAAAAACTTTCTAGAAAACCATTAACAGAAGACTGATCTGACAACTCGAATCTCTCAATCTCCTCACTAACTCTCAATGTAGATTTCGGCCTGGCAGAAGTACTGAATACCAACTGCTTGCTGTTTCTACTCGCATACGAGAATCATCCTCACAACGTCATCACTTGCTCAATGCATCATGAGTAGAGGTAAAATGCGAGTTCTAGCTCAAAGGATGCCGCCACCGTTGATTAAAGCCTTCTAGGGCCGTTTCTGGAGTGTCTCGGACCGTGAAACCGCATTCCATTTGATTGTCGATCCCTTAATTAATACGCACACATGCAAATGTACGTGTATATACGTCTGCACACACATGTAAAAATCACCATCTTCATCACTATCGCAGTAAATTTGTACGCATACCATCGCAAGTGACCTTGTACCTGTCAATCATTTGGCTGATGCATGCCTTTACTTGTACGTAAATTATCATTATTCGGTAGCGACTGGTTTTGGAGGATTACACACACACACAATGATGTATATATGGTTACGAGCATCCGTACACATATGTAAAATTAGTTATTATCATTATTGGATTTTGTTGTTATCAATTTTATCAGTGGTCAGTCTGCAGGAATCGCGGTAAAATACAGGTTTTCGCCGTTCCGTTATTTCTAGGAATCGCGAAGATTTTCGTTCGGTCAGTTGCGTAAAACTTTTCTTTGTCCGATACATTATGTACGGGGGTAAGTCTATCTCACAAATCGCAAAAGCGAAAATGCTTCTCTCATAGCGCTACACGTAAATGCTAACGCAACCGTTGAAACTGGATCTTAATATTCTTATACTTTCTATTACAGTCTATGTCATATTGTAGATCCACACCCTACATGTACACACTAACACAAAAACATACTCATACTCAAAGCCCATGACTACTTTATTAAATGCGCATATGTAACCAACTATTCCTGACGGAATGACATTTTTCTGACGTAATATTTCCACTGCCACAACTGATTTAAACCAAGTAAAAGCGCATGCATCGTTCTCGCACACATGTCGATCGTTAGCGATATCGTAATTTTTTTTTAAAATTAACCAAAGTATAATATTTAAAGCATAAAACTAACCTGAGCCCCCCATTCCCCGCTTTATACCATTCAAATGTATTTTTTTATTTTTTTATTTTTTCCATGCCTAAGCATTATAAAAATTGGTCTAAGTATATTTCTCATTTTCTACGGTTCCAAAAATTTTTCCTTATTCTCCGATCGTTACAAAAGCGCACTGACTAGTGATGGGCAACTTCGAAATGATTCATTCGAATTATTCGATTGTTCGATAACTTCGAATACATTCGATTGTTCCGCAGTTACATTCGAAACGTTATTTCATTCGAATAATTCATTTGTATTCACAACAATCATTCGAATTAAAATCATTCGAATCAAAATCATTTGAATTAAAATCATTCAAATTAAAATCATTCGAATCAAATCATTTGATTGTTTTTTTTTTTTTTTTGACGATTGTTGATTATTTCGATTGTAAAAACATTTCGACGCACATCACTAGCACTGACAGATCACATGCTTATATCCACCATAGCGTTAGCCACCGCGAAAGCGAACCATTCGATCCCGTGCACACTCTACTCTCAATAGTTTCCCTATCATTCATAATAATTTTTCCAAGCCTAAGTATTATAGAATTAGTCTAAGTATATTTATTATTTTTTCTCACTTACGATTACTTTTCCATCCGTAAGTATTTATGTATGTTTTCCCTGGTTCTAAAAATAAATCTATCGATGTCTCGCCTCTCAATGAATGCGCACGCATCATTCTCGCGCATGTGTCATTCGTTCGTGTTACCACTTTTTTTTCAAAATTAGTCCAAGTATATTTTATTATTTTTCTCATTACGATTATTTTCAGTCCGTAAGTATTTCTGTATGTTTTCCGAGGTTTTAAAAAGTAATCCGAACAGACATCCAGACTGTTATGAAAGCATACTATCTATCCACCGCACAGATTCTACATTATACGTTACTCTATTACGAGTTCTTCAAAAAATTGATTCGAATATGTTTTTCATTTTTTTTTTTTCAATCCTAAAAATTCATTCTTTCTACCCCCGCCCCCTCACATCTAAAATTGCTGATCTTTCGTAATCTTTATTTATTTTATCGATTCTAAAAATTAATCAATGGTTAACTCGAAAGCATACCGTACATTCCCACACACATATCTTTTATCACGAATTTCCCTATTGATCATGAACTTTTTTCAGCGTTAGCCACAATAGCATATCACATTGGTCTCGCATACGCACCACATGCAGTTCTGTATGTTTAATTTTTATTAACGATCTTTATTTTTTTTGTACCGGTATTACTTTTTCCTACACAGTCATGTCATCATGTACACTTAACATTGCCAAAAATAATTTTAACCTTTCGAGGAAGAAAAATCTCCGATCAATAAAAAATATTTATTAACATCACAGTTATTTTTAATATTATTCGTTTCGCTATAAACATATTTTTTTATTTAATAAACTCATCAGCATCATCAATCGTTTCAAGACATTATTGTTTCGAACGTCAATACCTGTTTTCCAAGAATCGATAACCTCTGCAGGTATATATCTCGTCGTCGCAACAACCTTTACCTGCATGACTCGCACACCTTCAAGACCACTTGTACATTGCTCGCACGCTATTTACCATTATTCGGTACAAGAATATTTTTCACACTCCCTCACATATGCGCATACACTCAAAGTCCTCGATTACTTTGTTTGTATACAAATATATTCAGCTTTCTCCGACGGAACAACATTTTTCTGACGTAACATTTCCACTGCCACAACCGATTCAAAGGTAGCTAATGAGATAGACTATCGAACGGAATCATTTAAGCGGTCAGTATTAGTTTTATGTTAAACATGTATATTTTGTCGAATCTGTGTTCACGCATTATTAAAAAATTTACGTCAACGTTAAAGAAAATAATTTCCTACGTTTTTTCTCTTATTTTCTCTATCATTTTTTTCTGTCTTTTATCTTTCCTTTTTCTCTTTCTTTTTCTCTGTCTTTTTTTTAGTGAAAAGTTTGAAATACATATTATTCAATCATGAACGCTAATATAGTTAACGTAAGCAGCAACTCAACATCAATTAAGGACGCCGAATTTATTCAGAATTTATTTGCAAGTGATAGCGACTCGCATACGTCTTCGTCACTTCAATTACCGCAATCAGATGATGGTTATTCTTCAACAGAATCAACATCTTTTGCACATAAAATCGTTGGTCCAGTATTATTGTCAGATCAGATGGATATAGCGGAATATTTTGTAGGTTTCAGCTTCCATAAGGATTCTGATTATGGTTTTCTAGTAACCGAACTAGCGATGATTGATATGTCTGGCGGGGGGTGACTAGTGCACGATTCATTGTTTAGAGGCTGTAGGATACACTCGAAATCATCAAATATAACAAATGATACAAATTTTTGCTGTTTATGTTGTGGAAATCTCAATATTTTATTCTCCTTTGTTGGCATAATAACTGTCGCAGGAGTATTGGGTTAGATTTACTTTCAGTCCAGAAATTTGTCAGGCCAATGTTAAGAGAAAATCTGCTCTATCTACTTATATTGAATTTTAATAACTTATATATAACATGAAGTATATTTTAAGTATTTAAAGTAATATGAAATTCACAGTGACTGATATATATGGTGAAATGTATGTATAAAGGAAGATTTACTCACAAGTTTTGATGAAATTCTAGTTATTTAAAATGTGGTTATCAAAGAGTAAATCATTGGTTAATACTGATAACAACAATAATGGAATGAATAAGGAAGCAAGACTAAAAAAATGAACTAGACAGGATATGTAGCGATATAATGTAAAAATATAACCTATTGAAGTCCGAGTGGAAACCAATTACAAGTACTTCAGTCACCATGCTGGAACCTATTATGAAACCATTATTGGAAATTCATGAAGCATTACAAAAATCTGAAAGATTAAAATGTATTCTTATGGAATACATGATACATCAATGGTAAAAACGTCAAAAACTGTCTAATAGTAAACAGAGAAGTGACGCTGAGTCTGAAATTAAAGATGAAAATATTAAAAAACGAACTCAAAGCTAAGTCGTTTAACATAAGTGAAGTAGATTCATTTCATACAGATTTTGATGAACTTGTTCCGAATGATCAAGTATATGGAATACGCTATGATACAAACATTGATGAGTATCTGATAGGATCGACATTGATTTCTTGGGACTGCAAATATGGTGAAATTTATTTAGGAAAAGGAAGTAAGCAAATAAAATTTCCTTACACACCCAGACTCATTCATTTACTAATGGTATCGCATATAGATGAGAATAAATATACAAAATAATGATTTAGATCTATATAAATAAATACTTGAGTGTACTAGAGCTCATTTACGTGCTACTGGTGTATTAAAGGGTACTACACTTCCTAAATACAGAAAAATAATACGTCCGATGTTTCAGTCTAATGGTTCAAGTGTAAAAATTTACTATGATGGAGCAAAGACTAAGCATTGTGCTGATGGCGGAGTATGTCATGAAGATACATCGATCGATTATTCAGACGATCCTAATGAATTGGTTGAGTGATTATTGTTATCGCATACATCTAAAAAAGTGTGAAATGCTGGTGTAGATGATGAAATTCGAATGATTGAGGAAAAGTTGGTTGAAGAAGGATATATTCAGTTAAGTTAGTAGTTTTTTATGTTATCTTATTAGTGATGGAAGACGATATATTAAAATTTAAAAAATGAATTAATGTTCTCGTTTACCATCGATAATGATTATATTAAAGTCTATCCCTGCATGTACATAGCTGCACGTTAAAATCGTTTGATACAGCTGTTAAAACCGGATCTTGACCCTTCCTTATATGTAAAATCTCATGTGTACATGCATACACTACCACAAACAAAATGTATATGTATGTACAAGTTCTTAACAACTTCATTCATCAATGTATACAATCAACTTTCTCCGTTTGAAGGGTATTTTTCTGATGCAACATTTCATCGAATGCATCTAATTCAAAGGTAGACATTATGTCAACTCTCTGAATAACTGTATTCGCTCGCTTGTTATTAGTTTCACGAATTAGTGTTCTTCACACGTTTAAATTTTAGTTACTATTAAAAGTTTTAGTTTTTTTTTCTTTTCTCTTTAATAACAACTGTAACAATGATAGTAGCACGTGAGGTAATTATCGATATTCAATGTTTTAAATATGATAATGATACGTACATCATTAAGGAACTTTCAATAATAAGTATCGATGGTGAAATTCAATTTCATAGAATTTACAAGCCTCCATTCGAATGGGATGTATTATCCAATAATTAAAAACAAGAAAACATGAGGATAATTCAAAACTGTCATTCCATTCTGTGGAATGCAGGAGATTACAATTACGAATCCATTGCCGGTGATATAGAAAATGTGTTGGAAGATTTGGAACCATTGAATATTTACGTTAAAGGAAATGAAAAAATTACCACTATATGGATAAAACTATTTGAAACATCACTTTCAAGATTCAAGATTATTAATTTAGAAGAAGAATTCGGTATACCCAATTTAAGGAAATTAAATAATATGTATAAAGGAATATCAAGAGTTGTAAAATGTGATGCACACACGGATAAAAACATACATAGGTGTTCATTGCAGAATGTATATGTGATGATGAAATGGTACGATGTAAATGTTAGACCTATATTATCATTAGTAAAATATTCTACGTACGACTTGATGCAAAATATTACTGCAGAGATATTAATTAATGTATGCCCTCAAAAAATTTGCGATTTTTACAATAAATTACCTGTAGCACTGAAGAATAAACGACGTATCAAACGCTTCTTACCGTGTTTTAAACATCATAGCTATGATATTCCAGATTCTTTTCCACTCAGTGCAGTACATCCCACCTTAATCAAAGATTGTCCGCAATACAACCATGCAAGTTTGTTCGAATTCCAACATAACCCGATTAAAGGAGCCAATTTGTGAGCATTGTACGAATCATAATCTTGTAATTTTTCCATCTTTAAATTTTTTGTGATATTTATTTATTTTTTAAATTAATTTTCTTTTATTCTTGTTAATCGTTTGTAAATATATTACATGAATTATATATATATTTTACATTTTTTTCGCGTGCGAATGGAATAATAAAAATAACTTTTTCTTTTTCCTTTAAATGTAAATATTATCTATATTCAGCTTCAATAATGAGTATAAACACTTTTTAGGATTCCGTATACATATAATGTACGGAATCCTTATAAGATGGTACACAAATGACAAAAATATCAAATAAAAATCAATAATTCACGAACGGCTTGACTTATAAACTTCAAATTTGGAACATAAATTACAATTAAAATTATCTTTAAAACGATCTATAACTTGAAGATGACCGATTACCCTGGGCGGCAAAAAACCCAAAAAACCGTCAAGAATATATAATATGGTACATAAAACGACCTCAAAAATCACTTAAAAAATCATAACTCGTCACTAGATAAACTTATAACGCTGAAATTCAAAATATAAACTACAATGCAGGAGTACTTTCATAAAATCAAAAAATTACGTTACAAAAGTTACGAAAAGTTGCCCAAATATTCAAAAAACAGCAAAAAATGACGTGTCCCCCCCCCCTTAGCGCCGCGAGTATTGTAGTTAAAAATTTTGAATGGGGCTAAAAATACGCACATACCCGTATATTTCTCTAGTTTGGAACATCCGGATTTCCAACTTTAAAACTGGACCCTCGGGGCGACGAAAGCTCAAAATTTTGTAAAAAAATATTTTTTTTTATAGGCATGCGATATATCGATGGAAAGATCGCTATTTGTCGGGAACGAAACCGAATTTCATTTCCTTAACGAAACTTTCAAAGTTGCCGTAAAGTTCAAAAAAGCGCGAAAAATGACGTGTCCCCCCCCCCTAGCGCCGCGAATATTACCGATAAAAATTTTGAACACGGTTAAAAATATGCGCTTCCACGTATATTTCTCTAGTTTGGAACATCCGAGTTTCCAGCTTCAAAATTGGACCCTCGGGGCACCGAAAGCTCGAGATTTTGGAAAAAAATATTTTTTTTCTTGGGCCTGTGATATATCGTTAGAAAGATCTCTAGTAGTCGGGAACGAAACCGAATTTCATTTTCTTAACCAAACTTTCAAAGTTGCGATAAAGCTCAAAAAAGCTCAAAAAATAGCGCGTCCCCTAGCGCTGCGAGTATAATAGCTAAAAATTTAAAACATGGTTAAAAATATGTACTTCCACGTATATTTCTGTAATTTGGTGCGTCCGGGTCTCAAGCTTTAAAAATAAAACTCCGGGGCTTCGAAAGCTCAAAATTTTGTAAAAAACTATTTTTTTTCCCGGTAATGTAATATATCGTTTGAAAGATCGCTATTTATCAGGAACAAAACCTTATATCATTTTCTTTACCAAAAAATTCAAAGTTGCCGTAAAGTTCAAAAAAGCGCGAAAAATGACGTGTCCCCCCCCCCTAGCGCCGCGAATATTACCGATAAAAATTTTGAACACGGTTAAAAATATGCGCTTCCACATATATTTCTCTAGTTTGGAACATCCGAGTTTCCAGCTTCAAAATTGGACCCTCGGGGCACCGAAAGCTCGAGATTTTGGAAAAAAATATTTTTTTTCTTGGGCTTGTGATATACCATTAGAAAGATCTCTAGTAGTCGGGAACGAAACCGAATTTCATTTTCTTAACCAAACTTTCAAAGTTGAGATAAAGCTCAAAAAAGCTCAAAAAATTGCGCGTCCCCTAGCGCTGCGAGTATTATAGCTAAAAATTTAAAACATGGTTAAAAATATGTACTTCCACGTATATTTCTGTAATTTGGTGCGTCCGGGTCTCAAGCTTTAAAAATAAAACTCCGGGGTGTCGAAAGCTCAAAATTTTGTAAAAAAATATTTTTTTTCCCGGTAATGTAATATATCGTTTGAAAGATCGCTATTTATCAGGAACAAAACCTTATATCATTTTCTTTACAAAAAAATTCAAAGTTGCCGTAAAGTTCAAAAAAGCGCGAAAAATGACGTGTCTCCCCCCCCTAGCGCCGCGAATATTACCGATAAAAATTTTGAACACGGTTAAAAATATGCGCTTCCACGTATATTTCTCTAGTTTGGAACATCCGAGTTTCCAGCTTCAAAATTGGACCCTCGGGGCACCGAAAGCTCGAGATTTTGGAAAAAAATATTTTTTTTCTTGGGCTTGTGATATACCATTAGAAAGATCTCTAGTAGTCGGGAACGAAACCGAATTTCATTTTCTTAACCAAACTTTCAAAGTTGAGATAAAGCTCAAAAAAGCTCAAAAAATAGCGCGTCCCCTAGCGCTGCGAGTATAATAGCTAAAAATTTAAAACATGGTTAAAAATATGTACTTCCACGTATATTTCTGTAATTTGGTGCGTCCGGGTCTCAAGCTTTAAAAATAAAACTCCGGGGCTTCGAAAGCTCAAAATTTTGTAAAAAACTATTTTTTTTCCCGGTAATGTAATATATCGTTTGAAAGATCGCTATTTATCAGGAACAAAACCTTATATCATTTTCTTTACCAAAAAATTCAAAGTTGCCGTAAAGTTCAAAAAAGCGCGAAAAATGACGTGTCTCCCCCCCCTAGCGCCGCGAATATTACCGATAAAAATTTTGAACACGGTTAAAAATATGCGCTTCCACGTATATTTCTCTAGTTTGGAACATCCGAGTTTCCAGCTTTAAAATTGGACGCTCGGGGCACCGAAAGCTCGAGATTTTGGAAAAAAATATTTTTTTTCTTGGGCCTGTGATATATCGTTAGAAAGATCTCTAGTAGTCGGGAACGAAACCGAATTTCATTTTCTTAACCAAACTTTCAAAGTTGCGATAAAGCTCAAAAAAGCTCAAAAAATAGCGCGTCCCCTAGCGCTGCGAGTATAATAGCTAAAAATTTAAAACATGGTTAAAAATATGTACTTCCACGTATATTTCTGTAATTTGGTGCGTCCGGGTCTCAAGCTTTAAAAATAAAACTCCGGGGCTTCGAAAGCTCAAAATTTTGTAAAAAAATATTTTTTTTCCCGGTAATGTAATATATCGTTTGAAAGATCGCTATTTATCAGGAACAAAACCTTATATCATTTTCTTTACCAAAAAATTCAAAGTTGCCGTAAAGTTCAAAAAAGCGCGAAAAATGACGTGTCCCCCCCCCCTAGCGCCGCGAATATTACCGATAAAAATTTTGAACACGGTTAAAAATATGCGCTTCCACGTATATTTCTCTAGTTTGGAACATCCGAGTTTCCAGCTTTAAAATTGGACCCTCGGGGCACCGAAAGCTCGAGATTTTGGAAAAAAATATTTTTTTTCTTGGGCCTGTGATATATCGTTAGAAAGATCTCTAGTAGTCGGGAACGAAACCGAATTTCATTTTCTTAACCAAACTTTCAAAGTTGCGATAAAGCTCAAAAAAGCTCAAAAAATAGCGCGTCCCCTAGCGCTGCGAGTATAATAGCTAAAAATTTAAAACATGGTTAAAAATATGTACTTCCACGTATATTTCTGTAATTTGGTGCGTCCGGGTCTCAAGCTTTAAAAATAAAACTCCGGGGCTTCGAAAGCTCAAAATTTTGTAAAAAAATATTTTTTTTCCCGGTAATGTAATATATCGTTTGAAAGATCGCTATTTATCAGGAACAAAACCTTATATCATTTTCTTTACCAAAAAATTCAAAGTTGCCGTAAAGTTCAAAAAAGCGCGAAAAATGACGTGTCCCCCCCCCCTAGCGCCGCGAATATTACCGATAAAATTTTTGAACACGGTTAAAAATATGCGCTTCCACGTATATTTCTCTAGTTTGGAACATCCGAGTTTCCAGCTTTAAAATTGGACCCTCGGGGCACCGAAAGCTCGAGATTTTGGAAAAAAATATTTTTTTTCTTGGGCCTGTGATATATCGTTAGAAAGATCTCTAGTAGTCGGGAACGAAACCGAATTTCATTTTCTTAACCAAACTTTCAAAGTTGCGATAAAGCTCAAAAAAGCTCAAAAAATAGCGCGTCCCCTAGCGCTGCGAGTATTATAGCTAAAAATTTAAAACATGGTTAAAAATATGTACTTCCACGTATATTTCTGTAATTTGGTGCGTCCGGGTCTCAAGCTTTAAAAATAAAACTCCGGGGCTTCGAAAGCTCAAAATTTTGTAAAAAAATATTTTTTTTTCTTAGGTTTGTGATATACCATTATAAATATCGCTGTTTGTTGGGAACGAAAACGTATTTCATTTTCTTAACGAAACTTTGAAAGTTGCCGAAAAGTTCAAAATAGCGCGAAAAATGACTTTTTAGCCCCATAGCAAAGAAAATATTACAGCTAAATATTTTGAACATGGTTAAAAATATGCGCTTCTACGTATATTTTTCTAATTCGAAACATCCAGGTTTCCAGTTTTAAAATTAGACCCTTGGGGCGCCGAAAGCTCAAAATTTTGAAATAAAATTTTTTTTTCTTCGGGTTGTGAGATATTATTAGAAAGATCGCTATTCGTCGGGAACGAAACCGTATTTCATTTTTTTAACGAAATTTTCAAAGTTCCGAAAAGTTCAAAAAATAAAAATAATTATGTGTCTCTCCACTAGCTCTACGAATATTACAGCTGAAAATTTTGAACGCGGCTAAAAACGTGCTAATCCCCTTATATTTCTCTAGTTTATAACATTTGGATTTCCAGTTTTAAAATTGGACCCTTAAGGCGCCGAAAGTTCGAAATTTTGAAGAAAATTTTTTATTTTTCAGACGCATGTTATATACCGTTTGAAGGATCGCTATCTGTCGGGAAAGAAACCGTATTTCATTTTCTTAATTGAACTTTCAAAGTTTGCTGAAAAGTTCAAAAAAGCGTGAGAATTGATTTGTGACGCGAGTATTATAGCTAAAAATTTTGAGGAAAGTAGTAAATATGGGCATCCATGTATATTTCTCTGGTTTGGAACATCTAAGTTTCCAATTTTAAAATTAGTGGCTTAGGGCTCTGAAAGCTCGAAACTTTGTAAAAAAAAATTTTTTTCAAGTGTATTATTATTGGAAAGATCGCTATTTTTTGGGAACGGACCCGTATTTCGTTTTCTTAACGAAACTGTTTGAAATTTACTAAAAGTTCATAAAATTCTGAAAAATGACGTGTAGCCCCGCTTGTAATTTATGTATTGGTTCAAGATTTTGAACAAGGATAAAGAAATGTGCGTCCCTGTTTATTTATTTACTTTGGAATATCTAGGTTTCCATCTTAAAATTCAGAACCTTAAGCGCCGAAAGCTCGAAAGTTTCAAAAATAATATTTTTTTTCCGGTCATGATCGATTGAAAGATCGTTATTTGTCGAGAACGAAACCATAAGTTATTTCCTTAACGAAACTTTCAAACCTTGATGTTCCAAACTTGAGAAATATATGTCGAAGCGCATATGTTTAACCCTGTTCAAAATTTTTAGCTGTAATACTCGCGGCGCTAGAGGGGAGGAACTGTTTGAATTTTTTGACAACTTTAAAAGTTTCTAAATACGGTTCGGAATTATGTTTAGAGACTCCCGTGGAACTGGCTTACGAATTTCGACTTTTACTGGTTGAATGTCGGATGGTAACATTATCTGTTGAAAGTTAATATCCGCACGAACGGATAATATTATTCCACCACGCGCACAACTAGCAAGCACCGGATTTGATTCGAGAACTTTATAGTTTTTTAGTTTTAAATGTTGGTTTTGTTTTATGTGGGTTTCTTGAATGCACGAAATAAACAGGTTTGTTAATCGGTGTTATTTTTCCTTTGGCTTTATCGGAATACGAGATTGCAGTGGTTTTTAGAATTTGGTTCGGATTGTTATAATTTGCGTTAGTAGTGTTAGTACGAGGGATAAGAAACGAAACAGGATCGCAGGTTTTGGTTTGATTATTTTCATTACGGCGTGTGTTAGTGTTGTTATGAACTGTAATGAAAGGAACGGACTCACGGCATCATTGTTTAGGTAGTACGTCCGCCTGATGAAAAACAGATGCGAATAGTATTTCGATTTGTTAAACAATTTAACGCCCTATGCTAGTAAATAAATAAAAAAAAAATATTTAATAATGGTCTAACATACGGAGAGAGTCGAAAGAAAATACCGAATTGTTAAAAAATCATCACAGTAGAACGACAGTCTTTTTCACATCGCGGAACTATATCGACCTTTTTTGGTAAAGTAACCAGTTCGTCTTGCAACCGAAAGAAGTTTAATAACAAAGTAACCAAATTGCCTCGAAATTCGGTCTTCTAATTAGTGACATTTACAAAATTCGTAAACTATAATTTCGATTACCGTGTCTCTCCCTCCCATTCGCCGAGAATCCAGGATGCAATCACCAACGTACACCAACCTGCCAGCAGGGAACACCAACATTCTAGCAACCGCAGCAGAGTGATACGTAGCATCAATATTATTTCTAATTAATATTTTTTGCGTGTTTTCGTTTATATATTTATTAAATATCTTTGACGGTCGGCTATTCAAGAAAGATAGGTGTAGGAATTAACAAAATTACACATTTTAAAAAATCATAAAACCTTAATATTAGTATTATTAAATCTAAACCAATAATTTAAAAAAATAAATAAAAAAAGGATTTAATTAATTTTTCTTCATAACCGTTACATTTCACTTCAAATTAATCTAAGTCTTCGATTCAAATTAGTATTTTGCTTTACTGTTTTAAATTATTATTAGAAAAGATCTTTGAAATTTATTAAGATATTAAATTAAAATAGTAAAATAAAAATAGAAATTTATTCAAACAAATTTTCTTACGTACTAAATAATTATAGTTATTGTTAACTTTCGTACGGAATCCTCAGCGCATGAAACCTCATGCTTGACTGAACTTGTTTAATAATGCGTGAACACAGATTCGACAAAATATACATGTTTAACATAAAACTAATACTGACCGCTTGAATGATTCCGTTCGATAGTCTATCTCATTAGCTACCTTTGAATCGGTTGTGGCAGTGGAAATGTTACGTCAGAAAAATGTTGTTCCGTCGGAGAAAGCTGAATATATTTGTATACAAACAAAGTAATCGAGGACTTTGAGTGTATGCGCATATGTGAGGGAGTGTGAAAAATATTCTTGTACCGAATAATGGTAAATAGCGTGCGAGCAATGTACAAGTGGTCTTGAAGGTGTGCGAGTCATGCAGGTAAAGGTTGTTGCGACGACGAGATATATACCTGCAGAGGTTATCGATTCTTGGAAAACAGGTATTGACGTTCGAAACAATAATGTCTTGAAACGATTGATGATGCTGATGAGTTTATTAAATAAAAAAATATGTTTATAGCGAAACGAATAATATTAAAAATAACTGTGATGTTAATAAATATTTTTTATTGATCGGAGATTTTTCTTCCTCGAAAGGTTAAAATTATTTTTGGCAATGTTAAGTGTACATGATGACATGACTGTGTAGGAAAAAGTAATACCGGTACAAAAAAAATAAAGATCGTTAATAAAAATTAAACATACAGAACTGCATGTGGTGCGTATGCGAGACCAATGTGATATGCTATTGTGGCTAACGCTGAAAAAAGTTCATGATCAATAGGGAAATTCGTGATAAAAGATATGTGTGTGGGAATGTACGGTATGCTTTCGAGTTAACCATTGATTAATTTTTAGAATCGATAAAATAAATAAAGATTACGAAAGATCAGCAATTTTAGATGTGAGGGGGCGGGGGTAGAAAGAATGAATTTTTAGGATTGAAAAAAAAAAAATGAAAAACATATTCGAATCAATTTTTTGAAGAACTCGTAATAGAGTAACGTATAATGTAGAATCTGTGCGGTGGATAGATAGTATGCTTTCATAACAGTCTGGATGTCTGTTCGGATTACTTTTTAAAACCTCGGAAAACATACAGAAATACTTACGGACTGAAAATAATCGTAATGAGAAAAATAATAAAATATACTTGGACTAATTTTGAAAAAAAAGTGGTAACACGAACGAATGACACATGCGCGAGAATGATGCGTGCGCATTCATTGAGAGGCGAGACATCGATAGATTTATTTTTAGAACCAGGGAAAACATACATAAATACTTACGGATGGAAAAGTAATCGTAAGTGAGAAAAAATAATAAATATACTTAGACTAATTCTATAATACTTAGGCTTGGAAAAATTATTATGAATGATAGGGAAACTATTGAGAGTAGAGTGTGCACGGGATCGAATGGTTCGCTTTCGCGGTGGCTAACGCTATGGTGGATATAAGCATGTGATCTGTCAGTGCTAGTGATGTGCGTCGAAATGTTTTTACAATCGAAATAATCAACAATCGTCAAAAAAAAAAAAAAACAATCAAATGATTTAATTCGAATAATTTTAATTTGAATGATTTTAATTCAAATGATTTTGATTCAAATGATTTTGATTCGAATGATTTTAATTCGAATGATTGTTGTGAATACAAATGAATTATTCGAATGAAATAACATTTCGAATGTAACTGTGGAACAATCGAATGTATTCGAAGTTATCGAACAATCGAATAATTCGAATGAATCATTTCGAAGTTGCCCATCACTAGTCAGTGCGCTTTTGTAACGATCGGAGAATAAGGAAAAATTTTTGGAACCGTAGAAAATGAGAAATATACTTAGACTAATTTTATAATACTTACGGACGGAAAAATAATCGTAAGTGAGAAAAAATAATAAATATACTTGCACTAATTCTATGATACTTAGGCTTTGAAAAATTATTATGAATGATAGGGAAACTATCGAGAGCAGAGTGTGCACGGGATCGAATGGTTCGCTTTCGTGGTGGCTAACACTATGGTAGATATAAGCGTGTGATCTGTCAGTGCTAGTGATGTGCGATTTCGAAATGTTTTTACAATCGAAACAATCAACAATCGTCAAAAAAAAAAAACAAAAAACAATCGAATGATTTTGATTCAAATGATTTTAATTTGAATGACTTTGATTCGAATGATTTTGATTCGAATGATTTTAATTCGAATGATTTTGATTCGAATGATTTTTGATTCGAATGATTGATGTGAATACGAATGAATTATACGAATGAAATAACATTTCGAATGCAACTGTGGAACAATCGAATGCATTCGAAGTTATCGAACAATCGAATAATTCGAATGAAACATTTCGAAGTTTTCCATCACTAGTCAGTACGCTTTTGTAACGATCGGAGAATAAAGAAAAAATTTTTGGAACCGTAGAAAATGAGAAATATACTTAGACCAATTTTTATAATGCTTAGGCATGGAAAAAATAAAAAAATAAAAAAATACATTTGAATGGTATAAAGCGGGGAATGGGGGGCTCAGGTTAGTTTTATGCTTTAAATATTATACTTTGGTTAATTTAAAAAAAAAATTACGATATCGCTAACGATCGACATGTGTGCGAGAACGATGCATGCGCTTTTACTTGGTTTAAATCAGTTGTGGCAGTGGAAATATTACGTCAGAAAAATGTCATTCCGTCAGGAATAGTTGGTTACATATGCGCATTTAATAAAGTAGTCATGGGCTTTGAGTATGAGTATGTTTTTGTGTTAGTGTGTACATGTAGGGTGTGGATCTACAATATGACATAGACTGTAATAGAAAGTATAAGAATATTAAGATCCAGTTTCAACGGTTGCGTTAGCATTTACGTGTAGCGCTATGAGAGAAGCATTTTCGCTTTTGCGATTTGTGAGATAGACTTACCCCCGTACATAATGTATCGGACAAAGAAAAGTTTTACGCAACTGACCGAACGAAAATCTTCGCGATTCCTAGAAATAACGGAACGGCGAAAACCTGTATTTTACCGCGATTCCTGCAGACTGACCACTGATAAAATTGATAACAACAAAATCCAATAATGATAATAACTAATTTTACATATGTGTACGGATGCTCATAACCGTATATACATCATTGTGTGTGTGCGTAATCCTCCAAAACCAATCGCTACCTAATAACGATAATTTACGTACAAGTAAAGGCATGCATCAGCCAAGTGATTGACAGGTACAAGGTCACTTGCGATGGTATGCGTACAAATTTACTGCGATAGTGATGAAGATGATGATTTTTACATGTGTGTGCATACATATATACACGTACATTTGCATGTGTGCGTATTAATTAAGGAATCGACAATCAAATGGAATGCGGTTCCACGGTCCGAGACACTCCAGAAACGGCCCTCGAAGGCTTTAATCAACGGTGGCGGCATCCTTTGAGCTAGAACTCGCATTTTACCTCTACTATCATGGTATATAACGAATACTGTCCTTCATCGAGATCTGCAAGTTTCGGAGATTGACCAGGTGATCGAAACCTATGCGAAAAAGCACGAATACCGACTCCACAACCATCCGAACATCACTGCGATCGAGCTCCCTAACATCGGGAACGATGCGAGAAAGCTTAAGAGAATGAAGACACGCAATGGCCAAAGTCAATTAAGAATGTGATTTTTTTTTTCGTATTTTTTATTTTATTTTTTATTTTTGCTATTAACAGTATAGAATTTCAAACTGGGCCCCCAGAAATGGTTTCCAGTTCTCACCAAAAAAAACCTTTGCTCCTCATTTCTGCGGACTTCATAACTGTGATCACTCTCTTAATCTGAAGCTTCACAACAAACCAATGCCCGAGGTTTCCATAGAAAAATATTTTTTAGAACTTTGGTTTGATGAAAAATTTACTTGGTTGAAACAAATCTCTGCCCTGATTAACAGCTGTAATCCCAACCTCACGCTCCTACGCATAATTAGCGGAAGAAGATTTGGAGTATACCGGACCACCCTTCTCCAACACTATAATACATTGATTTGATCCAAACTGGTCTATGGCTTTTCAAGCTACTTCCCCGCCAGAAAAACACTTATAGCACAAATTGAGCGTAATAGAAAACAGAGCTCTCCAGATAGCCACAGGAGCTCTTCGGTCTTCTCCTATATCCAATCTTCATGTTGATGCCAAGCAGCTTCCACTAACCGTGCATAGTCAATATGTAGCTCTTAACCATCTCCTACATATCAGTATGGCCAACTGTCTAGCAATTGAAATCACTACCAGAATTCGGTTATCTTCTCCATATGCAGCTTCTAATTTCCACTTCAAAACAGCAGAAATTTTAAACTCACTTGATCTTCAATTACCCCCGTCAATATACTTTCACTTTGCAGCCATACCCCCATGATCCAACTTTTGCATCAACATCGGTCTTTTCTCTTGCTGTTCTTTCAAGAGAAACTTCAGCACTCATGCTTCGCCAAAACTTTCATGAATTACTCCATCGGTTTCATGGATATTCAATCGTGTATACGGATGACGCTGTTTCTGCAACATCAGTCGGATGCACTGTCACTCTGGAGGATTCAGTCATCGCATGCTACTCTCTTCCTCCATCTTCCTCCATTTTATCTGCAGAACTTTATGTCCTTTATCTGGTTATAAACTACATAGACCCTAAACAAAACTGCAACCAGAAATATCTGCTACAAACCGACTATCTTCACTATTGTGTCTACAGAACCAATGGTCAAATCAACAACACTCCCTCGCCAAAAAAATCATCCGGCTGCTCTTCTTAAACCCGTCTTTGCATGTCACCGTCGCATGGATACCCGGCCACAAAAGCATACTGGGCAACAACTTGGCTGACAATACCGCAAATGAACGTCTACTCCAGTTCCCTTAGCCGATTTCCGACGCACCGTCAAACTTCAACTAAAAGAATGATGGCAGCAACAGTGGACTAACTTTGGCCATTACCATCTTCATTCCTTAAATCCATTTATTGGAAAATGAAAATCAAACCTTTCATTTACTCGTAATTCGTATGCCTATCAATTAATTATAATTAGTAAATCTTCGCCTCTAACTATGTGCTGCTTCTGCGGCTAGGCTGGTATACCGAAAGTTTCACACATACTTCTCACGTGTCCAAAGTTCGCCACGTTCCGGACGCAACATAGTCTACCTAGTAACATACAGAATTGTCTGGCAAATACTAAAACTAACGTCAGAAGGGTTATAGCCTTCGTTAGAACGAGTGGTTTGACCGAACATATATAAGTTACCTCCATATATGTATTATAATGACCTTAGTAGTTACAAACGACGCATATAAAAAAACACGAAATTGAAAATTAAAGGAATAACAATTACTGAAAAAACATTTACGACATATATAAATATAGTACATAAATTTAATAATTAATACATTTACATTGGACATAAATCATTACCTGAACCGCTTGAAATAATACATGTGGAATAATTCAAAAACAAAAATAAACTGTTACCATTGTCAGTAATTACAGAGACCTTAGTGACAGAAATAAATACAAAATAGTAAAAAAATGTTAATTTAAAAAATGTATATGGCTGTTTTGCATGGTCGGTAATTTACAAAAAAATGTTTAAATGATTAAAAACAACACATTTAACAGACAAAACTTGCTAAAAGAAAATAATTTCGATGTAATCGATACGAAAAGAATATGCAGATCGAAACAAATTTGAAACGATCGCGGACAATTACAGAAAATGATTGGTTGGTATAATAAAAACAGTTTAATTTTCCCTAGTAATATAAGAGCTGTCCCTGTTAAGAATAGACGCCATATTGTTCACGCTGTTATAAAATACTAAACGAATCAAAAAAAAAAATTAAATCTGAAAGAGAACATGTTAAATCGCTTAAGGGGAAGAAAACATCGGAATCAAATGAAACCACCATTCTGTCCTTTTAAAATAAACGAACAATCACAACACAACTTAATACTATAACAGAAGTATGTTTTCTTACTCTTTTTGGATACGATAAAAACTGTTCGACAGAAATATTTCTGTCTCCTCCGAATAAGGCTACTTCAATTTTAGACAATTACAGTTTCTAAACCACTTTAATCCGAAATCAAACTAAATACGTAAAGCACACTTATTTCCACATGTTTTGTGATATTTTTTTTTTTTTTTTTTTTTTTTTGCGTACCGACCTGTACGGTAGGTCATTAACGCAATAGCTAACACTAACAAAACAGAACTTAGCAACAACGTGTTACAATAAACACCGTTGTTCTGTTAAATTATTTGTAAATTTAACTATAGGTAATTGTTAACGTTAGAATTGATAGCGTCACGACATTGTTTTTTCTTGAGTCTTCTGGCTGGATTGTCAGGAAGTACCGTTGCTTTCATTCGCGATATTAACGGATTGGAATGCTGGCTAAATGTGCGGTGGAATTCATTGTACTGTTGTAAGTATACTGCCGTAATTGTAGGAATGTTAAGATCGTCATAGATAATACTGTTGCGAATATAGTACGGTGCGTTGGTCATTATTCTCAACATTTTGGATTGAAACGACTGGATTTTGTCAATATGAGCTTTGGCGGCTGAACCATAAATTTCTAAACCGTATTTCCATACTGGTGCTATTGTAGTTTTGTATAATAACATTTTATTTGACAGACTGAGACTGGATTTTCTTCCTATTATAGGATACAGCTGCTTAAGTATTAACCTTAACTTTTTCCTTGTGTTGATTACGTGTAGGTTCCATGATAGGCGTCTATCAAAATATAGTCCAAGGTATTTCACGTGATCAACTTGCGGTATAATACTATTATTAAACCTGACTGGCGGACATGCTTCACGTCTGGTTGTGAATGTGATGTGGGAGGATTTACGTTCGTTGATTCCGATTCTCCATTTGAGTGTCCACTGCTGAAGAATCGATAAATGATGTTGAATGTACTTCGAGGCTTCGCGTGGGTCATTGTGGCTGGCTAATATCGCTATGTCATCCGCAAATGTGGCTTGCAATGTGTACAACGTGGTGGGCATATCAGCGGTGTATATGTTGTAAAGAAGCGGCCCAAGGACACTACCCTGGGGTACTGAGGCTCGTATCCGTCGTTTGCTAGAGATAGAGTTGTTAATTTTTACTTGAAACGACCTATTAGTTAAATATGATCTCAATAGCTTATGAATTTCGATAGGAAAGTTGTTCCGGGTTTTATACAATAATCCATCGTGCCATACACGGTCGAATGCATTAACAACATCAAGAAACACAGCTGAGCAGTACAGTCCACGCTGGAAGACCGATTCGATCGCATCCACTATTCTGTGACACTGATGAATAGCTGAGTGTTTCGGCCGAAAACCAAATTGATGGTTTGGAATCGCTTCCTTTGCCATGGTGAAGAGGACTGGCTTGATGAGTTTTTCGAAAATTTTACCAAACGTATCCAACATACTTATTGGTCTGTATGATGAAACATCTGTAACTGGTTTTCCGTTTTTGTGAATGAGGATAATTACGGACTTTTTCCATCTGTCTGGAAAGTAGGATAATCTAAGCATGGAGTTGTATATATACAATAACAATAGTAATCCCTTTTTTGGTAAATGTTTCAACATATAATTTGTGATACCATCTTCACCAGGGGACTTATTGTTTTCCAAGTTCTTAACACACACATAAAGCTTGTTCGGTGTTATATGTCTGCGGTTAGAACAATAGTGGATTATTCCGTTGTTGTACTCTGAGACTTTCTGAGATAGTTGTGGATCTTCTGGCTGATGGGGTTGGAACACTGTTTCGAGGTGATCTGCGAAAGTTTCAGCCTTTTCCTTGTCAGTCTTTGCCCAACTAGCATCTGGTTTTTTAATATGATATGGAAGAACGCTCTTCTTTTTAAAAACTTTTGTAGCTCTCCAGATAGAGCAGTCCGTTTTATTTAGGGTTGCCAAATAATGACTGAAGCGTGAGTTATTATATTGCTTAATTGACTGTTTTAGTAGCCTACAAGATTGCCTATACGTTTGATAATCGGACGGATATCTATTACGTTGCCATTTTCTGCGTGCTTTTCTTCTTTTGTTGATTAATTCGCGTATCTCAATAGGAAGTATAGTGTTGTTTTTAGCCAGGATATTCAACTGTTTCGTCGACTTCTGATAGGAGTCGTGGATTGTATTGGTTAGATAATCTACAGCGGTGTCGATGTCTTGTTCTGTCTTTAGTTTGATGTTTAAGTTAATTTGATTTTGCAGTGTAACTTCAAATTGGTTCCAGTTGGTAACTTTATTTCGTTTTTGATTGTTAATATTTGTGTAAATTGGTGATATATCAAGGACTTGTAGAACTGGTATATGGTCGGAGGAGAGATCTGTAATAGTTGAGCAGGTTTTGTATATATTACTAAGTCCTTTAGTAAAATAAAAGTCTAACAAATCAGGTAATCGATTAGTATGCTTCGGCCAATATGTGGGAGTTGTTGGCGTAACTACTTCTAGCCGGAGTGTCCTATTGAGATTAAACAGTTGCTTCCCTCGTTTATTTTCTATCCTTGAACCCCAGTGAGGATGCTTCGCGTTAAAATCCCCTCCGCATATGAATTTACTGTCTTGATGAAGAAATAGCTGTGTAAACTCTTCGTTCGGTATGCAGTGCCCAGGATGACAATAGACTGCTGAAACTGTAACTAATCTGCCGTTTAGGGTTTTTATTTTAACAGCCACAGCTTGATAAGCGTCTGTTTGACGGGTGAAGTGTAAATAATGGTCTATATTATGCTTAATAAGTACTGCAACTCCTCCCATTGCTGTGCCAGAGGGATGATTTCCGTGGTAGCACTTGTAATTAGGTAGGTTGAAACTCGCCGGATGAATGATGTGAGTTTCTGTTAGTAGGACGATGTCGATAAGTTTCGATTGTAGAAAATGAAGGAGCTCATGTTTCTTTTGTTGTATTCCGTTTGCGTTCCATAACACTACTGTTAGCGAATTGGTGCTTATATTGTTCAGATTCATATTAGTTTTTCCATTAACTTGGTTAACATTGATATTAGAGGCGTTAACAAATTGCGGAACTCAGTAAGAAATGATGTTAGTGTGTCGTTAATTTGTTGCTGTTGATTAATCATCTGTGGTACATTGCTCTGTCGTTCAGAGGTTTGGGGAGTCCGAGGAGGTGGTGAGTTAATATTGGCAACATTCGAGTATGAGAGCGATGTTGACTGCTTAAACGTGTCTGGAAAATCATTTGTGCTGTGTATATCGAAAGACTGAGGTCTTGCATTTTGCCTGAATTTTTTGTTGAATTCTTGTTGATAGTGTTCACATCCTTTATAGCTCGCCGGATGGTCTCCGCGACAAAATAGACAAGTTGGTTTTTCTTCTGGTGCTTTATTGCAGTTAACTGTTAGGTGTTTGCCTCCACATTTAACACAACGAGGTGGGAGATTACAGTAAGTTTTTGTATGACCAAAATTTTGACACCGTGTACACTGGATTAACTGTCTAGTTATTCTGGGTTCCTCAATCGTTACAGCCGTATAGAGGAGATGATTTAGTTGAAATATTTCTGAGTTTTTAGGAGACTGTTCCAGGTCTATAAAAAACATTGGTAAGGGGGACTTCGTCCTTCTACTTATTACGTTTGTTACTGTACGAACGGAAAATCCTAAGTTCTGTAATGCTTGCGAGATTTCGCTGGCGTCAGTGGTGTGGTGTAAATTTTTAAGAACTACCCGAAAGGGTTTGTCTTCCGATAGCTGGAACGTATAAAATTTGTATTTGTTTTCTGCTAGGATTTTTGTTAATGTACGGTAACAAGTTGGTGAGCTCGGCTTTACCGTTACACCGGTATTTGTCGATTTTAGCGTAAATTTAACGTTATTAACCTGAGTTAAAAGCGTAACGAATTTTGAATAGTTTTTTATATCCTTAACTAAGATTGGCGGAATAGACGCTGGTTTGTTTGCAACTTTTTGTTTGCTGCTATTATTTTTGTTACTATTATTATTATTTCCGTTATTGTTTTGGGGAAATGTGTCTTTCTTGTTATTTTCATTTTGCACATTTATACTTTCATCGTTTTCGTCTTCGGAATTTGTGTATAAGAATGGGGCATATCTATTTTTATTGTTGAATTGTGGACGTTTAGATACATTTGCGTGTGGCGGTGAGAAACGTGCTGTACGTTTTCTTTGTACCAACTGCCAGTTGTTGTTTTCATTATCTATTCGACGAATACGAATAACGTTATCGTTAAAATTAGCGTTAGTAGATAATGGAATATTCTCACTTGTTGTCTCCTCCATTTGGTAGCTACTTGTTAGTTGCTGCTCGTCAGATATAGCGTCTATATGGGTTGATGTTAGCTGATTTTGACTGTTGCCCGATTTCGTCGAATGCGGATTTAATTCGGTCGAAGAATTGCTGCTAACGGTGGAATTTGAGGTCTGCGATTTGCGGCGAAGTATCGGCGAACGGAGAACCGACATTTTGATAGTATTAGTAGATAAGTGAGAGAAACCGGCTTGCTGATAAGCAAGCCGATCGCGGCTGATTTAATCACTTGCGATAAAATCGACCGTGAGTACGAACTAATTTATTTATCGGCGTAATTACACTATGTGCGATAAAAGAACACACGAAACACACGACAAACCAATTTAAACTCAAAACAATTAACTCTTTGTGATATTAAGTTTTCCTTCACTCCAAAATTTAGAAGACAAAAAAAAATGGAACAACCATTGTAAATATTATAATATGGTAAATCTATTTATTGCGAAAATATAACACGTTAGCTATTTTTTGAAAACAGTTTTCAATCACTTTTCACCATTTAAAGTTCAATTCTTCAAAAAATCTTTCCCATTTGATATTTTCGGTATATGGTGAGTTCAAATGGGCTTCCTGATAACCAGTGCAAATGGTTTCAGCTGAGGCGTAATCATTATTTTATGCCAATAACGGAGTAAAGTCTTTGATACAATTAAACTTTGGGGTACTTAAAACAAATCCTGTACACTCTTGGTATGCTGTATAAGGAATATTAAGACAAAACTATAATTTGACAACTCACCTCTACGGGAAATATAACGGTTTATCTTTTTTTTTTGTTGGAAATTGGTATTTTATTACTTTCCACATCTTCAAGTTCAAATTTTCAAAAAGCAACAGTTTACTCGTAATTCGTATGTCGTATCAATTAATAGCTGTAAATATATGAACAGATAAAAAAAAATCCTCACAGTTATAGCAATCTACTACCACCCTAGCTTTTATATTCGCCGAAATCTAATTTAATACGATCTCTTAGAACCTAGGAAATCACTTTGATTATAGAGGGAATTCTAATGCTAAAAATGAAAAACTTTATGATCACATAAAAAGACAATAAATTCCGTTAAATTTTTGAAACTTTAAAGAAAAATTGCGGAGAAAATAATAGCATTAATTTTTAAAACGATAAGTGATTAATGAAGCATCGTTAAATGCAGATACCTGATGAAACAATGGTTTTGTAGAACATGTGATGAAATATCACAGGTATGAATCAATCACGATAAGTTTCGAAACTTGTAAAAATTATCGAAAAAAACAAAAGAATGAAACGAAATAATTTAAAAAGTAATTAAATAAATAAATATATGAAATATTTGGAGAAAGAAAAAAGAAACAAATATTTTTAAATTTGAAAATTTAAACTTAAGCAGAAAACAACACCTGTCGATGGCTTCGATTTTTAACTTATCGCTTGGTTCAAATTTACAAATGCTTTTTAACTCAAAAATTTCGCAATTCCGGTATCATCATTATCGTCATCTTCAACGTTCATTTTAAGGAAAAGTTGTTGCGGGATCTCATTAAGAAGGATGTTTTACCGTTGCTCACGATATAGCTACATGGACGTATACAATCATACATACACTCTAACAGTACCGGACCGTTACATTTTTGCATGTTTCTCTATGATAATGAAGACGGCTCGCAGATGGCTCTACATATTTGGAAAATGTTCCCGCGATGAAAATTTAAAATTATAATAACAAAAATGCAAGAAGAGAACATGATACGAAAATTTCGTTTAAAATTTGGATTTCAAGTAGTAAAATTCAATCATATTCAGCAGACTTCGAGAATTATACTCGGTTCGGCTTTTGAGAAAAAGTGATCTGTTTTACCGTATTGAATTAACTAGTGGACCGAATAGTTTTTAAAATAAAAAAAAAATAATTAAGAATCGTAGATCAGTGATTATAATTAAAATGATTAGGGAAGTGTAATTGTTTCTACCGTGAAAAATACAATCTAAGCGTATTTAGTTTTCGAATATCTATGCTTAGAATTTATAAAATCATGGCTGGGAACAGGCGGGGTTGGAGTTAGTTTCTGGGGTCGAGTTATATTGTATATATATAATTTTTGTACTACTCAAAATATCAATTTATGAAACGAAAAATAAAACACGACACGAACTTACGGAATTATCAAAGGCAATGAATATATTAATTTCTATCGGAAAAGATAAATATTATATTATATAAAAAGTGCAAACTACAAAACGACACAATATATTTATTTCGCGAACTGAATATAGTAAAATAAACGATAATTGATTTAATCAAATCAAAATTCACGAACGAGCTGACGGGATTTTCCACACGAACGAATAAATGAACACTTCAGTGAATAACGATAACAATCGTACTACACCAAAAATCGCGAATTATCACCAGCTTAACAGCGAATAAAACGAATTAGATCATTAAATAAATACAACGATAACAAATAAAATCAACGATAACTAACGAAGAAAAAATTAATGCAATTTAGCCGGAACAAACATAATTCGCAGCTACACGGCCAATTATATTTTAAGTTAAAACAGTGAACAGCGACCGCCGCGAATAAAAATGGCGCCGAAAAATAGATGGCTACGATAATGCTAAGCTAATATTCTATCATTTCAAAATGCTTCCGAACATAATTTTCGAAATTTTTATACTTACGTTCAGAATTTTTGAGAACTCGTTGCAACAGCATTAGCATGCGAAGTCACAAGCAAAGCATTCTCGCTCTAGCTATGGCTATGGCGTACTCCGTAAAAAAATAGAAAATTATTACAAAAAAATTAGAAAAATTTTTGAAGTTTGAAAAATAAAATATGGGTACATTATTTTTGAAAATTCATAAATTCACGCATTTATATAGTGTGTGCAGTAATGTTATCTAGAAATATGTTGTTCATTCAACAGTATTGGCACGATACTACGGATCTTACTTAACTATATCATTGGTTGTCACATTATTCTTGTTGTTATATACATCAGATTTTAAGATTATCACATTTTATCTAGTAACATCATTGAGCTTTCTTTATTAGTTTTGACAGAATTCTACGTAAGTGATACTTAATGGTGTTAATTGCCATGATGTCTTTGCTTCTCTATGCATGTCATATACTAAACAGTCAATTAAGATCAGTACTACGGAAAAATTTTTCTAATCTAATAGAATAAATCTTATTTAATAACAATTATGCTCCATTGTTATTCTAACACACTGCTATCATCATTGACCTAGTTTCTCACTGAAGAGATGGCTTGGGGTGTATGTCACTAGTATCTACCTAACATAAGAGAGCACTGTTTACGGTTTTTACACTAGTACAGTGGATAAAAGAAAATATCGAGAATTCTGGTTAATACGGAAATTGTGCTATTCGTACTTTTCGATTCTGGGACGTTTAAATTAACGGGAGTCAAACATCGATCGACCAAGTTTTCACCTGGTAACGCAGTGTAATTTATCGCGTTCATTTTTAAAATTTAAATAATTATGCACGCGTTATTATTTATTAATGAAATACGTCATCAATTCGGCGCGCACAGCGGAAAAGTACGTCACAACTTTGCCCTGTTTAGTATGAAGGTTAATACAGCCACCGTTGTAAACAAGTTCGTTTAATAACAGAAAAAATCGATTTGATAACTATTGATTAAAAAAGAAAGAGTACGCAGCAAAGGAATCGAAAAATCTTTGTGAATATGGTGGAAAGGAGATTTAATTCGATAACGCAGTTCTTGAGGCGAGCAGAATTAATCGATTTTTCCGTATTTCCATTTCTCCTTTCTTGTAAACAATAGCAGGAGAGAGTTTCTGTTACGGCTGGGCACCTCTGATGTCATAACGCAAAAGGCGTGTGCTGGGGTTCAAAATCACAACCGAATTTCCTTTTCGTATACCAAAAAAACGCCATCCCTTCTTTCCTCCCCGCCCGGTGTACTCAGAAATTCGACTGAATTCTGGAAATTAAATAAGCATATTACCTAGACACCAAAAACTAATTTCAGCCCCTAGTGCGCTTCCCGCCATACGTGTTTGGTATACGTTTCCGAATTCGAATGTAAATATCCAAATTTTGACCGAACACAAACTCCGTCCAAGCGACCGCGCAGATACTCGCGTTGTCATGCACAACTACCACACGCAGACGCATTACACTAGTCTGTGTCTGCACTGAGACACACTCTATTTATTCATTTCGTTTTTAAAATTGCTAGTTTAGTTTTCAATGTTCATAGAATAATAAGATACATTTGTCGCCACAATTCAGTAAGCATCTTGCTACAGAAAAGTTTCGCAACACTCATGAATGACCCAAGCGCAGCTTGCAAATAACTGTAACAAATATACGAAAAAGAAGAACGGCCTGTCCTGTATATAATACACCCCTTACAATCGCCAACATTCTAACTTTCTGCTTAACTTATTCTTTCCAACGTCAGCTCGCTGGCCTTCCCAATAATCTTCCTAGCATACTGCAACGCACTAAACCGCAAAAACTAAACTCCTCTTCTTCCTCGATAATACAAATATCCTACCTTGATCTTTCCTTCCATGCCACTGGTCTAAGTAGCAGGATACGGTACGGTCACAAATCAAAGAAGAAGAAGAATTCATTTTTACTAATTTTTACCGACTTCTAAAATGAAGGTGGTTATAGATTCGTTGCGTTTTTTTTTAATGATTGTTCGTGTATAACTCATCTTCATATGCGCCGATTTTACTAATTTTTTGTTCATTAGAAAGAGTATTATTCAACTTAGGTACCATATAAGTAATAGTGAACATCGATGAACAGAAACCGAGTATTCGTTAAAAAACGTGAAAAAACAGGGTCACTTCGTATAGTGTTTTTTCCTTATTATTTTTTATTAGTATAACAGAGGCGACTAACTTAAAGTACTGCTAATTTGTCAAATTAACATGGAAATGTAGCTATTGATGTTTTTACCGCGGAAATGCAGTTCAAAATAAAGAAACCGATTTTTTTAAAGTATAATGTTAAGCCTTGTAAAATTAAATGTTTTTTTCAAAAAAAAATAATACAAACTTCCAGGTTTATTATAAAAGTTTATAAAAAATGCACTAAAAAGTAAAAAATAATTATTCGATAAAAAATAAATAATTAAAAATTTAAATTGTTCCCAGATATTGTAATATGAATTTTATGCCGACTCCAAAAAGGCAATTTTGTATAGGAATGACCATTAAAATCATCTTAGCGTATATCACCCTGAAATATATTTTTTATCGAATAATAAGTTAATATTACATAAGAATTACGATAATATTACTCCTATGTCGAAAAATGTATTTTTTTCTTCAGGCAGCCGCCATTTGAGGGGGTTAAGCTCCCCCCCCGTGGACACGGCTTTGAACAGTGTAAATATGCGTCCATACGGGGGGTAAAACTTATGTAGTTGAGTAAAAAAAAAGTATATGTACATAGAAAATTCTTTTTTTCAAAACTGTAAGAAAAAAAAGAAATGTTAAAGCGCTAAAAAATATTAAAAACATGGAGAAGGTCTCGGTAATGCATTGAATAAAGTTATAGACAAACTCCTGTTTCAATTACATTATACGAGTTATAATTAGTTAGGGCCTGATGTATATAAAAGGTAGACCATCTGGATAGTCGTGACTGACATAAATCCTTTGGATGAGGCGGCTAAAGAATACAATACTGTTTATCAAAAATATGTTTACTTTTTAACTAAAACCAACATTATCGAGAAACAGTAATCAAAGAACTTTCCTTAACTGTTTCTCAACCAATCATTGTGCAGTGTGCGTATCAACTTTTTCATTTGTTAAACATATTGTAACTTTAATATTAGTATAAAATATAATATACAAGTAGATATAATATGTTCGTTCTAAGAGATTATTCAATCAGGAGCCAGTATTTAATGACATAACCACGCCCCTTATATTACTTATCATTACATGCTTTTTGATTTCCACCTTCTTTCCTTATTTCACTTCAAAAATTATAATAATAATTACACCTTTTTCTGGTGTAATCGCGGGAATTGGATGATATTCTCTTAAGAATTTTCTTTGTCAATGCGAGGTTTGTTGAAAAAGTGTCTAGTGATCTGTATTCGTAATTTCACTCGATGGGGGGTCATCTGTACAGTTTAAGAAGCAACATGGTTTTATACTGTATAATGTTCTTAACCAGCCACAGGAACAACGTAATGTTAAGTATCAAGCAAGTAGACAGAATTATTTTTAAAGTGTCATTTTCGTGCTATTCGTGTTTTTGTTATCGTGGAAATCGTGAAGAGGATTGAACGAGGAATTTACGTCAAGTTATGCTTTTAACTCGAAAAATTTAAGTGCAGAAGATAACTGAGGTGATGCGCTAGGCTTTCGAAGATAACAGATATCTAGTAAATGGATTATATAAGGAGATTCAAAGACGATTGCTTGTTTATCTACGATAATCCTTATTTCCCATACTCCCTATAAGTCGATCTAACAATATCGAACGCATTTGACAGACGATTAAAAAAAAAATCGCCATTTGCCTATTCACATGTCAGAAAATGAATTTTGCGTGCCACAGTGAAAAGAAAACTATCATATTTCAGAATGAACAGAGACCGGTGAATAGTATACTCCAATGGACTTATACAGCGCAAAGTTTTCCGGTAAAACACGGTGGAAGCCAGATCACAATCCCGTCATTGTGTCCAGTGATTTGATTAGTTCTTCCTAAAACTGAAATTACCGTTCAAAAGCAAACAGTTATTCATAGTTCGAAACTATCGTGCAGTCAAATAGTCTCACACTTTGAGTAATGCTAACTGCTGCCTCCAACGGAATAGCGCTAGTGCAGTTGGAGGCTTTTCAAGCCAAAGTTTGTATGCATATACTGATCTCATTTTCACAGGATGTTTTTGCGTAAAATAGACGGTTTTGAGTGGTGATTACTGTTTATAAATACTCGTTACATAAATGAAAGAATTTTGTACAATTTTTCTTAGAAAAAAAAAAAAAGAAGTAGCAATCAACTGTGAGAAGTTTGCAAAATTACTACATATAGGACACAGTCATTTTAAAGATAATAATAAAACATACCGTGAATTATTTCATAATTTTCCAAAAACGAGATGAATGATAAAGAAAGTTGTACATTTACTTGTAATATTAATGACATTCCTTTTTCAGACTGTAAAGCGCAAATTGTTTTATTTACACTACCTAACTGGTGCTTTCATTGGCGCACCCAAGGGGGGTGCCACGGGGCCATTGCTCCCCCCAAAAAATCTTCGAAATCTTAATTTTGTTTTGTAATGTTTTGTTTTACTTAAATAAAATTCGTATGCTTATCTAATTTGTGCTTATTACAAACATAATGTTACGTTTCTATTATTATTTTTTGTTTTTTAAATAAAATTCGTCAGTTTTGTAATTTTTTAAAAAATAATATTCGTTAATTTTGTGTTTTTTTTTTTTTTATTTTAATTTACAAACCACGGAAATAGATGGGTACTTAGTCGAGGTACCGAGTTACCACCCCCTAACTCATCTTCTAAATTCTAGCCCCGACCAAAAAAAAATCCTGTGTGCGCCTTTGGGTGCTTTAGTAATGTTCTAATACAAAACTTTCCTATTTTGTGACAAAAATTGTTTTTCTTTTTTTTCTTTTTTTCTTGTTGATTACAAGAATACGCAAAAAACGTGATTATTTTGGTTAAAAAATAGTACGGAATGAGTTCGATATAGTGTAATTTTGCTACTTATTCATTCTTTAGCAGTAAAGGGTCATAAAAAAATAATATTACAGAATTGAAATACATTATCGCTTATAAAAAAATGAGGAAAGTTATATGTGATGTGGTCGATAATTTAAGAAATTTTAAGAATTACGTACACCATACAAGCAAATGGTACTATACATCACGCTCGTCATAAAGCAGATAAAAAAATATACTTCGAAATTTATTGTGTCCTGATTTAATGAACAATATTAAATATCTATATATTATACTAGGAGGCTTTGCCCCCTGGACGCTTTGCGGCCCAACCCCTTGCGGCGCCGCCTCCAAACCCCCGTTTTTTGGAAGTTTCGTCGTGACCAAGTTTGCTCTTACAACAATGATTTTTTTTGTTTTGCTAAATTCGTATTCTACTCTCGAATTTACCTTATTGTTTTAATCATGCAACAGTATTAAATTGTTTAATATTTTTTGCAAGTTTATTGCTCACAGAACTTGGTAGATGCACCTTGTTCTGATTTAAAATCGTCGAAATACACCAAAAATACACCATAAAGGAAACAAAAGAAGGATCGTTAACAAAAGATGTGAGTGTAATACACGATGAACGAAAAGCCAGTACCGGTTGTCGGGTGGGTGGAAGCGCGGTACTCCATAAGTAAATACAGCAGTACCGCGTTTTCATGTGATTGGTAATGATCTCATTAAATTACCGCTAATCTATTCACTTTTTATTTTGAGCCCCAAGGTATGAGAATTTTGGACATCTCATAATTTTCCTAAAAGCCACTGACCTGGAGCTGTCGATTAAAAAACAAGTTCAGTCAAGCATGAGGTTTCATGCGCTGAGGATTCCGTATGAAAGTTAACAATAACTATAATTATTTAGTACGTAAGAAAATTTGTTTGAATAAATTTCTATTTTTATTTTACTATTTTAATTTAATATCTTAATAAATTTCAAAGATCTTTTCTAATAATAATTTAAAACAGTAAAGCAAAATACTAATTTGAATCGAAGACTTAGATTAATTTGAAGTGAAATGTAACGGTTATGAAGAAAAATTAATTAAATCCTTTTTTTATTTATTTTTTTAAATTATTGGTTTAGATTTAATAATACTAATATTAAGGTTTTATGATTTTTTAAAATGTGTAATTTTGTTAATTCCTACACCTATCTTTCTTGAATAGCCGACCGTCAAAGATATTTAATAAATATATAAACGAAAACACGCAAAAAATATTAATTAGAAATAATATTGATGCTACGTATCACTCTGCTGCGGTTGCTAGAATGTTGGTGTTCCCTGCTGGCAGGTTGGTGTACGTTGGTGATTGCATCCTGGATTCTCGGCGAATGGGAGGGAGAGACACGGTAATCGAAATTATAGTTTACGAATTTTGTAAATGTCACTAATTGGAAGACCGAATTTCGAGGCAATTTGGTTACTTTGTTATTAAACTTCTTTCGGTTGCAAGACGAACTGGTTACTTTACCAAAAAAGGTCGATATAGTTCCGCGATGTGAAAAAGACTGTCGTTCTACTGTGATGATTTTTTAACAATTCGGTATTTTCTTTCGACTCTCTCCGTATGTTAGACCATTATTAAATATTTTTTTTTTATTTATTTACTAGCATAGGGCGTTAAATTGTTTAACAAATCGAAATACTATTCGCATCTGTTTTTCATCAGGCGGACGTACTACCTAAACAATGATGCCGTGAGTCCGTTCCTTTCATTACAGTTCATAACAACACTAACACACGCCGTAATGAAAATAATCAAACCAAAACCTGCGATCCTGTTTCGTTTCTTATCCCTCGTACTAACACTACTAACGCAAATTATAACAATCCGAACCAAATTCTAAAAACCACTGCAATCTCGTATTCCGATAAAGCCAAAGGAAAAATAACACCGATTAACAAACCTGTTTATTTCGTGCATTCAAGAAACCCACATAAAACAAAACCAACATTTAAAACTAAAAAACTATAAAGTTCTCGAATCAAATCCGGTGCTTGCTAGTTGTGCGCGTGGTGGAATAATATTATCCGTTCGTGCGGATATTAACTTTCAACAGATAATGTTACCATCCGACATTCAACCAGTAAAAGTCGAAATTCGTAAGCCAGTTCCACGGGAGTCTCTAAACATAATTCCGAACCGTATTTAGAAACTTTTAAAGTTGTCAAAAAATTCAAACAGTTCCTCCCCTCTAGCGCCGCGAGTATTACAGCTAAAAATTTTGAACAGGGTTAAACATATGCGCTTCGACATATATTTCTCAAGTTTGGAACATCAAGGTTTGAAAGTTTCGTTAAGGAAATAACTTATGGTTTCGTTCTCGACAAATAACGATCTTTCAATCGATCATGACCGGAAAAAAAATATTATTTTTGAAACTTTCGAGCTTTCGGCGCTTAAGGTTCTGAATTTTAAGATGGAAACCTAGATATTCCAAAGTAAATAAATAAACAGGGACGCACATTTCTTTATCCTTGTTCAAAATCTTGAACCAATACATAAATTACAAGCGGGGCTACACGTCATTTTTCAGAATTTTATGAACTTTTAGTAAATTTCAAACAGTTTCGTTAAGAAAACGAAATACGGGTCCGTTCCCAAAAAATAGCGATCTTTCCAATAATAATACACTTGAAAAAAATTTTTTTTTACAAAGTTTCGAGCTTTCAGAGCCCTAAGCCACTAATTTTAAAATTGGAAACTTAGATGTTCCAAACCAGAGAAATATACATGGATGCCCATATTTACTACTTTCCTCAAAATTTTTAGCTATAATACTCGCGTCACAAATCAATTCTCACGCTTTTTTGAACTTTTCAGCAAACTTTGAAAGTTCAATTAAGAAAATGAAATACGGTTTCTTTCCCGACAGATAGCGATCCTTCAAACGGTATATAACATGCGTCTGAAAAATAAAAAATTTTCTTCAAAATTTCGAACTTTCGGCGCCTTAAGGGTCCAATTTTAAAACTGGAAATCCAAATGTTATAAACTAGAGAAATATAAGGGGATTAGCACGTTTTTAGCCGCGTTCAAAATTTTCAGCTGTAATATTCGTAGAGCTAGTGGAGAGACACATAATTATTTTTATTTTTTGAACTTTTCGGAACTTTGAAAATTTCGTTAAAAAAATGAAATACGGTTTCGTTCCCGACGAATAGCGATCTTTCTAATAATATCTCACAACCCGAAGAAAAAAAAATTTTATTTCAAAATTTTGAGCTTTCGGCGCCCCAAGGATCTAATTTTAAAACTGGAAACCTGGATGTTTCGAATTAGAAAAATATACGTAGAAGCGCATATTTTTAACCATGTTCAAAATATTTAGCTGTAATATTTTCTTCGCTATGGGGCTAAAAAGTCATTTTTCGCGCTATTTTGAACTTTTCGGCAACTTTCAAAGTTTCGTTAAGAAAATGAAATACGTTTTCGTTCCCAACAAACAGCGATATTTATAATGGTATATCACAAACCTAAGAAAAAAAAATATTTTTTTACAAAATTTTGAGCTTTCGAAGCCCCGGAGTTTTATTTTTAAAGCTTGAGACCCGGACGCACCAAATTACAGAAATATACGTGGAAGTACATATTTTTAACCATGTTTTAAATTTTTAGCTATAATACTCGCAGCGCTAGGGGACGCGCTATTTTTTGAGCTTTTTTGAGCTTTATCGCAACTTTGAAAGTTTGGTTAAGAAAATGAAATTCGGTTTCGTTCCCGACTACTAGAGATCTTTCTAACGATATATCACAGGCCCAAGAAAAAAAATATTTTTTTCCAAAATCTCGAGCTTTCGGTGCCCCGAGGGTCCAATTTTAAAGCTGGAAACTCGGATGTTCCAAACTAGAGAAATATACGTGGAAGCGCATATTTTTAACCGTGTTCAAAATTTTTATCGGTAATATTCGCGGCGCTAGGGGGGGGGGACACGTCATTTTTCGCGCTTTTTTGAACTTTACGGCAACTTTGAATTTTTTGGTAAAGAAAATGATATAAGGTTTTGTTCCTGATAAATAGCGATCTTTCAAACGATATATTACATTACCGGGAAAAAAAATATTTTTTTACAAAATTTTGAGCTTTCGAAGCCCCGGAGTTTTATTTTTAAAGCTTGAGACCCGGACGCACCAAATTACAGAAATATACGTGGAAGTACATATTTTTAACCATGTTTTAAATTTTTAGCTATTATACTCGCAGCGCTAGGGGACGCGCTATTTTTTGAGCTTTTTTGAGCTTTATCGCAACTTTGAAAGTTTGGTTAAGAAAATGAAATTCGGTTTCGTTCCCGACTACTAGAGATCTTTCTAACGATATATCACAGGCCCAAGAAAAAAAATATTTTTTTCCAAAATCTCGAGCTTTCGGTGCCCCGAGGGTCCAATTTTAAAGCTGGAATCTCGGATGTTCCAAACTAGAGAAATATACGTGGAAGCGCATATTTTTAACCGTGTTCAAAATTTTTATCGGTAATATTCGCGGCGCTAGGGGGGGGAGACACGTCATTTTTCGCGCTTTTTTGAACTTTACGGCAACTTTGAATTTTTTGGTAAAGAAAATGATATAAGGTTTTGTTCCTGATAAATAGCGATCTTTCAAACGATATATTACATTACCGGGAAAAAAAATATTTTTTTACAAAATTTTGAGCTTTCGAAGCCCCGGAGTTTTATTTTTAAAGCTTGAGACCCGGACGCACCAAATTACAGAAATATACGTGGAAGTACATATTTTTAACCATGTTTTAAATTTTTAGCTATTATACTCGCAGCGCTAGGGGACGCGCTATTTTTTGAGCTTTTTTGAGCTTTATCGCAACTTTGAAAGTTTGGTTAAGAAAATGAAATTCGGTTTCGTTCCCGACTACTAGAGATCTTTCTAACGATATATTACAGGCCCAAGAAAAAAAATATTTTTTTCCAAAATCTCGAGCTTTCGGTGCCCCGAGGGTCCAATTTTAAAGCTGGAAACTCGGATGTTCCAAACTAGAGAAATATACGTGGAAGCGCATATTTTTAACCGTGTTCAAAATTTTTATCGGTAATATTCGCGGCGCTAGGGGGGGGGGACACGTCATTTTTCGCGCTTTTTTGAACTTTACGGCAACTTTGAATTTTTTGGTAAAGAAAATGATATAAGGTTTTGTTCCTGATAAATAGCGATCTTTCAAACGATATATTACATTACCGGGAAAAAAAATAGTTTTTTACAAAATTTTGAGCTTTCGAAGCCCCGGAGTTTTATTTTTAAAGCTTGAGACCCGGACGCACCAAATTACAGAAATATACGTGGAAGTACATATTTTTAACCATGTTTTAAATTTTTAGCTATTATACTCGCAGCGCTAGGGGACGCGCTATTTTTTGAGCTTTTTTGAGCTTTATCGCAACTTTGAAAGTTTGGTTAAGAAAATGAAATTCGGTTTCGTTCCCGACTACTAGAGATCTTTCTAACGATATATTACAGGCCCAAGAAAAAAAATATTTTTTTCCAAAATCTCGAGCTTTCGGTGCCCCGAGGGTCCAATTTTAAAGCTGGAAACTCGGATGTTCCAAACTAGAGAAATATACGTGGAAGCGCATATTTTTAACCGTGTTCAAAATTTTTATCGGTAATATTCGCGGCGCTAGGGGGGGGGGACACGTCATTTTTCGCGCTTTTTTGAACTTTACGGCAACTTTGAATTTTTTGGTAAAGAAAATGATATAAGGTTTTGTTCCTGATAAATAGCGATCTTTCAAACGATATATTACATTACCGGGAAAAAAAATATTTTTTTACAAAATTTTGAGCTTTCGTCGCCCCGAGGGTCCAGTTTTAAAGTTGGAAATCCGGATGTTCCAAACTAGAGAAATATACGGGTATGTGCGTATTTTTAGCCCCATTCAAAATTTTTAACTACAATACTCGCGGCGCTAAGGGGGGGGGACACGTCATTTTTTGCTGTTTTTTGAACTTTTGGGCAACTTTACATTACTTTTGTAACGTAATTTTTTGATTTTATGAAAGTACTCCTGCATTGTAGTTTATATTTTGAATTTCAGCGTTATAAGTTTATCTAGTGACGAGTTATGATTTTTTAAGTGATTTTTGAGGTCGTTTTATGTACCATATTATATATTCTTGACGGTTTTTTGGGTTTTTTGCCGCCCAGGGTAATCGGTCATCTTCAAGTTATAGATCGTTTTAAAGATAATTTTAATTGTAATTTATGTTCCAAATTTGAAGTTTATAAGTCAAGCCGTTCGTGAATTATTGATTTTTATTTGATATTTTTGTCATTTGTGTACCATCTTATAAGGATTCCGTACATTATATGTATACGGAATCCTAAAAAAGATTAGCTTTCTAAATGCCATAGAACGATCTCAGGACTTTTTTTTTGATTTTTCATCTAATAATACGAAAATTGAAATTAGTTTTTGTAAAAGTTTGAATTAAAATAGCTCCTCAAAAAGTTCAATCGCTAGAAGGGCATAGTGTAAGCGAGGGAAATACTCTAAATTCAATTCTCTTCAAAATGAGACCTAGAGCAGTTCAGTAGAACAATTAGTTTTTGATAAACGATTAAAAAATTGAAAAACGGCAAAAAATTTGATTTATTGCTCGTTTTGAGCCCTAAGGTATGACAATTTTTAGCGTTTTATATTTTTTCTACATGATACTGATGTAGAGCTGTCGATTTACAAAAAAAAAATAGCTTTCCAAGTGCCATAGAACGGGCTCAGGACATTTTTTTTTTTTGACTTTTTGTCTATTTTTTGATTCATTGCTCGTTTTGAGCCCTAAGGTATTAAAATTTTGAGGATTTTATATTTTTCCTAAATGCTACTGACCTGGAGCTGTCGATTAAAAAAAAATTAACTTTCTAAATGCCATAGAACGGACTCGGGACTTTTTAAAAATTTTTGGTCTTTTGTCTTATTTTCGTCTATGTTGGAAGAAAAATTTGATTCATTGCTCGTTTTGAGCCCCTAGGTATGAAAATTTTGAACATTTTATAATTTTCCTGAAAGTCACTGACCTGGAGCTGTCGGTTAAAAAAAAAAAAATTAGCTTTCTATGTGCCATAGAACGGTCTCAGGACTTTTTTTGATTTTTTGTCTACTTTTTTCCGATTTTTCGTCTACTTGTTTCCTTGGCGCTTTATTATATAGATGTATCAAAATACACTCACATATCCGCAATGCCAGCAAATTATTTTTACTCCAGTTTACCCTAAAGACAGCCTGAACGATATACGGCATATTGATAAAATGTTTTTACAAACGATATAAAGTTAGATGGACCATTACTTCAATACATCAAGAAATGATAGCATACAAACTGACTGTAAAACTGTAAAGAAATATTTATGATAATACTTCATTGTACGCTAAATTTGTACACATGCGCTCATATAATCATGTGCGAAGTATATACAGTAATGAGCAGTAATTGGTATAAAAGTTGATTGTGGTTTACTGTATTTTAAATTCCCGGACATACTCGCAAATTCAAATATATACGCGTTATTCATGAATACTGAAGAATGAGATTCTTCCTTACAGTTATAAAGTAAAAAGAACTAATAATAATATTAGATTGATGTATACGAATAATTGAGAAATAGAATTACGTCAATACTGTCGAAAATCTATTCTATGATGCTTTGCTATTCTGCATAGATCACTTCTACTAATTGCAATATTTGCAGATTGTAGAAAGAGAGAAAAAACAAAAAGAATAAACATGAGAAGTCGTTAACAATAGCGGAAACAGTACTTTTAGGATTCCGTATACATATAATGTACGGAATCCTTATAAGATGGTACACAAATGACAAAAATATCAAATAAAAATCAATAATTCACGAACGGCTTGACTTATAAACTTCAAATTTGGAACATAAATTACAATTAAAATTATCTTTAAAACGATCTATAACTTGACGATGACCGATTACCCTGGGCGGCAAAAAACCCAAAAAACCGTCAAGAATATATAATATGGTACATAAAACGACCTCAAAAATCACTTAAAAAATCATAACTCGTCACTAGATAAACTTATAACGCTGAAATTCAAAATATAAACTACAATGCAGGAGTACTTTCATAAAATCAAAAAATTACGTTACAAAAGTTATGTAAAGTTGCCCAAAAGTTCAAAAAACAGCAAAAAATGACGTGTCCCCCCCCTTAGCGCCGCGAGTATTGTAGTTAAAAATTTTGAATGGGGCTAAAAATACGCACATAAACGTATATTTCTCTAGTTTGGAACATCCGGATTTCCAACTTTAAAACTGGACCCTCGGGGCGACGAAAGCTCAAAATTTTGTAAAAAAATATTTTTTTTCCTGGTAATGTAATATATCGTTTGAAAGATCGCTATTTATCAGGAACAAAACCTTATATCATTTTCTTTACCAAAAAATTCAAAGTTGCCGTAAAGTTCAAAAAAGCGCGAAAAATGACGTGTCCCCCCCCCCTAGCGCCGCGAATATTACCGATAAAAATTTTGAACACGGTTAAAAATATGCGCTTCCACGTATATTTCTCTAGTTTGGAACATCCGAGTTTCCAGCTTTAAAATTGGACCCTCGGGGCACCGAAAGCTCGAGATTTTGGAAAAAAATATTTTTTTTCTTGGGCTTGTGATATATCATTAGAAAGATCTCTAGTAGCTGGGAACGAAACCAAATTTCATTTTCTTAACCAAACTTTCAAAGTTGACGTAAAGTTCAAAAAAGCGTCAGCTCCAATTAGCGGCCCCCTTCTTGCGACTCGAGTATTACAGCTATAAATTTGGAACATGGTAGAAAACACGCGACTCTACGTATATTTCTCTGATTTAAGACAATCGGACCCCAACTTTAGACTGAGACCTGTGGGGCACAAAAATTCAAAATTTTAAAAAAAAAATTTTTTTTTTTTAGGTTTGTGATATATCATTAGAAATATCGCTATTCGTCGGGAACGAAACCGTATTTCATTTTTTTAAAGAAATTTTCAAAGTTCTGAAAAGTTCAAAAAAAAAAAATAATTATGTGTCTCTCCACTAGCTCCACGAATATTACAGCTGAAAATTTTGAACGCGGCTAAAAACGTGCTGATCCCCTTATATTTCTCAATTTTATAACATTTGGATTTTCAGTTTTAAAATTGGACCCTTAAGGCGCCGAAAGTTCGAAATTTTGAAGAAAATTTTTTATTTTTCTGACGCATGTTATATACCGTTTGAAGGATCGCTATCTGTCGGGAAAGAAACCGTATTTCATTTTCTTAATTGAACTTTTAAAGTTTGCTTAAAAGTTCAAAAAATCGAGAGAATTGATTTGTGACGCGAGTATTATAGCTAAAAATTTTGAGGAAAGTAGTAAATATGGGCATCCATGTATATTTCTCTGGTTTGGAACATCTAAGTTTCCAATTTTAAAATTAGTGACTTGGGGCTCTGAAAGCTCGAAATTTTGTAAAAAAAAAATTTTTTTCAAGTGTATTATTATTGGAAAGAACGCTATTTTTTGGGAACGGACCCGTATTTCGTTTTCTTAACAAAACTGTTTGAAATTTACTAAAAGTTCATAAAATTCTGAAAAATGACGTGTAGCCCCGCTTGTAATTTATGTATTGGTTCAAGATTTTGAACAAGGTTAAAAAAATGTGCGTCCCTGTTTATTTATTTACTTTGGAACATCTAGGTTTCCATCTTAAAATTCAGAACCTTAAGCGCCGAAAGCTCGAAAGTTTCAAAAATAATATTTTTTTTCCGGTCATGATCGATGGAAAGATCGTTATTTGTCGAGAACGAAACCATAAGTTATTTCCTTAACGAAACTTTCAAACCTTGATGTTCCAAACTTGAGAAATATATGTCGAAGCGCATATGTTTAACCCTGTTCAAAATTTTTAGCTGTAATACTCGCGGCGCTAGAGGGGAGGAACTGTTTGAAGTTTTTGGCAACTTTAAAAGTTTCTAAATACGGTTCGGAATTATGTTTAGAGACTCCCGTGGAACTGGCTTACGAATTTCGACTGTTACTGGTTGAATGTCGGATGGTAACATTATCTGTTGAAAGTTAATATCCGCACGAACGGATAATATTATTCCACCACGCGCACAACTAGCAAGTACCGGATTTGATTCGAGAACTTTATAGTTTTTTAGTTTTAAATGTTGGTTTTGTTTTAAGTGGGTTTTTTGAATGCACGAAATAAACAGGTTTGTTAATCGGTGTTATTTTTCTTTTGGCTTTATCGGAATACGAGATTGCAGCGGTTTTTAGAATTTGGTTCGGATTGTTATAATTTTCGTTAGTAGTGTTAGTACGAGGGATAAGAAACGAAACAGGATCGCAGGTTTTGGTTTGGTTATTTTCATTACGAGGTGTGTTAGTGTTGTTATGAACTGTAATGAAAGGAACGGACTCACCGCATCATTGTTTAGGTGGTACGTCCGCCTGATGAAAAACAGATGCGAATAGTATTTCGATTTGTTAAACAATTTAACGCCCTATGCTAGTAAATAAATAAAAAAAAAATATTTAATAATGGTCTAACATACGGAGAGAGTCGAAAGAAAATACCGAATTGTTAAAAAATCATCACAGTAGAACGACAGTCTTTTTCACATCGCGGAACTATATCGACCTTTTCTGGTAAAGTAACCAGTTCGTCTTGCAACCGAAAAAAGTTTAATAACAAAGTAACCAAATTGCCTCGAAATTCGGTTTTCCAATTAGTGACATTTACAAAATTCGTAAACTATAATTTCGATTACCGTGTCTCTCCCTCCCATTCGCCGAGAATCCAGGATGCAATCACCAACGTACACCAACCTGCCAGCAGGGAACACCAACATTCTAGCAGCCGCAGCAGAGTGATACGTAGCATCAATATTATTTCTAATTAATATTTTTTGCGTGTTTTCGTTTATATATTTATTAAATATCTTTGACGGTCGGCTATTCAAGAAAGATAGGTGTAGGAATTAACAAAATTACACATTTTAAAAAATCATAAAACCTTAATATTAGTTATTAAATCTAAACCAATAATTTAAAAAAATAAATAAAAAAAGGATTTAATTAATTTTTCTTCATAACCGTTACATTTCACTTCAAATTAGTCTAAGTCTTCGATTCAAATTAGTATTTTGCTTTACTGTTTTAAATTATTATTCGAAAAGATCTCTGAAATTTATTAAGATATTAAATTAAAATAGTAAAATAAAAATAGAAATTTATTCAAACAAATTTTCTTACATACTAAATAATTATAGTTATTGTTAACTTTCATACGGAATCCTCAGCGCATGAAACCTCATGCTTGACTGAACTTGTTTTATATTAACGTTTGTCTAAAAATGACTTTGTAAAGATATGGACGAAACAATTAGTAGTAGTTCAATATGAGTAATAGAATTATGACACAATGCACTATGTACTGATTGTAACGTAGTGATGTCACTACAAATGTGATGATAATATTCTATTCAATATTAACATAGAGATTTCTACAGTTACGCATTAATAAAAATCAGAATAAAACTGTGTAATAGTACATTCAGATAACTGGTAATTAAAATAACACCTGAATAAATTGGTAATCGGTGCAAAAAAAAAAAAAAAGGACTCTATTGAGAATTAAAAATTATCATCATACAATTCATATTGCAATAATGCAATATTTATATAATTGGATGGGTGTCACCAGCGGGGGACGGGGGGGGGGCAGCTGCCCCTTTGGAACCTTGAAACTTTTTAATCAACTGGCCACGATGAGTATGCATAGGCGTGTAATCATAGACAATTTGGAAGACTTTTATAATAATAAAGTAGTAGAACAATTTTCCAGAAACCCACGAAAATTATGTTTTAATTAAGATATTATTCTTGTTTAATAAAATATTAAGCCTTTACAACCTATAAATTTTATTTTTCCTATAACTCATATCTTCTTTCTATCATCTTGCTCCCCTGAACGCTGGCAATCATCTTGCCCCCCCGCCGGCTCATCGGCTGGCGACGCCCTTGTATAATTGTAATGCAATTTAAGCATAACTTGACGTGAATTCTTTGTTCAATGCTCTTCACGATTTCCACGATAACAAAAACACGAATAGCACGAAAATGACACTTTAAACATAATTCTGTCTGCTTGCTTGATACTCAACATTGCGTTGTTCCTGTGGCTGGTTAAGAACATTGCACAGTATAACCATGTTGCTTCCTAAACTATACAGATGACCAAGGGCGCCACCAGCCGATAGGCCGGGGGGGGGCAAGATGATAGAAAAAGGAAATGAGTCATAGGAAAAATAAAATTTATAAGTTGTAAAGGCTTAATATTTTATTAAACAAGAATAAAATCTTAGTTAAAACATAATTTTAGTGGGTTTCTGGCAAATTGTTCATGGTTACGCGCCTATGAATACTTATCATGGCCAGTTGATTAAAAAGTTTCAAGGCTCTAGGGTAGCAGCTGCCCCCTGTCACCGCTGGCGACGCCCATGCAGATGACCTCCCATCGAGTGAAATTACGAATACAGATCACTAGATATTTTTTCAACAAACCTCGCATTGACGAAGGAAATTCTTAAGAGAATATCGTCTCACATCAGGAAAGGGTGTAATTATTATTATTTAAATGAGGAATGAAGGAGAAAATCTAAAAGCAGTTATCAGTAAAATTGAAACGAAGAATAAACGTATTCTAGGTGTCACTATTGTGTCAATAACGTAGCAATGAACAGATTTTTAATCGTATGTTTTATTTCATTTATAGAAAACAGAATGTCGAAAAAATAAATGATGTAAAATTTTCATTTGTTCGTCAATAAATTACAAAATTTACAACTGAATTGTATACTAAGCATTTTTTATGGATAACCGGCCCCGAAATAGCTAAATGTTAAAAATTTAGAAATATCATTAAATTTTAAACCAACTAAGATCATTATTTAACTTCTTTAAACTCGAGTAAGCGTCAATGGTGTGCTAAAATAGAAAAGCTGTTTTTCTTCGATCACCTCCGACAATTTTTCTTTAAAAGAATAAAAAGAACAGCCAGCAAAAAAATAATTGTAATAAAATAGTTCAAATTTTTTAAATGAAAATTATGGAAAGATCTCTGTATATATGAGTTCGTATTTGCTGTTGTCGTTCAGCAGAATGTTTACATTTTAAAATAAGTAGATTAAAAATAAAAAAACTCTTTTATATTTTATTGCACAGAACCATTTGGGTAGTCGTAAGGGCCGCCTCGAATTGCGCACCGGACATTTGTAGGTATCAAATATAAAAAAACGAACGAAAACGGCACTCGAGGACCATAATCGCTGTTTGTTGGACTCAGCGGTTCCAAAACTGATGGGCGCTTCATTGTACTACATTTTTAATGTTCGATAGTTTTGAAAATTTTTACGTATCGTATTTTTAAAATGAATTTTTTTAATCTGCCAATTAAAAATACTACACCTATTTATATATTAAAAATAGTTCCTGTTTAACGGTTTATTAAAAAATATTTGAGAATGCACCAGGTTAATTTAAAAAATATAGACTAATTGTATAAATACTTGCAGTTTCATTTTTGACTTACGAAACAAATATTATAATTTTGATAAATAACTGTGATGTATTTATGTTCTCATTTATTTTTTAATCATTAAAAATTGATTCTGGCTTTTGTAATTTGCCAGTTAGCTCAGCTTTCAGTAATTTAACATACTCCTAATTGCCTATTTACATTTATATCTTTCTGGTTTTAAAAGAATTGTATTTGTGATCAAACGTATATTTTACCTCTTGACACAGCGACAACTAATATTTTTCTTTATTTACAAGTTACTGTTTTTAATAAAATATTTCGCTTTCATGTATTTTAATGTTAATTCCGTGTTACCAATGATGTTAAGCAAATTATCACTGTTGACAGTTTTATTACAGGGATGAATATTTCTGGAACATTTGGAATTCTACAAAGCCGCTGTAAAATAACAATTCTCAAACACATCTTTTTATTTTCTATGATTAGAAGTGGAGCAGTTAAAAACAGTCGAATTACTATTATGTACCATTGCAAGCCGGATAATTTTTTATGTTTTTTTTATAAGGAAAAATGATGATGGTTACACATTTAAATGTAAAGTTATGTTCAAAAATAGTATTAAAATTCTCTTTCAGGAAATGCATAACGTTCGAACAGCTCTTCTAACTCTTGAGCGCTAAAAATCGTGCAAAAGTTAAGAATATACAATATGACGAATTTAAAATTACTTAAAAATCACTTCAAAATGTATAACTCGCCAACCGATATTATTATTCTTGAAATTTAAAACATGCAATGAACAACAAACTTTGCATCGCAATAAACATTTCCAATAACCATTTAATTTAAACCCCATTCGGATCTAAAAACAGCAAACGAATGTAGTTTTCCCAAAAATATATTAAGGGAGATACTTTGGAAAAAAATTAAAGCGATATTTTAGTTTCAAATTTAAATTACCGGAGAGTGCTGAAAACTGAAAAGTTCAAAGAAAGTATTTTCTTCCCGGGCGTGTTGTCTATTGATGGAAAACACTACACTGAAGTAATGAACCCAATTGGATTCACCCACTGCAAATCTGACGTTACTTGTTACTTCCTTGTAAAGTAGTTGCACCCATTTTTTGAGACTCCATGATTTCGTAAAGTGTACGGAATTAAATTGAGTCGAAGACAGTCGAAAGCTTTCTCTAAATCTATAAACAGCAAGTGTAAGTTTTTCCCTTTTTGCTTGTTTTTTTCCAATCAACATGCGAAGTGTAAAGATCGCATCAGTTGTACCTCGACTCCTAACAAAACCACACCGGTTTGTTGTTATTATTTGCATTCCGTAGACGTTCATCTATTACTCGCTCTAATATTTTCAGCAAGTGCGACTAGTCTTATCGGGGACGGTAGCTGCTAGAATGGATCCCATTTGCTTTTGAAAATTGGAATAGTAATGCTAGTCTTCCAATTATTAGAAATCACACCTGTATGCAGTACTGTATTCAAGTATTTCGTCAAGCGACGCAATTGTTGTATCTTTTATTTCAGATATTTTCGAGACATCAACAGGTATGCCATCTGGTCCAGATGCTTTTGATGTTTTCATTCTGTCGATTGCTCTTCAGTCGATATACAAGCGATCGGCTCTGTGGGTGTTGTATCATTTCATTGAGACATAATCATAGAAGTATTGCTTACAGCGTTGCAGAATTTTTGTTTTATCATAGAGTCGAATTACAGTGGTATCATTTTATGTACACGTAATGTTCGATATCCTCAGCGCTATTAGTATACACTTTAACCAGCCGATATATACATTTATCAATACCCATATCTAACCTTTTATAAAGTTCCGCATAATGCTAATGTTTAGCTTTTGCTACCGTTCTTCTTCTTTCTTTCTCTGTATTTACGTAAGCTACTCTTTTATCTTGCCTTTAGTGTGTCTGTCATTCTTTGAATGCGCATTAATAATCTGTTTTACTTCGTCATTCCAGAACCAGGTTTGCTTGTCGTAGCGTCGGTAACCTTGTTTGAAAGTGCCTAAGACTGCCCCAGCAATCGCGATAACGGACTTACTTAATTCATCCCAAGTATCGTTTATTCTATTAGGCAACACCACAGTGAATTCTATATTATTGGTCATTGCCTGTTTATAATTCTTTAATGTCCAATATTTTATGTTATCTGGCAAGGTCATGCTTTTTCTTCTTGATACGCCGGCTTGACCCTGGAATCTGAGACCAGTTGTTGACAGATTACTTTAGTAACACGTTCCGACGAGTCACTTCTACATTCAATAAGATTCTGAGATCAGGCAGTAGTGAATTTGACTGGTGTTGTCGCCAAAATGTTACCAAATAGCTATCTCTCTTTTCGAAGAAAGTATTAATAATTGTAAAATCGCTAGATTCTGCCATATCGAATATTCTTAGGTGTGTCATAGCCTTTGCTGCCATAACTATTAGATCCGTTACTGGCACTACCCACGTGATCATTCAAGTTTCCGCAAACAATTAAATTATCGTTCCGTGGATAACTGGTAATCAGATACCGAGAAGCAGTCTTTCTGCACTTCGGTAAATCCAATTTGTGGATGTATAGTGGGCGAGTGGTATGTCTGTATAATTCAGACGAAACCGGTCGGACAGTAATTTTTAAATGTTTTTTAAATATAATAAAATAAACTTTAATAACAAACAATATAGATCAATAAATTAGATAAATACCTATTTAGAAACGTTTTCGGGCATAACCCATCATCAGCTAACACTAACTTAAAGGAAACTTAAAACATACTGAAGTGAATATAGGGAATACATGTGTATATATAGTAGATTGTATTCCCTATATTCACTTCAGTATGTTTTAAGTTTCCTTTAAGTTAGTGTTAGCTGATGATGGGTTATGCCCGAAAACGTTTCTAAATAGGTATTTATCTAATTTATTGATCTATATTGTTTGTTATTAAAGTTTATTTTATTATACCATTTTAACAAACAGGATGTATTCACCTACGTTTTTTAAATATTTTAATTGTGTTTTTTAAAAATTCTAATTGTTTTTCAATAATGTTTTAAATGTTATAAATATAACAAAGTTTTAGTGAAGCCGATCTATGTTTTCCATTACAAATAATTAATGTTATATATACGTGTGAATAGTGAATGTAATTTCATACAACGTCAATATAACATCGAATAACTGCAACGTTGGACTGTTATTTAATTATTTATTTATTTTATTTGTAAGAAGTTGGACTATTATTTAATTATTTATTTATTTTATTTGTAAGATATTAGCAGTTTACGGTAAGTTAAAGACCATTACAATGAACACCTATAATAATTATCATGAGTCTGTCAGAGCATGTATTAACAGCATATACTTTACTCTTTAGGTCCGCACTTACTGCTACAGCCACACTGTTGAAGGTTGTAACGCAATTGTAGATGAGTTTGTTCACCTATATCACACGATTTTTGGTCTTTCTACCTCGTTTCTTTTGTATGCATGCAATATCAATTTTCCTACGTTTAAGCATTTCTGTTATTTTCCGACTGTGTCCGGTTAGAGTGCTCGCATCTATTGTTGCTACTCGTAGCATCTTTCTGATGTTGTTGTTTTGAAAATTATTTTTATGCGGGGGTCTCTTCTTCAGCAGGTTCCACCTTTGAACTGTTAGTCCTTGCATATTCGCCTCTGGGATGCGCACTAACATTCTACTCAATTTTTGGTTTATAGCGTTCGTATTTTAATTTCTTCAGCCATATTCACCTGATTATATTATTTCGTTTATAGTCCACCTATCCCAAGCACATTCCATTCAAATCGACTTTTTTGAATACCCAATTATTGTGGTATTCCTGATAACAATGCAGTTGGCTTCCTATGGCTATTCCGCTTCTGTTAACGACTGATTTATTAATAAATTCTTAGTCCATGATATTCTTACTACTTGCAATAAGAATCTCTCGAATAAAGATGAAGTTGACTAATAAACATCGTTTCACGGCCGCCTTCATACGTTTCTTACACTAATGGGGAACTCGCTCAAAAGATGGCAGCGTACATATCAGAATACATATAAAATATACGTTTAGAAGTAAAAAATCAAAAATAAAATATTAAGAATGGAAAATATCTCTCAGGAAATTTCTTTATCGAACTTCGAGAATTTACCTAGAAATAAAATTATAAATTACGCACGAATATTATGACAAAAAGTGAAATCGGTGCAAAGATCTGATGTTGCCAGCCGTTTGCGAGAATGCGGGTTCGTGTGGAAGCTTAGTGCTCCGCCGGCTTCACCATCAGAGGGAACGGTCGACGAGCGAAAGAGGGTCACGACGTGCACAGAAATGATTGTGCATGTGTATGTATGCGAACGAACGGCGTGTAATTTCGGATGATTAAATACTTAGGCTAGATTTTGAAAAACGTTTGTTGGATTAGAAAAGGTTGTGGAGTTAATTATTGATAACGGAGTAGTATTCTTAGGTCAAATTTAAATGTGATCTTATGCAGTCAGAGGGAAAGAGAGTTCAAATAATTTTTGGAGCCGAGATATCATACTTTGACTAATATTTTGAATATTTATAAACCAATTTCGAACTCGCGCAATGAAAACAGACATACGCGTCCAAGTGCGACGCTCACTGGCTTCAGAATTCGTCGGTGTCGACAAAAGTGTAATTTAGGGCGTACGTGACAACGGGCACGCGGTAGTATACTTAAGTCAAATTTGGGTGATGTAGTAGTATACTTTGAATAATTTTAATAATTATACTCAAATTTAGAACTTGTACAGCGGAAACATTTGTTGTACGAACGCGTACGGCAGGAGTTCGCGGCATTCTGTTTAACAAGCTTTAGGGCAGCGCTGTTTAGGCAGTCCGGCGCACATGGAACAGTAGAGGGATAATTTTTAGGTTTCAATAGTAAGCTTCATTTTGAAAAACGGATGTTGGATTTTTGATCCTTTTCCGTGGGAGGCGAGTGGGAGCTGAGGTTACTTTTTCATGCTGAAACAGTATACTTGGGTCGAAATCGAATATTTACACTTTCCCGCCTTAGCACACAGCTCTTAGCTTGCGACGTCAGGAGAGAGGAGGGGCAAACTTCTTATTTTTTGATTACTCTCTTATGCAACCGATGAGCCGTTTATAAGTAATTTAAAGGTCAATTTAGAATTCGAGGCTCCAACGAGTGTCATAATTTTTTCCAACATAATACTGTCGGGTAAATTATTTACAATGAACGAAGCAAAGGATAGCCGGATGGGCGGCTTTTTTATATATACAAATGGGTAGCCTAACTTTGGCTCTGTGTTAATTGAATGCCACCAGATCACGCAGTAACTCTGAGGTTTTGTATTCACGAAGGAGGCTCCTAGTCTATCGGTAATGGTTGTTTTAATCTCTGGGCACCACCAGGGTACTCACGTTGTTCGGATTGTGACATCGTAAAGATAGCTGCTAAAAAAGTGTTTTCAATTACTTTAGCGAACTTAGATGATGAAGTGTGGGGGGACAACGGATGCCAACTAGCTCTATGAAATACAAAACGTCCTTCCGATCATCTTGTATCAGTATTTGGCGCTTTAGTGCCGCGGTGGCTTAAACATAGATACTTAAGAAGGAAAATAGTGTACCAGATGTCGAGAAAATATCTAAAGTAGGAAAAGAATTATTGCTGAAAGAGAAGTATTTATGTGAAAGGGGAGAAAATAGTGAAACGTTGCTGTTTAATATTACTGCCTCATGACAAGTGTTTTCATAACGGAAAATGAACATTCAAATTGTGCGACAAAAAGGTGAGCAAGCCAATCCGCATTAATAGAAAATTAATCTGCTTGCGAGTGATTTTCATAAAAGACGAGTGCAGGATTAGTTCCTTGATCAAGCACAGCCAGATTAAGTTTTATATTCGCCGGTTAGAATGTAAAATTCGCGCTCAAATTTCCAGGCGAATTAATTTTTTCTGATGGTGTGGCACTTTTTAAAGCGAAATTGTTTGTGCGCCGAGGAATATACAGCTTATATTAGTAATATTCTATGAAAAAAATAAATTTCATCAGAATATTTTAGGAATTAAAATTACAGAGAAGTTATTGAACAATCCATTGCGACTGGAAATATTATTTACATTCAAATTTTTAACTCACGTCAAATATTGCGGTTTATTGCTGCGGACTTTATTTAAAGTTTGTAATAATATGGGCCTAAAAGAAAGGAAAATTAAAAGAAAGAATAAAAACTAAAAGACGAAATAAATCTTTAGTGGAATGAAACAGACTCACTATATGAAAGAGAAAAAGAGTTCGATTTAAACAGGTATTAATGCAGATGCGAAATTGTAGGGAATTGTTGAACCGATTTTGTTCCGGTTTCATCAAAGATAGACTGAGAACTGAGAAAAATTTTAGTGTATAACTTACGTTATTTTTTGTGTACATCGAACGTCCCACGTGGATTTTTATTAATAGAGTAGAAAATAAAGCGAGGTAAAATAAAATTAAGATTTAAAGAAATGTTTACAATAATATGTATTAGCTGTTACCCGCGGTTTCGCCTACGTGTTTATCATCTTTATTGTAGTAAATTTTCTTTAAATCGTCATTTTATTTTATCCCACTTCTTTAAATGTGTACGTCCTTTGTCCGAGAGTGCAACTCCCGAAAAACCCATAGCTTTCATCATTGTAATCATCTCCTTTTGATTCCTTATTTGCCATTTTCATCATATCATTCCCTTATTCTATAAACGGACTATTTATTTAGCTCTCTTCTAACCGTTCCCGTTACTTCACACACCTATTAATAACTGTTTAAATTTTTCATTTTTTCTCGCGGTGTTAATACATAAGTGTTATTCGAGGTAGTAGATGTGGGGTTTTTCAGAACTAAACTGAATGTCCGACACATTTCAGTAAATTTCTTATCACGAGATATTTTCAAGTTAGCATTTAAATCATCTCCGAAGATAATCGGACCCAAATGGCGACAACAATTCCGTCGATCGGAAAAAGTTCCGATATCTTATCTTTCCACATGTATTTTCTGTATTCTCGCTGTTTTTGAACAGCAGATCTAACAACCGAGGACTCCGGTATGGGTTGACGGTAGAATGTAAGGTTAACGCGCTCTTGTTTCAACAGCTGTAACATTTTTACGTTTTAGATTGCGCATTTTATTCGTTACCGCCATTCCTTTGTTTTCTTTTCATCTACTTCGATCGTTTTCTTCAAATGAAAAAATGACGGTCGACGAAAGCAAAGTGTTAAGTGTTTTCAGAAAGATGTCGACATTTTTTCGTTCACATTCGAATTGTTTATGTTCTCTGTATTCTTATTTTCGAGCGATGTATGATATATTATTATTCGAGTACTACATTTTATTTATGACATTTAATATGTTAGATCGAAATAAATGGGAAATTTTCAAACTAAAGCCCGTGGAGAGTAATTTGTAATAAGTTATAGACTGCGATGCTAATATAGGAAAAAGATTACAATGAAAATTTAAAATTTATATTTGTGGAAGAGTTTTTGGTAATGCTTTGTTTGTAAAAAAACTCGATCTAAAAAGCATCGGAAGAATAATATCTTCTTAGTTGGCGATTTTTATGTTTAACAGTATTCGTAACGCCTTTTTTGCTTTTAAAGAAATTTGATCATATTTTTGTTTGAAAACAATTTCAATCGGAAAAACATGTTTATTATTTTAAAACTGTTAATAAACAATTGATTTCATAGTAACCATGCAATCATTTTACACTATCGGACGAATTAGAATTTAACTTCTTTATATTTTATCTCGTAAGTAATTTCGGGCTATAGTTTTCTTCTTGCGACCGTAGCGTAATTTTCGTCTTATAAAAAAAAAAAATCGTACTTAGGCATGGCTGAGGTCAATTTTGAATAGTTCCAAGTGAGGACGGTAACTCTTGATTCTCAGAGAATCTGCTTTATAATTCTTCAGAAATATTGTCAAGAGAGGGCTTCGAATAACACACTAAAGCTTTCAATTGTGTGATTATGAATTCTTTCAAGGTTTCAATAACCGTGTCGACAAAACGGTTACATTTATAAGCGACGATGTATTCGGCCAAAATTGTGTTTTTTTTTATGGTTGCGTTGTGTAGAGAATTTTCTCCGCTAAATATACGAAAATAAAATGACGTAGAAGACATCTGTCAATGTATAAATCAGCGCATTTGGCTACAATCGTTGTAACATACTTTTTATGAAGAATTCTTAATAGTTATTAGCGTGATCGAAATTTGCGCGAGTGTCTAGGTAAACGAAGAGTGGGTTTCCAACATCGCATTTTGTTAATTTTAATTCCGGCCGAATTTCAGTACTTCCTCTTTGCTCGTTCGCTAATCATTACAGCTGTCCATTCGAAATCATTGATTTTTCTAGTCGCACTACGTTAAAATTATATTATTTTCTAATCGGTGCATCGCAGCTTCAGTTTGATCGTAAATTGATTCACGGCTGAATAAAAATTTTTCCGTGTATACAGCTTCGAAATTTCTGCTTTTTTATGCAACCGTTGTCCACTATACCGGGCGGTGAGAGTTTCCGCAAGATACACTGTGATCCGCATCCGAGCTGGTTTACAGGTTTCTTTTTCTTCCATTAAAGTTTGAACAAAAGTCCAATGTTCGCCGGCTAGTTGCAACAGAGTTTCCCTTCGAAGTATTTTCATTTTTCTACATAGGACTCCGAATTGCGAGATAGTATGTCGCTGTTTTTTCTTCGAAAATCTGATTGCGGAGGTGCATTCTTGAACACCGGACTTAAGCAATACCGTAATGAATATTGCATGTAGTTTTTCTTCGTGTTTAATTTAATTTTTGTTTGACTTTTTTTTTTTTTTAATTAGGCAAAAGAGTGAGGGGGCGCAGCATGGCCAACGGAGGGGCTCGCCTTTCCTTCACCTCCCTCTGGCTACATGTCTGCTGTATTATTTGTAAGAAAAAAGATTAGTATAAGTTTAATATTTGAATTTGCACACTGCTGAGCGAATCATCAATTCCATTATCAATACACATATATATGAACGATGTTTTAATATGCTACGTCACTTAAAGGCACTTTTTTCGTTTTTACCCTAGATTGGAAAAGTTAAAAATGTCTTTGAAGTATTGGTAAAGGTAACGCATTTTGGATCTGAAATCACTTATAAATCATATCAAGAACTCGGACAATACGTTAGTGTTTACAATGAAGTTCAAGTATAGTTATTTTTTCATATACCATTTGACGCTTGTTAGATTTTTTGATTCGCATCTCAGAATCATCGACATACATTTTTAGAGCTTTTTATTCATCTTCAATGCTCTATTGTTATTTATAAGGTAAGACTTTATTTTTTAAACTATAAACTCATTAAATATTACTTTCCTTTTGATTCGAGTTTTTATTATCTTTTATGGACTGTATTTGTGGAATAGATGGATGCTACCAGGTAGTATGAGGAAATTAGATTTTCTTCTTTGGTTATGCAGCACACGGATAAGCGAAAAAGCGCCGCCATCGGTCAGATTAGTATTATTTTAACATCGTAAGTCTTGCTAATTAGTATGCCCTTGTGGTTTGTTTTTTTTTTTTCTTTTCTTGTTTAGGGTTTTCCCTGGTCTTGCCAATAATAGACGATTACCCATCAACACGTGTAAATAGCAGCAATTAGGAGTAACAAGGAATGGAATCTGACAAAGCACGCTATACCAAGGATGGAGAAACAATGACAATCAACGTCGAAAAATGCCGAACATATGCATCCTGAAAAGAAAAGGAATGACGTTGCCGAAGGTAAGAGCAAAAGGAGTTAGCTGTCCGATATCATGGCCACATCTGCAATTACAGAGCCCACAGTACAAACGGACAATGGAATCAGGCTACAAATAATTAAGGAAGAAGAAACACGGGATGTTTAAAAAGCAGTTAGATCCATCAAGCATGAAACCTATATAGAACACAGCGCTTAGCGTCCGTAAACAATTATCCGAAAGTTCAATGACTTTCTCCATCACTATAAAGCAAAGTTTATAGTTCTTAATTATGAAACATTAATAATAATTACGGCGATGATTGCGAAAACAACGCCGACCATCCTGTTAAAAGGAAATGAGTAGAATTTACACCGAACACTATGGCCACATTGCAACATCAGCACCCGCAGTGCCGGCTTGCAAGGAGTTCACTATCTACCGTTAGGGCCGCAGTCGTCTCGGGAATAACTTTCAGACTTTTTTTTTTTTGGCTGTATGTCTATTAAAGCAGCCAGTATTAATACTGGAACGTTAATTTACCGTCGTTTTATCAGAAATAGAAATGAACAGTTTCGATTAAATCGATATAAAATATATATACATATATCTATCTATCGAATCGTTTCACCCCATGTAGGGGTATCGTGACCATGATCTGTCACCCGGTTGATCAGACTGCGCCAACAATTCCGATCCCTTGCGATGTGTACACAATCCTGAAAGGTACGACCAGCAGCTGTGCACACTGCGTCCGTCCATCTAGTCGGCGCACGACCTCGACTCCTTTTTCCATTGACCTTTCCTTGGGCGAGCACCGTTTCCAAATTGTTCGCTCTGATCACATGACCAAAATACCGCAGTATCCTGCAGAGCACTATAGATGATAGCCTCTTCGGGTTACCAATCTCATTTATTATGGAGACATTTGTTCTCCCGGCTGTCCATGGGACACGCAGCATACGCCTCCAGCACCACATTTCGAGTGCGTCTATACGTTTTTTGTCTGCGCTGGTCAATGACCAGGTCTCTGCACTATACAGGAACACTGAGAAGACGAGGGAGTTCACTAACCGAATCTTTACACCTTTACTAACAGCGGAGTCAGCCCAAATTCTTTTTAAACGGCTCATTGCGGTTCGTGTAATCTGTGCTCTGTGGCGTATCTCATTTTTACATCCACCGCTGTTTTCCACTATAGAGCCTAAATATGTAAAGCGGCTTACTACTTCAATACCCTCAATTTCACGTATTGTTGGGCGGTTATTCTCTAGACGGTCGACGATCATTATTTTGGTTTTGGCTTTGTTAACTTGGAGGCCATATTCTGCACTGATTTTTACCAGGCGATCCAGAATATATGACATTTCCTCTGCGTTTTTTGCTACTAACGTAGTGTCATCCGCATATCGGAGATTAGAGATGTACATCCCACCAACCGAGATACCTCCATCCCAGTTGACTGTACCATTTGCTGTATCGATTTGCAGTATTCTGCGCATTATGAATTCACCATATAAGTTAAAAAGTAGCGGTGAAAGGGTACAGCCCTGGCGTACACCCCGCGCGGGGTAAAACTTTTTCGAGTAAATCCCATTATTTATCCGGACTTTTGCTGAAGTTTTTTCGTATAGCTGCTTAATCAGCCACACTAAATGTGCTGGCGCGCCCAAATCCATTAATATCGACCACATTTTCGACCAATGCACACAGTCGAAAGCCTTCTTATAATCTACGAAACAGAGCACAGCTGGAATATTATATTCGCGCGCTTTTTCAACAAGTAATCTAAGATTGAGGATCTGTTCTCTTGTACCTCTTTCTTTTGTAAAGCCAGCCTGCTCTGGCGGAATTTGAATGTGCATCAGAGCATACAAACGATCGTATATAATTTTGATCATCACTTTGCTTATATGCGGTATCAGTGAGATAGTCCGATAGTGTTTATTCGGGTGATCCTTTCTTGTGCAGAGTAATATAGGTCGTCTGACACCATTCCTCCGGCCACTCCCCTGAAAACCAAATGGCGTTACAGATGTGGTAAATTGTTTTTGTAATTTTTTCTCCCGCAGCCTTGAAAACTTCAGCGGGGGTACCGTCTGGGCCAGGAGACTTATTTATCTTCAGATATGCAATAGCGTTCGCAACCTCCTCTACCAAAATTTCTAGTTCCGGTTCAGGAAAATTATGAAGTGCAGTGTTAGCGATTTCATTTTCATCCGCGGCACTGTATAATTTGGCGCAGTACTTCCTCCATGCTTCAGCCACTTCTTCGAAACCAGTCCTAACCACATTGTTTTCGTCACGCAATATCAGCTTCCTCATTTTAAATTCCCTTGCTACTAGACGTATTTTCTTAAAGAGGAAACCTGTTTCATTTTTCTCAGCGTGCAATTGAACCTCTTCGCAAATAGATGATAGATGTTTATTTTTATCTCTGCGACTTAATTTATTAATTATCCGGCTTAAGTGTTTTCTCTTTTCTTCGTAGTGGTCACACCCATGAGGCAAATTTCGTCGTTCTTCAATGGCTGCTATCGTATCCTCTGAGAACCAATGCTTCCATGTTTTGGTTGAATTACATGGTTGTGACGTGTAGTAAGCTTGCTGTATTTTCTGTTTTAACTCAGTCCATTGTTGATCAGGTGATATTCCGACAGGTTGTATTTGGGGTTGCGCTATTCTGTTCAAGGCTAGTTTGAAAGTTTCTGGTTTTGTAATTTTCATTCTGGGATTCAATTTGCATTTTTCTGGCGCGTGGAGTCTTAACCGGAATTCCATCATCAGCAATCTATGGTCTGACCCACATTCTGCGCCTGGTAGCGTTTTCACATTTTTACACGATGACTTCCATCTCTTGTTCACAAGTATATAGTCGATTTCATTCCTATATCTGTCGCCAGGTGATACCCATGTGACTCTCCTACGAGGATGATGTTGGAACATTGTGTTCATAATTGGCATCTGAGAGTCAGCTGCAAACTGAATTAGATCTTCCCCTCTTGCATTACGCTTTCCGATTCCAAACTTACCAACAAAATCACGAATGTGGTCGTCAGCACTTGTATCGCCTATCTTGGCATTAAAGTCTCCCATCACAACTGCAATTTCTCTACGTGGAAGCGAGTTTAGCGTATCTGCCAGTGCATCATAGAAAGACTGAATTTCTGTATCATCCACGTCAGTTGTTGGGGCGTATACCTGTATCAGATTCATGTTAATGGATTCTATTTTTAGATTCAACATAATTATACGATTGCTGATTGCTTTATATCCTTTTACAATATAATTGTACCTTTTCATTACCAAGAAAGCCACTCCTTCTCTGTGTGAATTACTGTTACTAGAAGCGTAAACATTAAAATCCTTTGTTTCAAAATGACCAGTCTGGTTATAATGAGTTTCTGCAAGCCCGCAGATTGGAATGTTGTGTCTCATAAGCTCGCTCTCCACAATCCTCAGTTTGCCTGGAGCCAAAAGCCCACGAACATTCCACGTTCCGAATCTATTTATATTTCGTATCTTAAAAGGCCCGGTAGCATATTTCACATTCTGACCCCGGACGTCAGAACGCCGATTGCTAGTCGGATCGCATGGCACAAAATCTATCCGTTTTCTTGACATTTCATGGTGCTCTTGGGAAGATACTGCGGTGGTTTCCCCTTGCCTGCCGCAGGATTTTCTGTTAGGGTTTACTCCCTTAGCCGAAAGGTCCAGCTTGGAGGCGCTGGATACTCGCCTACCCGCTCTAGATTGATATTCATCAATCCGACTGGGACACCTACGTCACGAGCGGGTTGCTGATAGTCTGCTGCTGTAATGCAGTAAAAAGCTTAACGGTATTTATTAGTAGGAACACCTTCGGCAAGTGCTCCCCTTCCGTTTTCCTATCAGCGGTATATTGTGAGTTATGATTTAGCTTTTCTAATCAGCGCTAAGCCCGCCGAAATAGAAAATTACCACCCTGCACGACATGGACGTACAGAACTCACATGGTTGATGTTTCGTTTCTCCGCCAGTGGGGCTAGCACTATACAGCGGTTGAGTGACTACTTACTAGAGAAGGTTACTCTAGTTACATCAAGGGCATATAGTGAACATTATTTCAGACAAATGGTGTATGCAAGACGTAAACATAATTTTTATTTTGCGAACTGATTAATTTTTAAAAGTGCAAAACAAGAAATTTTTCAATGAAGTGAAATGATGTTATACTGTAAAATCAAAGAAGTAGAATAAGTTGTTATCATTACTTAATTTAATGGTTATGGTACAGATTCTTCATATTCGTTGTATGGTAATTTTTCACAAATTTTTTGAAACATATATTATGCTAAAGTCTGTTATGAATGAAAATGTTAATATTAATTAGACTTATGTATGTGTACATGGAATTTAAAAAAAAGTAATACTGTACGAAAATACAAAATGTACGACGAAATCACTAACATATAAATGTAAAATCGTTTTTGAAAAGTAAACTTACATTTAATATATCGTTGTTTCAGCTGCAATGCTACGAGAAATAATTATTTTATTTTATGAATGTAACTTAAATTCAGTTGCATTTTTACGTATTATATTCATGTACGTAAGTTTATTAGAATAGATATTTCTTTTGCATATTTAGGTGAACCAAGTTCGTAATATATAGTTCCCAAATAAATTATTCCGGTGTAAGAAGTATTATGATTATGTTGATCCGAAATTAACAGAAACCTATAAATGAAAAGTGAGTTGGCTTTTAGTTTTTATGTAAAATTATTTTTTTTTTTTAGTTTGATGGTTTTTTTGCTGAACAAAAGTTCATATCATACAAAAAAACTTAATACATTTTTGTATTTTGCATTTTTAGGGTATGGTTTACTATTCGAAGTGGAAATTATTTTTAATGGAGTTCCCGCTGTGATGAAATTAGCGAAAAACAAATTGGAATGTAATCTATTGTTTAAAAAATTACCCTAGTTATTGTAACAAGGAGATTAACTAACGTTTTTGGAAGAAAATGAATGTATAAGTGTTAAATTGTTTACGAACTACGAAAAGTTTCGTTTATGTACTGTTATACTTAAATTTGTGCATTTATATTTTAATGAAAATAAATTTTTGTGTAATACAATGCTTATTTATGTCTAATAACGTTTAAAAATTAGGTCACCGAGTATCTATACCGTTATATTTGTAAAGAGTACATTTCAATTTTGATAGATCTTGAGATAATAAATTTTTAAAAAATGAATAAGTATTTGTACAGAGTATATTAATTTGATTTACTTTAATTTATATAATTGTTTTTGAAAGCAGTTATTCAGATATACGATTATATAACATGAGTAGTATATCAATTTTATAAAATGTGTTTAGTGTTGTGAAACAAAAAGTAACAAAACTATATAATTTTAGAATAATCGTTATGTCAGTTATATAACTTTTTTCTTTACTTATATCATAGCTGGAATTATAAATGTTTTAAAACCAAATTGTAATCTAACATAATGGATTACAAAATGTTAATTACGATTGTACCATATTTTATTATCATTTAGAAACGGACACAGTTAAATTTATAAAGTTCATTTTATAGAAGTAACGAAATTATATTTAATTTCGTAATGAATTTTTCGAAGTTATGGAAGAATAATTGACCATTGATAGTGTGCATATTTTTCTTGAAAAATTTTTAGTTACATGCAAGTAATTATACATGGTTAAGAGAATTCTGTATAAATAATAATATTAAAACTTCGAAAAAAATATCCATTCTGAATGTGGTGTTTTATAAATATAAATGATGATATTTTACTCAAGCATACAGAACCCTCACTGCATGATGTTGATACGAACTTAGCCTGCCTGACGGAGGAAATTTTCTTCTTTTAACAGTTTATTTTCCTCCTCTCCCTTCGTGTTCCGGGCGCCAGTGGAGATGCCCTCCACGCGATGATTAAAAACGTTTTCAATTAATAATTTCTTTTTCTTTTTTAAATTAACTTTTATTACGAAAAGCGCATTAATCAGACAAATTTATCACACGACGATAACTACTTAAAAACCAATTAACGCGGCCGCTAACAATAGTGCCTAATTACCGCATGCAACGAGAGAACGAACGAACATAATCTTCGGCTAGCTCGCTGTCTATACCTCCGTTATCATTTTATCGAAGAATAGACAACGAGCGCACCGCACACCGCTCCGCCCATCGAAAAGAGCAGATAACAACGATGCTGACCACTAGCCTTTATCGACGCGCAACTACCCCAATAATCAATAACGGGTAATTGGCGCCATCTCTCGATCTAAAAAGATCAACCAAACGAAACAAATAATATACTCTTAAACCGGCTAGAGGCCGCACAAACCGTATCACTGCCCTCCTCCAAACTTCATTCAATGAAATGTATTGAATGAAGTTTGCACCTAAGGCGTTCGACAATCACCACACTCAATGCAACTGGGATCAGAGTACTATGAGACGAGATTCACAAAAAATAAACAATACACATACACACAACTCCAGTGTCCACAATAGGTCTGAGGCCAGACACGTGGTACGTCCGACAGAACACAACCGAAATCCCTTTCGTGCGGCACACACGGCACGCCACGACTTCCTCACAAGCGGCACACACGGCACGCCATTTCTAAGTCGGTGCAACGCAGCCACGTATCTATCGCCCCAGACCTCACAAATTCTAATTATTCACGACGATTCTTACAGATTTTTATAGCGACGTCGAAATTCACATTTATACACAAAACAATTTACATGATATATATACATCCCAGATAATACTCAAAACATATGATTATCGCGGGTTCTCATAGCACCTCCCCAACTAGAGATGGGCGATCCGCTCGCGAGCTAGTTCCAAGAGCTAGCTATTTTTGTCGAATGAGTGAACGATGATTCACAAAAAAAGAATGGTAGCTCTCGAATTTCGAGATGGGCGATCCGCTCGCGAGCTAGTTCCAAGAGGTAGCTGTTTTTGTCGAATTAGTGAACGATGATTCATAAAAAAAGAATGGTAGCTCTCGAAGCTGACAACGTTCGATATTTGATAGTCTATGAGGTTGTGTATGTGTGTGCAAGAAATGTCATAATTAACGACTACATTTGTGTGCTTGTGTTTTCCCTATTTGTTTACAAGTTGTAGAGATCAAATGTATTGCACGTGTGCGGTGTGTCTAAACTCTAAACCGTTCGTTCAAATACCGCGCGTAAGTAAACACATTTAACTTACTAAGCGTTCTTTAGCTGGCATGACTGGCATGTCCAAAAATAAATAAATAAAAAATGGTCGGACGTCAATGAATTTGAGTGGAGAGGAAAGAGCTATGTTCATTGTTCTGTCTTACTGAGTACTGACTCTCTGCTTATTTGATCAGTTAATCACTTCAGTTACGAGTACGATCTTTTATTCTTTTTGATGATCCGATCTTCGATTTGATCATTCAGTGAATCATTGAGTGAGTAAAGAATCACATTATTTTATGTTTTAATTAATCGTTGCCAAAGATTAGAACTGAATTAATAGGTATGTAGATTGTTTATATACTGTAATTTAACCTGTTATTTTGTGAATTTTCCTGACATGTTTTTTTTATTCAATATTATTATATTACCGGTTTACCCGGCTTATGTGCTGCTCTGCCTTTTATATGTATGCGCTGTGTGCAAGATACAAATGGAAAAATACATGTTATATATGATTTCTAACGTATTTCATAAGAAACATGTTAATAAACTATTTCAATTTTTAACGCTTTTCTAGTTCGTTTAGATACTTGTTTTAAGTTTCTAAGTATGTTGTGGTTTCCTTTAAAATTTTAAATTTATCCGTATCCCATTTTATTATATATATAATCATTAATAAATACTTAATTTTTCTAATATATTTGGTAGAAGAAAATGTCTGTGCCAACACTCACAAGAACTGTCAGCGATATTTGGTATCATTTCACCAAACTTGACAAAAAAGGAAAATGTCGTTACTGTTATCAATTAATTTCCTGTCCATCTGGATCATCATCAAATTTAAAAAGACACTTAAAATCTAAACATCCAACTGTGCCTTTGGAACGAGGAAACCGATCAAGGGCTCCATTATCTGGTGACGGTGATGAGTTGGATGAAATTGAGGAAATCCTTCCTCTCAAATCATCTTCGAGTTCTATTTTGGCTGAATCTCTCCATCCAGAAACAGGAAATGACATTCCAACAGCATCTCAAGATCCTGGACCTAGCTGTTCTTTTCTAACACATTCTTCGTCAACTCGTCAATCAAATATAAATAAATTCGTTAATATAATCAAACCTATTACACCAAATCAAAGTGTTGCATTAGACACGCAACTATTGAAAATGATATGTAAAGAATACCAACCTTTTTCAATAGTTGAAAATGTGGAGTTTAAAAAATTTGTAAACATGCTTTGCCCAAATTATAACTTGCCAAGTAGAAAAACGTTATCAAATTCTTTATTGCCCGGCCTGTTTTATCAATTATTTAATAAAATTAAAAATGATTTATTACATGCAAAAGCAGTTAGTCTTACCGCTGATGGATGGACAAACATCAACAATGTCAGCTTTTATGCACTCACTGCACATTTTATAGATAACAACACCAAATTGAAATCATATTTATTAGAATGTTCACAGTTCGAAGGCAGGCATACCTCTGAAAATATTGCTGCTTGGGTAAATGATGTTTGCAAAAAATTTGAAATTCATTATAAAATTACAGCAATAATTACAGATAATGCTTCAAATATGAAGTTATCTGCTAAGCGTTTAAACTTTCCCCATCTTCCCTGTTTTGCTCATTCACTAAATCTTGTTGTGCAAAATGCTATTCAAGTGTCAATTCACAAAATAGTTGATGAGGTAAAACGAACCGTTTTATATTTTAAAAAAAGTTCATTTGCCTTAAGCAAACTTGTAGAAATGCAAGAAAATTTAAAAATGGAAAAATTAAAGCTTAAACAAGATGTCCCAACAAGATGGAATTCGACTTATGACATGCTTCAAAGATTTTTAAATAATAAAAAAGCAATAATTTCATGTCTAGCAATATTGGGAACAAAATTGTTCAATTTTAGTTTAAAAGATACAGACTGGGAGATAGTAAAGCAATCCGTAAATATTTTGAAAATATTTGAAGAGGTAACCAGAGAGATATCATCAGAAAAGAATGTATCATTATCAAAAATGGCGATCTTATCTACATTAATGGTGCGTCAATTGAAGACATATGAAGAAAAAAATAGAGATTTGCCTCCAGAAATAGCTCAGTTGACAACTGAATTGCTTAAAGGATTGTCAGAACGGTTTGGGTTTATAGCAAACAATGAATTAATACTGCAAGCAATGCTATTGGATCCCCGATTTAAAAAACAGGGATTTTCTGAAGAAAGTATATTCCAGGAATATTATAACAGTGTTGCATCGAAAATGAAAGTCTTAATTGCCCAACAAACTAATCGCCAAATTTCCCAAACATCAAGTGTCACAACATTGAGTGAAAATATATCTATTTGGAAGGAGTTTGATGAAACTCTAACTCAGCTCCAAGGAATGAATGACCCAAGATCTACAGCAATAGTTGAGCTGGACAAATATTTATCTGAGGCATATTTATCTAGAACACAAGATCCATTAATCTGGTGGGAATCCAGGAAACTGCTGTATCCAGCTTTATATGAATTAGTTTTGAAAAGATTGTGCATTCCAGCTACTTCAGTGCCCTGCGAGCGTATATTCTCAAAAGCAGGCCAAATATGCACTGAAAAAAGAAACCGCCTCAACTCCAGCAAAATGACTCAAATTTTGTTTTTGAATAATAATAGCGATTAAGTTTAATTAAGCAGTTTTTCATTTTTTTTTTTTTTTAGTTTAATGCGTTTCTGTTGTATTGTTGTTTTATTTTGATCATGCGAGTTGTATTGTATTTTTGTTTCAATTTAATTAGCACGCTTTTCATTTTTTTTCAAAATAAATTAGTTGTATTGATTAATATGTTACTTATTTTGTGTAAACTGTTTTTTTTTTGTAAGAATAAACGTTTGTAACTTCATCACAATTAAAAATATCCTATAAACGTAATTTTAATATATTGGCTGTTTTATGAATGCTTCGAACCATGTATACAGAAAATACAATAAAAATTGATATATTGGTCATCTGCACACATAATTTTCATTAACAAATCATTCGTCAACGTGAATGATAAATCATCACTTTAGGTTTAAGTATTAATCTATTAATTTCAGGTGATTGGTGAGCCATGAAAAAGAGCTAGCTCTTTGAAGTGAATGAATGGTTCTGATCCGATCTTTGAAAAGAGTCATTTTGCCCATCTCTATCCCCAACACACAAACTTGACTAAAACGCGTTCCTGCGAAAATTACACATTATTAACGAAATCAAACAAAACTGACTAAAACGTGTCACTACGATTAATTACACATTATTAACGAAATCAAACAAAACTGACTAAAACGTGTCACTACGATTAATTACACATTATTAACGAAATCAAACAAAACTGACTAAAACGTGTCACTACGATTAATTACACATTATTAACGAAATCAAACAAAACTGACTAAAACGTGTCACTACGATTAATTACACATTATTAACGAAATCAAACAAAACTGACTAAAACGTGTCACTACGATTATTACACATATTAACGAAATTAAACAAAAACTTCATGAACGACCTAAAAATCTAAAAGAAAAAAAAATTTACAAAATATACATCTCCGCCTATCTCCTACTCTTATTCTGACTTTCCCGGCAGTCCACCTCACGCCGGTCTCAAGTCCACAACGTTCCTCACACCGAAAATCTTTTCGCTGTCCGTGGCCTTCGAATAGACATTCTGCCCTGCTTGGTCGTATGCTTAAATCTTCATTCTCTTCAACATCTTAATCCTGGGAAATATACTCATCTATTTTTTTTATTCTTTCCGCCGGTATTTCCACGACTGGAAACCATAACGGGAGCAGTGTCGCAACCGGCGAAAATTGTTTTGTGGCGTGCCGTGTGTGCCGCACGAAAGGGATTTCGGTTGTGTTCTGTCGAACGTACCACGTGTCTGGCCTCAGACCTATTGTGGACACTGGAGTTGTGTGTATGTGTATTGTTTATTTTTTGTGAATCTCGTCTCATAGTACTCCGATCCCAGTTGCATTGAGTGTGGTGATTGTCGAACGCCTTAGGTGCAAACTTCATTCAATACATTTCATTGAATGAAGTTTGGAGGAGGGCAGTAATACGGTTTGTGCGGCCTCTAGCCGGTTTAAGAGTATATTATTTGTTTCGTTTGGTTGATCTTTTTAGATCGAGAGATGGCGCCAATTACCCGTTATTGATTATTGGGGTAGTTGCGCGTCGATAAAGGCTAGTGGTCAGCATCGTTGTTATCTGCTCTTTCCGTTGGGCGGAGCGGTGTGCGGTGCGCTCGTTGTCTATTCTTCGATAAAATGATAACGGAGGTATAGACAGCGAGCTAGCCGAAGATTATGTTCGTTCGTTCTCTCGTTGCATGCGGTAATTAGGCACTATTGTTAGCGGCCGCGTTAATTGGTTTTTAAGTAGTTATCGTCGTGTGATAAATTTGTCTGATTAATGCGCTTTTCGTAATAAAAGTTAATTTAAAAAAGAAAAAGAAATTATTAATTGAAAACGTTTTTAATCATCGCGTGGAGCGCATCTCCACTGGCGCCCGGAACACGAAGGGAGAGGAGGAAAATAAACTGTTAAAAGTAGAAAATTTCCTCCGTCAGGCAGGCTAAGTTCGTATCAATGTGTAATGTTCGAAATTTTAGGGAAATTTATTAAAGGTAAATTTCTTTACATAATTAATGATCAAGTATAAATGTAAAATATAGAAATTGGTAGTAAATTAAATTACATAATTGCTATACTTTATTAAATAAGGAATATTATTTGAATATATATGCTAATGAGAGAAAAATGTTCTCACTGACCTACCTATTTATAAAATATTTTGAACCAAATTTAATGTATTAGTTTATGATTAAGGAGAAAATCGCATGCAGTAGATTTCTATAAAATGTTTATGTTTTATAAACTTCCCCTTTTAAAAATGTTTTTTTTAAGGTAAGGAAAAAACTAAAGATCTATAAAACAAAGATATCTCGGAAGTTTTATTAAAAAATAAACCACATAGTTTTTCTTCCGTTAAACTTTTTTTGTAAGAAAAATTTATTACAGGTTATCAGAATATGAAATCAATTTATCAGTTATGTGATATGAGTAAGTAATGAATAGGAAATTGTTAAATTTTGATTTTTGTTTCTCATAAAATTGTATAATTTCGGAGATAACATTTTATAAAAGTAGTTACTTTGTGAAACGTTACATATGCGTGGTTTCAATAAAAATTAGTAAAATGTAAAAATGATTATTTGATTGACGTTAATAAATGGCATTTAAAATTTAAAAAATAACCAGAAAAAAAAAATTGATTATACAACTTAAAGTATAAAAAAACCATCTGGTCATAAAAACATTAAACTGTAAATTCGAAAAGGAAGTTCATATTTAGTGTAGATTAATGAAGTACTTTCAACAAATGTTCTGGAGTTTACTAAAACCTATAATAAACAATATTTAAATGACGTAAATGACAAATGGGTAAATGTGTAAAAAATTAAAAATGGAGTGCTAAAAATTCAACTTAAACAAAAATTATTTTCAGTTCTACCTATCCATTAGATTAATTTGATTTCAAGACTGAAGAAATGTACAGATTCAAATTCTAAATTATTGGTAATCAAGGAGTAATTTTATTACATTGATTTTATTATTCAAGCATAGATATTCATAATATGCACATATTTCTTTAATGCAAGGAGCTGAAATGTATTAAATTAGTTATGTTCAACAATTGTTGATACTTTTAACAAAAAGTATTATTTTTTTTAGCATGAGATAAATATTTGAAATTTGCAAATTTACTGTTATCTGAAAAATCATGAATACATTTAATTTTAAACAATTTATTAGCCTGAAAATTGATTAATATGTGATACTTGCAGTTCAAACAAAAAATCTAATGATTGGAGAGCAAAGTAGAAATATTCGTTGATTTTAAGATGAGATCTGAAACGAGTTATAATACTAATTATTCACCTTACAGTTTTATATTTAGTAATATATGAGATACATTTATTGTTGAGAAATGCCAGGTCATTCTACAATTTAATTTAGTGTGCCTATAAAATTTCTAGTAATATTCGACAGAAGTTTTAAATTTAAGAAGTGTAACTGGAAAAAAACTAACGGTTTTAATTTTAATAAACGTTCTGTTTTTCGAAAAAAAAAGGTTATAAAATATAAACCTTTCTTTATAACTCAAAATTTGAATTTCACCAGTACTTCAATAATAAATCTTAAAACACTTGTACAGGATATTAATTTAATTATTCATTGATTTTTTAGTTCTAATATTGCAAACAATAAGGTAAAACTTGTTACTATGAACTCACGAACAATAAATTCATTTTTCAACAAAACAAAATATTAAATCAATGTAACAGTTTCGTCTGGTGATTTTCAAATATAATTTTCCATATCAACAATATGAAATATAAGATTCATAAGAAAACTAAATTGAAAATAACAATACACAGAAGTATATAAACCTCAATGTAAATGAAAGTAATCAATTGAAGTGTGTTTAAACATTGTTGAAATTGAATGAATTTTGAAAATTAACGATTATGTTTCATAAAACTTGTTTATTTTGAAACGTTTACTTTGCTATCATGTACAGGGTGCGACAGCATAACTTCCTTTTTTAAAATGACACTGTTTTTCTAAATTTTTTAAAGAAATAATAACAGAAAATCGAAATAAAACTGCAAGGAAAGAAGCATTTAACCCTTTCAGTCACGCTCTGCCAATTTTTAAGTGAAAAATCTGAAATTTTACATACTTACTAATTTGGGCCTGTTGATCATTTTGCACTTTTCAAAAAAATTTTACCTCTTATCATTCCCGAGAAAAAATGTGTCCCATATATGGTACATTGTGACTTTGTGGAATAAAAATAAAGAATAAAAAATTTCGGTTCCACTTTCCATAATGCATGAAATAAAAATACAAACAAAACATATTTTATTAATGTGCTTAAAAAAACATGGTCAAAGTAAATATGTACAAAAATTTTATTATTTCGTTAAAATTATTAAAAATAACATGAACAAATATACATATAAAAATGACTTATTATATATAAATAACGAAAAATATTACAAGGAAGAGAGTACATAAAGATTACTTGTTATGATAAAAATAAAAACAATTCCTATTCTTAAGAAAACATAAATGGACTTTACATTTACAACAATATACGTACGTCTTCTGTGAACAACCTTCCATTTTACACCTACTTCTTTCAGTTTTGTCATCGTATTTAGCATAATGATCATACCCATCAAATCTCACTTCATTTTGGGGACGGATTTCACAAATACGAGAGGGTCCAGGGGTCAGTTCTGAACTAACAGAAGGCCGACCTTTTGGTTTGGACATTGGAGAAAGGATTAGCCCTTCTGCAACATGGTGCCTGAAGTGCAGTAAATCTAATATTTTATTCTGGCGAACACCTAATTCTGCAGCTTTTTCTTTGTACTCCAGCCAAGAATTGATCAGAGCTAAATCCAACGCATGTGTTATCATGCGAATGGTCCATTTTCGCGATCGTACATAAGACCGATATAAGCTTGCTAGAAAATTTAATTTATCAACTCCGCCCATGTTTGAATTATATAATGAAATACATTCTGGTCGTGGTACCCAAATGTGTTTCTTGTTTTTTTTATCCCATCTCTTACAGAGATCAGTATTGCCGATTCCCATATAATTGGATGCCATCACTATTGATTTGTTGTCATACCAGGTGGTAAGAATAACCTGGCCATCTGCACTTACCACATTATCACAAGAGCCGCGACCATTTTGTTTCAACTTTTTTTCAGAAAGTAATGGCGGACTAAAAAATCGATTAAGTCTCGCTGTGCCAATAGCGTAAATCTGCTTATTGTGTAAACACTGCAATAAATGGTATGAATTGAAATAGTTATCGAAAAATAACCTATGATTTACACCTATTCGTTCAGATAAATGAAGTACAGTGGCAGATGTTATACCTAACATCTTGTATTTATCATTTACCTCAGTGGTAGACCCTTGATATATAATAAAATCATATATTTTTCCACTTTGCCCATTTAGAAAGTATATTTTTACTCCCCACTTATTAGGCTTATTTTTAATGTATTGTTTTATGTTTAGCTGCCCCTTGAATGGAACGATCTGTTCATCAATGCATAAGTTGCATTCTAATGGCAATGCATTACAGACTTTTTTCAGCTGATCATATACAGGTCGAACTTTCCATAATCGATCATTACCGGTTCGTTCACTGGATATATCTGCCACGTGAAGAGCGTTTCTCAATTTAGAAAATCTATTGAACGGCATATTATCTTTGACCATTGGAATTCCCATGCGGCTATCCCAGTACATTCGTGCCCTAGGATAATTTAGATTCCCCATTACAATATGCAAGGCAAACAGTTTTTTCATTTCACTCATATTTGTAGATTGAAATCTGGAAATATTTTTATATGTGGCATATTTGTTTGTCATATCTGCCGCTAATGTAAATAATTTATTAGTAAAATATTTGGCAAATATTTCATTTGGTGAAGGTAAGCTAACTGTCGCCAATGGTTCTTGAAAATACCAGTCAATACTTGGCGAAATAAATGTAACATTTGTTCTCCATTTGATGTTGGTTTTTTTAGTGAGTTCATTATTCCTGGCAAAGTCCTCCTGAAGTTCAAGAACATTTTCATCTTTACAAGTACTTATTTCTTCACCAGTATTTACTTCTTCCTCAATAACATACTGTTCCAGATCTTCCATATTTGCTATATCGACAAACATAAATTATTTCTATATTGTATGGTATCAAAACAACACGTGACTTTTTTTAGTACAAATAGCAGTAAACGAAGAGTAAAATATTTACCTAATTCATTTTCATACCCATCTTCAGAATCAGATCCAATTATAGAGGTGTCATCGTTCATCAAAATTTCAAATATTTCTTCATCAGCCAATGCCATTTTACCTTTTTACAAATAAAACATAAATTATAGTTTTATACATCTCAAGAATTCATATTATATACATTATGAATACAAAATATTGTCTTGTATTGGTATTTATCAGACAGAAAAATATACCCAACATTATGTATAACAGATATAAAATGTTTACTTTATTAAATTATCATGCATAAACATTAAAAGAGAAACAAAATGCTCAATTTATTAACAAATTATCATGTATATGCATTATAAGTGTGAATCCCTCATTTAAATGACAAAAAGTGCATTTTGTGGATAGCACTTACATTTTATCCATGAAGTACCGTTGTACCATATATGGGACATAGTATTTCAAAAAAATCCTACAAGCTAAATACTAATAATATATTTGTAATTATAACTGAAATTGATAGATTTAAATGTTACTTACCGATTTTAATAATTACTGTCTTTAAATATGTCCAAAAAATGATACTAATTTCTTGTCCAAAAATACTCTAATCGCGTATATTCTAAACAATCAAAAACATGTTCAGAATTCCTCTTTTCTTTTAGATTGCACAACATATAAACTTAAGATAAATAGTCTATGGTATATTTGGGTAATTTATGAAAATGGGACAATATGACTTCAAGCCAAAAATATAATAATTCTGTTCTTTTTTTGTCATTGAAAATGATGTACCGTATATGAGACACCATGACTGAAAGGGTTAAAAAAGGAAGTTATGCTGCTGCACCCTGTATATTGTATATTACTTTGTAATTGTTTCTAATTATGTTCATTTTAGAGCACAACGATTCTTCTCCTGTCGAATCAAATATCCCTTATGCGGTAATTGCATGAAATACTTACAACATTTCAAAGTTTCCATTATAAGTTTTAATTCATTCATTAGCTTTTATTAATGCAATTATAAATTTGCCGCTGCGTGAGAAATGAAAATAAAAACAATGATAAGATAAAGAAATATCATTGGCCATTAAATACAGCGTTCTGATGGGGCGTTCTTTTCTGAGATTTATTCGCTCGTCGTTGAATCGTCTATTTCACAGAGTGATTTTATCATAAAGCCAAAAAAAAAAAAGTCTGAAAGTCATTCCCGAGACAGTCGTCTCGAGCGACGGCGATACGATAGTTGCTTATCGGTTGCTTGTCGCATCGCGTCAGTGGGCGCTAACTCATATAATAACGTAGGTTATATTCTGAACTACATTTTGTTGCTATCGTATCGGAATCGTATCGCTTCGGTGGGCGCTCTCCCTAAGGTTCTATACGATCACTACAACGGTTTAATAGAAAATTTCAAAAATGCTTAAGATAGATTTTAAAATAAATGCTTATGACCGGACGCACATTGAGACAGTTTCACGTACGTAGTACTGCGTCTGTAGCGCACAGTTTTTGTGACAGCATATGATAAAGGTAAGTGCGCATATTGTGACGCAGTACTGCGTCGGGCTCGGGTTTGTGGCTGTGATACAAAAACTGCGTCAGGCTCGCGTAATTTTTCTTACTCAGCCGTTTATTGCATTATTATTGATATTCGCCCGTCGTTTTCATTATTGCATGCACACTACCGCAGTCAAACTAGGCAATGAAACTGTTTTCCAATATGCCCTCCAAATTGTGCTACATATTTATTTTTTTTCAAACTGCGTCGCGTGACACTGGGCGGCTCGAACTGCGTAGCGCAGCTTAATGTGCGCCCGGCCTATATATAGGCTTATAACAAATAATGATTTACAGCACATTGTCTTATTTGGGTTTCTTAACGTTAATGTCGAGTTTAAAAAAATTTAGATTTTGTATAAAAATTATTTTCTTTATAATCTGATATTCGAGTTCAAACGAACGCAAGGAAGTTTCGAAAAGGAATTTTCACACACCGGAATAGGAATAGATGCAAAGAAATATTTAATGCTGACGTATTGCGTTCCTTTTGTATTTGGTTTACTTCTAAGCAATTTTCCATTTACTTCCACGATTATCGTTTTAATCAAAATTTGTGCTTGTAGTGTTGGTACTATACTCTAAGGCCTAATGCACATTTATACGATAAACTGTTACAAGAAGAGACATTTTGTCTAAATTAGGCACAATAGGCACATCTTTTTTTTATGTTACAAAAAGAGACATATTCCTATATATTACGGCACTCTAGCCATAATAAGGCATAACAGGAATTTATAAAAATGATAAGGTAATAAGAATGTCTTAGGAGTTCAGGAAATTCTCAGAGTATGAAACAGGAGAGAACTGGAAATATGTAATAGTAATAATAATAGTAATAACAGTAAAAATAAGTTTGTATTTACAAATAATGAAATAAGTTTCTGGCTAATTAATTTAGATAATTTCTGGCTAGTCCATAGTAGTATGTAGAATAAATTTTATTTAAAAAGTTATTATATTATATATTTATACATATTTTACTTCTAAAAAGAAAACGTTTTTTTACAATCAGTTATTTTTATTATTCGAAAAAGTTCATTAATGTGTTAATCAAATTTGTTATATTTGTTTAATAATTATAATAAAAAATTAAAATAATTTGAACGATTGCAATAGTTATAAAACAAAATTGGTAGAGCAATTTCAGAAATAAAAATATTGGACAATTTTCATCAATCATTCACTATGGTAATAGAAGAAGATCCAGATTATATTACATTTGAATAATATTTAAAGAATCGAAGATTACTTGATGGCAAAAGTATCAGGATTTAGGAATAAATTATATTACTAACGGAACCAGTATCAGCATGGGATGTAGAGTTCAGATACTTCAATATATATCAGGCTAGAAAAAAATAGAATATGATTTTTGATATGTATTCGTATAATTGTTTATTATGTATTGAATTATTGTAATTTGTATATTAATTGTTAATTTTTTTTTTTTATGCAGCTGCCAAATTTTAGGAAATCTTTGGTTATATCTAAATAATAATAATCATAATTTCTAATTGTTCAATAATTTGAAAGAAAAGGAATAAAAAAGAAATTGTGTCCACTCCGAGAATTTTCTTAGAGTGCATCTTTGAGTTTTCGACAAAGATTTATTTATTTAGGATATTATTTATTACGTAGCTCGTCATTCATTTGACTGGTTTTGTCATAATATATATGTATTTTAAAAAATAACGGCTTATAGATTTAGGTAAACTGTTATATTCAGGGCACCAGTTCGTTTTACATTGTTATAGTTCATACTGATATGTACATCATCTCTACCTTTTAGTTCGTCGCAACTTATTTCATATTTCATTATATTTCAAAGTGTGTAAACTGTGTTTCAAATTTACTCACAGCCATGGATGGCTAAAAATCTTTCAATTTAGTTCAACTCAATAATTTACTGTTTTTAAAATATGTCAAATTTACACTTTTTGTTATTAGTTTGGTTTGGTGGCTTATTTTTTTTTAAATTTATTTTTATTTACTTTTATTTACTGGCTGCCACTTTCTACTGTTCCCGTCTGACTGCTTTTATATTCTCTCATTTGAATTTATGTTCCAGTCGGATTCAAGGTATGTAATTTTTCATATTAAATATCTCATTTTTTACGTTACTCTATTTTATTAAAATATAATTTCTGTCCGTTCTAGCTGCCATTTTTCCCTTGGTTTCTGTGATGGAAATTGAATTGTGCAACGCGGCGTGTAAGCCCGTCTATTTCGATTTGATGGCATATACGGAAGAAGATGTCATCAAATTTTACATCAAACATCAGGTTCTTCCGTTTATTAGGTTTTTACACTTTATTTTTTTGATTCCTTTACAAAGTATCATTTTTCCTGTCTACTTCTGCGGTATTTTTTTTTATTTCTTTCCAAAGTATCATTTCCTGTGTAGGGTTTGCTCGGCTGCCATAGGCTATTCACGATTAATTGTAAGAATTTGGAATTTTGATGTGGTTGGCGGATCGGCGGTGTTAAATGTAATTATAAAATTTTTAAAATATTCTCTCCGGTATTTCACTTTTCGCCCTATTTCTCGTATGATCGTTACGTTACTTCGCTTCTTTTCACGTCATATTCGTAATTTTAGTTCGCTCATTTTCACCGTTATTCACATTGGGTGAACTAGCACAAGTTATGAACCATAATTTGTGTTAGTTCACCTACTGTGAAGCTAGACTCCATTCGCAATGCTAAAAGGGACCCTTTGCAACGCGACACGATTGCACTGTTTTTATATACAATACTATATTATAATATTTTAGACCTAGCCACAAAAGTGAAATGGTTGTCTGAGGGTAATGGGTTGAGTCTAATGCTTGAGAAGTTTGTCAGTATATGTAATTGAAGGTCAAATTCAGCAGCGAGGTGAACTTATTATTTTAAAATATTTAAACAAATGTTACATATTTTATATTAGAGAAATTTTCGTAATTTGATAATAAATTATATAGGCAGTATTCGTAGTTGTTTTATTTTTAAACGATGTGAAATATTTTATATACATTTATTACTAACTTTAACTCGAAATCATTTAAAATAAAAATTGTAAAAATAAAACTAGTCTATTATAATTATGTGAAAAAAGCGAAGGTTATAAAAAAGATGTGAAGTGGAGGGAAAAGCAAAACTATAATTTCAACTAAAGTGAACATCAATTTAATAATTGTTTTCGGAAAAAAATTTATTTACGTGAACAATTTCCGCAGAGATTAGCCGTTGGAATTCACATACATTTTATTAAAATCGTCAATGCTTTGCGAGTTCTTATTTACTTGTTTATAAAAAAACGCGTCTTCCTTATTATAATTGAACATCAACTTACATTTGCATATCTGAATATGTATTTAATGATAATGGTTAAATAGACACAACTTTTAATTGAATGTAATTGTAAACATTATGTAAAGATCGTTTAACATTAAATTTTTTTTAAAGCACCTTAACCCTTGTGTTCGCACCCGGGTACCCGGGTACCCATACGGTGCATTTTTGAATGTAACTTAATCAAAAGTAGGAATTTCGGCAAACACCTCCGGATCGTCGTTATTTAACTTAATTGTAAGCGGGTAATTTGTTTGGAATAAAAAATAACGAAAATTACTAAGAAAAAATCGAGTGTAAAGTATAGATACCTCACGGACGCACCCGGGTACCCGGGTACCCACCTAAAAAAAAACAACTTTTTGACTAGATTATTGATTTAGGATAGTTTTATTTAATTTTTATACATCGAATATGTTTTGGGATGGTCCGGAATACAAAAAAAAAAAGTATGGAAAACTAATTAGCCCCTGCATTTGTGATATTTCTCGAATATTGTAGCATGTTCATTGCAAACAGGTTTGTTACAATCGCAGCATGCCTTTCGTGTTTTTCTCCTTTTCATTATTTTTGCTTTGCAGCAAATATGACAGGAGTCAGTGACTTTGATCCTCCCTGACTTATCTCGTTCATCAGCAGGATCTGGAACGATTTCGACGGGGTTTAATGCCTGCCCGATCACACTTTCAATGGCGATTGCCGTGCTGTAATTTCGCATTATTTGAACGTTTTGCGACCGATTCTCAATTTTTGGTTTTGCGAGTTCTTCACTCAATTGACGCATGAATAGTCGTCGTTGGTTTGTTCTGATCGGAAGCATTTTGTTGTTTTCGTAATAAATCAAATAGGACGCGAGTAAACTAATATCCAGCATGTTGAAAAACATAGCTACCGGCCATCTCAGAGTACGACGTTAAGTAGTGTATCGAGTGCACATTTGATCCATGGTATCAACGCCAGCTTTATACTTATTGTAGTATGTTACAATGTGAGGTTTTATACTGTCATCATTTACAGCAGTGTCAGAATGCATAGTCGACAACATTATTACAGCTTTATTTTTTTTTTGGCACGTATGAGCACATTGTTACCCTCTCACTAAAAGCAAATTCAGTAGAGTATACTTATCTCGACTTATGTGGAGTCATCACACTTGGAACATAAGATTTATTCAGTCTCAAAGTGTCAATGATAGTTAAATTCCATGAAAGCATGTGTTTGGCAAGGGGTAACGTTGTAAAAAAATTATCCATGGTAATATTTCTACCACTGCCTCGGTACGGAACTGCATGCTCTTTTACGACTCGTTCTCCTTGATATGTAAATGATACCGCGCAATGGATAAGCATTTTCAGTGTCGCAAATCCACCAAATCTTAATGTCATATTTAGCCGGCTTAGAAGGAATATACTGTGTAAATTTTGTGTGACCATGGAAAGAATAAAGTTGTTCATCAACTGTTACGTTCTCAGTCAGCTTTTACAGCTGAGATAAATTTGCGTTCAGCATTGTCCGAAGATCACGAATTGCAGCTGCTTTGTCTAATTCTGTTCTCGATAGTTGTTTCATAGCTTCAAAGTTTTGGATTTTTCGGTATCCAATTAAGTTTTATTTATTTTTTAGTAACAAGAATTATCTTCGCTTATAGAACTTCAAAACACTACTGTTTAGCTCTTGAAATCCAAACTTACACGACGCACACATTCAGCCTGCCAGTGTTGCCAGGTTCCATTCATCTGTATTGTCAGTGTTGCCAAGTGTCAATCACATTATTCTCAAAATATTCTAAAATGGGAAGTAATGGCTCTAAATGATATTGGACAACACGCGTGGTTGGTCGCCACAAAGTCTTCAAACACGAAACACTCACTATGCCCTATGCCCGACCCTTCCATACCCCTACTTTTTTTAACTATAAAAAGGGAATTGAGTTGAAAGGTCCTACCAGACTATATAGTAAGACGGATTCGGAAGCTGTGACATTTTTTATGACGTTGGCCGAGTTAGAGCAGTTAGATATGCAATAGTATTGATAGTGATGATTATAATGATTTCCTGTTAACGTTTTTTGACAATTTTTCCCAGGCATCGTTTTTATTTTTCGGGCTTCCTTGGACAGCGCGCATACTCAGCATTCTCCGGCAAAAGATGCGAAGTCAGCCAAAAGTGTAAGAACTGGCATTTTTTATCAATAGTGACGTCTATTTATAGAAATGAAATGTTTAAAAAGCTTTTTCAGGGTCGTAATATTCGAAAAACGGAGAAAAATAAGAGGTGGGTACCCGGGTGCGTAACAACATAGGTAAAGTTGGGTGCGAACACAAGGATTAATTACTTCAGAAATCCTGTGTCTCAGTTCATATTACATTTTTTGATGTACTATACAAAATAAGTTCACAAATAATAGACATTTTTTCTACATTCGAGAGTATAATTATGGCTTCTGAGATTGTTGTTAGTTGAATAATTTGTTGTATTGCCGTAAGATTTCTTCTGAACTTTATTTTATTTATTACCATTATTTCTGTTCATTATTATTACAAAATGCCTCTTTAAAAAATTCCTAACCATACGGGTATATTTAAATAATAACTGTAATGTTTTAACTATGCATTTATAAATCGACACCTTCTTCAGAACACGGCCGTTTGCATAAAAGCACCCATTGCTCATAATGTATTTAGAGAACGCGGCGTTTAGTGTTCCACGACACGAGCGCGTGCATAAAAGGACTCTTAGTGGTCTTCGCGCGGTATAGAATTTTCAAAGTACAATTTTATACATATGTAATTTCTAGTTTCGTGACTTTATTACAATGCAGTAACATTAAAGAAAAAATATTTCTACTCGGTTAACATTTATAATTTAAAGAATTTAATTTCATAGTATCTTTTGAACTGGTAAACAATTTTTTAATTTTCCGCTGCGCTATAATCTGCATAACCACTATCGTTTATTAAATTTACTGAATAACTATTATCATTGCGGTGTAATTTCAGCCGAAAAATAGATTTACCTTTTTCTTTTTGTTTAATGTTCGCGATGTAAATTCTTCAACATTTTAACACATCTTAATATGAAATAAAAAAGACTGAATCACTGCCGAAATAGCAAATGAAGCGTACTAAAAAAATTATTATTTACATTCAACTCGCTGAACAAGCACATTGTTCGGAATTCGCTAAATGAATATAATACTTCAGCGGTTTTTAAACTATGAACCAAGATGTCTTCATAGAGGGTCTGCAGAAGTCTGAAGAAATAAGAGGAAAACACGAGGTTTTCTTATTATTTTAAATTTATTAGGGAATTATAAGGATAAACACATATTATAAAAGGGTATATATTTACTTATATTTCGCTACTGTCTACATTTGACAGATATTTGATTAACAGCTTAAAAGACAACTCTTGTAATTTACTTTCGGAAAACTTATTTTTACGTTACTCACACTTTGGGTACCGCCCCAAAACAATGTAATAAGAAAGGATCCGCATTGTAGGAAAGGTCAAGAACCTCTGTTGCACTTGTTTGGAATAAAACGAAATAATATATAATGAAAAAAATGAAACGCCATTATGAATATTTTTAGTTTAAAATCCTCACGTTACTATTTTATAAACAATCCCGACGAAATCTCAAATCACTAAATATTTTTCACTTTTTGTCAACAGATTGAAATGAATTCTCCTCTTTTCACAAAATTAATTTTTTCTTTTTTAAGAGGACTTACTTTCAAATAAAAAAAAACAACAATCTTCTGTATTTATCACGGAAAGTGTTCGGGCCAGTGAAATAACTCCTTCTAGGCGTCGTGCCATCTAGGCACGGGTCGAGTGTTATTAACGATCGCAGATGACAAATCAACGTATATGAAAATTATGGTACTAAATGCGTATATTTCAATCCGACAGTAAACAACCAAAACACATAAACATTCAGGGAAAAAATCACGAAAGGTAAAAATCTCCGTCGTTAACGATAGTACAGCGACTAGAAAAGAAAAAAAAAAAAAACACAAAATTTTGCGTAAAAAACCGCTACATTTTCTATAAATGGTTGCGAGAACCAACGATCGATATTGCTCTTGCGGACGACTAGATGTCCTAAAACCGAGATAGTCTTGGTACGCGTACAAACGGTAACTAAAAACTGACTTTATCTAGCCAGCTCGGCTCGATATTCATTTAAAACTAACGGTACATTACCGAAAACCTTATCAATTATTCACACATAGCCGCTACAGCGCCGATCTTCACACATAGCTTACGCGGCCGACAGACGCTATCCTGTTGTAGACCGCACATACCAGGATATTTACGCAACCCCTTAACATTATACGTTCCGAACAATTCGATTGATTTTTACCGGGCTTTTAAAAAGTAACCATCCACCTTAGTATAAATATCGGAGTTTTTGACAAAGCATACGAATAGACTAAAAAATTTAAAACGCAATAAATTCTTAACATCATTAAAAATAGTTTTAAAAGCATAATCAAGTTAAAAAAAACATGTTCAAAGTAGTTAACATATATGTGCTGTTCTAGTTCCTCCCCTTTTTTAAGCCTTAAACACAAATCCCATCCATCGTCTGGACTCCCCCCTGACTTAAAATAAACCGATCTTCAATTAGAAATACCTTTCTATATCTGCTTCAAACTCTCCGATTTCGTAGAAGTGGACCTGGCATTAAACAATTAAAAGTTTTAAATACAACGAAGGACTGAAAATAAAATTAAGAATAACGCGGCATTTTCTTAGCTAAATAAAACTTATAAAACTTAACGCAACCGAACGTTCAAAGTAAATTTTTCAATACATTCAATGATACATTGCAGCACTGAAATTTGAACTATCAAGACCTAATGAATTCAAAAATTACATTTACAAATATCACAGCAATAATAGTTATTGAAAAACACAATACGTCAACTAAGTAACAATTGAGATCACGATTGTAATATTAAGAAACGAAATACCGAAATATTTGCAAACTAATTATTCACACACACACACACGTATATATACAGGGTGCGGCAGCATAACTTCCTTTTTTAAAATGCGCCACTTTTTTTCTACTAAATGTTTTAAAGAAATAATAACAGAAAATCGAAATACATACTCTAGATCCCATTGGCAATATGTATGCTTCTTCTCTTGTAGATTTATTTCGATTTTCCGTTATTTCTTTTAAAAAATTGACGCATTTTAAAAAAGGAAGTTGTGCTGCCGCACCTGTATATATATGTATATATATATATATAAGACCTACAAAGAAAATTAAAAGTATAAATACGTATATTAAATAAGACAAGTATTGTTTTACAATTTTATTTAATAAAACGTAAACATCTTATTTCAACGGTATAAATCGAGAACTGTGTGTAGCACCAATACCCGGACGTCCGTGTTTTACTGGCTTGTATGTAACGCTGAATTCTCCCAAATAGTGTCCAATCATTTCCGGCTAAAAATAAAAGATGTATGTAATTCTTTTATAGATAAATTAATTAAACAAATTAACACATAATGCTCAAATAATCAGAAAAAGCAACTGCAGATGTGTTTTTGCGTAACACGAATGGAATGTTACACGTTCATTGAATTTGCTAAATCCGTTTGCACAGGAATACGTTTTTCGCCAAACTGGCAAAAGCTCTTTTGGAAAAGTGATTATGATTTCATTCAGTTTTTTATCCTTTAAATTTTATAATTTACCAAAAGTTGTAAATTAATTTTCTACGTTACTAAAAATTATGTTTTCAACTTACAAAATATAAAGCTTTTTTTTAATAATTTAAAATCGGATTTCAAATTAATATAAATGATAAAAAGAATATCGAGAACAAACAACGCTTCCAAAACTAGTAGTTACACATCTATTTATTATATAACTTAGATTTTTGGTACCACAGTAGGAATTTTTCTTTCCGAATTGACTGGGACTGACAGTTCACGTTGTGTAGAAGAAAATCCAAACGTAAAAAATAAAGGAAATACCACAGAATCGATAAAATATTGTTGCTTATTATTTACACGCTTACATGTTAAGTATGCAGTAAAAATTATTACACCAAAAATAAAGATTTCAACATAGGCATAGACACTCTTCTGTTGTCGTTTACAAGAATACGCGTAAATATGATTATGCGACGTCAAAATTACTGTATATGTATATAGATGCTTACGTATTTTCTTATTGCAATGTAGTTAAACAATGGATTGTTGTATACTGTAGTACATAAATACTTTAAATAAATATACAGTGACGAAAATAGGGAAACAGAAACGATAGCGCGTAAGAAGTCCGAGGAAGCATAATAATGCACGGAATAAAAAAAACTTGCTTGTGTAGTAGCTAGAATATGTACTAAAGAATAACGAACAAATGAAAAAAACTCAACTGGGACACTGATAATTCACACAAAAAAAAACCTGAATCCGTCGCGAGCATATAAATAGTCAACTCACAAAAAAAAAAAACAAACACAAAAATGTAACAATCGCACTATAAATTTAATATTTGGTTGGTCCTCCTTTATTTGCTACATCGGTCCTCTGCAATGTTTCGCCATCCTTCTTCTCTAACGCGATTTAGCTCACATTTAAATTTGACGGTTTTTTCGCTTTTACATTCTAATCAACATTATTCCAAAACATCTCGATAAGATTTAGGTGCGGAGACTGCACACGCCATACAATTTATATTATTGTTGCGCAAGTAGGCCTTAGGTAATTTTGATATGTGTTTTAGATCGTTATCTGCTTGGAAAATGCTCATCAACGTATGGAATTAAATGGTTCTTCAACATGGCAACATACTGAAAACGATCCATTCTGAAGTAGATCTGACAAATAGGGCCTTTACCAGTCCAGTCCAGACCATGACCGAGCCTCCACCTCCTTTGACGACGTCTGACGTTTTTTCCCAACCAAACCAAACCGATTGAATTTAGATTCACCTGTGAATAGTACTTTTGATCACTGCTTAGAAATTTTCTTTGGCAAAGGCTAGTCTTGCTTTTATGTTTTTCGAACGGAGAAATTTCTCGCGTGCAACGCGTCCTGCTAACCGAAATTCTTTCAAACGACGTCTGACAGTGTGTACGCTTATCTCCACTCCTGCTTGCTTCGTAATTTCGGTGTGAATGTCAACAGCCGTTTTAAACCTGTCTTTTTCCGAAAGTCGATGCATTGTACGGTTCACGTGCGGCGTGGTTTTCCGCGGTTTGGATGCCCGAATCTTGTTTTCAAAATTTTTCCTTTGGTCCACGTGCTTCAGAGTTTGATGGCATGCATTCGCTGAAATTTTTAACCGTTTTGATATTTGATTTTGTACCCTGTGGATATCGTAACGCTGTTTCGGTGTAGTATGTTTTCTTCTTCCAACTGTTGAACACACTGTTTCGAACTTTAGATTAACACACACGGTTTCTACTAACTGTGTCCTACCCCACTTCTTGTGCACCATCACGCATCGCATTTAATCGCTAAGGAATGGGTTTTCCCTATTTATGTGCTCCCACTTAAATAACTCATGTAGCTTTCTTGTGGATTGTCGTAAATTGTCTACAGGAATTTTTTTTCTACCATTGCATTTTTCGTTCTAGATCGCTACCCCAATATTGCTCACCTATTTATCATTTCTTTTCTTTTTCCACTATTTTTATTCTTTTTCTTTTTTGTTTGATTTCCCTATTTGTATGCTCGCCGCTGTACATTATTTAGTTCACATGATACGGAAAATTTTTGTTTACTTTTGAACTTTGCCCAAACTTAAACCAAACATTCTAAAACTTTTTATTCATAATTATTACACTTAAACTTTATTTGTTCCGGGAGTACTTTCACAGAGGGGTAAAACGAATTTTTTGAAAAACTTACCTCAAACTTCTTTACAATAGTCTCCATTCAACTTAACACACCGGTGCTAAAGCCTCTCCCACCCCTCGAAGCACCCGTGATAGCCCCCTGAATGTAGACCTTTCAGTGCGCTGTCGTAGCCGATTTTACTTCTTTTAAGCTATTGTGACGCACTCTTTCGCGACGGGTTTTGAGTTTTGGGAAAAGATACAAGTCACACGCAGTCAGATCTGAACTGTAGTTGGGCAGGGGAGTGCTGGGATGGAAAATTCGGTCAAAAACTGCCTCACGGCGAAGGATGAATGTGCAGACGCATTATCGCAATGAAGCACCCAACTGTTTTGCGTAAATTCCGGCCTTACGCGAAACACACGAGCTCGTAAATGTTCCAAAATTTGAATACAGAATTCCGCATTCACTGTACGATCCGGTGGTACATATTCGTAGTGCACAACACCATTAATATCGAAAAACAGATGAGTAAAGCTTTTACTTTCGATTTCAACATTCGCGCTTTCTTCGGCCGCTCTCCCCCTTTTCCGCCCGCTGCATACTGTCTTTTGGTTTCTGGATCATACTGAAACATCCAGCTTTCATCGCCAGTAATTATGGTTCCCATCCAATCGCGTTCTTCCGTCTCAGTTCGCGAAAGATCTTTGCAGATGTTCAAACGCAACTATTTTTGTTCCGCGGTCAACAGTTTGAGAACTTTTTCGTACACAATTTACACATGCCTAAATCTTCGTGTGATTTCATAACTACTGTGTCCTTGCATATGTTTAGTTCGTCTGCAATCATTCTAAGGCTAATTCGATAATTAGCAATCACGAGGGAATGCACACATTCAGTTTTCAGTGGTGTGCGCCCTGGCGAAGATCGTCTTCGAGCAATTCTAGTGCTTAATCCACTCGAATGTATGTGTTCTCGAGAAACCATCATCTCCATACATTTGTACAAGTTTTTGACGAATCTATGTCGTATTATTACCTAATTTCCCGAGAAATTTGATCACATACGTTGTTCAGATTATTTTATCTCACATTTTCGCGGCGCGCCGAACAAAACACTTCTGTTTGAACTACTGTAAAACACGAACTAACGAATCTTTTGGCTTGAAATTTCGGTTACTACTACAAATTGACCCCTCTTTCGATTGCTACTAAGCAGAACAGCGTACGTTAATTTGGCAAGAACCTATCGATGCAATCTATGGAAATTATTTATTTATTTTTAAGGAAATGACGAGTCTAATATGTTATTATGTTTATATTTTATTTACAGATATAATAAAGTTAAATTATAAAACAGTAAATGAAGCAAAGGTTTAATTTCCACCTTTTTAAATGATTTCATTTCTTACATTTTCTTCTCACTTCTAATCTCCGTTAAATATTTTTCTAAGAATCATTCTCGCGTACGTTTAATTCGTTTTATATAAATTTCATGAATTAAGAACTTTTTAAACTAAGAAGTACAAATAAATTAGCGGCGTCGTTATTAAATGATATTTTTTTCCTCCTGATAATTTCAACTATAATAAAACTGTAGCAATATGAAACATTAAAAAAATTCGAATACAAGAAAATAAAAACCAAATAACAAACCTTAATTTCAACTTGATTAAATGTTTTTCCGTTGTAGATTCCCACGACGCTACCCACCATTTCTGGCATAATAACCATATTTCGAAGGTGAGTTTTTACAACATCGGGTTTTTCTCCAGCTGGCGCATTCTTTTTAGCATTTCTTAATTTTTTAACTAAAGCTAATGGTTTACGACTTAATCCTCGTTTGAATCGTCGGCGTACTCTAGCGTTCATAATCTCTGATAACTGCTCCCTAAAGAGTTATTAAACAATTATTTCAGTAAATGTTTCAATCTGAAATATGTAAAAAACTATCGACTTTAAATTTCCTTATACGTTACAATCGCGTGAATCGAATTACATGTAATTTATATATATTCACTGACTTACACCGGATGTTTGAGAGTAACATAATCCTATTTATTTCATTTTAGCATGGAGTATTTGTGCGACAGTTTCATAATTCGAAATTACTCTCTTAAAAAACATTGTACTTCTTTCATTTTATCTGCATCTTATAAGAATTATATAATTGAAGAGACTGTTAATGGAAAAAACATTACCCCATTACAGAGTTTTAGATTAAAGAGATTTGAATTAACGAGATTCTATTTTAATTTTAAAACAAGTTCAGTCAAGCATGGTATTTCATGTGCTGAGGATTCCGTATGTAAGACTATAATTTACGTTTGCATAATACTAAATTCAAAACAAATAAATCTGATTTTTTGCGCTACTAAGAAGGAAAGATACGTAATTTTTCGATCTTTTTTGTACTATTCGCCAACATCGAACGTTTCGTTCCTGACAAACAGCTTTCTTTCCAACGATATATCAAATGACCGGAAATAAAATATTTTTTTCAAAAACTTCGAGCTTTCGGCACCCGAGAAGCCGATTTTAAAGTTGGACAGTCAGATGTACCAAGAGAAATATACAGAGATGCGCACGTTTTTGGACTTGTTCAAAATTTTTAGCTATAATCCTCGCGCCGCAAGGGGAGGCATCATTTTCGCGCTTTTTTGAACTTCTCACCAACTTTGAAAGTTTTGTTAAGGAAAATGAAATACGAGTTAGTTCCCGACAAATAGCGATCTTTCCATCAATACATCACACGACCAGAAAAAAATATTTTTTTCGAAACTTTCGAGCTTTCGGCACTCCGAAGGTCAAAGCTGTAAGTTTGGATAGTTTTCTTATAAAGCGGACCTTTATGCATATATTTGAGATATATTTTGGTTTTCTTAATTTTTTTACTCAGGTTATTGCTTACGTGAACATCTTTTTTTTTTTTGCTGTTTTTGGGTCCAAAGGAGGAGTCCCTATAATTTTTTAATCGCGATTTTTTGATTTTATGAAAAAACTTTTGCGTTTTGTTTTATATTTTGAATTTTACTCTTAAAGGATTATTTGGTGATGAATTATGAATTTTTTAAGGGTGATTTTTGAGGTCGTGTTATATTACATGTTATATATTCTTGACGGTTTTTTGGTTTTTTTGGCGCCCAAGGTAATCAGTTAGCTTGAAGTTATAGATTTTCTTAAAGAGAATTTTAATTGTAATTTATGATGCCACTTTGAAGTTTATAATTCAAACGGTTCGTGAATTATTGATTTTTTTTTGTCGTTTCTGAACCGTCTTATTAGGATTCCGTATAAACTTCAACAGCTACGAAAAACTAAATGAAAATAGTAGTATGTTTAAGTCTTAAGGATATAGCCGGATAACTATGTGAAATCTGGTGCCGGTGGATTTTGAAAAAGCCATTTCGTTGATTAATTTCTAACCGAAAAAAATAAATTTCCTAAAAATTTCAGCTTTCAAACCCAGAAAGTTATATAATTTAAAAAACGCGTTTTTCAGAATTTATTTTATTGAGTCTATTCTACTGAATGTTTTTTTTTTTTTTGAAAAGGTTCACCCCCCCCTTAAAAGAATAATCAAAATGTTGTCATATTTAATCATGTTCTGTTTGGGTGTTACAAAATTTTCGCAGAAAACTCCTTTCGCACTTTTCTGGACACGGTAAAATTTTCAGCGTGATCAAATTTAGTGCAAAATAGTCAAAAAAAAAAAAGAACAAAATTATTTTTTTTTCATATTTTTTTAAAAATATTATCCACTATTTACTAATAAAATATTTTTTTCATTTAAAGATACATCAGGAAAATATGATACAATGTTTCCATACTGGGAATAATTATTCAGTGTCAATATATAAAAAAAAAATCGTTTTGATTTCTATTGTTTTTAAAAGTTTAAACCCGATAACAATATCTACTGGGAATTTTAGTAACTATTTTGAAGACCTCTTGGGTGTTGTTTGATTTCAGTTAACATTAATGATATAATTTCGCGAGTGTCACCCAAAAGGAACATGTTTAAATGTAATGACAAAATTTTTATTATTTTTAAAAAAAAATGGATGGTTGAAAATTTTCAAAAATAAATTTTGTTAAAAAATATTCAGTAGAATAGTTACAATAAAATAAATACTGAAAAACCTTTTTTGAATTATGTCCGTAATTTTTTAGGTTTGAAAGCTGGAATTTTCAGGATCCCCCCCCCCCCCCAATTATAAATCGATCAACTAAATGGATTTTAAAAAATCATTAGGAGCAGATTTTATGTGCTTATCCGGCTATATCCTTTACTGTCGAACATTTAAATAACAAATGAATATTATATTTTACTTTTATTATACACACTCTTTAAAGAAACATAAATGATCTTTAAGATATATTGAAACAATGTAAATCGCTCTACAATCTTTTTTATGAATTGTTCTATATAGCAATGAATTAAACCAAATTTGTTACACTAACTCAGTTTGAAGTTAATAAATCTGCTTCTAAATATAAGTCACTAGTTTTGTTAACAATTTGATTTGGAAAATTTTATAAGTTCCAATAAATTCTAATACCGCAGTCTATTGAGAACTCAACAAACAAAATGCAAATATTGGTGTAATTTATTTCGTTCTTTCGAGTATAGATGTTTTCTTATATTTTCTAATTCATTTAAAAAAATCAATTATACCTTTAAATTCTCTGGAATCGCTTTTCTCATTTTTTATTTGAAATGTACGAATTCGATTAATTCACTTGAAACGTTACAAGAAATATTCCTTTATTTGTAGTTGCAGTGTTGAATTTTTCAAACACCGTTGAAGGGCAGTTTATAATCTGTACACTACAGAAACATTTGTCTCGCGCTATATTCATTCTTAAAAAACAACGTAAATCACTTTCATTTCTACTAAAACTTTACACAGAAAGTTACTTACTTGCCAGACCTTTATCAGTTTATTTGCACCGATAAACCTAATATTTAATAATTTCAGTATTTTTTGTGTTATCAGTACGATTTTGGATGATCTTAATTAACGATAAGTATCATGTTAAATTTAACTGTGTGAAACGCAATAATTTCATTTTCGAATCTCAATATTATATCTATTGTCAATGCAGTTTATTATCATAAATTCCTAAATTCTTGATTAACAAACGTAAAAGCATTAAAAATATACTCATTATGTATATCCAACAAAATTCTGAACGCTGTTTTATAATTTGTTTTACATTAAAGGAGACAAAATATTTATTTTTTCGCTTATTTACTTCATACGGTTTAGTTAAACAAAAGCTCATAACGAATACACAGGAAAATCAAAATTTTTGAAATATTTTTCTATCATGACAGAAAAGTTTAGATTTGTAAAAGGGATTTTTTAAGAATATGATTCGAATTAAACCTGGCTATATGTTTATAACGCATTATCTAATACAAAACTTTTCGGTCTAACCAAGAAATGATTACTGTTAGCTATTAAAAAAAACAGATTTTATGTAAGATTATCTGCTAACAAATACACAATTCCTACTCTTGAAACAAAAGCAAAAACTAAATGAGAAAAGTAAAGGTGAATATTTAAACATGAAATAAGCAAGATTTTATAAAACCAAATTAAAAGTTTATTCTTCGTAAAAGAATGCAACAAAACAGTATTTTTTGTGTGAAGTAAGTATTTTAAAACTGATATAAAAACAATAAACCAGCTTTTATTACAAGCTACACCACAATGATTTTACGAACACAGATTTGTATTAAAAAAAAGTCCGATATAAAATGCAAACTGCCATATTTTTTATCAAAATATAAAACCCTAAACAAACATTTCTACTAGGTACCATTGTTCTTATCTTTTCAACTGTATTTTTCTTGTATTTAGCAACTTATGTATTCTTTTCTATAACTTGTGCCCTAGAATCGATACTTTCTTCAGTAACTGGTTTTTATCAGATCCAACATTTTAATTTCGAAATTTATCGATTTATGCTTATTTCCCGATATTATAATAAAGTGAATGTAGGGTATCAACATCAAAAAACATGTTTTAACACCAGTAGTTCATATATGAAAACACATAAAAATAAGAAAAATAAATAAAATGTTGAAATTTATATAAAATACTTACGCTGGCATGTCTAGAAGTTGATCTAGATCTACACCTCGGTAAGTGTACTTTTTAAAGGTACGTTTCTTTTTAACGTCTTCACTCTACAAAAAATTCATAATGTACACTCAACTACTTAATAAAAATCATCCTTCCTATATAACTTAATTAAATCGCACGCTTCAATATTAATATATTACTAAGAAATTTACTGAATTATTGTAGGTTGCTTGCTTCACATTAATATTATGAAAAAATTAAAATCGAAACGAACAACCTGAAATAATTTAGTCCACCAGCGAAACCAAAATTAATATGATAATTAAGTGGTATTAAAGATGGACTACCCTTTAATATACAAAAAAAAAAAAAACCCTAAACAATTGTTATGCATTACTTTTTTAACTAGTTAAGTTTCATCAATCACACATTTTTACGGTAAATATCATGTTTACAGAATTAAACAAATAAAGGACATATAACTGTTTATCACGTCCAATATTTAATGAAGCTAAAGATTCTTACCATTTTCCTGTTTTTATATTAAATTGTAAAAGTTATAAAACACAAAATTTGCGAAAATTACAAAAATCACACGTTTTCCGCTTTCTGCTACATTGAATACTGCTTTTTTACAGCGAGTGGAAAAAGTTTAATAATATTTCAATACTCTATGGAACATTTATTTCGTTCCTCGGCATTAATGGTAATATTAAATTTTTAAATTAGAAAAAAAAACGATTTCAAATTAAAATATAACATTTGCTACAAACTTTTAAATAAATAATCCTTAAAAAAATTTTTTAGAAAAATTTCAAATTAAATAATGACTGTTTTAGAAAATTATTTTTAATTTGAATAATAAATTGTAAAAACAAAACGTGACCGAATGTAAATTTAATTTGAAAGGTACAAATAAACCTATTTAATAAGAATTCTGTATGGTACGTCAAAGATCGTACATCACTGAACAAATTTTTAATATTTATAGCAATTTTGGAGATTTTCAACCATGACATAATTAGACCAATATATATGATGACATAAGTATTGAAATACTTTAAATTTGATTTTTCTGCTAAAACACTCCTTTATATTTATGTTTGAGATATATTTTGGTTTCTTCAATATTTTTACTCGGGCTATTACGTACAGACGCGGATGGGTGATTTGAAATTTACCAGGATTTTTTGAAGCTCTCAACGCCTTCAACAAAAGATTTCTCTTTGGGGGGGGGGGGTCAAATGTTTTGGAAAGCTTATTAGAACGATTTGAAGAAAATGCAGTTGTACAATATTTTTTGTTGACATTTTCCTATTATCTTATTCATAATTTGATGAAAAAATAAAAAGTAAACAGTTTAAAAATTTAATGAGATTCTCAAATATGTTTAGAATATCTACTCGTACTCATGTGTAACAAGCATTAAAACTAAAATAAAAATTCTCTCTTAAGTAATTTTGACTGATTTGCGACTAGGTCGATTAATTCATTGGAGTCAACATTCAGTAAAACGTTTTTTTTGAGCTCATCAACATAAAGCTAGTAAATTTTGCTTTAAACTTGTTCGTAAACGATTTTTTATAGACGTTAATTTTGAGAAACTGCTGTTGCATGAGACTTGAGTCACTGATTGTGTTGTAGGTGTACACTACAAAAAACTATAAATAATTTTGTATATAAATAATAATTGTAAATACTTCCGATAAATAACCATTTTGTAAATACTTTCGATAAATAATAATTTTAATAATAATTTTGTAAACAATTCTGTCATAATTTTAATTTAATTTTTTCATACAATTGTTTACCCCGCGTTATAAGAATTGTCATTTACTCGCCATATGTACACGTCTATTTTTTTACTGTTAAAGTTGAGATTATTCAGTTATCGATGTCGGACTATATGGCTGTCAATTTTATGCGATCAATGTTTATTTATCATTCTGGCGACGTTCGCACTTGATGTACACTTTGGCGAAATGTACCGTTCTTTAAATTTGCTGCAGTTCATTTCGGTAACACTGTATTTGTTAGTAGCCTGGTACACACCACGCTACGGTGTCATCAAATATTTATAGTCTAAGCTAGTGATGTTGTTATCGGTTATTTTATAATAACCGGTTATTTGAATCTGGTTATTTTTGAATAACCGTTATTTTAACTGGTTACTAGTTATTTCTAATATCTGATATTCGATTCAGTTAGAACTATTAGATTAACTGAATAAACTAGTTACTGATAGTGCAATTTAGGTAAATTATAAATCTGTGCACTACAGTGACGCCAGTAGAGATGTAAAAATGGAGATTCAAATTTATTTAGTTTCTTTTTTTTTTTTTTTTTTTTATGTTTAAAGGAAACACTTACAGTAAATGGGATTTAATATTTATATTTAAACTAACTGACCCGGCGAACTTCGTACCGCTTCAACATCAATAAATGTTGTGTTAACTTATTAGTTGAATTAAATTCAGTTTTTTACTAAGAAAATTAATACTCAAAATTAATTAAGTTTAATAAATGTACAATATTTGTGAATGTAGTTTTAAAACATTTTAAATAAATTTGCGATTGCTTTATTTTAAGTAAACATTTGAAAAACATCTAAATTTTAAAACGTTTTAACTAATTTTGCGCTGAATTAAAATTAGAATTTCTAGAACAAAATCATGCTTTTTGTAATCTAAGTTAGAATAGAGTTCTGTATTGCTAACAATGTTACAAATTTATAATGATGCATTATCTAACAAATAATTTTTGAAACACTTTGCATGTTTGCTGGAGTTTATTTAAAATTTGTGAATGTATCTAAATACATTTTTTTTTTTTTAAAATCGTAACTACAGTAAAATTACGTCAAGGAAATTGTAAATATTTGTGTTAAAGTTGAAGATGTTTATACTGAATAAGTTTTTAAACATTTGCGCGACCGCTGTATTTTATTTAAAATTTGAAAATGTATGTAAATACACTTTAAAGAATTGTAACTAAAGTATAATTATGTAGAGAAAATTGTAAAAGATATTTGGTAAATCATGTTTGTAACATACAAACAAGTTTTTAAACACTTGGCATGTTTGCCATATTTTATTTAAAATTTTGTGAGACCAAACAATTTTGACTAAAAAAGAAAAAATAATTTCGGAAATTGGATCGTCACACAAAAAATCTTTATAACACTATAATCATTGTGATCAATCCAGTGGGAAGATGCCAGAATGCGATCGAATGGCTGGAATAGGAGGGTTAAAGATCAAAATGGAGAAATTCGGCGTTCGAGGCTATTTTATTTCAATTTCATTATCTATGCTGTCATATGAGGTATTCCAAAAAATTTTAATAAGATATTTAAGAAATTATGGCAATATATTTATTTACACTTAATTTGTATTACTATAAATCTTATTATTAAAAAAAAAAAAAAAAAAAAGAAAAAAGAAACAAAACAAAAGGAATGTTCAGAGTAGAAGCAAGAAAGTTGGGTGATAAGACTAGTCTTTTATAGTAGACAAGGAGGAGACCAGATTCACTATTCAGACTGACAGCAGGACTAGAATAAATGCGTCCATGGCGATGCAGAAATCAGAGTTTACTGTAGATTTAAATTTATGCAAATATTTACTAAAATGAGATAAAAAAAAACAGATACTATTCTAAAAAACATGAATAAAGAATAAATGGAAATAATAAAAAACTTGAATATAAAAAAAATTACAATAGATATTTGAAATTTCTATAAAACAAATCAAAAGCATAATAAAAAAAAAAAAAAAAACTATCCTATATTTTACTAAATACATTTAAAAATAATAATTTCTCCACAGATTTAGGAGACAGTCTTGTTCTCCTGTCAGATACTATTAGACCTGCCTTTGAAAACAACCTTTCACAAGGCACAGAGGAACCTACAGCACTTAATTTTTCTTGGGCAATACAACTCAAATAAGGAAAATTGTATTTGTTTTCTTGCCACCAGTTTAAAGGATCTTTTTCGTTATCTAAGATTTCTTGTTCTTGATACCTCTGTATTTCAATAAGTGCTCGTGAAGTAGATGTACCCTTACATTTATTTTGATGGGAAGATACATTTTGCTTCAGGTGCCCCCATATAGACAATTCATCGCCTTCATTTGTACCAATTTCTTGATGGAGTTTTATATTTTGATCTTTTTCATCTTGCTCTTTACTGATTATTTCAATAAGCATCTTTTTTACTGATTGCTTAGCTTTCTCAGCTGCAACTGTTGAGCTAAATGCAGCCATTTTGAAACGTGGATCTAACAAAGTTGCTGAAGACAAAGTTGAGCTATATTCGATGTTTTCTCATTTGATATGGTTTTAATTATATGTTCTAATATAGATTCTATACAAGAATTATAATTTTTTTTTTTTAGTATACTGTAAACCCTAATGGTGCCGTTTATTAATGGTATAATACAAGAAGCAGAACAATATTTTTCCCCACTAACAACTTTTGTAACACTTTCAAGCGGTTGAAGTATTTTGCAAAGTTCATTAATTATTTTCCATTCATTATTATGTAACAATGGAAGATTATAGTCTATGACAGCTATTGTACCCTTGATAGCTTTTTCTAATTTTATAAACCTTTGTAACATATAAAAAGTGGAATTCCACCTGGTTGCAACATCCTGAATTAGTTTTAACACCTCACAACCTTCATTCTCTTGATATTTTAATAATTTGGTATTCGATACAGGGCTGCGTTTGAAGTGTGATACAATATTTCGCACTTTTTCTAATATTGGACCAATCTCAGTGCCTGAACTTAAGCTGCTTCTTGCTATTAAATTAATTGAATGAGCCATGCAACCAAAATGTTTCCATCTCAACTGTTCTGTAATTGCATTTATCATGTTTGGAGCATTATCTGTAACTGTCAGTATTACCTTATCTGTAACTTTCCAATCATCAGTTACTTCTCTAATTTTATTAGCAAGATTTATTGCTGTATGACGATCTTCGAAAACTGTACATTTTAACAAAACAGAATTCATTCTAAATTCGGAATTAAGAAAATGGGCTGTTATTGCAATATAACTTTCATTATTTTTTGATGTCCAACAGTCAGTTGTCAAACATTTTTTTTGCATTTTCTAACACTTGTTTACATTTGTTAACAGCTTCTTCATACTTTGCAGTAATTAATGTATTTGTTATATAAGTTCTGTGGGGTAATTTATATGAAGGGTTTAATGATTTCACAAAGTCTTTAAAACCTTCATCTTCTACAATACTAAATGGTTGCAGGTCAATATAAAATAATTTTAACAGATTATCATCTATTTCTTTCTTATTGAGGGTATTTATTTTTTTTGGTAAAAATGATGTTAAACTACTTTGTACTTTTGGAGAGGTTAAACATATAGGATCATCGATTTCATTTTCATTTTCATTTTTCTTCTTATCATCTTTATATCTTTCAGATCCAATTGAAACTGTTGAGTGCACAGATGTTACATGCTTTCTTAAATTGGAATTAGTTGATTTATAAGATAACAGTTTTTTGCACATGTTACATCTGGCAATAAATTGTTCCTCTGTTGGTGTGAAAAAAGACCACAAATCACTTCTTTTGAGTCTTTTATACGATTGTTCCATAATAAACACCTATCATGAAAAAGTACATGAAAACTATATTTTGTTCATTAAACCTATTGAAAGGAGTAGGTAATATTATAAATAGATCCAAACATTATTCTCTTTAATTTAAAAAATATAATTTTTAAAAATTGAATAAAAAAAATTTTAGATTGTTAAAAATTTATCACAAACAATTTTTATTATAATAGTACAAAATATAACAATCCGGGCTGTATCCCAGGGGGGTTTTCCAAGTGAAACTCTTCCCCTTGAAATGTCTACGAAATAATAACTGCTTGAATTAAATGGACCGAAATTTATAATAAATTTATTTCTTTTCAATGTTTAACAAAAGAAAAGAAAATTAAAATTTTTATGAATTCTATGGAAACGACTATTTTTTATTTGTTTTTATTATAGTGTTCAAATATTGCATATACAATAATTGACTACAAGGCTTTACTGTACCATTTATAAATAAACATATTTTATAACACACACACACACATATATATATATATATAAATAAATGTATGTATGTATGTATAATTATAAAAATATTTTCGCCCTCCCACAAAATTTTGGTCTAAATATGGCCCTAATAACAATCATACCTAATAGTGAAAACTATATCAAAAATCAATTTAAAATATTAAGAACAACTAGGTTAAATTAAATTCAATTAATAAATTATTCCATAATGTTTTCATTTATTGTACTTTTTAACAAAGTTAACACTTATAATGTATTTTCAATCAAGCAATATTTCATATAAAATTAGATTTTGGTTCATATTTTACATTAAAATCATAATTTTAGGATCAGTTTATACATAAAAGCATATTGTTTTTTAGATTTAGTAACTTAAAATTTACCTTAATTAAATAACTTATAAATATAAGAAAACAATTTAGTACAATACAACTTAATTACTAACAATTTCTAATTATAACACAACAGATGTAAACATTTCAAATACTACCAAAATATTGAATACGATTTAAAGTTACAATAACCGAAATATCCAGAATAACCAGAATAACCAGAATAACCAGAATAACCAAAATAACCAAAATAACCAAAATAACCAAAATAACCAAAATAACAACCAAAATAACCAAAATAACCAAAATAACCAAAATAACCAAAATAACCAAAATAACCAAAATAACCAAAATAACCAAAATAACCAAAATAACCAGTAACCAGTTCAGCTGAAAGTGATATCGATACGATCTGGTTATTTTGTAGTAACCAGTTATTTATAACCGTTATCGATATATCGTGCATCACTAACTCCCGTGAACATGAAGTATTTGCTTCGAAACGCGTCGGGGATTTAAAAAGTATATATATTATTGTTAATAAGTGTTAAAATTTATTTTTGTCATAACTATATTTTTAACAATGAGTTTAAATAATAAATACAGGGGGACCGCTCTTTCGGGCGCGATCGATCGGGCGCAGGCGAACTCAACCTTCTACAGACCACCTACAGTGATTTTCAGGTATCATCCGTTAAATGTTATCATCTGTGTTAGTGAGAAACACGAGTTACCAAATACTGCTATCAGAAATTCCGTCCAAAAAATACCGTTCTTCATTAACGATTTAGTTTTTCTGCGCGTACAGCATGTTATATATGCACACACATATGTAATCACAAAATACATATTTTACATGATTTTGTTTGGTTATTCGCTTTTTTAAAATAACGACTTCAGTGTGAAATATTCATAAACAGATTTTCGCGATGTAAATTTAAGAGTTCTGTTAGCAATAGTGATACGAAACGGACGAAAATTATTAATATTAATAATCGGTAAAATGAATTGTCGGTTTTCTTCATTTTTTTTTTTTTTTCTAACATAGTCAACCATCAACTCTATGCCATTTAAAGTGTAACATAACTTGATTGAATTTTGCTTCTGATACATATTCCTTATATTATCTTTCTCTTTTATTTGTATCTAGCAAGTTTATTTAAGGATACGTTTATTAAAGTTTTTTCTGTTATCTATGATTTTAATTATATATTTAATTCCTTGACGAATCAACCCTCATTTCAAAAAAAAATATCGAAAAAGACAAACAAAGGAGCAAAAATTTTTAAACATAAACACATTAATGTTAATACTGGGCGAGAAATATATACGATATTACAAATTAAAAATTAAATATCTTTGTTTTGAATTTAATATTATGTAAATGTAAATTATGGTAATCTTTAAATTAACTCACAGAATGTTTAGTACGTGAAACATCCTACCCGGCTAACCTCTTTTTTTTTCTTTAGAAAAATTTTAAATCTTTAAAACACTGGACTAATATTATTTTCGTAAAAATTTTAATAAAGCCAATAAGGAAGAAGCTTTCAAATCTTGAATTTGTTTAAATATTCCCGATAAATGCACTGCGGGAAATTCTATTTTAAAAATAATGGATAATTTTTTTCTGTATATAAATAGGCAAAGACAAAACAGTTTAGTACCTTCTTCTCCACTTTTTATTAACCGATTTTCTTGCTTTTTTTTCTGTTTAGTAACTATTGATGATTTTTAGAGCTATCAGTACACAAAATTATGGAAACAGTTATCCTTTTTGTTTCGTATTTAAATAAAAAAGTAATACAAAAATTGAAGAAGGAAATCGCTGCAACTAGTAAATCTGTTCTTATTAAAATGTTTTAATTTTTCTTAATAATCATCATTATTGGCTTTTTTAAAGTGTACTAAATCTTAAGGTGTCATTTAATTTTTGTATTGAAAGTATATATAAAAGTATATGTTCTCAGATATATAATGAACGAATGTATAAGAATGGGAAAAAATTTTTGGAAATATACAAATTCATATATGCTTTTTTTAAATTTTTAATGATAATTATGGTCGAATTTGGACCATTGAGAGAACGCTAGTATTTATAAACACGTGACTGAAGTGGCAAACTGTAAATGTATGAGATACATCTACATTGCAAAATGATTTAATTAACCCAGAATAACACTCCTACTGAATAGCATGGACTCATCAAATTAAATGACGAATTAAAATCACAGTTTTTATAATCTTTTCGTATTTACCTGAAATTGCGTACAAGCAAGAATATATAAATTGACATATTCCTCGTTTTTAGAATTAACTTAAAAATATTAATGTGGTGAACATTAACGTCCCAAGTCCAAGTAAAAGCAGTCAGTGAAAATTTTTATACATATAATAATTGAAAGTTTTTAGAATATTTATTAATTAATAAACTGGCGTAACCTGGCGGATAGTTTTCACAAAATTAAAAATGCAGTATTGCGATTTTTTTTTTTATTTTCCAGCTACTAAGTCTTAATTAGTAACCTACATATTTATGCCGGGTGTAGGAGTAATCACATTTTTTTATAATCTTTTTATACCTACCTGGAGAGTCATTTCGTTTCGGCCGCTACACGATTCGTCTCGTTATATTTCGAATTCGTCTTTTTTCCAAGTAGACCTAGTTTAGCCTTAGTGAGTTTTTAATTTTTTTTTCTTCTATAATTATCATGTTTAAGGCGTAATGAATCAAAAAAGCACCCGTGAAATTAGTAATTAATTTGTTTAGAAAATAAACCAGCTGTTTTCAATGCTTCTTTTGCATTCGTATATCGCAAAAAGAATTATTTTCGGTTATAAAGACTTGAAGTTCTGATTATGTATTCGTTTAGCGGGTTATTTCAATAAAAAATTTCAGAAAGAATTAGTAGATCATAGGAATAATTTCCCTCTGTGACGGATTTTCTGCTTTCAAAGGAAATCCATGTGCTTTATAATAAATTTTTACATTCGCAAAAAAATTAAATTAAATTAACTTTAATGATTATGAAAAACTACTAAAAAAAATCGTTTATTACTTTTAAGAAATTATTCTTCTATTCTTATGTTTATTTTTAACGGAACCCACTCGTTTGGGCCAAATCGACTTGCCCTGTTTTTAATTTAGTATTATGTAAATTGAAATTACGGCAATTCATACTTATTATATTAAATCCCTAGCGGTTGACACATTGTGCTCAACTGCTTTGCTGTATTTGATATAAAATTATATATTTTTTTTTTTTATTTATTTATTAATTTTTTCTAAAATACAGTTACCTGCAAAATAAATATTTTAGAGCTAGATATTAAATTCTGCACGTTATGTAACACGGATTAATTACTTAGCATCATTTTTTCTTATTACTGTGAAATATGACCTACATAAACCAGAATTCATTTTTAAACCATGTAAAAACATCAATAAAGCAGCTCATTTAGTAATAAAATTAACATAATTAAGTAACAAAAATTTTCCGATTTTTAAACAACTATTTGACATTCTTAAAAGTATATATTTGTTTTATAACCGTTATATGTAATTATTTTAGAAAATATTGATCGCCAGTGAGTATTCCAAAAAAATACAACAGCACTAAAAACATATATGCCGAAAATAATTTTATGGATATATTGTAAACTGTTCATATTTCTCAAACGGGCGTCAATTTTTTTTTTGTCGGTTTGGTTCTCACCATGGGGGATTTCCTGCGAGTGATTGAAACGAGGTAATGAAGAGGACCTCGAATATTTTACAATATGCGAATCTGCAGGACTAAAAGAAGAAGAAAAAGTAATAAAATCGTCATGGAAAAAATCGTACATTTTTCTTGGAATTGACTATAGGTCTATTGTAAAGCAGTTATTATTATTTCGGCTGAAGAAGAATTACTAGAATATTTTTCGAATAGACTATTCTTAATACTGACCGTAGTACGGAGAATTAACGAATGAAACTGTTTTCTGTAAATAAGTGTAGCGCTTTAGTTTGTTTATTTAACCAAATCCTGAATAGCTTCATAAGAGGTGAAATTTATTTACCTGCACTGTTCATAACCTGTACGATTGGCTATTCGGTTTTTAATTTCTAAGAAAATGGTTAATTTTCCTAACAGAAGAACATAACAAAATGTACAATGAATGCGTGTAAAACTTGCCATTATTGTTATTTTTACTTTTCTGTTCCGAAAAAAAAAGAATGCCGCAAAGGATGTAGACACATAATGGTTTTTGTCATTCGTCTATGAACGTGATATAATATCAACAAAATAAAGAAAACATAGTCTTATTGATAAAAGTAACCGAGTAAAAAAGAGAAATATGTCGATTGTGACAAACGTTTGTTGAAAGTCGCAACAAATTATAATCAGCTTCAGCTCGAAGATTATCTTCGTGGTGTAGCACAATGTAATTAGTTAACTTTAGTGTTTGTATGTATTATAGGTATTATTATTATTACTTATATGTAAGATTTCGAAATCGTTTATTTCTATATTTATAATTAATGTTATTATTATTATATTATAATTGCAAACTCTTATTTTGTTGGGAAAACCTGAAAGAGGAAAAACATAATTTCTAATTCGACTAGCTGTATGAATACTCGTTGTACCTAGTATGTATATATGGTTTGAGAAATTACCATTCCGGTGGAAAGGGGGGGATAATTTTTTTGAGACAGTTTTATCACAATACATACTATAGGTTTCAAATTGTTGGTAACTTAAATATTGTTTATGCGTGTTACAGAAAATACCTATTTATTAAATAAAACTGTATCCATTTCATATAAGAAAGATTGATTCCTTATCGAAGAATAATGAGGATATTGTTCCAATTTTGTGGTTTTTAAAAATTTCAGTTATTACTAAACGACCAAACATTGTAATTTGTGTAGTATGCTGTAAGCTAATTTAACAGGCTCAGCTTGATATCCGCACAGTTGTGTTTAAGCCGTATGTGAAAAAAAGAAACAAAAAAAACGACGGACTAAAATATTATTTTTCTTATAAATATGTTCAAAATTTATCCTCTTCTCTCTTTCATGCCTACTTCATGCGACATTTTAAGTTTTTGTTTACTACAAAACATGCACGCAGGAGCAAGTTCATTTTTTTATAAATATTAAACATTTTTTTCTTTCTGTGCGTTTTACTTTTAGGCAAAATGAGATTAAATCTGAAAAAGCAACCTAAAGGAATCGAACAAAAATAAAGACAAACATTCTAAGGCTAACTGACAAATCATTCTAAATAAATTAATGAAATAACTACACAAAAACAAATAGACGATCGTGCTCATTTTAACAATTACTCATTTTTGGTTAATCACATTTTGCCTCAACGGAACTTTTCTGTTCAGCAAATACAAAAAGAAAACAAGCAAGTGTACGGATAATTTAGTATTTGCAACAACACATTGTAAGTATCGAAATAAAAACCGGGTAAAGGTCCTTGATTGACGTGCCCAAATAAATAAATAAGACTAAGGTCGAAAAAGGTAATTCTCATTTAGGTTTTGCAGTCATTACCAATAAGCAGATATAGAGAACTAAATATAGCTTCTTTCATATTATTCACTAACGCTACTAAAGATTTTTTTTTGTTTTCCAAATGAAACCAAAAAACCTTTAGTAAAGAAAGCCGATATGATGAGAAACAGAAGTAAAATAAGTTACTATTATAAATATTTAATGTAAATTGATAGAACGATGATTCAAATAACGAATACCTGCAAATTATTCCTTTTAAAGATTTGTGTTACTCAAATCCAACCCAGCTGAACTGACAATATTTAGAAAGTATTATTGCAATTTAGTTTGATAAGTTAGTAAAAAAACGAAATTCTAGAGAAAAAAATTTGGTTAAAACGCGTTTTGTAACTAATAAACATGTTAATTACAAAGTGGTTGTAGCCATTGACGGTTCTTTTCCTTTTTATATTAAAAACTTTTTCACAGTAGAAAATTAATTAATCGCTTCTATTTCTCAACTTACTTCTTTACTTTTTCTTTTTCCCTACAAAACACGCATCAAGTATTGTCGAGTCGATTTTTCTAATTATTATAATTTTTTTATGAGCTGCTCGCTTCATTATTAAACAAAACAAGAAAAGCTTCTTCCTTATTGGCTTTATTAAAATTTTTATGAAAATAATATTAGTCCAGTGTTTTGAAGATTGAAAATTTTTCTAAACGAACTAAAAAAAAAAAAAAGTTAGTCGGGCAGGATGTTTCATGTACTAAACATTCTGTGAGTTAATTTAAAGATTACCATAATTTACATTTACATAATATTAAATTCAAAACAAAGATATTTAATTTTTAATTTGAAATATCGTATATATTTCTCGCCCAGTATTAACATAAATGTGTTTATGTTTAAAAATATTTGCGCCTTTGTTTGTCTTTTTCGACATTTTTTTGAAATCAGGGTTCATTCGTCAATGAATTAAATATATAATTAAAATCGTAAATAACAGAAAAAACTTTAATAAACGTATCCTCAAATAAACTTGCTAGATACGAATAAAAGAAAAAGATAATATAAGGAATATGTATCAGAAGTAAATTCAATCCAGTTATCTTACACTTTAAATGACGCAGAGTTGATAGTTTGTAATTTTTTAAATACGGCTGACTATACATTATCAAAAAAAGAAAAAATGAAAAGAACCAATAATGCATTTGACCGATTATTAATATTAATAATTTTCGTCCGTTTCGTATCACTATTGCTGACAGAATTCTTAAATTTACATCGCGAAAGTCTGTTTATCAGTATTTCACGCTGAAGTCGTTGTTTCAAAAAAAAAAAAAAAAAAATAGAAGATATTTTAAAAAAGCGAATAACCAAATAAAATCATGTAAAATATGTGTTTTGTGATTATATATGCGTATATAACATGCTGTACGCGCAGAAAAACTAAATCATTAACGATGAACGGTATTTTTTGGACGGAATTTCTGATAGCAGTATTTGGTAACTCGTGTTTCTCACTAACTCAGATGATAAAATTTAACGGATGATACCTGAAAATCACCGTAGGTGGTCTGTAAAAAGGTCTGAGTTCGCCTGCGCCCGATCGATCGCGCCCGAAAGAGGGTGACCCAAATACAGTTTTATGGCATATTTTGAACATCATTTAAATAGAGTTTAAACCAATACAAATCAGGTCTTGGAACACACAGATAAATAATTCTTCCGGTAAAATTTGATAATCTGCAATCCATCGAAATAGCCCACTGCATAGGATTAAAATTCTTTACCGAGTAAGATTTCATGTTAATTCACTAAAACAGTGACGTTCTTAAACTAATGCCTTCAAGTAAATTCGGAGTTTGATACGGACCACCTGGTGTTTGATTTTTCAGGAATGATAATGATTTTTTAAAACCTGAGCATACATGTTGTAACGGTTCTAAACGTGGGCTGGTACCATTTCGCCTAAATTTACGGTCGGGTTACTCAGGTAATAAAAAAAAAGGTCAGACAAACATACGAATGATTTCGTGTTGGCAACAGCGCGTCATCATTATCGAATTTTAAGCAGACTAAACGCATCATTTTTTTTTCTATTTGATTCCACTGTGTCAAGGTTTTTTTTTCTTTCCGAAATACAACAAAAAGGTTTATATGAAAATCAGATATAGTGAAAAAATACCGCTAAAAATGTTTGATGTAAATATACGCGAAACGACCACTCCGATTAATATTTGCGAGTTATTTTATTGGATGTCCAGTGCTGTATAAATCCCACCCGCCTTATCAGTCAGTATGTAAAAGCCTTATTGATATTTAGTGTAACAAGAACAATTAAGGTTCGGAGTTGCAGAAAAAACAATAAAAAAGCTAAATTATAATTAGGTGTAGTTTCGAAGTGGTCGCGTTTATGTAAGAAAAAAGGAATAAAAATCGAATAGAATTAACAATAATGACATGACATCGAATGATTATTACAGCGGTAATTTTATTATTGATTATTAAAATTACAATTATAAGTACATACAAAAAGTAAATGTTAAAATTAGGAAAACAGTTGTTTCTTTTTTTTTAACAAAAGTTCCTGAACCTAATTTCATTTTTCTTTAATTCAAAAAAAGTGAATTTGCAAATCGAAAGAATTTAAAAATTAAATACTGCTTCGGATTTGAATAAATAATCAACAGTAACGTATACGATTACAAGAGATTTTTCAAAATTTGGATATTTGGAGGAGAAAAATTACTAGATTTACTATTAAACTCTGTGTACAGCAGAAAAAGAGGAGTAAGCAAGGAATAAACAAAGTGAAGACCCTGTTATATGGGGTCAGTTCATGGCTTTTATGGGATTAATAAATGAGCATAGATTTAAAAGCACCATATCAAAAAAATGTATATTTTAAATATTATTATATCTATCGAGTATATTTGTTATATTTGATAATCTTTAACAATAGATTTTTAGTTGTAGAAAGCAGTGAAAATAAGGACAATTGATTAAAAAATGGCGAAAAATTGGTTGTAATAAGGGTTATTACATTTTTAGATGTGTCGCACGGTAAAAAAAAAAAAATTTTAGAAGATACAGTCATGATTTTTTTCCCTATTCTACAAGATGAAACGGTAAAACTTGGCGCATGTTGTTAAAAATACTTCTAAAATAGAATTTTAAGGTATAAATAACTTCTCCAGAAGCCTAAATGGTTGCTGTTGGACTTTGAAAAATTCCTCTTCAAATTAGTCACGTTTATTATAATGACGATGTTTTTCAAGTAATTTCAATAATTGGAATGAAGAAAATAAATAAAACGCAAAAAATGTTGTTTTTAGAGTTTCTGACAAAGTAAAAAAAAATTGTTTTTTTTTTCAATTTTTTGGGCACGTCAACAGTAGAACTTGCCCAACGCAGAGAACTGTACATTGTATAAGGAAAAGATTAAAAATTGAGGAGATAAAGAAAGCTAACAAAGGAACTATATTGAGAGAGGAGAAAGCAAGAATGGCTTTGGCACTGTAAGGAGTGGGGAGGCCAAAGCGCAGAAGATTGAAATAAAGGGGCACTGTCCTCCTTACTCTTGTTTCTTCTATTTCCCCAGTGTCCAATCGAATTAGATTATAATATTTTTCTTCTTTCTTTTATAATCTGTTAAGTCAGCCAGATTTTTTGGCAAATCCAAAAAAAAGGCAAAGAAAAAAAACCTTCTATCTTACTATTTAAAATGCTTCATTCAATAAATTGCCAAAAGATTACGATTTAACATTACAAAAAGATAAAAGAAAGAGAATATAAAAAGACGCTATTCAATTAACCAAATATTTTATCATACACTTTTGACGTACAAAATAAAAATTTATAGCAATTAAGCGAAAATAATTTTTTAATGGATGATAATTTTTTTTATTCTCTGTTGTCAAAATCTAATTGCATACCATTTCATTTAAAATGTAATTTGCAATAAATATTTCAATATACAAATATTAGATATATATATATATATATATATATTATTTACCTGCTCGATTTGTTTTTATAAATGATATACCCATTGCTATATTAGCCTGAATCTAAATTTTTGGTTTATTCACAAGCGAAAATTTAAATATTCAAGATAGAAGAATAGTTTCCTTCAGAACGTTGATACACATAACACTCAACCCAGAATAAATTGTGACCTCATAGCGTAAAACAGTCAGTATGCGGTGATTTTCCGCATATTGAGATGGATTTGGCATTTCTTACGACCTTTGAAAATATTAAAATTTTGGTAATAATCATTCAATTTCTCGGAAGGTCTCGGCAGCGGGCGAACGCGGCATTGTTTGTCAAAGACGCATTCGCGGTTAAAAAATCGAAGGATCTGACCGCTATGCAGGGGTAGCGAACTAGTTTCGTTGTTCGTGGCCGAGAAGCGGAAATAGAGCATTTCCTGACAGTATAGGCGTTTGAAATGCGTACCGAGCTACGTTGAGCCGGAAGAAGTTATTTTGATAAAAAGCCTAGAAAAGGCAAAAGGCAGGGTGAACTAAATGGAGCTTTATTTATGTTTTCCTAATTTTAACATTTACTTTTTGTATGTACTTATAATTGTAATTTTAATAATCAATAATAAAATTACCGCTGTAATAATCATTCGATGTCATGTCATTATTGTTAATTCTATTCGATTTTTATTCCTTTTTTCTTACATAAACGCGACCACTTCGAAACTACACCTAATTATAATTTAGCTTTTTTATTGTTTTTTCTGCAACTCCGAACCTTAATTGTTCTTGTTACACTAAATATCAATAAGGCTTTTACATACTGACTGATAAGGCGGGTGGGATTTATACAGCACTGGACATCCAATAAAATAACTCGCAAATATTAATCGGAGTGGTCGTTTCGCGTATATTTACATCAAACATTTTTAGCGGTATTTTTTCACTATATCTGATTTTCATATAAACCTTTTTGTTGTATTTCGGAAAGAAAAAAAAACCTTGACACAGTGGAATCAAATAGAAAAAAAAATGATGCGTTTAGTCTGCTTAAAATTCGATAATGATGACGCGCTGTTGCCAACACGAAATCATTCGTATGTTTGTCTGACCTTTTTTTTTATTACCTGAGTAACCCGACCGTAAATTTAGGCGAAATGGGAATTCACTCTAAACGTTAGCTTGGTCCTCAGGGATGCCAACCAAGAGGTTTTATCCTCGTGGATTTTCTTTTCTTTTTAGTTTTAACAAAATTTTAAAATATGCGGTTTTAAACAGATTACTTTCAGAGCTTTTTATAACGAACAATATATTACTAAAAAGGACACCTATCTATCTTTCTTTGCCGGTCGACCGCTGACAAAACAATATTTAATCCGAAAATAGCGCAATTATAATATATGTATATAATGAATTAACGATAAAATAAAATGGTACGTAATTATCGGCGGTGGTCCGTGGTCCGTGAGTTTGCGGTGCGTTGACTGGCTGATGAAGTCCAATAGTCGCGATTCGTTTACGTTTTTTCCCGAATTTAACAATTTCCGTTATTAACGATTTTTTGTCACCTTTACCGGTACGATTGAACACTTTTCAACGATAGGTAAAAAACTTCTTATAATACGAACTCTTCGGAGGTACGAGACATAACTCAGTGGCGGTAGAAAAAGAACTAACTGACTCAAGGTAAAAACTGCGACTGACTGACCGAAAGTAAAAACTGCGACCAACTGACCGAAGGTAAAAACTGCGACCAACTGACCGAAGGTAAAAACTGCGACCAACTGACCGAAGGTAAAAACTGCGACCGACTGACCGAAGGTAAAAACTGCGACTCTCGCTAAAATCTTCATCTCGATTTTCCAAAATTTCGACCGCTTACTCGACCGTGACCGCTGGACTTGGCCGAATCAGGTAGATCCTTTTTGTTTCCTGCGGGATGCTGATTGGCTGGTCCCACCGACAACAGTTCCAGGCACGCGCACACTCGCACCCGCACCACACATTCCAAATTATTTTTGTTTATTATTATTTTTTAGAAATATATATGAGTTCCATGTAATGGATACATTACAATGTATATATATCACCCTGACCGCAATTATAAGAAATGAATCGGCAACACTTTGCATCTCTTGCAAAATAATAATAAACAAAACACTTCTAAATCTACTGCTATGGAACGAAACAAAAAGGCCGAGATTATCCCGTTAAAAATTGTCAATTTAAATAAAATAATAAAAAAGGACATTATTTATTTTTCGTTTTTGAATAAGTTTGGTTTACTTGTTTTTATTTCATATTAGTGATTGGTTTCAATTCAGGAGTAACGTTGATAAATTTAAGTTATTGAAAAGTTACAAATTGTTATCTGTTTCGATTGTCCGTGACGGTCGTTATTTATCCTTTGCATTTTAAATTGAAATGTAACTGTAACCGTTGTTCAGTCGTTTATAAATGTGCGTTTGATTTTTTTTTTTTCTTTATTTCCCTTTATTGAATTCATTTCCTTTATTCCAGCCGTATTTGTCTTCATTAAGTTCATATTTCGCGCGATAATCCTTTAATTCGTTCACTTTATATACTTTTTTTTTACTATTCTATCGTTGTGATTTATGTGAAGGCAATGGAAAACCACCACCTATACCATCATATACGCGCTAGTCAGTACACAGCAGACATATACATGAATGCGCTTGTAGCGCGATAAATCAAACATTTAAAATTAGTTCGGAATTTAGTCTACCGTGCGTACCGTTGCGTTGTATATAACAATTCCCTAGTACACTATGTCTTTTATCTGTTCAGCTGAAATGTACGAGTAGGTAGTTGCCAATGCTCAGAAGCTGAGTATCGCACTATATAATAATGATGAGCTTTGTGATAGAAAATTTTTGCTTTCGCTTTGTTTTTTGTTTTTATTTGATAAAGAATATTAATTACACACCGATTAGTTTAGTATTTGCCAATTATTACAAACAGATACACACTACTATATAAAGCATTAAATCTATATATATATATATGTAACCATACGTGTATTGCTATATTTTTCTGTGTATAGTACAAGTCTATTATATGCACTTATTTCAATTAAAATTGTGTTGTATTTATTAGGTTAATTACTGGAAAAACAAAACAATAATAATAATAATGAAATTAGCTATTAAAAAACTACAATTTTGTGAAACAGAAATTTTTGATTACATCTAGTTATATATTATTACAACTTACAATTTTGATAATTACTTTTAACAAACATAGTATGGTAGCTCTGAAAAGGTTATTTCTAAAGAAGAAGAATTCAGCAAGTTACAAGAAATGTGAACAACGGGATGAGCTGAAAAACTGGAAAAATCAAAGCGATGCATAAACAAGATTAAAAAAGTAACGGCAATAAATGGGACTCAAAAGAGAAATCGATGGAAAGAAAATAAAACGGAAAATAATACTAAACAAGGGAATTTAAACAACAAACTGGTGAAACCAGAAACGATACACGAAACTAGAACCTACAAAAACCATTCAACAAAATGAAACTTGCCAATCAATCAAAACCGACCATTACTAGCAGCGCAGATTAAATGATAAATATTCACTAGGAATTATCTATTGTAATGTGTCTGGCGCGTCTGAACACTATGAATTTAGTAGCCGATAAACCATGAAGAAAATTTATACCCTCGTAATAATTACGACAAAAATTCTTGCTGCTTTGCAACATAATAAATTTAGTCTGAGTATATCCGTTCCAAATTTGATTATTGTTCTTTTATTTATGGTAGTGCGTCCAAGACACGTCTTTCCAAACTAGATGTAATTCAGAATTCTTGCCTTCGTCTCTGTCTTGGCGCTCTTAAATCCTCTCCAACCACTGCTAGTCTTGCCGAATCCAATTCGTCACCCCTATCCATTCGTAGATCTTATTTAGGCTATCGTTTCTTTGTTAAACGTCTTCCTCTCGCATCCTCTACCCTTGTTCAGTCTTATCTTTCGATTTATAATAGCTGGCGCTTCACTCTCAGCAAAACCCCTATTCTGGCTTTTATTTCACATCGTCTCGGTTCATTTTGGCCGTATATTATCTCGTTCAATAATCTCTCTTATTTTTCCTTCGACTTCGCTGACATCTGTCATCCTCCTAAGGTATTTATCCTCCCCTCATTTGCAAAAAATCTCTCCCAAGCCGTAATTAAACAGGTATTCTACAGCACTATCAATTCCCTATTTCCCTCTCATGTTACCATTTACACGGATGGTTCGAGGGGGCCTGGTGGTGTTGGTGCTTCTTTCATCCTTCCTGATTTTAACCTCTCAGAATCTTTTCGACTTCCTTATTTCTGTTCCATATTCACAGCCGAGTTGTTGGCTATCCTTCGCTCTATTATTTTCATTTCCTCAAATCAATTTTCCTCTAAGTTTTTAATTATTTCTGACTCTTTGAGCGCCCTTCAGGCCATATCCTCTCCCCTTCCTGATCATTCGTGTGACTTTGTTATCCTCCGTATACGTTCACTCATTCACAATCTTTCCTATCTCCATTCAGTCAATATTGATCTGCTGTGGGTACCTGGCCACTCGGGCATATTTGGCAATGAAGCGGCTGATTCCTTGGCTCGGGCTGCTGCTGCTTCCTCTCGTATTTTTTTAAAAAAAATTCCATCGTTAACCTGCTATCAGTTTGTAAAAGCTTTCATATCCGATTTTGGTCGGATACCTATGTTTCTTCTTTTTCCAACAGTTGTTCCTTTTACCTGTCAGTCCAGCCTACTCTTCCTTCATATTCATGGTTTCTTTTACATCCCTCTGAGCATTTTCTAACTTTTCCGTTCACTTTTAATGAATTATTATCAGCGTTCCCGAAAAATCCTAACTCTTCTCCAGGGATAGATGGATTATCTTATATTGTTCTTAAGAATCTTCCTGAATATTATCTTAAAATACTCTTAAATCTATTTAACTCTATTCTCCATCTAGGTTCCGCTCCTCCGTCATGGAAATCCTTTATCATCGTTCCCATCCCCAAGGGTATTAATTCCTCGTCCTTCTGTTGCATTTCTCTTGCAAGTTGTCTGAGGAAACTTTTCGAATCCATGTTGAACCGTCGGCTGGTTTGGTGGCTGGAAAACAATGATGTCTTGCCTAACAACATGTATGGTTTTCGTTCTGGTCGAGGTCCTACTGATTGTGTTTCTTTCTTCTTGTCCCACATCTATAAATCGTTTATCCAGAAAAATTATACCCTAGCTACCTTTGTTGATATTTATAGTGCCTTTGACAGCGTCCACCTTCCAACTCTTAAGAGCAGAATGTTATCTATTAATTTACCTTCTCACTTCACATCCTTAATCATGAGTCTTTTCCTAAGTAGAACTGTTACTCTAAGATTTCCTTCCTTTTCAGAGTCACGAAAGGTTTTTCGAGGCCTCCCGCAAGGTTCCTGCCTTAGTCCTACGCTCTTCAATATTTATTCTCTTGGTGTCGCCTCTCTTAATCTACCTTCTACTTCCTTATTTTTTGCAGATGACATTCTACTTTTTTCAACTGCTCCTAGCATTCTAAATGCTTGCAATAACATGCAAGAATCCTTGTATATTCTGCAGAGTTCTCTTTCTCAAATCCATCTATATATCTCTTCTCCAAAATCTTCATGCATTGTTTTCACATTTCGTTCCTATAATCCTGAGTCAATCAACGTAAATATCGACAATACACCTATACCTGTTGTTTCCTCCTTCCGCTACTTAGGAATCTTTCTGAATAGCCGTTTATCCTTTACTGAGCACATTAATTACCTCCATTCGTCTACTCTAGAACGTTTGAATATCTTAAAGTCTTTATCTTCTTCCCATTGGGGAGGTGATCCTATGATACTTCTTATGCTCTACAAATCCATTGTTCGATCCAAACTTGATTTCTGTTGTTTTCTGTATGGTACTGCTGCTCATTCTCCCCTAGCTAAATTAGATTTAGTTCAGAATGCAGCCCTACGCTTATGTCTAGGAGTCTTAAAATCCACGCCTATTCCTGCGATTTTAGCAGAGGCTAATGTGGCTCCTTTATCCATTCGTAGATCCCATCTCGCGTATCGGTTCCTTATTAAACGTCTACATATTTACCCAAACAATCTTGTCCCTGCATATTCTTCTCTCTTGCAAGATTGGCGTTTTTCCTCTAATAAGGTTCCCATTCTCTGCCACATTGCCTCGCGTCTTATTAAGTTTTCGCCCTTCATCCTAACTTTCGATAAACTTCCATTTTTCCAGTTTGAGATATTAAATGTTATTCCTTCTCCTAATATTTTTTCTTTGCCTTCTTATGTAAAATATCTCCCTGCTCATGCAACAGTTTATGAATTTAACCAGGCAGTTTCATCATTCTTTGCTAACCATACCCTAATTTTTACGGATGGGTCCAAAATGGCACACGGAGTGGGTGCATCTATCTACATTCCTGCTCTTGACCATTCCAGCCTGTTCAAAATTCCTGCATTTTGTTCAATTTATTATGCGGAGACATTGGCATTACTACGTGCCATTGAGCTCATTCCATCTTTTCCTCAATGTAAAATGTTCCTCCTAATTTCTGATTGCAAAAGCGCCCTTCAGTGTATATCCTCTGCATATGTTCCGTCTTACTCTGATCCTATTATTCTGCGCATCCGATCATTGATTTTCAGTCTTTGCAGATTGCACTCATTAACCATCGACTTTCTTTGGATTCCTGGTCATGCCGGAATTACGGGCAACGAAAAGGCGGATTATCTTGCTCGTTCGGCTATTTCTTCTGGGCGGCCAGTCGGACGGATTCCTTCTCATGAATTATTAAATATAGCAAAAAGTATCCAAAAGGCCAATTGGAAATCTTTTTATAAATCATCCTTCTCCAGTCCTAATTCACAATATTTTTCCATTCACCCTAATCCACCTACTCAACCATGGTATCTATATTTTCCGCACCTTCCCCGATTCATCATATCTGCTATTTGTCGTCTTCGATCTGGTCACAGTCGACTTCCTGCTTCATTGTATCGTTTCTCCATAGTGTCCTCTCCTATTTGTCCGCTGTGTATCGATAACACAGTCGTATGTGACTCTGATCATGTATTCTTTGAATGCTCCTCTTTATCATCGGAAAGGGCAGCTCTATACGCGGAGCTTCTCTCACATGATGTTCCAACTCCATATTGTGTGTCCTTTATTCTCTCATTACAGTCAACGTTGATCATACCAATTGTAGCAAAATTCCTATCCTCTGTACTTCATTATATTAATATCTAATCCCTTCAGTATTTCCTATTTTGGCATTCCTAACTTATCGTGTCCAGTGATTCCCAACGAACTCCTCTCTAAACGAAGAACACGCACTGATGTTGCAGTTACAGTCACAAACAGGCACAGCTCGCAGTTAATTTTGCGGGCTCGCTGTCGCATTTGCGGCCCTAACGGTAGATAGGTGAACTCCTTGTTAGCCGGCACTGCGGGCGCTGCTGTTGCAGTGTGGCCATAGTGTTCAGTGAAAATTTTCATAATTAAAAACTATAAACTTTGCTTTATAGTGATGGAGAAAGTCATTGAACTTTCGGATAATTGTTTACGGACGCTAAGCGCTGTGTTCTATATAGGTTTCGTGCTTGATGGATCTAACTGCTTTTTAAACATCCCGTGTTTCTTCTTCCTTAATTATTTATAGCCAGATTCCTTTGTCCGTTTGTACTGTGGGCTCTGTAATTGCAGATGTGGCCATGGTATGGGACAGCTAACTCCTTTTGCTCTTACCTTCGTCATTTCTTTTCTTTTCAGGATACATACGTTTGGCATTTTTCGACGTTGATTGTTATTGTTTCTCCATCTTTGGTATAGCATTCTTTATCAGATTCCATTCCTTGTTACTCCTAATTGCTGCTATGTACACATGTTGATGGGTAATCGTCCGTTGCTGACAAGCCCAGAGAAAAACCCAAACAAGAAAAAAAAAAAAAAAAAAATACATCCCTCCCTTTGTCGTTCTGAAGTTGTTTCCATTGTTCGTATGCTCTTTGGCCATTCTTTGCTGCCTTCTTCCAGATTTCGTTTCTCCTTGATTTCTTCTCCACACTGTCCTCTCCATCCGGATGATGCAATTATTTGCGACGCTGATCATGTGTTCTTCCAGTGTTCATCCCTCTCGGTGGAGCGTTCTGCCTTATATTCTTATTTGCTTAAGCTTGGACTTCCTACCCCTTATTGTGCATCCTATATCCTGTCCTTTCCTTCCCCACTAATTATTCCTGCTATTTGTTCCTTTTTAGTTAAAATCTCTGATCGAATCAAAATATAACCGACTTCTTTCCCTACCTTTTGTTTCTGGGTAAAGGTCCTTGGTTGACGAGCATTTGAATTTAGCAATATTTTTAGAACTAACAAATTTTACCGTTGTTTTTCTTTCCTTTTTCTTTCTTTCGCGCTTTACAAAAAATGTGAAAGAAAGAAAAAGGAAAGAAAAACAACGGTAAAATTTGTTAGTTCTAAAAATATTGCTAAATTCAAATTAAATCGATCATGTTATTTTATTTTTTATTTTTGTTTCTTTAAACAATGTGTTACGATCGAATTTTTGTTTCTTTAAACAATGTGTTACAATCGTATTTATCTTACTCAATCTTTTACCTAATATTCTAACGGTTTTAGACAACAGCAGAAATATGCAAGTTACCTTGGATGTATTATATTTTATTCGTGTTTCTATACAAGCACATGCAAACATCGGATGCCGGAAATGTATGATAATATAATTTTTAAATCAATGATTAACGTATTATTATTATTATTTTTTTTTTTTTTACCCTGTGATATACAAAATAACATCATACTTGCTTTTACAACAATATTTAAATTCTACAAAAATAAATGTCCCCAGGGTGGGGAGTAAAAATATCATGAAGAATCACTGTTTTTTGTTTTTTTTCTTTCTTTGCTTCACAATCTTATTTTTTATTTCAGAGATTTTTTAAAATAGTTTTCTTTACACTCCAATATGGAATCTGTTAATTTATTGTACATGTCATATAATATGATAAATGCTAAAATTCGGAAAGTCTTTTAAAGAAGTACTTGACAGAAGAGTATACTTTGAAAAGTAAGAGAGTGAAGAGGTTATACATAAAATGCAGTATGACTCATTAAAACATAATGAAAATAGAGTATGTATATCTGTGTAAATGTGTAAAAGTATTAATTCATAGTAGCATTCACATTGTAATAACCAGTATAGCTTCTGAGGTAGCGAGTATATGTATGGTTATAACAGAACTTTACAGTGGAGACTGTTATGAATATCCGCGAATATCCATTATCATTATGAAAAATTAGTTTAAGACTGTTAAAATACTTTAGACAGATACCGGAATATGCATTTACACATTCGATGCGTGTGGTAAAACGGATGATATAAATGCTGTTTGGCTAACGATTAACGTGTGTAAGCGATATATCGCGAAAATCACCGTTTAAAATCATCCTTTTAAATGTCACGACGGATAACTAATTAAGCAACCGCAACATTATGATGAACCGCAACATTATGATGAACCGCAACATTATGCTGAATCGCAAAATAGGAAAAATGGTAAAACATCCCTAATGAGGTGGTCAAAACACTACCGTTGAAATGTCCACTACCAACAATAGAAATATGGGAACGTGCTTAATGCTTGAATACCCGAAAAATGGTTCGAATAAATGATATTTTAATGCTATTTACAAATCTACTTTTGAAAAACCACTTTAGCTAAAGATAATAATAATAATAAAATCGCAAAGTTTTTAGCTATAAAGCATTTGCGAATTTGAGTAGTATGATCAGTTGAAACTCAAAAGTCTTCGAGTGTTCATTGTTTGCTTTCTTGAAGATTATACTCTTTAGAGTTTTGTTAAAGTTAAAAATTTTCTAAATCCTTTCATCAGTCATCATATTTATTTTTTTTTTGGTAAGTAATATAATACATTCATATATTTTTATTTATTTATTTATTCATTTTAATTATTCACGTTTTTTCATACTCACAATTGATTTGATCATTCACCCCCTCGTAATAATTTTTTTCAAAAAATTTTATTCTCAAAATGATTTTTGAAATTTTTTTTTTATTTTCTGCTTTATTTCCTAAATATTTCAATAATTCCTCATATATTATATTATTCTTTGTTTAAATCCTAAATAAAAAAATGTTTAGTGTAGTTTATTTCATTCAATGCAAATGAATTTTCCTTTTTTCTTAGACTCTCTCAATTTATTTTTCTGTATTCAAAATTTTCATAATAGATTTTTACAGATATATATTGTAGAGTATCAATATTAATTTATTTAGTATTATCAGATTGATTTTATGTAATGAAATGAATTTTTCTTTCAAAAAATAATGGATTAAATATATTTAAGTGAGATAAAAATTTATTAATGAAAATCCCCGCCCCATTTTTTAAAATATAGAAAATCGGAGATTTTATTTCTTCAATAGTATTAATTTAAACAATTTAAAGAATAGTATTCGAAGATTTTTACTTTTCATCTGTTTTTTATACTATTTTTTAGTAAAATTTCTCCATTTCTATCAATAATTTCATTAAATTATACTCATTATTCTCGCCGCCCCTGATAATATATACTCAATAAAAAACTACATTTCACAATTTATTACTATTATTTATGAATTATTAATACTCAAAGTAACCTGTTAAAAAAATAAATACATTCATTTCAAATAATGAAATGGGTAAAGCATGTTTCTATTCCATTCTAAAAAAGCATAGATTATTCAGTGTTGAAATTATTTCGAGATTTGTTTCTTTAAAGTATAAATATGCTCTGCACCATCCATTCGGATGTAATAAAAATTTTTAATGATATTTTTCTGTTTAAATTCTCTGAATATATAATATTACTAACACAGTCTATCATTCTGTAGAAGTGTAATTTTTTTAATACATTTCTTTTAACAATCATTTATTTATTTTGTTTAGAAAACAAAAAAAGAAAGACAGATAGATATGTATTTCGTGGATAATGATGTCATTAAAGAAAATTTAGGAATTGATTTTGCAAATAGCATTTATCCACAGGCAACTATAAATTGTTACACCGGTGTTTCGGAAATATTCTGTAAAAAACAAATTACATTTCATCCGAATAAGTTAATTTTTACAAATGTTATAAACAATGGTCGATATATTAAATCATTCGAGATGTGCTATCAGGAGAGTCTACAAGTAGTATTATCGTTAGAACAGAAACTAAAACAAACGAGTGATATACATAATGAGCTGGAAACATTTTCCAATTGCTTTATCAATGACATACCCCCCATTGAAGTTCAATGGCTCAATTTAGCAACAATTTATAAAAAGTACTTCGCCCCAGAGCTTTATATATTTACAACTGAAAAATTTAAAAAAAAATATTTAAAGTTAAAAACAAAAAATTGTCATGCTAGATGTAAACAACTTAGTATAGGCTATAAAAATTCCATTCGTAACGTAACGTTATTTGTAATAAACAGAGAAATATATAGCATTCCCTTTAGACAGATTACAAATCCACAACGAGTGTTCTCTTTAAAAGCTAACCTCATTGGTTCAAAAAAGCTTCCTTTATAGATTCATTTATTTATTTTTTTTTTTTTTAAACAAGCATTATTTATATTTAGTACTCAATATTTTATTTTTTATTTTTTATTTTTATCACTAGATCATCAAAAGTTGTAGGTGAAAAAAAATTTTTTTCTAATCATATATTTTTTTCTACAATAAAAAAAGGATATGGATAATATACGCAGAAAGTCTACAAATATAACATTTAACATCATTCCAAATGCACCTATAGGATTACCGGAAGCAATGGTAAGAAAACTATTAATTAAAAAATACAAAAAATTTTTTCCATTTTTATAATATTATCTGCTTATGCACATGATTTTTACTCATATGTTAATGCTTGAAAATTAAGAAAAGTTCGATCTCTATAAGATCACCAATTCATTTTTACATGATTTTAATATATGAAAATAAAATCTATTATTTACTATAGATTATAATACAACACGTTAGCCCCGAAATATATTTAAAAATTATAAATGGAGTAACGGTGAAAGGAGTACTACAATTTTGGACTAACAAAGAAGCTTGGGAGGCTAGCTTAAGACAATGCCCCTTCGGTGAATTTATAGAAGTACTCGATCATGTTCGGAGGGGTGAATATGTTGAGAGACACCCCCCCATCAATGAACATCAACAATGCCATAACGAATTTGCGGATTGACTACGAGAATTATCGAACTCGATTATATGATTTAGATCAGTCATCAGATATACAATCTTATTCGTCGAACTCTAGTTCGTAAGTAAATATATAGAAATTTTAACAGAGCGTATACATTAGTGAATGTATATTATGAATAACTTCATTCAAAACTTATGTATATGTTATTTCATTAATATATAGATCATTCAATAATGCATCAACCTTCATTGATGATGATGATGATGAAGAAGAAGAAGAACAACAAATGGATAATATAATTGTGATAGATGATGATGATGATGATGATGTTATCATAATTGATTAGTTTTTATTATTTTTTTTATTTTTGTAATAAAATATGAAGCTTTTTTAAAAATCATTCTAGTCAATTTTAACCAATACTAACTTAATAATACAATTCCTTACACATAATTATAAACCATTGTTAGCGATTTCCCCTTTTTCGAGGAATATAAATATGTCGAACGAATCATTTAAAAATCATTAGATTTTCAACACGTTAATGTAGAATTTAAATATTGTTGTAAAAGCAAGTATGATGTTATTTTGTATATCACAGGGTGAAAAAAAAAAATAATAATAATACGTTAATCATTGATTTAAAAATTATATTATCATACATTTCCGGCATCCGATGTTTGCACGTGCTTGTATAGAAACACGAATAAAATATAATACATCCAAGGTAACTTGCATATTTCTGCTGTTGTCTAAAACCGTTAGAATATTAGGTAAATGATTGAGTAAGATAAATACGATCGTAACACATTGTTTAAAGAAACAAAAATAAAAAATAAAATAACATGATCGATTTAATTTGAATTTAGCAATATTTTTAGAACTAACATGAATTTTTTGAAGAAAAAAGTAAAGAAAAACAACGGTAAAATTTGTTAGTTTTACGGATAAATCAGTATAGTTGTATTTAACAATGCCTATGCAGTTAATAATCTTTTGTCATTCATTTAACCGTGCGCTCACACACATGCCCACATACATGTATACCAGTCTTAATGGTATGTTTATTATCAACTATCTCATTCATCCAGTTTTAAAGCTAATTTTCGGCCTTTTTTATAAAACTGCCTCGAAAAGGATGCTAACGGATATTTCATGTCTGCCACTGCAGTGCAGTTCTGCAATAGTAAAGGTACATAATTTATCTCACTCTCACTCTCTTATTCTATAAGCGGATCTCTACCTGTCGTTGCGATTCAACGGTTGTTTCTTATTAGCCATTTCGCACATTTCAAGCATACATACACACACATGTTCACACATATTTACTCACCCTTACGCGCATGCAGTGTCGATACATGATCTGCAGGTGCTTCTATAATGACGAAGACTATTCGTAGACGTTCCTGTAGATTTCGAAATATTTTCGTATTGAAAAATTTTAAATGTAAAAATTGAAAAAATCTTAGAACGAAACATTGAATAAAAATTTCCTTCATAATCTGTATTCCAAATAATAAGACTCGTACGTTTTCATCAGCCCCCTCCCTCACGTGTAAAAATTTAGCTTTTATTTTCTCTCTCTGTTGTATCAGTCTATTTAAATGATATGAATAATAATAATGAAAAATTTTTTTTTTAAAGATAATAAATGTAAATTGAAAGTTTTACAGAAATTTCCATCAAAGTTTGAAATCTATGTATTAGGTTTTGACCGTTTTTCAAATAAAGTCGTAGATTTACCATTCATATCGAGGAAAAAATAAAAAAATAATTTTTTTCATACTTGTATATGTAAGCATATACACGCATGCATATGCTGAGAGATAAAAAAAAAAAAAAGAAAAAAAAAAGATTATTTAAATTTAAATAAACAGTTGCAGTAGTCTAAAAAAGCGGGGACTGGGAGGTCCGCTAATCCGAACCCCAATTCCTGTCCCGGAGGCGAAAATTCACCCCAGACCGGTAATCCGAACACGAAATTCACCCCAATTCATGTCCAGGTGGTCAAAATTCACCCAAGTTTCCCCCGATTCCTCCGAGTTTCCCCCGATTCCTCCGAGTTTCCCCCGGACGGTTCCCGTACATATCCGATAAACCGAACGTCCAAACAGTGTCCCGAGGTCAATAAACTGTCCAAAGTGTTATTCGGGGGGCGCAAGTAACCCCAATTAGTGTCCAGGTGCTGAAAGTTTCCCCAAGTTCCCCAAATTTCTCAGAAATTCCTCCGTAAGCGTCCCGCTCGTTTCCGATAAACCGAACCGATTATTAATTAACATAAGTATATTAATTAATGTCCGAAAGTAACCCAAGTCTCCGCTGGCCCCTCCCGTCGCTCTGTTACCACAATTTTTTTCAAAATTCAGGACAAAAGTAAGAAAATTCCAAAATTTAACCCCAATATATTATTTAATGCGTAAATCTAACCTATAACTCCAGTTCACACCTCTCACATGTATATTTCGATCCCGCACACGCTCCGGTCGCCGTCGCGAAAGCGCACGCGCCGATCCCCCGCATATTCCGATATCCGCCGCGATATCACACACACACACACGAACGCTCCGTCTCCAAAATTCCCTCGTACGCGTCCTGCTCGTTTCTGATAAACAGAACCGATTATTAATTAACATAAGTATATTAATTAATGTCCGAAAGTAACCCAAGTCCCCGCTCGCCCCGCCCGCCCACTGCTACGTTATCACAATTTTTTCAAAATTCAGGACCTAAGTAAGAAAATTCCAAAATTTAACCCCAATATATTATTTAAAGCGTAAATCTAACCTATAACTCCAGTTCACACCTCTCACACGTATATTTCGATCCCGCACACGCTCCGGTCGCCGTCGCGAAAGCGCACGCGCAGATACCACACATATATCTATCACACCCACACACACACACGCGCTCCGTTCCCAATACCGCGTTTTATTTTTTATAAAATTAACTTAAGTATAATTTTTTTATTTTCCCGATTCCCCGATCTTAATGCCATATGCCAAGACGCACGTCACGATCCCGCGCATATATCCAATATAACGTTCCCCGCCGCAAAAGCGCACGCGCCGATCCCACGCATATTCCGATGTCCATCGCGATATCCCGCGCATACATGCGCTCCGTTCCCGATACCGCGATTATTTCTTTAATATTTCAAAGTATGAGTATATATTATTATACATAATATAAAATTAGCCGAAGCATATTTTTTATTTTCCTGATTCCCCGATCTTACTACCATATGCTAAAGTGCACGTCCCGATCCCGCGCATATATCTATCATAACGTTCTCCGCCGCGAAAGCGCACGCACCGTTCCCCCGCACGCTCAGACCGTTTACACTATCGCGATTATTTTTTTAATAATTATTTTTTTCACATAATAACCCAATCCCTGCTCTGTAGTCTAAACCTAACCGGTTATCCAAAACATTTACAAATTAACAAATCAATTATTTCTATAATCTAAAATAGCCTTAGTCTCCTTTACCCCTTCCACCCTCTTTTACGATCGATTTCGTTGTTTTAATATCGAATATATCGCATTCTATTTACTTTTACTACGAACATTAAACCCTCGATCGACGCTCCCGACGCCTCCGTCATTTCATATTGAGAGGTAAGTATTTTTTTATGTGACCGCTATGAATGCACACCGTCCCTTCTCGCACACCCATCTGCTGTCGTTAGTTCCCATATCGTTCATAATAACTTTTATTCAACTCCAAGTATTATGGAATTATTCCAATTATATATTTTCTTCACTTCCGATCATTTCTTCTGACCGTTCATAATATTTTTATTTTCCTCCGGTTCTAAAAATAAATCCTACAATGTCTTCAACGCGATGAATGCGCACACATCTTCTGCAGTTAGTTTCCATATCGATCTTAATAATTTTTCGAGTCTAAATATTATAGAAATAGCCGAAGTACATTTTTTTCGTTTCTGATCATTTCTTCCGACCGTTCATAATATTTTTATTTTTCTCTGGTTCTAAAAATAAATCCTACAATGTCTTCAACGCGATGAATGCGCACACATCTGCCGTCGTTAGTTCCCACATCGTTCATAATAATTTTTTCGAGTCTAACTATTATGGAATTATCCTAATTATATTTTTTTTGCTTCCGATCTTTCCTTCCGACGGTGTATTATTTTTATTTTTCTCCGATTCTAAAAATAAATCCTATAATGTCTTCACTGATATGAAGGCTTACACATCCTCTGCAGTTAGTCTACATATCGTTCATAATATCCTTTATTCAACTCCAAGTATTATGGAATTATTCCAATTATATTTTTCACGTTTCCGATCATTTCTTCCGACAGTACATTATTTTTATTTTTCTCATAATCTAAAAATAAATCCTTCGATACCTTTACTGTACGAATGCATACACATCAGCCGTCGTTAGTTCCCATACCGTTCATAATAACTTTTATTCAACTCCAAGTATTATGGAATTATTCCAATTATATTTTTCACGTTTCCGATCATTTCTCCCGACAGTACATTATTTTTATTTTTCTCATAATCTAAAAATAAATCCTTCGATACCTTTACTGTATGAATGCATACACATCCTCTGCAATTAGTTTCCATATCGTTCATAATAGTTTTTTTTACAACTCCAAGTATTATGGAATTAACCTAAGTATATTTACTTCACTTACGTTAAATTCTTCCGTCCGTTAATAATTTTATATTTTTTTCTCAGATTCTAAAAATAAATTCGTCGATGTCTTCACTGCTATGAATGCGCACACATCTTCTGTCGTTAGTTCCCATACCGTTCATAATAACTTTTATCCAACTCCAAGTATTATGGAATTACTCTAAAATATTTTTTTTCTCCCTCCAAAGATTTTTTCCAAAAGTAAGTATTTGTAAATTTATGTCGAGTAGAGTTTTATTTAACACGATTTCAACCCCCTCCCTCTCCTTTCCGCCCTACACAAATTACAAATCTTTCATATTATTTTTCACGAGGACATCCACCCGAATGTGAATCCGCGCCACCCATTCCTGCACACACATATGCTAGAAATGGTTTCCCAATCATTCATATTAATTTTTTTTCCAAGTCTATTAGTTTAAGAATATTTTATTTATTTCAAACTCCAAATATTTTTCAAGATCGTTTCATATTATATTTTATTTTCTGTTTAAGACCCCATCAAACCCTCGACTGTCGCAAAAGCATCCCGACACTTCTCACACACGTTCTCCATTATACATTATCAAAATGAATCGAAATTTATAATCAACGAAGACAATTTACTGATGGTATATACTTTTTTATATTTTTTCCCCGTACTCCTCGACCGCCAGATCCGTCACAAAAGCGTACAAGTCGTTCCCACACATATATACATTGCCACGACTACACAACACTATATCTGTGCATGTTATACATTCCTATTATGTATTTTCAAAATCGAACCGACTCTCAATATTTTTCACTTTACACGGATCTAAAAATTTCTTCTTCTCTCCTTTTACTGCCCTGTACTAAATTAACAACCATACATAATGTTATTTTTATTTATTTATTCTCAAATACCTATACACGCATACACATCCGTTAGCACTATTTACCAAATCATTCATATTAATGTATTACAGATTTTTAAGCTTCCAATCATTTCACCGTTCATAAGTTTTTTATTTTTATGCAAATCAGTCGTCGTGAATCTCAAACATCCGTTCTGCACACATGTTTCTACGCATTCGTCACTGTATCCGTCCGTTATTCCACTTTCATTTATTTTATTCATTTGTTATTTTTCTATCAAAAGCCTGAATCTAACCTTGAACCTCTTTACCGTTCATCATTCTTTATATGTAATACTTTTCTGAGCTTAGTTGCCGTAGAATTTAATTAATCGATATATTTTATTTTTCAATCGACAAAATTTTTTAAAATCTTTCATAATCATATTTTTATACAAATACAAGTATGGTTTTAATATTTTTTAAATTTCGTAAATTATTTTTCCGCGATATACACGAGTTCGTCTATGAGGTGTTGGTGGTCAATTGTATAGAGCGACAGATAGAAAAAACCTGTTAGTTTACGAACCACAGCATGTTCGAAGAAAAAAAAAAACACGGTAGCACGACCAGATCAGGGTTGCAATGTGCGAGTGAGAGAGTGTATGTGAGTGAAATAGAAGGTTATATTCTCGAGGGCAACAGCCTGATTGTAAAAATACGTTAAAGATACCTGCATCTATCCCTGAACAGTCATCATATCGAACACAAAAAGGTCGCCTAAAAGAATATTGTTTTCTTTTTCAGGTAACGAACAGTAACATTTTTTTCTCTGTGTTATAAAATTAGCCCGAGTATATTTTTTATTCTTTCATTACGCTAAAATTTTTTCAAATCTTTTTTGTAATATGCTGTGCAGACAAATGTACGCCGCAGACACTTCTCGCTTCATTACTACTGATATATCTGTACGTTCATTGACACTATTCTTATCGTAATATAGTTTTTTCAGGAAATCGTAGAAAATGGTTCTTCGCTACATTCATACTATGTAATCTATTTCCAAAATTCAAATCGTGCATAATTACTTTAAAATCAACTTAAATATATTTCATCATTTCCAAAATTAGCAATCTCCTTACAGATCATTATCTCATTTTCCGATTGTCAATAATATTTTTTTTTTAATCTATCGTACATATATTATTTTTTTATCGTTTAAATTTTTCTTCAATTCGCAAAGGGCCTAACCTATAGAAAACATATTCTTGTAAACATTCATGACGAATTCACTCCTTCTACTTACATTATGAGTTAATTTTTCTGTAATTATTTTTAACATCTTGAAATTATAGTAGTATTTTTTTAATTTTTTTATTTTCCATACATGACAAAAATATTGAAATCACTACATCTATAAATGCATTCACCGTAAGACTCCACTAAACTATCATGAATTTTTAAAATTAGCCCAAACATACTATTTTTCACTACAAATTACATTCGCCTATAATTTTTTCTATATAATCACTAACCTACGAAAACACTTCGTTCGTTTTACTCACGTCGAAGCAATCACTCCTTTTCCCTCTTGCTATCTATGTTCAAAGTCTAATAATGTAATACGAAATTATTCTAAATAAATGTTCATGCTAGCAAAATTATTACATCACCCCTTTTTCTACACAATTGTATGCATGTTTCCGAAAAATCTCACTATATATTTTCAAAATTAACTCCAGCCCACGTATTATTTTTACATTTCATTCATTTATATTTGTTTAATCATATCTGCTGCAAGACCGTATAAAAGAATACAAGCAGTTCCCGCACACATAATTATTGTTCAGAGGTGTTGTTGGCGTACTTTATCATATACTTTTGTAAGCTCATACAGAACGGCTTCATTACCTTTTATCATTCATTTAGATGCGGAGTCACACAACTTTTAGCGGAGCAATCAATTCTTTGCAAAACTAATGATTGAAAGCACCCCCCCCCCAAAAAAAAAACAACGTGGAATAGCGAGGATTTTTTTTTACACACCCAAAATAAATGAGATAATTATTTCTCTATATTTATCACATTACCAAGATTGTGTATATCACGCGATCGCCTCTTTCACTCATTCGTCGATTTCAAATGCGAAGGAAATTTTCGTACCATGCTTTATTCATACATTTTATTTCTGAATAGAATGTTATATGGCTGGGATGGCAGTAAAGATTTCAATTTTATATATGAAGAAAGGATGAAGCAATCCAGAGACTGTTGTAAATGTATAAGTCTTATTATTTGAAATATAAAATTTGAAGGAAATTTATATATCTTGCTTCGTTTTAAGATGATTTATTTTTACATTTTTTTTTTTAATCTCCCTCTTACTATTATTTTTGAAACGGATGTTGATAACTATGAATAGTATTTGTGATTATAGAGAGAGAGGTAAACGTTTTCCTTACTTTTGACTAATTATGTACAATTTTCAATCATTTTTTACAATTTTTCGCACATTTTACTACTTTTACATTGTTTTAAGCAATTTTTGCTATTTCGCATCATTTTCCAGTCTTTTTTTTTTTTGTACTTTTTACACAATTTTCATCGATCTTTCAACAACTTTGTAAGGGTTTTTTTTTTTCTTTCTTACATCTCATTACAATATCGTTAGTCATCAATGATAACAGTACATATTTATGCTTTCACATCACCTTTCGCTTCATCTGTGCACATCTACAACTTAACAAGCGCAGAACCAGTTGAATGTTGTAGGCCCGCAATCACGATCTCCATTTGATTATTGGATTTACCAGACACATCTTTGAACGTTTGATTTAATGAATTGACAGGGACTTTGTATTTTGCTCGCCCGCTCGATATCTTCAACAGACTATCATGCTAACGTTTAATAAGAGCAGCCATAAAGCTCCAGACGTTTACTGAATGTTTTCTCAACACATTCACAGCCCTACCCCATACACTAAGGAAATCTTTAAACACCTCTATAACCATTCCTTTTAAGCTGGAGGGGGCAAGGGACTCCTATAATCGTTTTGACAATCAACACTTCGTCGTCCATCGCCCTAGCTTTACTTGTCGTTGCACAGACATGTAGTAAACGTTTTCTTCTTTTACAATTTTTTTATATTTCAACACTATTAACAAATTTTCACACATTACTAACTAATTATAAACAGTTTTCCATTATTTCTTAACATGTTCTTATGTTTTAGAGTCTTTTTACGCTATTTTTTTGTCACCAATTTATGATATTTCTTATCATTTTCTTGTGTTTTAATGTCTTTCATACAATTTTACTCAATTTTTCGTCATATTCGTCAGTTTTTTATTTATCTTTTACATTATATATCTGAATGTGTCGAATATCCATCCTTTTAACTATATTTTATAATTTGATACGATCATAGATAATAACAAAAGATTTAATTCAATATTGTTCACAATTTATTCAATAATTTTTATGACATTCATTAAAATCAATAAAAATAATCATTGCTTCATTGTTTCAATGTTAAATTCTAATATATCATTATCAGCCATTAATATTTTACAACATAAAATATCTAATTTAACTGAATATATCCTTCTTCAGCCAACTTTTCTTCAATCATCCAAATTTCAGTATCTAAACCATTATTTCCCGATTGTTTAGATCTGTGTAGTATCAATAATCGCTCAACCAATTCATTAGGATCGTCAGAATAATTGAAATGAGAGTCTTCAAGATTTACTTTGCGAACAGTCCTATATGCACGTTTCTTTTTCGTTTTACCCTGATAAACTTTTACATTCTTTATGGTAGATTGAAATAGAGGACGTATTATTTTTCTGTATTTAGGAAGTGGAGTACCCTTTAATACACCAGTAACACGTACATGAGCTCCAGTAAATTCCAGTATTTGTTTATATAAAGCTAAATCATTATTTGTATATTTATTCTCATCAACATTTGCTTCCATCAATAAATGAATCAGTCCTGTTGTGTAAGGAAATTTAGTTAGTGTTCTTCCTTTTCCTAAATAAATTTCACCACATTTCCGATTCCATGAAATTGGTGTTGAACCCATCATATACTCATGTGTGTTCGCATTATATTGTATTCCATATACAGGATCATTTGGTAGAGGTTCATCATAATCTATTTGAAATGGAGCCGTTTCATGTATATTAAGGGCATTATTATCACGATTTTCATATTCTTCTTCATTTTCAATAGCAGTCTCATAATCACGTTTCCTACTGTCATTAGAAAGTTTGTGTCGTTTTACCATTGATATATCATCACTTATTCCATCAGAACCATTTTTCATCCTTTTAGGTATTTGTAATGATTCCCGAATATCCAATATCTGTTTTGTAACAGGTTCAAGCATTGCAGCTGAAGTATTTGTAATAGATTTAGTCGCATACTTTAACGCATTATATTTTTTCATTATATCGCTGCGTATCCTTTCCAGTTCGCTTTTAAGAAGTGCTTCTTTATTTATTCCGTTATTACCAACATTAACCATCACTTTACTCGTTGATACCATTATTACAGGTAATTAAAAATTCATCAAAACTTACATGTAAATCTTCTCTATATATACATTTCACAATCTATTTTGAACACAGAGAGTTAATGCTAATTCATCAGCAATAAATTATAGAATGTTTTTAAAGGCTTAAAGGATGCTTATTATATACATATTGTATTTCAAACTGTTCCCTAAATACACAATTCATGAAACAAAATCTTTATAAATAAAAATAAACAACAAAATTGGAACAGAAATTTTAATGGAATTTAAGAATCAGTATTTATTTTTCAATATACTAATATCTCAAAATATGTGATAACATCTAACCTTTTACTAATGATATTACAAAATCTGGAGCAGTGTAATTCACATGCAGGATATATATATATATATATATATATATATATATATATATATATATATATATATATCTACATATATACACATATATATATACATATATATATATATATATATATATATATATATATACATATATATCTACATATATATACATATATCTCTACATATATACACATATATATCTACATATATATATATATATATATATATATATATCTACATATATACATATATATCTACATATATACACATATATATCTACATATATCTACATATATATACATATATATCTACATATATACATATATATCTACATATATACATATATATCTATATATATACATATATATCTACATATATACACATATATATCTACATATATATACATATATATCTACATATATACACATATATATCTACATATATATACATGTATATATACATATATACATGTATATATATATACATATATATATATATATATATATATATATATATATATATATATATATATACATATGATGTGTTATACTTTATGAGATGGGTATGTTATAAAATTCAATTTAAATCTAACAATCTTGTTACACAAACGTAATTTGTAAAATGATATAAATTTCTCAAATGTCACTAAAGTTACATGTTTTTCTTTTTAGGCTTTCTACTCAAAATTAGTCAACAACGCTACACTTTGATATTGTTTAAAAAAAATTATAAATTTTTTATATTATCTATTATTTTTTATTATTTAAACTATACTTCGCGTTATATAAGTTATACAAATTCATTATAACAAGCTCCAAAAATTGTCTAGTGCTATCCCCAAACAGCAATATGAAACATCATATTTCCCCAAAATCCTCAGGCGTCCACTGTAATTTCTATATTATTATCATCATCACTAACACTAGTAAATTCTTCCTTTTTAACACCATTATCACATGAGTCATTGTTTAGAGGTTGCAGAATACACTCAAAACCAGAAAAAATGACAAATTTACTTTTATTCAATCAACTGCTCAAGCTGATGTTACATTATGAACAACCTATACCAGCTTGTTATAATGAATTTGTATAACTTATATAACGCGAAGTATAATTTAAATAATAAAAAATAATAGATAATATAAAAAATTTATAATTTTTTTAAACAATATTAAAGTGTAATGTTGTTGACTAATTTTGAGTAGAAAGCCTAAAAAGAAAAACATGTAACTTTAGTGACATTTGAGAAATTTATATCATTTTACAAATTACGTTTGTGTAACAAGATTGTTAGATTTAAATTGAATTTTATAACATACCCATCTCATAAAGTATAACACATCATATGTATATATATATATATATATATATATATGTATATATACATGTATATATATGTAGATATATATGTGTATATATGTAGATATATATGTATATATATGTAGATATATATGTGTATATATGTAGATATATATGTATATATGTAGATATATATGTATATATATGTAGATATATAGATATATATGTATATATGTAGATATATATGTATATATGTAGATATATATGTATATATATGTAGATATATATGTATATATATGTAGATATATATGTGTATATATGTAGATATATATGTATATATGTAGATATATATGTATATATGTAGATATATATATATATATATATATATATATATATATATATATGTAGAGATATATGTATATATATGTAGATATATATGTATATATATATATATATATATGTATATATGTAGATATATATGTATATATATATATGTGTATATATGTAGATATATATATATATATATATATATATATATATATATATATATATATCCTGCATGTGAATTACACTGCTCCAGATTTTGTAATATCATTAGTAAAAGGTTAGATGTTATCACATATTTTGAGATATTAGTATATTGAAAAATAAATACTGATTCTTAAATTCCATTAAAATTTCTGTTCCAATTTTGTTGTTTATTTTTATTTATAAAGATTTTGTTTCATGAATTGTGTATTTAGGGAACAGTTTGAAATACAATATGTATATAATAAGCATCCTTTAAGCCTTTAAAAACATTCTATAATTTATTGCTAAGTTTTGATGAATTTTTAATTACCTGTAATAATGGTATCAACGAGTAAAGTGATGGTTAATGTTGGTAATAACGGAATAAATAAAGAAGCACTTCTTAAAAGCGAACTGGAAAGGATACGCAGCGATATAATGAAAAAATATAATGCGTTAAAGTATGCGACTAAATCTATTACAAATACTTCAGCTGCAATGCTTGAACCTGTTACAAAACAGATATTGGATATTCGGGAATCATTACAAATACCTAAAAGGATGAAAAATGGTTCTGATGGAATAAGTGATGATATATCAATGGTAAAACGACACAAACTTTCTAATGACAGTAGGAAACGTGATTATGAGACTGCTATTGAAAATGAAGAAGAATATGAAAATCGTGATAATAATGCCCTTAATATACATGAAACGGCTCCATTTCAAATAGATTATGATGAACCTCTACCAAATGATCCTGTATATGGAATACAATATAATGCGAACACACATGAGTATATGATGGGTTCAACACCAATTTCATGGAATCGGAAATGTGGTGAAATTTATTTAGGAAAAGGAAGAACACTAACTAAATTTCCTTACACAACAGGACTGATTCATTTATTGATGGAAGCAAATGTTGATGAGAATAAATATACAAATAATGATTTAGCTTTATATAAACAAATACTGGAATTTACTGGAGCTCATGTACGTGTTACTGGTGTATTAAAGGGTACTCCACTTCCTAAATACAGAAAAATAATACGTCCTCTATTTCAATCTACCATAAAGAATGTAAAAGTTTATCAGGGTAAAACGAAAAAGAAACGTGCATATAGGACTGTTCGCAAAGTAAATCTTGAAGACTCTCATTTCAATTATTCTGACGATCCTAATGAATTGGTTGAGCGATTATTGATACTACACAGATCTAAACAATCGGGAAATAATGGTTTAGATACTGAAATTTGGATGATTGAAGAAAAGTTGGCTGAAGAAGGATATATTCAGTTAAATTAGATATTTTATGTTGTAAAATATTAATGGCTGATAATGATATATTAGAATTTAACATTGAAACAATGAAGCAATGATTATTTTTATTGATTTTAATGAATGTCATAAAAATTATTGAATAAATTGTGAACAATATTGAATTAAATCTTTTGTTATTATCTATGATCGTATCAAATTATAAAATATAGTTAAAAGGATGGATATTCGACACATTCAGATATATAATGTAAAAGATAAATAAAAAACTGACGAATATGACGAAAAATTGAGTAAAATTGTATGAAAGACATTAAAACACAAGAAAATGATAAGAAATATCATAAATTGGTGACAAAAAAATAGCGTAAAAAGACTCTAAAACATAAGAACATGTTAAGAAATAATGGAAAACTGTTTATAATTAGTTAGTAATGTGTGAAAATTTGTTAATAGTGTTGAAATATAAAAAAATTGTAAAAGAAGAAAACGTTTACTACATGTCTGTGCAACGACAAGTAAAGCTAGGGCGATGGACGACGAAGTGTTGATTGTCAAAACGATTATAGGAGTCCCTTGCCCCCTCCAGCTTAAAAGGAATGGTTATAGAGGTGTTTAAAGATTTCCTTAGTGTATGGGGTAGGGCTGTGAATGTGTTGAGAAAACATTCAGTAAACGTCTGGAGCTTTATGGCTGCTCTTATTAAACGTTAGCATGATAGTCTGTTGAAGATATCGAGCGGGCGAGCAAAATACAAAGTCCCTGTCAATTCATTAAATCAAACGTTCAAAGATGTGTCTGGTAAATCCAATAATCAAATGGAGATCGTGATTGCGGGCCTACAACATTCAACTGGTTCTGCGCTTGTTAAGTTGTAGATGTGCACAGATGAAGCGAAAGGTGATGTGAAAGCATAAATATGTACTGTTATCATTGATGACTAACGATATTGTAATGAGATGTAAGAAAGAAAAAAAAAAACCCTTACAAAGTTGTTGAAAGATCGATGAAAATTGTGTAAAAAGTACAAAAAAAAAAAAGACTGGAAAATGATGCGAAATAGCAAAAATTGCTTAAAACAATGTAAAAGTAGTAAAATGTGCGAAAAATTGTAAAAAATGATTGAAAATTGTACATAATTAGTCAAAAGTAAGGAAAACGTTTACCTCTCTCTCTATAATCACAAATACTATTCATAGTTATCAACATCCGTTTCAAAAATAATAGTAAGAGGGAGATTAAAAAAAAAAATGTAAAAATAAATCATCTTAAAACGAAGCAAGATATATAAATTTCCTTCAAATTTTATATTTCAAATAATAAGACTTATACATTTACAACAGTCTCTGGATTGCTTCATCCTTTCTTCATATATAAAATTGAAATCTTTACTGCCATCCCAGCCATATAACATTCTATTCAGAAATAAAATGTATGAATAAAGCATGGTACGAAAATTTCCTTCGCATTTGAAATCGACGAATGAGTGAAAGAGGCGATCGCGTGATATACACAATCTTGGTAATGTGATAAATATAGAGAAATAATTATCTCATTTATTTTGGGTGTGTAAAAAAAAATCCTCGCTATTCCACGTTGTTTTTTTTTTGGGGGGGGGGGTGCTTTCAATCATTAGTTTTGCAAAGAATTGATTGCTCCGCTAAAAGTTGTGTGACTCCGCATCTAAATGAATGATAAAAGGTAATGAAGCCGTTCTGTATGAGCTTACAAAAGTATATGATAAAGTACGCCAACAACACCTCTGAACAATAATTATGTGTGCGGGAACTGCTTGTATTCTTTTATACGGTCTTGCAGCAGATATGATTAAACAAATATAAATGAATGAAATGTAAAAATAATACGTGGGCTGGAGTTAATTTTGAAAATATATAGTGAGATTTTTCGGAAACATGCATACAATTGTGTAGAAAAAGGGGTGATGTAATAATTTTGCTAGCATGAACATTTATTTAGAATAATTTCGTATTACATTATTAGACTTTGAACATAGATAGCAAGAGGGAAAAGGAGTGATTGCTTCGACGTGAGTAAAACGAACGAAGTGTTTTCGTAGGTTAGTGATTATATAGAAAAAATTATAGGCGAATGTAATTTGTAGTGAAAAATAGTATGTTTGGGCTAATTTTAAAAATTCATGATAGTTTAGTGGAGTCTTACGGTGAATGCATTTATAGATGTAGTGATTTCAATATTTTTGTCATGTATGGAAAATAAAAAAATTAAAAAAATACTACTATAATTTCAAGATGTTAAAAATAATTACAGAAAAATTAACTCATAATGTAAGTAGAAGGAGTGAATTCGTCATGAATGTTTACAAGAATATGTTTTCTATAGGTTAGGCCCTTTGCGAATTGAAGAAAAATTTAAACGATAAAAAAATAATATATGTACGATAGATTAAAAAAAAAATATTATTGACAATCGGAAAATGAGATAATGATCTGTAAGGAGATTGCTAATTTTGGAAATGATGAAATATATTTAAGTTGATTTTAAAGTAATTATGCACGATTTGAATTTTGGAAATAGATTACATAGTATGAATGTAGCGAAGAACCATTTTCTACGATTTCCTGAAAAAACTATATTACGATAAGAATAGTGTCAATGAACGTACAGATATATCAGTAGTAATGAAGCGAGAAGTGTCTGCGGCGTACATTTGTCTGCACAGCATATTACAAAAAAGATTTGAAAAAATTTTAGCGTAATGAAAGAATAAAAAATATACTCGGGCTAATTTTATAACACAGAGAAAAAAATGTTACTGTTCGTTACCTGAAAAAGAAAACAATATTCTTTTAGGCGACCTTTTTGTGTTCGATATGATGACTGTTCAGGGATAGATGCAGGTATCTTTAACGTATTTTTACAATCAGGCTGTTGCCCTCGAGAATATAACCTTCTATTTCACTCACATACACTCTCTCACTCGCACATTGCAACCCTGATCTGGTCGTGCTACCGTGTTTTTTTTTTTCTTCGAACATGCTGTGGTTCGTAAACTAACAGGTTTTTTCTATCTGTCGCTCTATACAATTGACCACCAACACCTCATAGACGAACTCGTGTATATCGCGGAAAAATAATTTACGAAATTTAAAAAATATTAAAACCATACTTGTATTTGTATAAAAATATGATTATGAAAGATTTTAAAAAATTTTGTCGATTGAAAAATAAAATATATCGATTAATTAAATTCTACGGCAACTAAGCTCAGAAAAGTATTACATATAAAGAATGATGAACGGTAAAGAGGTTCAAGGTTAGATTCAGGCTTTTGATAGAAAAATAACAAATGAATAAAATAAATGAAAGTGGAATAACGGACGGATACAGTGACGAATGCGTAGAAACATGTGTGCAGAACGGATGTTTGAGATTCACGACGACTGATTTGCATAAAAATAAAAAACTTATGAACGGTGAAATGATTGGAAGCTTAAAAATCTGTAATACATTAATATGAATGATTTGGTAAATAGTGCTAACGGATGTGTATGCGTGTATAGGTATTTGAGAATAAATAAATAAAAATAACATTATGTATGGTTGTTAATTTAGTACAGGGCAGTAAAAGGAGAGAAGAAGAAATTTTTAGATCCGTGTAAAGTGAAAAATATTGAGAGTCGGTTCGATTTTGAAAATACATAATAGGAATGTATAACATGCACAGATATAGTGTTGTGTAGTCGTGGCAATGTATATATGTGTGGGAACGACTTGTACGCTTTTGTGACGGATCTGGCGGTCGAGGAGTACGGGGAAAAAATATAAAAAAGTATATACCATCAGTAAATTGTCTTCGTTGATTATAAATTTCGATTCATTTTGATAATGTATAATGGAGAACGTGTGTGAGAAGTGTCGGGATGCTTTTGCGACAGTCGAGGGTTTGATGGGGTCTTAAACAGAAAATAAAATATAATATGAAACGATCTTGAAAAATATTTGGAGTTTGAAATAAATAAAATATTCTTAAACTAATAGACTTGGAAAAAAAATTAATATGAATGATTGGGAAACCATTTCTAGCATATGTGTGTGCAGGAATGGGTGGCGCGGATTCACATTCGGGTGGATGTCCTCGTGAAAAATAATATGAAAGATTTGTAATTTGTGTAGGGCGGAAAGGAGAGGGAGGGGGTTGAAATCGTGTTAAATAAAACTCTACTCGACATAAATTTACAAATACTTACTTTTGGAAAAAATCTTTGGAGGGAGAAAAAAAATATTTTAGAGTAATTCCATAATACTTGGAGTTGGATAAAAGTTATTATGAACGGTATGGGAACTAACGACAGAAGATGTGTGCGCATTCATAGCAGTGAAGACATCGACGAATTTATTTTTAGAATCTGAGAAAAAAATATAAAATTATTAACGGACGGAAGAATTTAACGTAAGTGAAGTAAATATACTTAGGTTAATTCCATAATACTTGGAGTTGTAAAAAAAACTATTATGAACGATATGGAAACTAATTGCAGAGGATGTGTATGCATTCATACAGTAAAGGTATCGAAGGATTTATTTTTAGATTATGAGAAAAATAAAAATAATGTACTGTCGGGAGAAATGATCGGAAACGTGAAAAATATAATTGGAATAATTCCATAATACTTGGAGTTGAATAAAAGTTATTATGAACGGTATGGGAACTAACGACGGCTGATGTGTATGCATTCGTACAGTAAAGGTATCGAAGGATTTATTTTTAGATTATGAGAAAAATAAAAATAATGTACTGTCGGAAGAAATGATCGGAAACGTGAAAAATATAATTGGAATAATTCCATAATACTTGGAGTTGAATAAAGGATATTATGAACGATATGTAGACTAACTGCAGAGGATGTGTAAGCCTTCATATCAGTGAAGACATTATAGGATTTATTTTTAGAATCGGAGAAAAATAAAAATAATACACCGTCGGAAGGAAAGATCGGAAGCAAAAAAAATATAATTAGGATAATTCCATAATAGTTAGACTCGAAAAAATTATTATGAACGATGTGGGAACTAACGACGGCAGATGTGTGCGCATTCATCGCGTTGAAGACATTGTAGGATTTATTTTTAGAACCAGAGAAAAATAAAAATATTATGAACGGTCGGAAGAAATGATCAGAAACGAAAAAAATGTACTTCGGCTATTTCTATAATATTTAGACTCGAAAAATTATTAAGATCGATATGGAAACTAACTGCAGAAGATGTGTGCGCATTCATCGCGTTGAAGACATTGTAGGATTTATTTTTAGAACCGGAGGAAAATAAAAATATTATGAACGGTCAGAAGAAATGATCGGAAGTGAAGAAAATATATAATTGGAATAATTCCATAATACTTGGAGTTGAATAAAAGTTATTATGAACGATATGGGAACTAACGACAGCAGATGGGTGTGCGAGAAGGGACGGTGTGCATTCATAGCGGTCACATAAAAAAATACTTACCTCTCAATATGAAATGACGGAGGCGTCGGGAGCGTCGATCGAGGGTTTAATGTTCGTAGTAAAAGTAAATAGAATGCGATATATTCGATATTAAAACAACGAAATCGATCGTAAAAGAGGGTGGAAGGGGTAAAGGAGACTAAGGCTATTTTAGATTATAGAAATAATTGATTTGTTAATTTGTAAATGTTTTGGATAACCGGTTAGGTTTAGACTACAGAGCAGGGATTGGGTTATTATGTGAAAAAAATAATTATTAAAAAAATAATCGCGATAGTGTAAACGGTCTGAGCGTGCGGGGGAACGGTGCGTGCGCTTTCGCGGCGGAGAACGTTATGATAGATATATGCGCGGGATCGGGACGTGCACTTTAGCATATGGTAGTAAGATCGGGGAATCAGGAAAATAAAAAATATGCTTCGGCTAATTTTATATTATGTATAATAATATATACTCATACTTTGAAATATTAAAGAAATAATCGCGGTATCGGGAACGGAGCGCATGTATGCGCGGGATATCGCGATGGACATCGGAATATGCGTGGGATCGGCGCGTGCGCTTTTGCGGCGGGGAACGTTATATTGGATATATGCGCGGGATCGTGACGTGCGTCTTGGCATATGGCATTAAGATCGGGGAATCGGGAAAATAAAAAAATTATACTTAAGTTAATTTTATAAAAAATAAAACGCGGTATTGGGAACGGAGCGCGTGTGTGTGTGTGGGTGTGATAGATATATGTGTGGTATCTGCGCGTGCGCTTTCGCGACGGCGACCGGAGCGTGTGCGGGATCGAAATATACGTGTGAGAGGTGTGAACTGGAGTTATAGGTTAGATTTACGCTTTAAATAATATATTGGGGTTAAATTTTGGAATTTTCTTACTTAGGTCCTGAATTTTGAAAAAATTGTGATAACGTAGCAGTGGGCGGGCGGGGCGAGCGGGGACTTGGGTTACTTTCGGACATTAATTAATATACTTATGTTAATTAATAATCGGTTCTGTTTATCAGAAACGAGCAGGACGCGTACGAGGGAATTTTGGAGACGGAGCGTTCGTGTGTGTGTGTGTGATATCGCGGCGGATATCGGAATATGCGGGGGATCGGCGCGTGCGCTTTCGCGACGGCGACCGGAGCGTGTGCGGGATCGAAATATACATGTGAGAGGTGTGAACTGGAGTTATAGGTTAGATTTACGCATTAAATAATATATTGGGGTTAAATTTTGGAATTTTCTTACTTTTGTCCTGAATTTTGAAAAAAATTGTGGTAACAGAGCGACGGGAGGGGCCAGCGGAGACTTGGGTTACTTTCGGACATTAATTAATATACTTATGTTAATTAATAATCGGTTCGGTTTATCGGAAACGAGCGGGACGCTTACGGAGGAATTTCTGAGAAATTTGGGGAACTTGGGGAAACTTTCAGCACCTGGACACTAATTGGGGTTACTTGCGCCCCCCGAATAACACTTTGGACAGTTTATTGACCTCGGGACACTGTTTGGACGTTCGGTTTATCGGATATGTACGGGAACCGTCCGGGGGAAACTCGGAGGAATCGGGGGAAACTTGGGTGAATTTTGACCACCTGGACATGAATTGGGGTGAATTTCGTGTTCGGATTACCGGTCTGGGGTGAATTTTCGCCTCCGGGACAGGAATTGGGGTTCGGATTAGCGGACCTCCCAGTCCCCGCTTTTTTAGACTACTAGTTGCATAAATTGATTCGATTTCATCCATACAACATATTAATTGAAATAGAATGAAATAATAAATGATGTGTTCGGTACTATAATATCTGTGGTGTATCTAAATAATTTTAAAGTAATTATATGACCATGAAATAAAATAAAATGCATGAAATATATATTATTACATATTAAAATTCCATACATATATACATACATACATTATAATTTATGTGAAACAATGCAAAAGATTTTGAAATAATAAAAAATAAAAAATGCGAGTAAAAGAAAAAAATATGGTTTTATTTCACATATTATACATACTACGCGACAGTTAACTTTGGTACATTGAAAGGTAATTGTTATGTTCATATTCAAGTTTCGTAGGATCTAGACAACTCCAGCTTTCAAATTCCACGTCTTTTATTGAATTTTTAATCCGTATGAATTAAATGTTGACAGTCGTCGCAATCTTTTACTTTGACACAATTTCGAGTACTCCTGTGTAATGTATCACCATCGATATAATATTCTTTATCATGTTCGTGATTGTAGCATGGTAGAAATGATTTTATCGTATCATCCTGTTTTAATCTGTCCGGTAAAAATATATAAATGTCCCCGATGCAACTTGGAAATAATGTAATTATCAATTCTTTGGTGGCTGTAATGAACAACTGGCTTAAATCATTTATATTGAGATTGTTCATAAGCTTCAGCGGACGGATAACACGATCGTGCCACGTCTTCATCACCATAACATTTTTCATCGCACAATGAAAAATATCATTCTCATAATGGTGCTTACAAGTTACCAGATTGCTTATACCAGAGTATTCTTGATATAAATCATCAATACTAGGTACTCGAAAGACTTTCTCCATATTAACGAGTTCGTAGTCCAAGTCACGCAACAATTCAGACTTTTCGTTAAGTTCCCATAATATAAGTTTTGCTTAAGTGGTTAAAATATATACGCGAGCCTTCGGTTTTTCGGACAATATTGTGAATACATCACGTGCCATGAATATTTCTTCCCGACAGGGAAATAATGAGGGGTTTTTCAAGTAATGACTCACGGAAGAGCATTGTAAATGAGGCATTTTTGATGCAGACCATGCTCTGCTTGGCTTGTATAGCGTATGTAAACATCTCCCGCCAGACATATCAATCATCGCTAGTTCGGTTACTAGAAAACCATAATCAGAATCCTTATGGAAGCTGAAACCTACAAAATATTCCGCTATATCCATCTGATCTGACAATAATACTGGACCAACGATTTTATGTGCAAAAGATGTTGATTC